>CM070767.1:5821277-6561277 GCA_036346245.1 Bonia amplexicaulis | reverse complement strand
TGTCTCCGTCCGGTCCTCCGTCGACCGCGCCTCCCCGCCCTGCTGCAGCTATAAAAGCCACCGGCTTTCCTCCCCTAGCCTGCGCCGTCTTCCCTTCTTTCCTTCCTTTCTCCCCGATCCGGCCTCCTCCCCAATTCGCGGTCGCCGCCGCCATTATCGCCGCCCCCTCCGCCTCGGTGGATTCCCCTCCGATTCCTTCAGGGATAAGCATCTCCGCCAACTCCCCAAGCTTTCCCGACAGTCTCCGGAGCTCCTCCCCCACCCCAAGCCGCTTACACCGCGCGCCACCACCGCCCGGCCCCGCCTCACGCGCCCGGCTGCCGTGGTCTCCCTCCGGCTCGGCCGGCACCATGGTGAGCATCCCCCTACCTTGCTCTTGCTCCTGCGCCCACCAACTCTCCCTCCCCTCCACTACGGCGTCGCCGCCCCGAACCACCTCGCCGTCGGCCGCCCTGCGCAGCCGCCCGCCCACCTCGTCGTCGCTCCGACCAACCCGCCGACACCACTAGCTTCCCCGTCCCTACTACAACCCATTTTGCGGGTCACCACCCCTTCCCCGGCCACCGCCTGCCGCCGACGAACTCAGCGCCGAGGGCCACCCGAGCTTCCTCTGCCCCAGAGCCTGCATGCATGAAATAACTAATTTCACTGCCCTCTACTGTCAGGAAACACCAAGAGACTGAGTGGTTAGTGGCGCGTGCTCTCAGCTGTGCTACCCGCGTTCGATTCCCCCAGCCGCAGCGTTTAGTTAGGATTATTTTTTTCTTTTTTTGTCATTGTGTGCTAAGCCGAGAGCAGCTAGAAAAATATCCATAAAAATCTAAAATAAATAAATAAAAGATACAAAAATTATTAGGGTATAATTAAGCTTAATAAATATCTAATCATAGATTAATTAATATATGTAGTAACTCATGTGCCTTGAATATTTGTTTAAAAAGCTTGACTGTTAATCAAGGGCATATTAAGAAATTGAGTAAAATCTTGTTTAGGCTATGCTCAGGGAATAATGATTTAGCAAATGAAAACTTTTTAAAGAGCAAATCATACATCCATGCATTTTAGTAAAAGAAATAGGACTAGCCCATCTATGCATAATTGATACGGTTTGAGCCATCATCTAAGAGGACTAATTACTAATTCAAAGCAATGGTAAAGACATATGACTTTGGTTAAATATTCAAACTTAATAAAGATTACCCTTAAATAGAATGTACGCCCTAGTATTCACCAAGCCACCATTAAACAAATCTCGGTGATATATCTTATTAAATAGCAATAATGAAATGTTATCTTGTACAAAAATCTCTGCCTAGGTAAATAAATCTAAATTAAATAGAGCCAAGCCTAATAATTGCTAAAGTATAGACAAAATATCAATGGTACTATTAATTAAATTTTAATGTAGATTCGGTAATAATGGCGGACATAACTGCATATAGCAAGCTAGGATTCGAACAGACGGATCCTAATCCAAAATAAATTATGTCTAGTGATAACTAAGTATACATAAAATATCACACCATAAAATACTAAGAACCCGGGCCCTAGTATTAATTTGGTAAGCTAAAATTTGTATACCCCGTATATAGTATATGCCCTGAATATTAACGCTCGACAAAATAATACCTGGCTAGACTTGTACACCAACTCATAGGTCTAACCTACCTCATGGAACTTCATAAATAAATGTAAAATAATAAAAGAGATTACTAATAAAAAGATCAAGTCATCATATTCTACCACCGACTTTGCCTCCAGTCACCCATTAACTCATAATAAAACTAAATTGAGTTTATTCGGATTTATTTGGATCTTTTGAGTTATTTGCCTTTATTTGGATTCAGTTGTTTATCGCGTAAGTAGAAATTGGAAGTCGTGAAGATTCAGTGGATCAAGCGAGGTCAAGCTCGAAAGGAAGGTAGAGACCAAAAGCTCAAGAGAAAGCATTGTGTGAGCTCAAGACCGCGGTAAAACTGCGCCAGACGAGTCAATACTTTGATCATGTTGAACCTACAGTTTCCGCAAATTACCTTGGTTTAAATTACCAAATTGCATGCTATTATTTTATGTACAAATACATGTTTAATTTAAGATTTTAGTTATATGCCCATTGTTGCCTTGATTAATATTACACCCCCCCTTGTTGAATATTTGAATATATGAACCTTGTCGCCCTAGCGAAATTATGATAGTAACCTTTTGAAAATAAGTCCATAAATTATACGCCATGCGTAGTGTTGCATAGATATTCATGGGCGTGAAAGCGCCCAAGCATCACTTTTAATCATGAGAAAATTTGGTTGGGCAGTCATGGTGGTAATGACTGGTATATGTTCGATATGATTATTTCACGTTCCCAAAACCCTGCTTGCTTCAAAATCTGGGCGAATGGTTCGAGGGTGTGTGAATGGTGCAGTGGAGGCACAAAGTGGGTTGTGGTAGAATCGCCCAGATACCACTAAGGATTAAATCTTGTCATGACCTCCTATGTAAAACAGTGCAACCACAAGTCTGTAAAGTACAACTTGGCTAAGTAGTTGTATCGAAACTCCCGGACTCATCTCACTGGTAGTGGAGTGAAGTGGAGACGCAAGGGCAAGGGGAGGCCTAAAGGGACACCGAGGGGAGGGTGAGGTTTTCCAGCTGTTCTAAGCATTGCGGGAAGGGGAGCCCGGCTGCATTAGTAACTGTGGAAAATAACCCGTGCAAAGATGGGACCCACCACAAGTGGGCAGTTTCCCATAAAGTGAGATGACAAAAGGAGCTAGATACTTTGAACAGTCACAGTGATGGTCTGCTCAACTGCATGACAAAGGAATCATGTGGGGTAACGAGTTGATTGTCTCTTGTGGTGAAAGTGTACAAACTCTGCAGAGTCAAAACTATTCGAATAGCCATGCCCACGGTCATGGGCGGACATGGGAACTTAACCAGATATAGTTCTATTTCAAAAACTTTGTGGGCTGGAATGGAAAAAGTGGTGGGCAGTGCAAGGCCCTGATTTGAGTTGTCCTGGGTGTCACCCCAGTGATAAGTTAAGCGGCTATAACGCTGAAGAAATAAGCATATGGTGCAGATGCCATGTAACGGTGGATGGAATCTGAATCGCTATTATTATTGCATTCTCTTATACATTATGTTTTTGTTCAAACTGCTAGGTCTCAGGAAATTCATATGTATTATATTTTTAATGATGATAATACTTATCACCAAATAAAAGGGGCTGGAGGAATAAATAGAGATGTAGAGACGGAGATAGTTGTCATGGTAAAAATATATAAGATGCTAGCGGGATCATGTCGACAATAAAAGGGGGATTGATAATGTGGATTTTGGGAGTAAATTGGTGGAGTCTAAATGGGTTGATAGACCAGATATATGATTTAAATGATTTTTGGAGAACTAGAAAGTGCAAAGGAAATTATGGGATTACGATACGGATAAATAATATGAATCCTTGGAAGAGGTTGGGAATGATGTGATTAATAGGATTTGATCATATACTAGGAGAATGAATTGAATTTTTGGGGTGATTGGGAAATGATAGCGAGTACTAAAGCATAATCCTGAGCACTGATAGTCTTGGTGGAGGTAAACTAGTGAATTAGTAAGAGATAGATAATGACAAATAAGATTGATATTTGAGAGGGCAAATTATGGTTTCGAATCACTATTAAAGAGTTGAATTGTAGAAAGTCCTGATAAGAATGATTTTTGGTGGAATAAAAAGTAATTATGTTAGGGGATTGCTAGAAACTACGGGGTAAAGGATTGATGAATAGCAATCACAAGATTGGATTGTTAGGAATGTATGACACTACAGATATCGGTGCATACAAAAGATAGGACACCAGATCTTCACTGGAATAAGGAGCTAAGTAAATTGTTGAATAATGAGCCTAAGGTTGGATTTATGAATTGGTGGTGGATATTCAGATTCATATACGGAATTGGTAACGTCGATTCGATCATTGAATATTTTGGATGATGCAATAAAAATCATTTGGTCGGTGGGTCATAAGTAAAGGTATTGGATTATCATTAGACTGTGTAGTTAACAAGTTAGCAATCGGTAGATCTGAGATAGGGATTATTCGATTCGGTGAAACTTGAGATTGGAGGAATAAATTTGTGGGGAAGTTAGGATTATACGAGAATCAGGCATCCATGGCTGGATTAATAAGAGGGTGGGTGATAAAATGGAAAGCGTATATTCGGTGGATTAAATAAATGATGATACTCGTTGTTCGGAGTGTTAGAAAGCCATAATAATACCATGATTAAAATAATAAAATGGTGTTAAGGGCAATTTCTGGCAAATAAAACAACCCGAGCCTCTCCTTTGATTAGCCATGCATACTATTTAATTGCATTATGTGTATTGGCTCGCGGAGCACGGTGGTTAGTGTGCTCACACTCGCTCTCATAACAAATCCAGTTGCTCGTAAAGACAAAGAAGATGAAGATGTCAAGGGCTAGGTCGCGAACCTCCAGTCCGCTGCTGCAATTTATTGATTTCGGCCTAATCGGACCATGAGTAAGTTTAATATTTTATATATGCTTCCGCATGGTATGTATTTGATATTCATTTTCTGTAACTGTGAGCACTATCTACTGATCCAGAGAATAGTGCATTAAATCACAGAGGATTCCAGATAGTAAAATCTGGGGTCCTACACGGGCCTCTTCACAATCTCGTTGAAGAGGTCACCTCGCAATTTTTGGCCAAGACCATCTAGGTGTCGGCAAGCACTAAGAGTAACAAACCAAAGCTTCGCTTGACGGTGATCAAGTGCCAATGATCAATCTAGAATGGATGCAATTAATTTTTGCTCAACTACCTCAAATGAATGCAAAGTGAGTAAATGAGGTGCGGAGGGAGTGCTCTATACTCAAAGATGATAAATGAAGTCTCTAGCAATTTCCTTAAGTAGGTGGGGAGGTATTTATACCCCCACCAACCAAATATAGTTGTTGCAAGGCAATTCCTAAAATTTTCAAGGTGAGCGGTAGTACCACAGTACAATCTCCAGTACTATCGCACCTGCTCTGACGTAAATAGTAACGGCTATATCAGAGCCTCTGAACTAGACTTTGACGTCAGTGCAGTACTACCACTGTTGTAATCATGGTAGTTCCGTTTTCCGGTAGTTCCGATTGCTGGCATGGTACTTCCATTTGTCTCGAGAACAAGACCTGGTCGTCTTTGGAAAAAACATACCGCCCAATTTTTTGGAACTTCTAAGGTCCGGTAGTATCGCATAGGAGTTGCAGTCATACCGCTTTGTGGTAGTTCGCCGTTATATCTCCAGCACTACCGTTTTCCAGAGAAACAGATGAGATTCAAAGGTCCTCTCTAGAAAAACGTACCTCTAACTACACATTAGTACTTGCGGGTTGTGGTTGTATCGCACTGCCATCTCGGTCATACCATACTGTGGTAGTACCGCCGAGTAAACTCTGGTACTACCGATCTTCCTGATAATGCACAATTGACTTTCAATTTTAGTTTTAAGTACATGCATGATCCTAAATTGATCCAAATAGCACAAGAACATGTTGTCAAGTTACTAGCCATGATCCCTCTTAATAGTACGATATTTATCCTATAATCCGATATTCCATCCTTCCTCCTAAGACTGGTAAAATCAAAAAGGGATCATAGACTATTTATACCTTTGTCTTGAACCATCTTAATCCTTATGTTGACCTTTAGCATGCATTCCCAGGTTGTCATATTCCTCATAGGGACTAAACCTTTTAAACACTCAACCAACAAACTAGTCCCATATTCACATATTGTCTAATTATCAAAAATATTTTTAGATGCCTATATGCTTTCAACCTCACTACCATCTTTCACTCACCCTTGTCACTTTCTTGCCATGCCATCCTCCAAATCAGCCCGATGTTGCCGTTGCCACTGCTTCTCTCCGGGTGTGCCAAATCTTGGGGGTCACCCCTTCCATCAAGGATATCATACTTAAGCACAGTCGAGGTGGATCTGGCTGAGGACATGTATCCACAAGCACCAGAGTTGATGGCAGCGTCCTCTTACCACCCGCCATGACTGTCATCGTAGCGTACATCCACCTACTCCCTGATGCCCTGACGTTGTCCACTTCTTCCCCGCCTGCACCACCACTGATCGCATTTCCCCCGCCTATTGTGTGGTGGCCTCCAGCGATCCCTGTGGTCTCTATATATAGGAGCCAATCAATCTCGCATGGTACACATATTCCTCCTCTTGTGCTTCCTTTTCTCCTTCCCCCTTCCTGATCTACTGAACCCTAGCCATTGTGTACAGGTGGATCCCCAATCCACTGCTAGCCTACAAACCTAGGTACTCCTCCAGGTCGGAGTCGAACACAATGGAGGAGGCGGCCACGACCCGTGCTGGAGAACAGAGGCTGAAGACCAAGTACTGCGGTTGGGTCATGGGGAGGGGAGCATTAGCACTGCAGGAGGAGCACATTGGCATGGTGGTGTGGTAGAAGAGAGAGGTGTTCCCCTTCTTCCCTCCCCTTCCCTTGCATGGTTTGTCTCTCTGCGGTGATGACCATGATGGGAGCAGTTGGTAGTTCGTGCAAGGATGGGACTTTAGTTAGGAGTTGGGTTTGCTTCAATGATTTGTTAGATGAGAAATTGGTCACGTTTGCTTTCTCCCTTTCTCCAGTGGTGAGTCCATGCTTATTACTTCTAACTAATTTTGTGTTCTACATTTTGTAATCCGCGTTCTTCTATGATTTGGTAGGCAACATGTCAAAAATGTGATCAATATGGGAGGCTAGAAATTACCATTCATAGAAGCCATTACCTTGCTGTTTACTGGTTGATTGCGTTAATGTCTTGATGAAAACTAGGAAATGATGGGTTGTGACATGCATGACATGTAGTTTCTCATTCCTATATGCGGTTACTATATGGTTTGTCCAATTGATTGAAGCTATTTATCCTCAAAGCAGCTAATCAGTTAACTGTTAATTTAAATGATGTGTGATGCAAATCATTGCTTCACTACAAAACGATAATGGTGTCATATTTAATCCTAGATTTTTTTTCTTGCTATATAGATTTTTGCTAGATTGACTCTATGACATTATTATGTTTTCCATGGTTATGTTAGGAGTAGGTTATGTGCAGGTTGAACTTATGCTAAAGTAGTTCTTACCAGGTTTAAATATGTGGAATCTAAAGAAAATTCCTTCAATGCAGTTTTTTTTTACTTTTGATTTTTATCAGTTCTAGATTAAAATGACAACCTACCATTAGCCTCTTCTGAATGGTTGGAATGTGCATAACAGAACCATTCTTTCAAGTGATTGTTCAAGGGCTGTGCTATCAAAATTTATGCGTCGCTATAGTGGATCATGCCCATGCTATCATGGATGGGTGGAATAAGTGAATTTCATCTTATGAGATGCATATTTAATAAATATTGTCCCTTCTTTCTTTGATCAGGTTGAACATGGTTGTTGTGTAGTACTGAAGTCTATAGGAACTGAACTTTAATTGTTGTTTATCAGGGGTACATGGCTTCTGTGTTATATTTTCATAAGTACCTGATCTCTACTACTTAAAAAAGGAAGTTGGTGAGTGGTATGTTCTTCCCCCTCCCTCCCCCTTCTCAAAAAACTATATATTTGTGTGTGGCCCCATCCGCTCTGAGCAAACATCCCACTCCCTGAGAGTCGAGGCAGTGCACCTTGTTTCTCTCACGAGTCCAATCCACATCCATCTCTACTCCGCACAACGTGCAAGGTGAGGCACCGCTATACAACGACATGTCGGTGCCGGTGGAGGCACGAGTGTGTGACCTGCTGGGCCGCATGACACTACTGGAGAAGGTGGTGCAGATGGCCTAGATCGAGCGAACTGTCATGTTGTCCCACACGCTTGCAGAGCTTGGCTCTGGCAGCGTCATTAACACCGACGATAGCACCCTTGCGACAGCCCCTCCCCCGTGTACTAGGCCCGCATGGTCGATGACATGCAGCGCCTCACGCTCTCCTTCCGCCTCGCTGCCCCATCCTCTACAACACTGACGCTATCCACGGCCACAACGTCGTCTTTGGCACCATTGGTGTAACAGCCCAGCTGTTTATTTCAAAATTTTCTGTAAAAAAATAAAATTTATTTTAATTTAAAATAAAAATAATGTTCTTTGGTTGGCTAAATTTTTGAAATTTTATTTGCCTGTTTTCAGCTTTTCAAAAGGTTTTTCTCAAAAGTAATTTAACTAAAAATTTAAAGTATTATTAAGTAAAACATATTTTGGATTTATATAAAAAATGCTATTTAAGATTAACTATTTTAAAATCATTTGGCTTTTATGTGCTTTTCTGGATTTGAAAAAATCAATTTCAAAGTTAAAAAGTATTTTTATAAAAAATAAAAGACCAATTTTAAGTTGAAAATATTTTTCTCAAGTCTAAAACATTCCAGGAATTTTTATGTACTTTTCTGGAATTTTTAGACATTATTTACTATTTTCTAAGTATTTTAGAAGCTTTCTGGTATTTCTGAACAATTAAAACAAAATTTAAAGCCAAAATCATCTCAGGCCGACACGTGTCCGGTCTGGATTCAATCCACCCTACCCTTGATATAATCTGAGCCGTCCTCTTCTTCTTACCCCTTCATTTCGGTTCAACGGCCATGATTTCATCTTTGTCGTCCGATTCAATCCCACGTGTCCATCTTCACTTAACCGCGCTAACGACCGAGATCCTCTTCCTTGCCGTGTGGCAACCATCCGCCCTTTGTCCTTCCTCTCCCTCTCTCTCACCAACAAACGAGCCCCACATGTCATACCTTTCTTCTACCTCCCCTCTTCTTCAACCTCCCGCCGCCGCAATTAAAGCCGCGCCTCGAGCTCTGTTCGACCGTCCCTCTTCCCGAAGACTGTCGCCTTGGGTCCCCCCTCGCCGCCGCACCCCCGCCAGCCCCTTTAATGCCGCCCCGCTCACGTTCGCACGACTGAACCGGCTCTCCTCCGGGAAGTCCGTGACGTCGCGCCGCCTTCCCCTATAAAACCCCACCCAACCCCATTTCCGCATTGCCTCACCCCGAGCTCTCTCCTCCCACCTCGGCCGAGCCTCTCGCCCACCCGAGCCGCCGTCTCCGAGAGCCGCCGCCGCCACTCCTCTCCCGCCGCCGCTCGTCCTCCGGCCACCCCCGAGCCCAGCGCCGATATGAGTGTAGGACCGAAATGGTAACAGAGGGGGGTGAATGGTGCCTTCAAAAATCGCCCCTCAAATATCCACAAACCCTTCTTCTCCAATAGCTATAGAAGCTATGAAGACATAAGGTAAATGCTCACTGGAAAACTGTAAACAGGATCAGCAAGCAAAGAACAGAGAGAGACAATCCAGAAAAAGAAATTCAGAGCAGGTCTGTAACACCTCAGGACCCACATTACCCTGGGATGCTACTAAAACTGCTCTACAACCAACCAATTTACGAGATAACATAAATGGCAACAATTATTAAACAAGATAATACAAGCGGAAGCAAAACAACTAAGGGATAATAGAATAGCAATAACAATTTAATATTCATAATTAACCTCAACATAATAACCAAAGGAACGGTTCTGAATTAAACATTATTAAGATGAAACATTCATCAACAAGATATCTAAACAAAGACTAGAGTTCTTTTCGACTTTATTTCAGCATTAAAACAAAATCCATATGCAACAATGTGGTGCTACTCTACCCTTCCCAATGCATGCTCAAAGTCCACCTGTAGGGAGGGGGAAACAAGGGTGAGATAAAAATCTCAGCAAGCAAACCGTTTAACAAGCTATTCAAACTACGAACAAATAAACATCATCATTAATTTCATACATTCACAACAACAATTCGTATCCACAATTATTTATCCACCATCATCTTCCATGAATCATACATCTTCAATTTTCAGATTTAAATGACATATGAATGCAGTCATTTAAACAACAATTAAATGCATATCAATGCTTTATGCTATGCTCCACATCACTCTTTCCAGGGCAGGAATTGCAATGCATCGTATTACGGCAATATACGATGCTTCCCTGAACTAAGAGGTGCATCGATTATGGCAATATACGATCTTTGTCTGCATCTGATCGTCGCTAAGTGCGGTGACATCCACATATGCAAATGACATGATATGACATGAATGATATGATAATTATTAATCACATTAATCCATCTTCAAAGGAGCATTATCATGCTCTCAACAAATCCACATCCACACATATTAATTTCATGTTCCACGATATCACATTAAGCAATAGTTCCACATGTCTACTAGCAGAATATCAACATATCAAATGATCAATACTTGCTATCAACTCCACAATTAAAATATATTGAAATCATGGCATAATGTATCAAATTGCGATGATAATGTAAATTACAAGTAGAAGGAATAACAAGTTAAACGGTAGCAACCACCGCTACATTCACTTGCCTCAATCCGACGAAACGAAGTAAATCAAGAGCGCTCAGGGACAAGACCACCTGTACAAAAGGCAACTCTCAGCACACAGCTACATGATATAAACATGACTAAAATAATTAAAGACGTCGCTAGAACCCCGAACCCGCACAAACTCCTCTTCGCTCAACAATTCAGCAAATTACCCTCTGCAGCAACGCTGCTTAACATTTTCGTATCTTTAAAAATATTGATCCAATACAGCAAATGATACCTCTCTGGATTCGTTACTTAAAAGCCTACATTTTTCATGTAGAACACATATTTTTATTTTGATCACAACTAGGAGTAATTTAATGCCCAAAATAGAGGAAGAACTCTGTTCTGGCAGATTGGACTGCAGTATTCAATTGCGTCCCAGCAACAGTACAGTGGTCTAACAATTCGGAACATTCTGCAGCAGCTAGATTAACAGATTCTATACAACTTTCTCAATTACGTCCATGAGCATAAAAATTATTTACTACCTCAAACTCACAGATTACCGTCGGTCTGTATCAATCGTCTCCCTTACGAAGTTTATGCATAAGATTGAACATAGCTATTGCTTGTTCTTTCAACACCAGAGTTCATGCGAGGACTTTGAGAGAGAACTAGGCAATCCTTTGTTCGTTCTGCAATTCAAGGTCAAGCCGTCGTTCCATTGGGAATTGGGGACTTGGCGTTCGTCGTTTGTGGTCTCACGACGAACAATTATCCGTGTATTTTGGGCGTATTCCAAAGAGTTGAGGGCTCGTGCATTGGCGCGAGTGTTCAACTAGCGACATCGTCTACTTCGCATCAACTATCCACGGTTCCTCACTGAGAAGATCGGGCCCTCCCCGTATCAACTCCTCTTCTTTCCTCCTCTTCTTCTCCTCGTTCCCTTCTTCTTTCTTCTCTTCCCTTTCTTCTTCTTCCTTCACCTTTCTCCTTTGCTCTAATGGTTGGCAGCATGTGGGGGGTGATGGAGGGGGGAGCCTGCGTCCAAGGGGTGGAAAAAAGGGGTGAGGGGCAAGGGAGTGGGTTTATAAAGGGGGTGCTAGGGTTTGGGAGGGGGTACGGGCCCCCTGTTGGGCTGGCTGGCCCAAAGCGGCTGGCCCACCCCTCCGGACAGCCCAAAACATCCAAATTAATTGTTGTAATTTTTTTTAATTTTGTAGAATTCTGCAATTTAATTTTCACCTCCGTGATATACCGAAAAAATCGGTGACTTCGCGATTGGTTTAAAAACTTTCGCCGTAACGACGTTCGAGATATTACAAGGTCTGACTGCAAACGGTAGTACCGTTGTGATGAGTGGTAGTACCGCTGAGCCTAACGGTAGTACCAGCTGTAAACTCAGTCGCTGAGCGGTAGTACCGTTTGAGGAGTGGTAGTACCGTCGAGCGGTAGTACCGACGTTGAACGAGCGGTAGTACCGCACGAAGAAATCAGGCGACAGCAGAATCAAAAACTAAGAAATTCGCAATATTCTTGGATTCTTGGCTTAGGAAACTTTGAAGATAGCAAGGAAATGATCTCAGAAGACCAAGCCAAGAACCAATTTCATGATTCCTCTAGAAAATCAAAGGGGGCACAAGAACTCTGAGTTCTAACCCTAAAAACAGCCATGAACAGGGAAAATGTGCGTCGTATTTAGAACAAAAAAGTCTTTCTTGATTCTTCCTCTTGTTCTCGAAAATGGAATGCTTAAGTGATCTCGAGAAAGTTCCTAGTTCAAAGCATCATCTAACAACTAGGAAATCAAGAAATCAACCAAATGAATCAAGAACTGAGAGGAGGAGCGAAGAACAGAGAACATTTAAATGGCTCAAAACATCTCAAAAGCAAGATTTCTCAGATTGATTGAGAGGGATGGAGGATTACAAGAGTTGCTACAACCTGTTCATCCTAATTTACGGCCCCATACGCGATTGAGAAATCAAGAAATCAAGAACACATCCAAAAACTAAAGGAGATAAAAAGGCAGAACAGCCTCTGCCCACTCCACCCACTCCACAACAGCATAAAGAAAAGAGAAAGCACAAAGCAAAAACCCTAACTATTACTTTGCTCTCATGCCTCTCCGTCTCCTTTTATAGTCTCCACTAATGGGTTCACAAACACACTTTACCCATTAGTGCCAACAACTCTTCCACTAACTTGAACCGAATCCGCTTCCGCTTTTCCAGCCTCGCGCATTTACCACAATGCCCCTGTTGCACCTTCCGGGAAGCTTCGTTGTTCCTTGCTGTGCACGCCTCGCAACCACTTCGAGTCCACGCTGTCTTCAGCACATCCCGACCGCTCCGACCACAGCACCGCCTGTGCCTAGTCTGGTCATCCCGTGCCTCGCCATGACTCCGCCTCGATGTCCTTCAGCCATCACAGACAAGAGAACACATCACATAGCACCGCTCGAGATAATGGAATTAACATTTGCATTAGTCGCAAACTCACGCACTAACCACTCGAATCAAACTCAAATTTTTAGAACACGTGTCAATTACCCATCACAAATATGGGAGAACCTCTCACATGGTCTCTTAATCTCCCTCTTGATGAGTATATTGACAAGCACTGAAAAATCATATAAAGTTGAGTTTAAAAGTCCAATGAAAATGCAAAGAAGCTTATGACCATGTTGACAAAAGAGAATGCTCGAGCAAAAACAGAAAGAACAAGTTTTTCTCAAAAGCTCTAGAAAATCCCCATGAACTAGCTTTTTCTCCATTATTCTGCCCCCTTTGGCAATAAGATCATGAAGATATATGGAGGAAAATAAAAACATGATATGGATGAAATGACTATATTTTATTCAAATTAAGCATTAGAGCCATAAAGATTATTCAAAATGACTTTTGATGTATTACACCAAGCCATAACACTATAGAATGCTATCTAGATCATGATAATGTAAGTATAGACAAGTTAAGCCAAATAAGTCATAATCTGAAATTTGATCGAATTTCTTAGCATGTCAAGTTATCCAAAATTATAGTCTAGCTAAAGGTATCCAAGGATGATGCAAGGCATATCAATTATTCTAAGTGGAACCAAGAAGCTAGAATTGAGCCAACTTAGAGTGCTACAAGTTCAAAGAATGAATCATTTGTCCAAGCATTTGATCATTTTATAATTAAGCAAAATTTGCACAATTGACTTGTTTTTCCTTTTATAAAATCATAGTTGTTTCCAACCAGATTTTTGTTAAGTCATGTGCTAGATCTCAAGCCTTATGCGACCATTCCAAGCTAGAAGCTTAAGGAAATGATCTTGGTCATCCAAAACTCCCCCTGAGTTCATACCTAGTGCAATGGCAAGCAGTCTCATAAGAAAGAATTGGTGAGATCAGTTTTTTCGCACAAAAGAGATCTTTTTGCTTATGCTGAATTTTAGTTCAAGAACAAAGAGTTAAAAACTAACTCATGCTTCATAAAAGAACTGACATAGCTCACTCTAAGGCTCAATAAAGATTCAAAACTTAGCTCAGCCTATTTGACATGGCGTGAATCATAAGAGGATAACTAAAGACAGACTAGTCTCACGAGCTATCATGACATGAATTAATTCAAGTTGTGCATTTTTAATCAACTTATCATGGCAAAGACTAGTCTAGACATATAAAGTCATGATAAATCTAGCAAGTAAGCACATATCATGGCAAGATGTAATGCATTGTAAATATGTCATAACAGGATAATAATCAAGGCTCCATGTAGGTATATTACAATGCAATATGAAATGCAAGAAAATCCAGCCCCCCCTCAACATGTGAAATACTTTTAGTTCAAGTAGAGTTATGTCAACATTAAGATCTAGAAAATCCCAAATATACTCCGCCTGAACCAAAGCAACAAATACGAGAAGCTGGTAAAGAAATCAGAAGGCAGTCCTTAAGGCATAGGCAAGATATAGAGAAAACTATGGCTCAGACTGACTCTCATCTACCCCATATGAATCTAGGTCTAATAGCTGGTCTACTAACACACTAGGGAGTAAACACGTTCCCTGTCTACCCGAGGGTGGCCCGACTCTCGCTAGATCGCAAGAAGTGAACTCAACCTAGTGAGAAGAGAAGCAACTAGAAGCAATAACATAGAAACACAAGATGAGAGGAAGCAATCTAAGCAACTCAGCAAGCGAATCACTCTAGTCTATGCTAGAAGGACTAACCCGAATGCATCCACATGCAATGCAATAGAAAGGAGCAAGAGCATAATAAATAGGATAGATCATGAAGCACAAAGCTCCCCCTCACAACAGTCCATAAGGACAGACCACCCCAAGCTCTCCTCGCAAGGCTAAAAATCTAGAGCTATCCAAAGGCTTGGTAAAGATATCAGCCAATTTGTGGTCACTCTCCACAAACTGGAGCACTATGTCACCATTCTATACATGGTCTCTAAGGAAATGGAATCTGATATCAATGTGATTGGTCTGAGAATGTTGCACTGGGTTCTTGGCAATGTTAATGGCAGAAGTGTTATCACAAATAAGTGGAACACTGTCTATGACTAACCCAAAGTCCCGCAGGTCGAAGCCATCCAAAGTATCTGGCTGCAGCAACTGGCGGCAGCAACGTACTCAGCCTCTGCGGTGGATTGTGCAACACCGGAATGCTTAATAGCACCACTCGAGATAATGGAATTAACATTTGCATTAGTCGCAAACTCACGCACTAACCACTCAAATCAAACTCAAACTTTCAGGACACGTGTCAATTACTCATCACAAACATGAGAGGACCTCTCACATGGTCTCTCAATGAGCCAAACCCCCGCCGCCTCTCTCCCTCCTCCACCTTTCGTCGGCCGCCGCCGAACGCCTGAGCTCCGGTGAGCTCGCCGCCCCCATGCGCCGCCGCGTCCGCCCGGCCACGTTAGCGCTCCTGCTTGCGTGGCAGCCATGTGGCAGCCCAGTGGCATGCCACGGCCGCCACGGCAGCCGGACTGCCACATCAGCCTTTTGCGCGATGGTAGACCATCAGTCTTTTTCTTTAGAAAAGTAATTCAGTTAAAATATTAATTCCCTGCTGACGACATAAATCAAAATTTCAGTATAAAAATAATTCCAGAAAATCAGCCTTTTCCTGTTTCTCTCTTTTTAAATTTCCGGAAGCCCGTATTTCTTCATTTTAACTCCGATTTGACCCGTTCAAATTCCTAAATTCTTGTAAAATCGTAAACTACCCATTTCTAGACTCTTTTTGAATATTATTTGAGTTTTTTGAATTTATTTGTTTGGTTCTTCGCGCGTAAAATAAGACGATCTCGGAGAGCACGACTTCGACGACTCGCACCAGGACCCTGAGCAAGGCAAGTTACACATTTGATCATGTTGCTCCCAGTAATTTAAATTAATTATGTTGTTTTTAAAATTATTATGCAAGCGTACTTTTATTCAAATTAGTTCAATTCTGTTTTAAACTTTAGTTGCACCAAATTCCTTTGTATATGGCCAAATTTGACATTGAACATCAACATGCCTTGTCACCTTAGATAAAACTCTAGTTAATACACTAGTATAGACTAGAGAAATTTTGTATCAAATGCTTAGACCTGCTTAGACATTATTTTTGTTTTGGGATAACCTTTTTCACATAAAATGATAAGCTTTTGAAATGTACTCTTAGCTTCGGTGAGTCAAGAAAGACTATGAGTTATTTCAAAACAAAATTATAAAAACTTGGTTTAGACTTAGGTAAATGGTTACGTGGTGGGTGCTTGCTGGTTTGCATTGTTGTTTTGTGACACAATGTTGATTGCTAGGCACGAGGGGTATGTGGTTGGTGCGTAAGTCAGTTAAGGACCGGTCTGTGAGCTACTATTGCAAAGCCCTTTCGTACTACCACAAGGCTGGTATGGGACAGTCTTGGCTGATTAATTTATATGTCCCAACCTGAGTCTCGCTGTAGGTTGAAAGTGAGCGTGGCGTAGGCCATGAGAAGTCTCACTCGGCTCAAGAGGGGGGTCTCAAAAGGGGGTCTCGGTCTGGTGGATTCCTTACCGAGGTGAAACCTCAGTGTTGACTTGGCCAGGTTGAAGGCTTTGCATTGTAAATGCCTTGTTATGATTTTCTCAGTCGCACGGCTACGGAAGCGTGTAATGGCAGACATTATGAGATTATCATATCTTGTGGGTAAAGCTATACAGCCTCTATAGTGTGTATAATCTATCCTGGATAGTCATGCCCATGATCATGGGCAAGCTGAGTAAAGTTTTTCACGTATTAGACTTTGATTTTCAAAATGGTTTATGAAAACCTTATGGATGGATGGAATCCATGAGAGATTAAAACCGTACGGATGGATGGAATCCATATGAGAACTCTTTGGAAAAGATGGTCCGGGTAGGATGCCTGTGGTTAGGTTAGTGTTTGGTTGGAGCCTGCACTAACGATATTATTTTTTTAAAATCTTGTTTTTATCTATTGTATCAAATTCAGCTTTTGAATCTACTTACAATATTTATTTCAATTCTGCTTTTCGCTCAAATTACCTTATTATGTCTTCCTTTGTCAATCCTTATGCATGCATTAACTCTGTTAAACTTCCTGGTGTAACTTGTGGAGTACTTTATATGCTCATGTTGCTCAATTCATCATTTTTTGGAGGACAGCTTCGACTTCCGTGAGGATCAGAACGTCTAGGCCGCGTCTTACTGTCGTTTGCATGTGGGCAGGCTAAGTGGGCTTCTTCTGCTTCGGTTTTTCTTCCGTTGCTTATATTAAATTTTGGTTTATTAACCATTGATGTAAACTCTGGTCATCAGGCCTATATTCAGTTAAATAAAGTTTGTCATTGTACTTGATATGTATCCCTGTTGTTACTGTGTGCACTAGCTGATCCTGGACTAGAGCGATTTACACAGAGGGTTTTGGAGTTGTTGCTCCGAGATCCGATAATTGGCTTCCCTCACAACGCTGGCATCGGTGCCTTCAGGTACCAGATCATGTGACGTGACACCTGTTGACCACTTCACCATAATTGTGCTTCTAGTGTTTATTTAGTTTGACCAATCACGTGCCGTTGACCTCCCAGGGACACGGAGCTCATGCGTAAGATTGGCGAGGTGATGGCGCTCGAGGTCTGGGCCACCGTCATCCACTGGACCTTCACACCCTGCGTCACCATTAGTAAAATTCAAAAAAACCTCTGGATTAGCTAGTGGTGTTTGTTTGGGATCTCCTTGATGTGCGTTTGGTCTAGTGCATGATGGATAGGTTTGTAGGGATCCAAGGTAGGGGAGATGCTATGAGAGCTACAACGAGGACCTGGAGATTATGCGCTCATTGACCACATTGTTGCTGGCCTGCAGGGCCAACCGCCGGCATACCACCCTTATGGTTACCCATTCCTCGCTTCGTCTAGGTACTTTATTGAAGAGATAGTGTGGTTTTTGTATGCCCACAACCTTTTTCCGGATCTACGTTTGAGAGGAAGGGAGGTGATTTATCAAGTAAATAGATATGAATTTGGCTTAATTTATTCCCATGATTAGAGTGGCTAGGAAGTAAAAGACCAGAAAAAATTGTCTCGCGTTAACATTGGTAATTTTGTTGTTTGGGTATACTAGATTTCACATTTTTAAGCTGTTCATGATTAGTCTACATAGGCCGTGGCGGTGGAACTGAGCGCATTGAATTCCATAGCGAAGGCCTGAACACGTGCTAGGATGAAGCTTGGCCGAGTGCCAAGCCTTATGACAGCGACTCAATATGTTGATTTAATAGGATTTTTTTAGTATGTAGCAAAGTACGGGCATTAAACTAGTTATATATAAGTGTGTGTGTGAATACATATGTATACACACACACACACACACACACACACACACATATATATAGTTGCACTATTCTGCGCTTACGCACACTGTGCGCACTAGAAAGTTATTGCCATATGTGCGTGAGTGTTATAATTGATCGTAACTCTATATGTATTTGGTAATAACTTCACTCATGCACGGTAGTAACTTTCACACACACACACACACACACACACACACACACACACACACACACACACACACACACACACACACACACACACACACACACACATATATATATATATATATATATATATATATATATATATATATATATATATATAGGAAAAATACCTTCTACACACGGGTGTAGTTACACCCACCTCTAATATACCACCTAAACAAACTTGAAATACTCCTTTATCACTTTAGGTACATTTGTATCTGAATTATAAGATACTCCAATATGAACTACGAAAAACTTGTAAAGGAGTTCATAGTTTTAGCGTATTTTGTAAATACCCTTATATACGCAGCATAAAAAGGAGTATGTCGAAAAATATACATACCACATCTGAAAAATTGTTCATACCACCTAGATGGTCTTAAATACTTGTATACTACACGTACATACCCTCCGCTGCGCGAGATATTCCTACATTGCGAGATACGATATAGGGTGTAACTACACCGGTGTGAAAAGAGGCTTCCTATATATATATATATATATATATATATATATATATATATATATATATATATATATATATATATATATATATATATATATATATATATATATATATATATATATAATAGGAAAGTGGATCCATACTCCTAGGAGTACGTCCTCCCATTTCTCATATATTACTTTAATGGTATTATTATATCTCTTTAACTATTTGAGCATACTTTAATAATGATTATAATATACTCTAAAGTAAGTTTCTTAAAAAATTTCATAAAAATCTACTTTTTATAGTATAATTTACGTATATTAACCTTTTATGTATGGAAAAGGATATATAGCAAAAATAAAGGTTTCCGATGAATATTTTTAATTAAGTCGTATTGAAGTATCTTAGAATTAGTATTTAAGTATACCGAAAGTGATAAAGAGAATAAAATATTTATTTAAGTGGTATGTTGAAAGTTAGAGTATATACTCTCGAGAATACAGAATATGCTTCCTCTCTGTCTCTATATTAGCTAGTGTAGTCATACGAAGAATCACAATCGCAGAAAGGCACAACCTACGACTTGTGGATAATCCACCCACACCTAAGGAGCGCAACGCACAGGTGAACACAATTTTTTCTTCAAGCAACACTATCTGTAATCTTTATTCAATCTTGATATGACAGGCATGTAACAAAAAAGTAAGCAAACAATACGAGCTAGTTTATGATGAACAAACTACACGATTACAAAGCTATTGAAACATCCCTGTAAAATTTGCGAATTTTTGAAATTTATTTTGAATTTTTGTGAATTTATGAAAAACCTACCAATTCGGAAGTTTTTCAGGTTTTACGCTTTCCATTTCGGGGCATTACGTCTTCGACCGGGGGCGACGCCGTTCGCATGCGCGGGGGCAACTCCCTCCTTCGCGAAGGCGCGGGTTGCGCGGCGACTTCTCCACCGCGGGATTTTGGCGCCGATTCATGCCGGGGGCGACGTCACCGCCTGCCCACTGGTCCCACCCGGCAGCCTCCAGCTCCTCTCCTTGCGCGGCGTGCAGAGCTGCCCGCTGCCCTCGCCGCTGCTCCAGCGCACGGCCTCTCGCGGCTTCCTCTCACGACCGAGTCAAACGGGGTCAAGGTGGGCATCGACTATACCGCCTCTTCCCCCTCACTGCTCCCCTGCTGCCCGAGCCTTTTCCCTCTTTGCCGCCGACGTGGACCGAGCGCAGCCAAGAAACCGCTCCGGGGCAACCGCTTACACAGCGCACGAAACCCATTTCCTTCACTTCCCCGAAATTTCTGGCAGCTCCACAAAGCTTTCCACCAAAGCAATCGAGCTCTCGCCGCCGTAATCGCCGTCGAGCCTCTCCCCTGCGCCGGTGAGCCCTAGCAGCCAATCCACCAATTGAGTTGATTAGAATTCAATTACTTTCGTTGAAACACTCCCTACCACCTACTGATCACATCGGCAAACTCGCCGGAGATCGAGCGTCGGCCTAACGCTCTGGCGTCGGAGGCCGCCGCTGACCTCACTGTCCTCACTGTGGCTAGCTCACTAGGATTCTTCCTGAGCTCTACGGTTACTGCCTTTAGCTTCCTAGCATCCCGTAGATGGGGAAAACCCAGCTGAATTAGCTTGAGCGCCACCCTAGCTCATGAGCGCCGCCGTGGAGAGCTTTCTCCCCTCGGCTGCCGCTAGCTAGTTCTAGCCTTCTCCACTGCCTTCAAAGCTCCTAGGTGGAATCCTTAGCCTCCCCGCAACCTTTCTACAGAAGCCAATTCTTCTCTGGTGCCCTAGCTTCGCCGATCGGCCATGGGGCCGCCGTCTCTGTCCTCGGCCGGGAAAGGGCCGGCGCGAGGAGGAAGACGACCCGGGAGGCGACGTGGTCGCATCCGGGGTGTTGGCGTCGTTTTAATCCAGCCGTTCGGCCAGTTTAAAACGAAGCCGTTGGATCTTCATAACGGGTCATCCGAGCGCTCGCAGTCGTGCGATCGCGCTCGTCCGCACGGCCGCCGCTGCCGCCACACTGTGCACGCGGGCTGGGCTGCACTGTTCACCCAGGCCGAGCCCGTTACTGTTCATCGAATTTAAAAATTCAGAAAATGTGTTAAAAATTGTAGAAAATTCTAGAAAATCCCAAAAATTACAAAAATACATCATTTTGACCAGAATAAATTCTAGAATTCAAAAATGCTATCTATCTTCTTAAAATGTAATTTTAAGATTTTATAAAATTAAAAATATGACTTTAGGCTTAGTAAAATATATTTACTTTTAGATAAAAATTGAAATGTTATTAGTTTTTGAGAAATTGAACTTTAGTACTAGTAAAACTTGTTGTAAGTAATGTTGTACATTAATATTTGCTTGTATGTATTAATTTCCTTGAAATATCTAAAATCAAGGTTTGACATGTGCTGTTATTTTATGTGTTTGCGTTAGCTCCCAAGCTTCTCGAGGTTGCTGATCCAGAGCCAGTTGCCCAAATTGCATTTGAGATTGTTGAGATACCGGATCGATGTGCAAGTCATGAGTTTTTGATCATGTTGAATCCCATGAAATTACAGTATATAGTAATTACCTGCATTATGGTTAGTTATCAAATGCTTGTTGTAAAAACTAAAATGTTTAGAATGACATGATATCTATTTACTCCTACCATTTACAAATGCCCTGTTTACTTGATGGCTATATTCACCTTGACAACCTTAGTAATTATGAATTACTGCATTATGAATAATAGATTATATCACATGACATTTTGTACTACTAAGAGACTTTGGCTGCTGGCCATTAGAGTTGGAAAAACTTGCACCAAGGGGAAAGTCAAGAGTGGGGGCGTCACATAAGTGATGGTCGCCCACGGCTTTACCTTGGGAGAACCAAGGGGGAAGTCGGGAGTGGGGGAGTCATCACGTAAGTGATATCAGCCCACGGCTTCACCTTGGGAAAACTAGGGGGAGGGTCTGAATGTGGGGTCTTCACATAGATGATTCCATCCCACGACCAAACCCTAGGATTGGACCTGGGGTAGAGAGGTTGGTGGTGATCCGGTTAACCAGATTGGGCCTACCACTTTACCCTAGGATGGAGGCAGTTTGGTTTGGTGGTGGCTGAAGCTTAGGAGTTCAACAGAAGTTGTGGTTGATGCCTCAGTGGAAAAATGTAAGGACAAGAACCTTGTGCCAAGTAAAGAACATAGTGATCGCTTAAACCACAGGAGTTGACTTGTCAACACTGGTTTAGTAGCTGCTCAATTCAATTGAACCTCTACAGTGAGGTGTAGTGATCTTTGTGGGGTTGGGTATGTGCGGATACCTAACAATGGTAGTGTTGGCTTAAAGCGGCGGGGAGGTTCGGGAGGAACATGTGGCGTGTTGAGCGATGCTACCGTAGAGTCTATATAAAAAGCGGCGGTGAACGACCGGCTTCCTTAACTCAGTCATGAGGGTTAAGGAATTGTGTGGGTAAAGTTAAGCAAACTCTGCAGAGTAAATTAATGGTATTCGAATACGCCGTGCTTCCGGTTATTGAAGCTGTGTTAATTGGGTGATTCCAACAATGAGGCATAAGTAGATCTTTGGAAATTGAATTAAGACAGGGATGAACACTTTGATGATTAAAAACCCCCTTATCTTAAGGAGCAAATGTTTTAAATTTTTGATTGATTGCAAATAAAATTGCATCCACAAATGTAATAAACCCCTATATTCCAAGCCTTGAACTCCCTTGCATATAATAAAGAAAGGATTACCCTTGTGACTTGCTGGGTACGGTGGTACTCATGACTTCATGAACAAATTACCAGAAGGACAATGGAAGGAAGGAGATCCAGAAGAGGAAGAAGCCCTGGAGGAGCCAATCATTTCAGATGATGATTGGTGTTAGGTCTTAGCCGCACTCAGGCCGCCTGGGGTGTGTTGTGTAATATGATGTGGTTTGTGGGCTTACGCGCCCGTTGTTATACTCATATTAAACATATGTTGTAATAAAGGAAGTCTATATTGTATGCGTGTACTGTTGTGATAATCGCTTTACAAAAGGAACACATTCATGTGCATTTACATGCGAAATGGCGTTCCGTAACGACTCCAGAAATGGGGGCATTACAGCTATCATGTCCATTGTCATCAATATACCTAATTCTTACTCCGTCTTACATGCTCGATCGTCTAATATAAAACAAGTGACACGAATCTGCGGACTTCGACTTGCCCGTCCTAGATTAGCCAAACAAGAGGAGCTCATCGAAAGCAAGAGGAGCATTAGCAGCAATGTTATTCTTTACCACTAATTCTTGTATAGAACAAGGATATGAGAGTTCTAAAAGATTCGAGGGGTTATGAGAGAGCAACAATCCTTTATACTTTTTTAATATTTTATTTAAAGAATTTACGACCTGTTTTGTCAATTCTTTCTCTCATCGTAATTATTTCATCATGGTTATTTGGAGATCTCTCTATGAGATTCAAATACTTCGCTATTGATACTGTGTACACTCATGCCATGTCTCACAATATCTCATCCAATCCGAAGACTGCTGCGCATAACAAGGGGTGTCTCAAGGACCTGGTTCATGGAGGTGTGAATCTTGGGCTCGACGTGAGGTAGCCGAAGGTGAGCTGTGCGGCCTTCAGCGCCTACTTGGAGCTGTACTGTCCCTCCAGCTAAGGGTCCATGAGGTGAGCCACCTGCTGCTTCTGGCGGCCATTGTTGGCAAGTAGCTGGTTGAGGTAGGGCTTGGCCCAGAAACCAGCTTTTTCTGCGAGCTCGGCCAGTTCTCATGGGGTAGAACCGCAGAACATGACAATCATACAAGCAAGCATACACAATAACACACATGCAAACATACACACTAACACACATGACCACCGTCGGGAACTCGGGATCTTGCTGTGCCGCCGGCCGCAATGCCGTTTCTTGGAGCCGATAGCGCTGTCGTCACCTCGGCGGATCGGGAGCATCTTGAGATCGTCACCATGGCGGCGGGGCGGGGAGGTGGGGAGGAGGCGGTGGGGCGGGTAGGTGGGAGAGGAGGCGACGGCACCGAGGGATGTGGGGAGGAGGTGGCGGCGTCGGGGAGGTGGGGATGAGGCGGCGACGCTGGGGAGGTGGGCGGGGTGGGGAGGCCGGGAGGGCGGCGGGAAGCCGGGCACATGGGACCTGTGGGAGGAGGGAGGAAGGCGCAGATGCGCGGTGGGGAGGGTCGGAGGCTCGGAGCGGAGGGACCGAGGGAGGGCGGGCGCGGTAGGGGAGGAGGAGCGGACAGCAGAGGGACCGTGGGAGGGCAGTGCAGGTCGACGCCTCGAGTCCTCGACCGACACCGATTTGACGCACATGCACGGGAGGACAGAGGGAGCAGACGACCAGGCGAGGTGGTCACATGTGCCAAAGAATGGGAATTAGCCAAAGAGTGGGAACAATATCAACTAGAGGATCCCGAAATCATACAGGAGTATGCTGACCTAGACATTGCCGAGTAGATATTATCTACGCATGTTGTAATATTTTGTATATACATATATTGTTACTGTACTTTTTTCCTTACTCGGGAAACCCCACTCTGGGGCGTAAGGTTTTTAACGATGCAATAACATTGTATTTCTAAAATATCGAAGAAATTTCACTTTTTCCCGAAATATTTGTCATTTGAAATATGACGACTAGACTGAACCGACACGACACGAAGTGGCACAAAGCACGTTGGACCCGGGCCGTGCCGGCATGGCAGGCCCAAGTCCTAGCTCGACCAACTACTACCGATGAGTCTGTAGAACCTCCTCCGCACTTGGCAATGGCGGCCCTCGATGTTCTCAATGTTGGCAAAGAAACAAAATAACTCGATGCTCAAGCACTCACGAAACTCACAACTGAGTTGAAGCAGCAGGAAGAAGATGAACGCAATGTATTTCCTTGTGCTGCGCTACCATTGATCCGCACCTTGATGTCTTTATTTATAGCAAAAAAACTGAGACCGAACAGAAACCAAAACGGAATTTAAATCAGACATGGACTCCTAAACATAGTCTGAACACCAAACGGAAACCGAGTCTGTTCGCAACACGGATTATACTAACAAACTCCCCCTAATCCTGTTGCCTTCACTTGATCCCGATTATGCCGATACTGTCACAGAGCTGTTAGATTGTTGCCTTCGAAATGAATGCAGCCGAGTGGCTTCGTCAGAATGTTCACGAGCTGTCGTCCAGTTTCAGTGAACTCGAGAACAATTTTTCCTCCATCGACCGCCTCACGAATGAAGTGAAATCGGGTGTCGATGTGTTTGCTCCTGTCATGGAGTACTGGATTCTTGCTAAGAGCGATGACAGACTTGTTGTCCACCCTGAGTTTCGGCGCTGGAAGCTTCTGTTCCAAGAGCTCCTGCAGCAGCCAGTGAAGCCAGACGCCCTTACATGCTGCTGTCGCAGCGGCGATGTACTCTGCTTCACACGAGGAGAGAGCCACAACCCGCTATTTTTGCCACTGCCAGGAGACTAGGCTTGTGCCGAGGAAGAAGAGGATGCCAGTAGTGCTCTTCCGCCCGTCAAGGTCGCCGGCCATATTGCTATCACTGTAACCTAACAAGGCCAACTTGTCTCCTTCTCTTGGGTAGGTGACGCCGAACCCCTGTGTCTCGGCGATGTACCGAAGGATGTGCTTCACCGCGGCGAGGTGATCTTCCTGCGGATCCTCCATGAACCGACTCACGTACCCTACGGCGAACGTGATGTCCGGCCGGGTATGAGTGAGATAGCGTAGGATCCCTACAATACTTCGGTAGCGGGTTGCATCCGTTGATGCCTTGGATAGCTTGAGCCTCTCTTCCATCGGTGTGTGACAAAGATTGCACTCTGCCATGCCATTCTTCTCAAAGAGCTTCCCAGCATAGGCGCTTTGACAGAGCGTGATCCCGCTGTCACCTTGACATACCTCAATGCCGAGATAGTAGGTGAGCAGTCCCAAATCACTCATGCGAAACATGGACATCATCTCGCGCTTGAATTTGTCGATGCCTGCTTGAGTTGTCCCAGTGATGATCAAGTCATCGACGTAGACGCCGATGGTCAAAGTTCCTCCGGGCGCCCGCCGCGTGTACAACGCGTGCTCATCCATGCACCGGCTGAAACCCAGCTCTTGGAGGCTAGCGTCCAGCTTGGCGTTCCAAGCGCACGGGGCTTGACGCAACCCATACAACGCCTTGCGCAGCTTGAGCGCCTTGTGCTCCTGTTTGTCGACGACGAAGCCTGGTGGCTGTTGATGTAGACTTCCTCTGCAAGGTCACTGTTCAGGAATGTAGACTTCCCGTCCATGTGGTGCACGGGCCACCCTTGGTGCGCCGCCAGAGCCAGCAGTAGCCGCACCGACTCTATTCGCGCGACAGGGGCAAAGACCTCCTCGAAGTCGATCCCTTCGCGCTGCGCATACCCTTTCGCCACAAGACGCGCCATGTGCCTGGTGATGGCGCCATGCTCGTCTCGTTTCACCTTGAAGACCCATTTAAGTCTAATCGCGCGGTGCCCGGCAGGAGGCTCAACGAGGTCCCAAGTGTTGTTTTCCTCGATAGCTTTCATCTCCTCCAGCATTGCTAGACGCCAAGATGGATCACGTTCTGCCGCACCAAACGTGGCCGGCTCTTCTGCACTCACCATGTGCAACACGGCAACATCCTGAACTGGTGTTGGGGCGCCAGCGGGTGCGGGACCAAGGATGTCCCGCCACATCCTGAACCGGTGTTGAGCGTCGTCGTCATGATTGAGCTCGGCGAGAGCCTCAGCCGTGGGCGATACGAACCTCACACCGTGGCGAGTCCTGGCGAGGTGGTGGCGTGTGCAACTGCTCCCCTGGGGCAGGGACCTCCACTAGACCAGCGATGATCTCGTGCTCGATGATGAACGTGCCAGCGTTGGACATCTTCTGCTGCTCGCCAAGATTCGCCCAACCCAGCTTGCCTTCTCGTCAAACACCACGTCACGGGAGACATGGACGCAGCGCGCAATTGGGTTGAACAACTGATACGCTTTCGATCCCGCTCGAACCCGAGGAGAACCATCTTCACGCTACGATCATCAAGCTTCTTCAGATTTGGGTGAGTTACCTTGGCGTGAGCGATGCATCCGAACGTGCGTAGGAAGGAGACGTCGGGTTTCCTCCCGTACCAGGCCTCAAACGACGTGATGCCATCCAAGCTCTTGGTGGGAGCACGGTTCAGAAGAAAAATGGTGGTGGTCACCGCCTCCCCCCAAAACTCAGATGGCATCCCCTTCGCCTTGAGTAAGCAACGCGCCATGCCGACGATTGTCTGATTGCGCCGCTCGACGACACCATTCTGTTGCAGCGAGTATGGTGCTGTGAGCTGCCATGCAACTCCCTCATCCGCGCAATACTGCCCAAACTCGATTGAGGTGAACTCCCCCCTCGATCAGTCCGTAGAATGCGCAGACACAGCTCGGTCTCGACCTCGACACTTGCCTTGAACTGCTTGATGACTGTAGGCGCCTGATCCTTGCTCGTTAGGAGGCGAAGCCACATGTAGCGGCTGCAATCATCGACGAGAAGGAGAAAGTAGCACCGACCACTATGAGTCGCCGGTGAGATGGGCCCACACAGGTCACCGTGCACGAGGTCAAGCAGTCCCTCAGCACGGTAGTGGGCTGCCGCTGGAAACGAAGCACGCCTTTGCTTGCCAATGAGGCAGCTGTCGCAGACCTCACCGGGATGACTGATCACTGGGAGTCCGTGCACCATCCTGTCTTGAGCCAGCCTCTTCAGAGCGTCGAAGTTGAGGTGGTCGTAGCGTGCATGCCACAGCCAGGCCTCATCGTCTTGCCGCGCCATTAAGCACATCGGCCTCGCAATGTTCAAGTTGAGCATGTACAGGCGGTTTTTGGCGCGCTTCACCTTGGCAAGCAGTTGACGTTGCCGATCACGGATCTGCAGCACTCCCCCATCGATCAGCACCTGGTAGCCACGCTCATTGAGCTGGACAATGCTGATGATGTTGCTCTTGAGCTTGGGAATGTAGTAGACATTGCTAATCGCCCGGTGTTCACCGTTTCGGCAGGTGAATAGCACTGTGCCGCTGTAGGATCGGAAGTGGCAACAGAGGGGGGGTGAATGGTGCCTTCAAAAATTGTCCCGAGTATTCTCACAATTTTCTTCTTCGATAGCTATACAAGCTACGAAGCAAGCTCACAAGAAATCCATGCAAAGAGAAACTGAGCTTGGACCAAAAAACATAGAGAATACTTTCGCTAAACAAAATTGCAACGACTAGACACTACAAACGGTCTTGCCAAGAGATTGTGAAAACTTGACTTGCACACAAACCTAGCTGGGAACTACAAACCAACTAACAAATAACTTAAATACTATCTCTCAGACAAAATAACCAGCAGCAAGGGCACAAAAATAGACAAGCAAAAGAGTAGAAATGCACCCAAGCTAACTGCCAACAACAAGCTGCAAAGATGTACCCGAAAGCAGCAAAGAAAAATCAGCAATGGAAGGGGACTGCAGTACTGAGATTGTTGCAATTCTTTGTGCAGTCGGCCAGCAAAGGTAAGGCCCAAAAGGAACCGAAAACAGCAGGACAAAACAGCACAAAAACTGCAGCAAGAAAAGAGAACTAGTAACCTGAAAATAACTTGAAATAGCAAGCCAAAACAGCGCATAAACTGCAGCAAGAAAAGAGAACTAGTAACCTGAAGAGAGCTTGAGACAGCGCCAAAATAGCTGGCCAAAATCAGCACACACACTGCAGCAAAGGAGAGACAAAAAAAATGCTGCACTGCTGAAAAGAACCAGCCTGACCGAATGACTGCAGAGGCTGCAAACAAAAAAGAAAAAGCAAAAGGTATAACCGAAAAGAAAAGAAGCTGCCAGTCCTGAATCGCACAAGAGAAAGACCGAAACAAGCAATGCCGAAATCAGAGAGTAGATCAATGAGAATTGTTCTTCTCTGGCCAGGGAAAAGAAACTCATGCTAGAAGAAATTCTTGAGCTAGTTTACTGCTAGGGAGAATAACGACCAAACAACCTTGAAGCAAGTCCCATTACAAGGCAGCAGCACAAGCAAGCCAAACCGCTAGAAATCACAACATGATCTTCAAACTAGAAATGTAAAAATGGAGACCAGAGCAGCAAGAACGAAACCAAACACAGGGAAACACAGAAGGATGAAGAGACATGAATGCTTATATTAGAGAATGTTCTCAGCTCATCTCTCTCTCAATCTCAATTTCATACTCTCAGATGAACATACACAAAGAAGAAGAAGCATTGATGACATAACAGACCAATGGAATAAGAAGCAAAACCAAACATGAAGCTTGCTGCAAATCCTTGGACTGAAAACAATGAAATTTTGGACTGCATGCAGCAGTGTTAAAATCAACTTAGATCAGCAAGTAGGTAGTAAAAATTTCAGCCAAAATTGAGATCATTTGGACTGCATGCAGCCTGATCAAAGACAGCACAAAAAGGAGAAAAACTGAAACTTCATGCTGCTGTTTTCTTGCTTTCGGCTGCACTGAAGAGAATCAAAAAACATGCTGCCGAACTGAAACGGAAGTAGTGAAAACAGCAGATTCGGCGCAGTCAAAAATGAAACCAGCAGGTAATGCAAATACTGCAGCAGTCAAGAAACCGAACCGAGCAAAGAAAAGGATTAACTGATCGGACTGCACTGGACAGATCGGCTGCAAAGAAATAGAAACAAAAAGAGAGGAATCCAAACAAAGACTGAAAGGAAGCATCACATAGAGAGCTGAGAGGACATGAACGATTACATAAGTTTGTTGTTAGCCCAATCAATTCATCATCTTCTCAGAGACAAACACACACAAGAAAAACACTCACAGCACGAAGAGACAACAGAAACCTCACAAGATTTCTAGCTGCTCTACAGGAGGCAAAACAAAAACAAAGGAGTCCCCATATGCATGGACATTAGAACAAGAAAAGTGATTACAAGATTTTCAATCCGTCCTCTCCCTCTCAATCCTCAAGAACACCAAGAGCCTCACATGCTTCTTGGGAGGAACACACACAAAATGGAGAGCAAATGCACAAAAACCCTCAAAGGGGTATGCAGCCCCCAACACCTATTTATAGCCCTTGGCTAACGGGTCTCCAACCCGTTACGCCGGCTAAACACTAACGGAGCCGTCTCCCGATTGTGCAGCCTCGCGAAATTACCGATTCGCCCCTCCTGCACCTTCCGGGAAGCTTCCGCGCTCCTTGTCGTTCACGCATGACCGCACTGACTCCGACCGATCGACCTCGACTCCTCCCGAGTCTAGTCCCGGCCTGCATTCCGTCGCACACGACCGCAATCGGTATCCGACCGTCTGAACCTCGACTCCTCCCTGAGTCTAGTCCCGATCCATTCGCTGTTGCCCGTCGTGTCCACCTCCGGTAGCTCCAACTCCGGCTCCTCGTCTCCCGGCTCGCAACCACCTCAGTAGCCTCGATCATCCTCGACGTCTTCGACCGTCTGGACCTCAACACCTCCTGTGCCTAGTCCCGGTCCTCCCACGCCTCTCCATGACCTAGCTCAAGTCCCGCAACCCACGCATAAGCAAACCGTCACATAGCACCGCTCGATAAGTAAGCATAATAAAGTCCAAACCTGTCGAAACATCAGAATATGCATCCTAACCCCATACGATCAAGTTTGACCAAGTCCGACCGAGCCCGTTACACCATGCAACGTCTTGGTCCGAACCAACCGACTCAAACTCGACTTTCCTAAACCGATGTCAATTACTCATCATACACACGGGATGACCTCCACATGGTCTCTCAGCCGCGCCCGCAGATGTCGACCACCGAGCCGTCGCCGAACTTCACCGATCTGATGATGCCTGTGTCCAATTCCGCGAAGAGGTTGTCGTAGCCAGTCATGTGGTTACTGGCCCTAGTGTCCAGGTAACACACGTCGCTCCGCTGTTCTCTATCGCACCCCAGATTCACCTGGGCATGTGTCTCGTCAAGCTTGATGAAGTTTGGTGGCATCTGCTCAACGTCGTCAGTGAGGGCGCACACCTGTGCCATGAGCAGTGTCTGATCCTCATCATCCTCCCGAGTGAGATGGACCTGCTCGCGCCGTGGCTGTCGGCAATCCTTGGCCCAGTGGCCAATCTTGCCACAGTTACGGTACTTGTTGCGACTGACATTGCGCTCGCGCCCTGGTTCGCGCTCGTCACGCCCGGCGTTGCGGCACCGGTTACCCTTGCCGCGGCGACGGCCGCTACCACCAGGCCTGCTCAACGAAATCTCGCCGCTCTTCTTCTCGTTGAGGCGAGCCATCCATTCCTCCTCGGTCAGCAAGAGTTTAGCTTCCGAGGTAGTAGTCGATGGCGCCGGTTGCGGGATGCACGATCATCGGTGCCTTTCAGACGCCCGGTGACCTCCTCAATGGACAGCTTGGAGAGATCGAGCATGGTTTCCATGGTGTAGACGACGTGTCCAAACCGGGGCGGGGCGACGTGAAGGTACTTTTCGATGGCCTTCTGCTCGTCGACGGGTTCGCCGTACTCCGAAAGCTGGCCGACCAGGCGAAGTGCGAAATCCTTAGGATCTTCGCCCTCCTTGAACGCGAGCATCTCGAACTCGGTGCGTAGCTTCTGGAGCTTCGACTTGCGGACGTGATCGGAGCCAATTCGCATGGACTTGACGTAGTCCCATGCTTCCTTGGCTGATCGCTTGATGGCGAGCGCGCGAATCATCTCCTACGGGACCGCTTTGAGAAGCGCCTCGAGCGCTGCACGATCCTCCTGCAGATCAGCGTCGCCATACTCGATGACGTCCCACAAGCCTCTCGCTTGGAGCATCACCTTCATTACGAGCGACCAATCCGTGTAGTTGTCGCGCGTGAGCATCGGATAGGACGCGCCTCCAACCTCCTGCACCGTCTTCTGGATCACCATGTCGCGGCCATGAGTGCGACCACGACGAGGGACGATCGGCGAGGCCAAGCGCCATCCTCGGCCTTCACAGCGCGGCGACAGACTCCGGTCACCATCGCTTGCTAAAGCCGACATTACGCAAAGATCGAGTAGCCTTGCTCTGATACCAAATGTTGGCAAAGAAACAAAATAACTCGATGCTTAAGCACTCACGAAACTCACAACGGAGTTGAGGCAGTAGGAAGAAGATGAACGCAATGTATTTCCTTGTGCTGCGCTGCCATTGAGCCGCACCTTGATGTCTTTATTTATAGGAAAAAAACTGAGACCGAACAGAAAGCAAAATGGAATTTAAATCAGACATGGACTCCTAAACATAGTCTAAACACCAAACGGAAACCGAGTTTGTTCGCAACACGGATTATACTAACACTCAACCCAAAATGCTTCATTCCGGTGGGGCTACAGATTGCAGATGGTGGTCCGCTTTGTCTCCCCGGGGCAGATTTGGTTTTCCAAGACACACCGCCGAAGCACTACGAAGATTAGAATTTTGGACGCTTTTGGCACTGTTGGTGCCGTTAATTCCCAAAGTAGCCCCTGGCGAAACAAAATTCGATCCGCCCCCGTCGACCGGGGCGCGTGCGATCGTGCGTGGCAATGGGAGCGATGACACGGAGGTCGCGCGGTCCCCGACCGCATGACTCAGGCGGCAACTGCAGAAAGCCGAGTGGTGCGGTGGCCGACCGCACCACTCCGTTAATCATGCGGTGGCCGACCGCACCACTCTCTTCTACAGTACTAGGGTTATGGTTTGCACCGATCAGTGTTTTTCGCGCAAAACAATACGTCTTATATTTGTGTGAAGTACCAATTAGTGTATTTGTGATTTTCGTACAATGCTGATCGTGAAAAATATGTTGAACTGCCAATAACATTTTTCGATGATGTTATATTGTTTTATTGAAAGAAATTTAATGCAATTTTTTTAGGACAACTGTGATATGAACAATTGGACGAAAGGAAGGAAAGTGATATTTAACACGTAGGAATCATTGAATGCGAAAAGACGAGATAATAAGCTTAGCTGAATAGAAATAAACTTCACAATACAGTTGGGAGTAACATGACGCGTATATTTTTATTACATGCATAACATATAGCATGATATGCGACTAACCCACCCAACCGCCAGACGACCCACTTGTGGACCGGGGCCACTTTCCCTTCCTTGCCCGCTCGACGTTGAAATCCTCCGCGCCTCTTTTGCCTTAGCCGCCATTTCCCTCTTTCTCAAGGCCCTCTCGCGAGCCTCCCGCTCCCTACACGTGCACGCTTCGAGATGAGCTTGTGTCTCGCGTTGTATACGCAGGGTGTGCTCGTTATTGTGGCGCTCCTCCTCCAGCAACTCCTTCTCTCGTGTGACATTCCACTCCTCGAAGTCGAGGGTCCATTGGTCCGCAGGGTGGATCTCAAGATCGATCCATTTGCGGTAGCCACATAGGGGATCCGAAAACTGTAAATACAGGGGAGATATAGTTAGTGCGTGATGTGAAGGAGAAAAGGTAGGGGAAATGGTGCATGTCGTCGTTATCGGTTGCCGATAGGTTGCGGTGTTAAAACGGCGGTTGGGGTAGTCACTGGAGTAGTTTGCGCAACCCCAGTAACGCATACCTAGGCTGAGACGGTGCTTAGACTTGAAGAACTTGCACGTGTCCCCGCACCAACAAAGGGGGGTGTCTCCCCGTCGGGAGGGAGTTGCGGCTAACGCTCGGTGGGGCCGTTCGGGATGGAGTTGTTGCTACGCGGCCGCTCTTTGGGGGGAGCTGACCCTTTAGCAAGCTGGGCTTGTTCTACCTGGGCTTTAATAGCCCTTATTTTCTCATCGCGGGCGGCAGCTGATCGTGCTAAGTCACGGGTCTCCTCCCATTGCTTCAGGTGAAGGAAGCGCGGTGTAGTGTGGGGTTTGAAAGTGCAGTGTTGCCTGCGAAATGGAATGCACACCAATTTATATGGTGCATTTTCTCTCTACTCGCACATGTAATACTGGTCCACGTGGTCGTAGCACTGAGTAAAGCTGGCCTCTTTTGTCATCTCACTGAGCAAAGCTGGTCCGTTTTGTCATGTCACTGCGCAAAGCTGCACTCTTTTGTCATGTCACTGAGCAAAGCTGCCCCGTTTTGTCATGTCACTGCGCAAGGCTGTAGTCTTTTGTCATGTCACTGAGCAAAGCTGGCCTCTTTTGTCATGTCACTGAGCAAAGTTGCCCCGTTTTGTGAGGTCACTTCACAAAGCTGGCAACTTTTGTCATCTCACTGAGCAAAGCTGCCCGCTTTTGTCACATCTCTGTGCAAACCTGCCATCTCAGTTTTTGTCATTGCAGTAAGTTCTGTCATTCGGTATAAATAGCACGGTTGGGGTCCCATGGCATTGTACGCAGAGAACCCTGTAAATCGAACAACGAAGTTCGGACAGTACCAATCTGTCCGCCTGACGGACAGCGGTATTTCCGTCTCCGTATCTCCCAGATCCCACGGTAGAAAAATTTGTAAAAAATACAAGAGATACATATGGAAGTACTCTACAATTTTCCGTTTGGGAAGACCGACAGGAAAATTCGTTTACTATTTTAAATCTCCGGATTACCGCCGGACTGTACCAATCTGTCCGCCTGACGGACAGCGTTATTACCAACTATGTATCTCCCAGATCCCACGGTAGAAAAATTTGAAAACAATACAGGAAAATTCGTTTTCTAGATCAAAACCACGAGAAAAGCCGCGCTACGCGAATAGATCTAAAATCAGCCCGCGACTAAACTCTAATCGGGCAATTGATCTATTATCTACCATCAAATTCCGTGCCAAGAACCCTAATTAATCCATAAAACTGAGGATTTGGGATGAGGAAAAATTACCTAGGTGAAGATTTTCCCCAATTTTTCCTCCTCTTCTTCTTCTTCTTCTCCTTCTTCTCCTTCTCCTCCTTCTCCTTCTCCTTCTCCTTCCTCTCTTCCCTTTCTTTTCTTCCTTGGCACCATGGCAGCAGCAAGGGGAGAAGGGGCGCCAAGGGGTGGTGGTGGCTGGTTTGGGGTGGAAAGAGGGGAGGGGCCAAGGGAGGGGGTTTATAAAGAGGGGTACTAGGGTTTGGGAGGGGGTATGGGCTCCCATTTGGGCTGACTGGCCCAAAGCGGCTGGCCCACCCCTCCGGATAGCCCAAAACATTCAAATTAATTATTTTAATTTATTTAATTCATTTTACAATGTTCTACAATTTATATTTTTCCTTCCCATGATTCATCAAAAACCGGCGATTCCACGATTGATTTAAAATCTTATGCCGTAACGACGTTCGGGATATTACACTACATTTTTTGCTATTGTTTATGGATCCTCCATGTTTACCGTCCTTTCCCGCAGATGGCAAAATGCGACTTCTCCCGCTGGATCGACTCTCCTCATGAACGGTATATTGTCTGTTATGTGGATACATTATGGCAGTGAATATTGGAGTTGGAGGACCGAATCGAGACTCTCAATGAGGATAACTGAAGGACCGAAATGGCAACAGAGGGGGGTGAATGGTGCCTTAAAAATTCTCCCAAAAAATTCAATCCTATCTTTTCTCCAATAGCTAAAGAGCTGTGAAGAAGAAGATTGATTGTTCGCTGGAAAACTCAGAGAGAACAGAGAAGAATCAGCCGCTGGATGAAAAACAACAGAGAACACCAAAGAATTGCCGTGGTCAAAAGATATTCATGAAGATCAGTCACGGTCGTAAATCAAGGAAAAACAGAGAGGCGGCCGATTGAGTCCGACAATAGATTACCGTGGTCGCCGGATCGAAAGCAGACGAAGAAAACAATCGGCGGCCTAAACCGAGAAGATCGGACCATCGGTCGAAATCAGAGAATAACCGCGGTCGAATCAGCTGCCAGAAGGTCTTTATCGTGATCGAAAGACAGCCGAGAAGAACTCTGTAGTGATCGGAAAACTGCAATGAGCCGAGACACCGCTGGCACAATGTGGTCGTAAAAATGAGAAATGAAAAACCGAGCGGCTGAGAAATGCGTGACCACCGTGACCGAGACGACCAGGAACTATAGTCGTAAGACTGACTCAAGGTAGTCGTAAATACAGCAGCTGCAAGCCGCACGGACTACCGCCTGAAATGAGAGTAGCCACACGGCTGCCGTGGTCGTAGCAAAGAATATGGACGTAGTCGAACACCAACTCGTGGTCGATAACCGAGAAGTGGTCTGTTCGAGATGCATGTGTCGAACTCGCGTGGTAGTAAGTCAATTGATGACTGAACGGCCGACGTGATCGAAATGATTACCCGAACCGACAAATGAAAATAAACAGTAAATACTGTGTTGTCGAAACGAGAAGCAGAGAACAAGATGGTCAGATCTACGCACACAGCCAAGATCACGTGGTCGTAAGCTCGAACAGAGCCGCTCCAGGCGCACGACCGCAAAGACCAAAATCCAGATAACTTGCAAATCTTCAAACGAAATGAGGAGATATTTTAACCACATTTAACCACAAAGATTCAGCATCCTCTGGAAGAGAAATCACCTAGTAAATCTAAAGTCTTTGCAACGGTCGGCTAGAACGACATGGTCAAAAGCGAAAACAGAGAACCTGGAGGCGCATGACCGAGAGACACATAAATTTCTCGATTCGACCTGTTTCTGAATGAACGGGCAAATTGCCTTGAACCGATTCCCTGCTCTAAGCAAATCAAAACCAGCTCATTCAAAATAAGAACACGATCAACGAAGGAGCATAAAGAATGCAAATAAATCAATCAAAACAACTCAAGCAAAGCGAAACTTCAGAATGATACAGAAAGGTGAATGATTGATCATGAGGTTTCTACAGCCACTCCCCCTGGGAGGACAAGCTCTAACCCTAGAGCGAACACACACAGATACTCCCATGGGAGGGAGAGGCGGCTGCCTCTAAGGCCCAAACCGCCAACCCGCCTAACACTTGCCTCCCCTCTCCCTTTTATAGGCTCACATGCGAAACTTGACCTAATGGATCCATCCATTAGTCCACACTGGGGATAACCCATAAACCCCACCTAACACCGGGTTTTAACACTCACTTTGCCCGCTAACTCAAATGCTTTGCTCGCTATCCCAACAGACCCGCACTTTGCCCGTTAGCGCCAACTGAATCCTCTTCTTTTCTGTCAACTTCTCAGGTGCTTTACCGTAGGGACATCTTCCTTGCAGCTTTGACATTTCTCCAAAATGCCCCTCCGCCGCCTCCCCGCCCACGCTTGTAACCACCTCGCAAGACTAGGTCTCCTTCGGCTTTCCTCGGTCGCTCGGACCCCGACACCACCGTGTCTCGTCCCGACCATCCTAGCCTCGCCTGACCTATCTCCGACCGGCTGCACCAGCCGGTTCCTCATCACCACCTTGAGCTCCAAGTCTTCTTTGGCTTCACCCACTGCTCGGACCTCAACATCTCCCATGTCTAGTCCCGACCACTCCAAGCCTCACTAAGACTTGTCTCCAAGATCATGCAACCGACCGATCAGACCTCCAACTCCTCCGAGTCTAGTCTCGGTCTATTCCGCCCACACGACCGCACCCAACCTCCCCGACTGCCTCGACCTCGCCTCCTCCCGAGCCTAGTCCGGTCCTCCTCGTTGTTGCCCGTCATGCTCGATTACGGTAGTTCCAGCCCGGTTCCTCGCCTCCGGCCGCAACCACCTCACCACTCGATCATCTTTCGGCGTCTCCGACCGTCTCGACCTCAACACCTCCGTGCCTAGTCCCGTCCTCCCACGCCACCATGAAATAGCTCAAGTCCCGCAGCCACACGCATAAGCAAACCATCACATAGCACCGCCAAACCAACAAACAGACTCGCACGACTCACAGAGCTCACACCTTTTCCTCAGAGAATAGACTGCAACAAGACCTGTCAAAATGATGAACCAACAAGTCCACAAGGTCCACGACTACAAAGACAAACCCATACGACCAAATCCCCGGTGAAATCGACCACAAAATGAGGTCATACGACCGGTTCCAATGACTCCAACCGACCACGGTCTTTTCGCCGCTAACGTGGTCGATGCTCGAGCGCCACAACGTGGTCGAGTCACCGAACGCCAATCGTGGTCGAGTCACCGAACGCCAATCGTGGTCGAACCTCGCTCGCACCACGCACACCAAGTTTCATCGTGGTCAAGTCCTCCGACTTCCCAACATGGTCGTGGCCCCGAGTGCCCAATGTGGTCGACGCCCCAAGCGCCAACGTGGTCGTAAACCCGGGCCGACCACCGACCACGACCAACGTGGTCGAAAACCCTAGCGCCGACTTCCGATCACGACCAACGCGGTCGAAACTTCACAACGTGGTCGTAAATGACCCGAGGCCTCCGACCATGGCCAACGAGCCGTAGACTCACAACGTGGTCATAAACTACTCGGCTAGTACTCGACCGCTCAACGTGGTCGATAGCCTTCCGACCACGGTCAAAGTACTCGAACGCCGCTCGAGTGGCTTCCGATTCCCACCAACGTGGTCGTACACTCTACCGGTGGCTCTCGACCACGGCCAATGTGGTCGTCGCCGCCTACCGAGTCCTGATTTGCGACAACATGGTCGACGCCGTCCGGTGGCTCCCGACCACGGCCAAAGTGGTCGAAGACGCCACAACGTGGTCGTAAACGACCCGAGACTTCCGATCACCGCCAAACTGGTCGACGCATGTTTTTCGGCTCGACCGACTCCAATGTGGTCGATAGCTTCTGTTGACTTTAGACCATGGCCAAAACAATCGACTCCTTCGGTGCCCTTCGACCACGCCCAAAGTGGTCCTATACGCCTTAAAGTGGTCTGCCTACCATTTCTCAAAGCTTGCGACTTTGCAAAGATAGCTCAAACCTCAAAAATTAAACTCAATCTTTCTAGATCAAGAGTCAATTACTCATCACAACCATGGGGTGACCTCCACATGGTCTCACAATAACAACGACCTCCGCCAACAGATGCAACGCGAGAGGGGCAACGAGAAGGTCATGAACATAGAAAGCTCTTATGTGCGTGCCACTACCACGACCGCCAGCCACGTCCGAGATGGCCCCCTCAGCAATACTCCATGTGGGTGCCACGAGGCTCGTTTGGCATGTAGGCAACGAGGTGTATGGTTGTATCTTGTACCAGTACGAACACTTTGTACGATATGGAGTATAGAGAGTGATTAAGTTAGTAATGTGTCGTATTTAATTTCTTGCCTATAGTAGTTGACATATTTTATGTACGTGCAATGTATGTGTTGTTTCGTGTTGGCAGTGTGTGACCTGTTCTTATTCTGTGGGCTCCATGACTAAGGCCCCCCTGAGCCTATAAGAGGGAGTCATTCCTCACATAGCCCCCGCATTGTTCTCCCTCACCAGGATCTTCTGATTGTGTGTATATTTCATTCGTGCTAACTCCCCCGGACGCCGATATGAGTCAGTTCAGCACCTCATCATCGGCACCCACGGTGATTTACCCAAAATGCAACACGGTTGTTGCACGTAAGACTTCACACATGGCTGCGAATCCTGGGCGTCACTACTACAAGTGCCCGTTTCACTCGGTGAGTACGATTGTTTCGGGTTCGTTCAAATTGTACAAGCAAGTTACAAATTTTTCTTCTCATGAAATCGCAGGAAGCTCCCGGCGGTTGCCGATTTTGGGTGTGGGAGGATGAAATGGGGACTAGGATCGATAGTTTTCGGCATGACAGAGTTGTCGTGGCTGGTTGCAACCCCGTCGAGCTACGGCATCAGTTTTGACAGACTGGAGTGGAAGATTAATTTAATGTTGTGTGCTATTTTCTTTCTTATGTTTATTATTATCGTCAAGTTGTAGTGCTGCACGTTGTTCTCGTCTATGTTGGTAGTGTTTATTGTTATCGTGTCTTCTCCTGGTGGAGGGTTGGTCTATGTATGTGTAATGCAAGGTGTTACGTTCCGTGCCAACTTGCGTACGTACGCTGTCATATTGGAATGGAGGCTAAATTATGGTTAAAATAGGTTGAAAAGAACAGTATATTACAAACACTACCGCCGTAGTCGTTCTTACCCTTCTCTAGCTTGGGGTAGTTTGCCCGAATGTGGTTGGGGCCACCACACTCGAAGCAAATCACGGGTCCTCCTCTCTTTTCGTCCCTCCTCCTCTTGTAAGCATGGGAGAATCTCCGAGCTAGGAGGGCTAACTGCTCATCCGCAAGCTGCTCTAACTGATCATCAGTTACGTTACAGAGAGCAGCAAGGGAGAATCCGCAAGACGACTCAGAGGAAGGTCCAGAAGTGGGATCAGTGACTAAGGCCATCGACTGCGACTTCGACCTACGAGAGACTATGTCAATCTCGTGAGTCTTGAGGCGTGAATACAACACATCAAGAGTCAAGGTCGAGAGGTTCGTGGTGTCCTTGATGATAGTCACCTTCATTTCCCAAACACGAAGGTCGAGTGCAACGAGCATCTGTCGAGCGTTATCCAAGTCGGGGTATGTGAGACCGACCGCTCGGAGGTTGCTCAAGATCCTGTGGAAACGCGCAAAACACTCATCAAGGGACTCGCTGATACGGGGGGCCCGATCTTCTCAGTGAGTAACCGTGGATAGTTGATGTGAAGTAGACGATGTCGCTAATTGAACACTCGCACCATTGCACGAACCCTCAACTCTTCGGAATACACCCAAAACACACCGGATAATGGTTCATCGCGAGACCACAAACGACGAACGCCAAGTCCCCAATTCCCATGGAACGACGGCTTGACCTTGAATTGCAGAACGAACAATGGATCACCTATTTCTCTCTCAAAGTCCTCGCATGAACTTTGGTGTTGAAAGAACAAGCAATAGCTATGTTTCAATCTTATGCATAAAATTGGTCTCCTTACAATGGGGGTCTAACCGTCAATATATAGTACCCTGTCCACCTCATGGATGGCCAAGAGGTCCTAAACCAACTCCAACTCATCCCTACATATATTTGGAAACAAACTCCACAAAAGGAAAAACCTAAAATTAAACTGTCATAATATTTCGGTTATAACTTTTTATCTGTGATGAATTTGCAGGTGGGGCTAGATCCATTGTGTAGCCCTTGAAATTATCTTTCTAACGAGTACAAGAACACCTGAATCGGACTCCGTTTGTGAAAGTTATGACCTTTTTAGTAACTGCCTATCAGGCTGTCCCGAACCAAATCCGAATTGAATTCTGAGTTGAATCCGAGTTTGAATTGGATTAGCACGTGGGAGGTCCGAATTTGGCTTGAAAATCTTATCGAAAACTTGTAGTTTAAGTCCTTGGGCTCCTCCCTTTTGCTCTCCCATCAACCGGGCTTCTTTTCTCCTTGATCAACTGCATGGGCTGTTTGATTTTCTCCTTGCCAACTGCTTTGGCCTTCTTGTTCTTCATTGCTAGGCAGCAAATATGGGTACCCTCCTTCTTGCGCTCCTCTATTGCTTTGGCTCCGGCCTCCCTCTCGGTTCCAAAGACTTGAAGCTTGTCAAACCTGAGAATGCACAACATATTGTTTTTATGTAGTATCCAATTCTCACGGAAAACACAAAGAAACTTGTTAAGAAACAATTGCATCTGTTGTTTGAGAAGTATAGATCTTGCTTTATAAACAGCGTCATAAGTGCTAGGGATATCCTCATCATCCTCTTTTTCTTCAAAAAAAGCCGTCCTCGGCTTTTGATAGCCTGAAAATGTGCTACACAAAGAAAACAACGTATATGCATGGTATGTGTATTTATCATTCAAACAACTTCCGTGTAGCGCATGATGATTTGCTAGACATGTACTAAGCAAAAAGAACAACGTATATACGTGATATATGTATGAATCAATTGTTGTGTTATTCGCGTTGTTTTGCACAAAATAAGTAACACAACTGCAACCATAGGATGTATTTGATATATACATTGTGGTACCTTCATTCACATTATTATCACAAGTAATGCATGTTCGATAAACATAGAACTTGTCATCTACACCATAATCTCCAATCAAATTGAACGTATATGTGTAGACATAAGGACTAACTAGTGATTTTAAACATGAAACTTCAGCAAGGTTTTCAATCACACTAGATAGCTCTTTAAGATCATCGAACATGATATAGTATAAAGAATCATCAAGAGATATTCTAGTGAGAACGTCTTTATGAGTAATCAATTCCACATTATGTAAATTGAGCGAAGAAATTTCAGAACATAGAATATTCAAAGGAACACTAGGGTTCTCACTCTTACGTACCTTTGCGTGATGCATATTCAATTCAACACCATTATTGTTACCTTTAACATCCTTCTTAGTTATTGTAGATGTTGTAGGTATGAAATCGTCATGACAAAACCATGAGGCAGCAAGCACTCCATCCCCAACCATGGTTATCTCCTCGTCTTTTACTTTCAACGATGCCGGTTGTTGAAAATTCAACTTCTCTTCTTTAATATCGACCTGCACAATATGAGAAACAACACTAGAAGAAGAGAGTAAATTGTTAATTTCAGCAATAACCTCACTTTGGCTATCATCTACTTCCTCTTTTCTATTGGTGTATCTCTCACACTCAATGGAGATGCTCTCCACTTCACATATGGTGAAATCACACAGCTCACTCTTTTTATCATTCTCATTCAATTTGGCTATGTGTCTCTCATTCTCACATGGGTTTGGATGCACCGCATCCCCCAAAGATTGTGGGTCAGCAACAGAGCAATCACGAGTAACCACAATCTCTTCATGAAGCAATGGACGAAAACTTAACAAAACTCACGAGAAATAACTGATTGAACTACGGTTTTGGTATTGCAATTTTCGGTTTAATAGACGATAGGACAGAAAACGAATCTAACTACGGGTAAAGAAGTTCTCACCGAGTAAACCTAGAATCTGATACCATATGATACGGGGAGGCCCGAATTTGGCTTGAAAATCTTATCCAAAACTTGTAGTTTAAGTCCTTGGGCTCCTCCCTTTTGTTCTTCCATCAACCGGGCTTCTTTCCTCCTTGATCAACTGCATGGGCTGTTTGATTTTCTCCTTGCCAACTGCTTTGGCCTTCTTTTTCTTCATTGCTAGGCAGTAAATATGGGTACCCTCCTTCTTGCGCTCCTCTATTGCTTTGGCTCCAGCCTCCCTCTCGGTTCCAAAGACTTGAAGCTTGTCCATGTTGGTGATATGCCCTAGAGGCAACATGGAGATGTTGAATATATCACATACTATGTTTATGATACATTGCTTTGTTCCTTGAAATAGACATTATCATTATTGATCAATGAGTATGTGACTTATTCATGAGACTCTTAATGCCAAAATGTTGCTATTTCTAAATGATCCCTGATTATATTTCATATGAGGAACAAATATGATTCAAAGATCAACATATGTATTGATTGATGATCATGTCTCATGGTATAGAGATACCAAATCAATAATATGGACATGTGTTAGTGAACATATGTTGGATAGACCCGCCATGAGACACTGCAGAGATTTCATGTGTCATCAGTTGGTCTCAAGTAGTGTTTATGTGGAATCCCTAGACTTGAGATCATCATGGTTTCCAAGATGCGTAGTAGCTTATTTTGGGACTACTAAACACTACTCCGTGAATCGGGTAGTCATAAAAGTAGTCTTTGGGTTTGCCATGAAACATGTAGTGGGATGTGAATGATCAAGATGAATTTGCCCTCCTTATGGGAGAGATATCTCGGGTCCCTCGATGTAATGGATTATGAAAGTGCATGGCCATGCCAAGGTGATTAAGGAGTCAATCACGAGTTTATAATCCATCACGGAATCGAGAGAGTGATTGAGCTATTAAGAGGATGACACAGGTCTCGCCTTGAGCTTAATCTATATCGTGAGGCAAAGGGATTAGTACATGAGAACATTACGTGTTCAAACCGATATGATCTTTACGTATACTTTAGGGTTAATATGTCTTACTAGAGGCCGCTATTACTGTGGTGACCGGAAAGGTGTTTCGGTCGCGACCAAGTATACGTGAACCTGCTGTGGTCGCACACTTAACGGGTTGGAACACTAATTCGAATGTGATTCGGATGTGGGCTCAATTTGGATAGAGATCCGGATAGACTCCACTGGGCCTCGGTCCACGAGGCCCAAGTGAGGAGGTCTATATATGTGGAGGCGAGGGGCTAAGGGGTAGGCATCTGATAATCCTGAGCTAAACTCTAGCCGCCACCTCCAGAGCCAAACTCTAGCCGCTCGCAGTCTTTGGTACACTCGCGATCGACGCCCACCCGGACGTGTGGATACCGGTGGGCGCGCTCGTTGCGGCGTTGATCGGCATCAACAACCCTGATTGGATCCGCTCGTGGTGTGGTTGATCGCGTGGAGGAGATGATCGGTTCGGGACGATCGGCTACTTCCACTACTACCTCGACGCGCGTGGTTGGATCGGCTTCTCCAACTCTTCTTCCGCTGCGATGCGCGTCTAGTGGTAACGATTCATGATCCCTCCTTAAGCATGATGTCCTTGTGTGCGCGGTAGAAAAAATTTGTTTTCTGCTCTCGTAGCCGACGCGCCATCCATTAGTCAAACCTGAGAATGCACAACGTATTGTTTTTATGTAGTATCCAATTCTCACGGAAAACACAAAGAAACTTGTTAAGAAACAATTGCACCTGTTGTTTGAGAAGTATAGATCTTTCTTTATAAACAGCGTCATAAGTGCTAGGGATATCCTCATCACTCGCCAGCGAGCATTTCAAACTTGTTGTAATCTCGCTTGAACTGGTCCTGTCGCACCATCTTTATTTGGGTGGTGCCCTCATGGTAAGCATCGAGAGTCTCCCAAATATCAAAGGCAGACGAAAGATGAGATATGCGGTCGAACTCGCTACGACTCAGGCCCTGGATTATGATGTTCCTTGCCTTAGCGTTCGCCTCAACATCAGGCATGTTTCCAGCGTTGACCTTACACCAGATGGCATACCCCTGAGCTTGGATGTATGTCTCTATTCGGCTCTTCCGGAAGGGGTAATCGATGCCATCAAAGACGGGAGGCTTGGTCGAGTACTTGTCCGTCGCCATGGCTCTAGAGACCGGTTCTGATACCAATTGTAGGACCGAAATGGCAACAGAGGGGGGGTGAATGTGTCTTTTAAAAAACGCCCCCAAGTATCCACATGTTAAGTTTGCACACTGGAAGTCAACCAACAAACTGACAAAAGGAACTAAACTGAATTTGGCTGAAACCTGCACACGGGACTGAAAAACACTCGGCTAAAAATAGCAAACAAGAAACTGAAATGGCTTGACTTGACAAAACCTTCACTTGTTCTAAACAGCCAGATTGAAATATCAAATCAGCAGAGAAGAGGAAGTAGCAGGAAGCATGCAACTGAAACCTGCAAAAGGGACTGAACCTGAATCCAGAGAGACAAAACCGAAAACTGAAATTGCAGTCAACCTGAAACCTGAGAAAATCTGAAAACTACTAATTGATCACAGCCGAGAAGAGACCATAGAAGAAATAACCAATGCTGCTGCTTGACGAAAACAGACACTGCAGCAGTAACTGACCAAAAGACTGGAGAAATGAGTGCTCTCGGATGGAAATAAAACAGACCCACAAAGTTGAAAAGAACACACACTGCAGACCAGCAATAGTAGACAAAAGAAAAGGCTAAGCTGAAGAGAAGTCAGGCAAAGAGTAGTCCTGATCCGACAAAAATAGAAAGGCTAGGACAGACCCAAAAAGGACCTGTCTCAGTTTCGGTTCTGCATTTCATTTTTGTAGAGAGAAGACAGCAGTTGGAGGCTAAGAGAAAAGCACAACCGAAAGGGAGAAAACAGAAAGCACCTGAAAAGATTTGTTGACACAGAGACTACCAAGGAGACAAGAAAGAACTGAAATCAAAGAAGATCAATGGATGTTCTTCACAGGTTGGCTGGACGGAACCTCAACCAAAATATCAGATAGACCGTAGACACACGAAAATACAAATAAAAGATGACTCGTCTGCAGAAAGAGATCAGACAGACCAAAAACCGAAAACTGAAATCCAGATTGCCGGCCGAGAGCAAGAAATCTAACAGAGAAAACTGAAAAGAATAGACAAATACTTTGCTTGTAAACAGAAGAAAGCTGCAGGGAAAACAGTCAGCGAGCAAAGACAGAGATGCAGTAATTACTGTTCACAGCCGAAAATCAAAGAAATTGATTAAAGCTGGCTGCTCTTCTCAGGTCGAAAGATCAGGATTACATACTTCAGAGCATTATGATCTCTGGGAACAAAAAGCTCATAAGGGGAACAAGAAATCTAGATTTGAGCAAAACTCTGATAAAAGGATTGAGAATGGGCAGAATCCAAGTTCCCCTCCAATCCTTGATCCTTTGGTCATGAAACTTTGGGAATAGCTACTTAATAGCCTTAGGACTTAACATGCCAAGTCTCATGCCATCTTAAGAAGGGAGACAAGAATTTCACCAAAACCCTAGAAACTAGAAACTGAAGGCTCAAGAACAGAGAAGAGAGAAAAACATGATTCTTGCAAATCGATCAAATTGCTCTTGGAACTAAGTGACCAAAGGGTCTAGAAATGCAATTCCATCATAGAGCAACCTATTTTACCACTCCTCAGCAAGAATCAACACAAAAGCGAAAATCTCATAAATCAAGCCAAACAGTCATAGAAGAGAAAAACAGACAGAGAGCTAGAGACTTAATCAAACTTAAACAAGGTCATCTCAGATTGATATTGAGGATGAGAGATATGCGATTACATGAAGTATCAACTCATATCATCCCTACAACCCCATACATGCTTGGATTGAAGTCACAAGCTACATGCTTCTCAAGAACTCCCAAGAACACACGAACACAGAGAAGGGCAGAACAACCCTCTGCCTTCTCCACCCACTCTCAACAACTAAAGCATAACCACCAACACAAAGCAAAGACCAAAAACCTCAAAAGCCTTAACTCTCTCCCAAAGCCATAAGGGGGCATGCAGCACTCCCTCTATTTATAGCCCTTGGCTAACGGGTCTTCACCCCGTTATGCCCGCTAGACCCGAACGGAGTCCGCTCCCGCTTGTACAGTCTCGCGAAATTACTATTTCGCCCCTCCTGCACCTTCCGGGAAGCTTCCGCGCTCCTTGTCGTTCACGACTCGCAACCACCTCGAGTTCACGCCGTCTTCGACACATCTCGACCGTTCTGACCTCGACACCGCCTGTGTCTAGTCCGGTCACCTTGTGTCTCGCCACGACTCCGTCTCGACGTTCTGCAGTCAACACAGACAAGAAACACATCAAATAGCACCGCTCGATACATGTAAGTATAATAGAGTCCAAACCTGTCGAATCATCAGAATATGCATCTTAAACACATTGATCAGGTTTGACCAAGTCCGACCGAGCCCGTTACACCACGCAACGCCAAGGTCCGAACCAACCAACTCAAACTTGACTTTCCTAAACCGATGTCAATTACTCATCATACACACAGGATGACCTCCACATGGTCTCTCACCTTTCTCTTCAACCTATTTATTATATGTGTTTGCTTAAGCTACCACAAAAGTCATTGCTCATATAGATCGTGCAAGATGACATTGTCTGTGGAGGGGATTTGGGGACTTATCTGTTCGATGTAACTCTCTCGTGGATTGGGATAAAGTGTGCCGCCCTAAACGATGTAGAGGTTTGGGAATTTTAAACTTCCAACTACATAATGAAGCACTGCTCATCAAGCACCTTCATAAGTTCTATGGTCGCCATGACATTCCTTGGGTCCAGTTGATTCAATGTACATACTATGCTACTACGATCCCTCATGCCGCTAGGGCTTTTGGTTCTTTTTGGTGGTGTGATGTTATGAAGTTCATTACTCATTTCAGAGGTATTGCCATGGGGTGTCTTGGTAATGGTCATGACATCCTGTTTTAGAAGGATTGCTGGGAGGATCAATTACTTTGTTAGAAATTCTCTAGGCTATTCTACTTTGCCAAGGCTCAGGATGTTTCGGTCCATGACTTCCTTGCTCTTTCTGATTTGTCAACTCGGTGGAGGTGTTTACTAAATACAATGAGCTCCGGGCACAATTAAGTTCGATTCTAACTGATGGTCTTGATTCTTGGACATACATTCGGGGTCATGGTGGCTATTTCTCTCAGAAGTACTACGCTAAGCAATATCGATTCCTCAACAATTCTCCAGGATTTATACTCATTTGGAAAAGCAAATGCCTTATGAAGCTTAAAGTTTTTGCTTGGTTGCTATTTATGGACAGACTTAATACTCGTGACATCTTAAAACAAAAACATTCCAATTTGTTGGTTCCCTCAGCTGTGTTCTTTGTGATGCAGGATTTGAGGAGATGTTTCATCTATTCTTTGACTGCTCATTTAGTCTCCAATGCTAGCGGTACCTTGGGATCACCTGGCTACCTGCTGTCTCTATTGAATGCATCATCTTTCTTGCCAAAAGCAATTCTAATCTGTCGTGTTTTATGGAAGTTTTTATTATTGCTTCTTGGCACACCTACCTCGGAAAGCGACCACCGATTTCCTATTGATGACATCATGGTAATAATTATTATCTCTTGAATACTCGATCATCTGTTAGGCCTGTTAGAGTAGCTAATTTTGTATCGTTATGTGGGTCGTTACGAAGTGTAAGCTTCAAGTGAGATATGCCTCTGTTGCCCTACGCGCTGCTTGGGGCCAGACATATCCATCCGGGCCTGAGGCCTTGGTGTACGGTGTAACTCTAGCACCAGGTTTCGCAAAAGTGAATGTGGACGGTGTTCATGCCAATGTCGAGGTCGTCCCGCTGCAGATGCCTCTAAACAACGAGGTTGTGACTCTAGGGCAAGCTATTGGAACATTCATCCAGTGGCCAAGAGGGACATCTATATGGAGGCTCCTGCATCGATGTCAAGCCTACTCGAGCTATCTACACTGGTGCTAAGTCTACGAGAGCTATCTGTATCGGTGCCAAGTCCACAAGAGCTATCTTCACCGGTGCCAAGTCCATAGGGACTATTCGCACCAAAGCTACCTACACTAGTGCTAACTCCATGGGGCTATCCGCACCAGAGCTACCTGCATCGACGCGGCAAGAGCGTGGTGCATCTACATCTCGTGCCTGATCGACTACCGTGAAATCGGCCTACAGCCGAGGCGACAAGGGCGGCAAGGGCAAACCGAAGAAGACTGATAATGATATCCTCTACTTGCCGTTGGCTCGAAAATTCGTGCTAGGCAAGCCGTTAGTCATCCCAATAAAGCACCTCCTTACCCTGGTACTGGCTTGCCAGAGATTGCATAATTACTACAAGGAACATGCCAACAAGCTGGAGGGACAACGATGCTCAGGAGTTACGGATGTGACCATGCTGGTGCCAAAGCAATGGAGAAAAACAAGGAAGAAGAAAGCCAAGGAGAAGCCATACAGTGGGAGAGCAAAAGGGGAGAGGTCCAAGAACTTAAGGCCCAAGTTTTGGATGAGGTTTTCAAACCCAATTTGGAATTTCCTCAAGCCCAATCAAAATGAAACTCGGAATCAACTCAGAACTCAATTCGGATTCTGTTTGGGACAGCCCGATAGGCCTGTAATAAAACGCCCATAACTTTCACAAACAGAATCTAATTTAGGTGTTGTTGGGCTTGTTCTAAAGTATATGCCAAGGCCCATCCAATGGGTAAAGCCCCGGCTTCATACCCCTTATGGTCACGCCATAATATCTAAAACAATATGACGATGGAAAATCAGGGTTTCCTTTTTGTATGAGTTTGAGTCCAATACAATGTTGGGCTGAGTTGTACTCAGTTTGGGAACCTTGTGGATGTCCCAGGAGTTATATAAGCCTTATATTCACAACCTTTAGTGTTAGATTTTGTTTAGATCAGTTTAGCCCCATGTGCCAACTCCATGTTGTCTCTTGTGTTGACTAGACCAACAGATTCGTGTTACAGAACCTCAACTATCCTTGTGCGACTTTCATATCTAGAAAATTTCAGATTGCTCAGTATCCTTGTTCTTGCTTGTTCTCGATTGCTTACAGAAATTGATCTTCGTGATCAGGTCAACGCGTTCTTGGCACGGTTGATAACGACAAGGGTGTGGTGTAGTGATTGCAGAACGAATTTATTCAGTTTGGTTAAGTAGCTCTGTTGTTAACATCATATTGAACAATCATAGTTATCATTCTCATTGAAAGATCGGGCCAAATCCTCTCATCAAGTGGTATCAGAGCACAGATTGCCCAGTGAGATTTTAGTGTTAGATTTGTTTTTCGTACCTATAACCAGAAAATTACCCTAAAAAAGTTAATTTCCACTGTCCAAACCCTATTGTGACTTTTGTGTGAATCTGCTATAGTCGGCACTAGTGATTTTTGTGTGAATTTTTCAATCGGTTTCCAGAACTTTGCCCCAAAACAAAAGTTGTACAAAAAGCCATCAGAAAACAGAGAAAAATATAATCATTGCAAAAAGGCAACTGACAAGAAGTTATGGTCAAAATACCTACGTACTATCTAGAGGACAGAAATCTTCAGTTTCCATATTTGGGTCAATCCTTGTGTTCTTCAATTCCAAATTGCATTCTATTGAATTATCTCGTATCTATCACTCATATACTTTGTTATACACTTATTTTGCCTTCATCCATTCTTGTTTGATCAGCAATATAGGCTAAGTGCTAGATATGAACTACAATTCAATTCTAAGCAATTTCTAAAATTAACTGATTGTTCTCCATTGCTAAATATCAAGAACCTTCCAAGCTACACCTATTACTGATCGATACAGGTCTTGACGTACCAGCAATCGCTATACACATCACTTGAGTCAAGTTATCACGAACCAGCCACTGGTTGCACCACTTGTTTGCATTGTTAAGAACTTATAAGAGCTTGGTAAGAGTCTGAGAGATGTGTGACTTGTTAAGCTCTAGATCCTAGTAGTTGATAGGAACATATACTTGTGATTTGTTTCCTTATTTTCTATTAACCATGGTAGGTTCACGGGATGATTACGAGATATATCCATATCTTCTTCTACCATTGAATGGGATCTCAAGAAAATTCGTGAGGAGGATGCACGCTTGAGACAAGCATCTTCACCACGGGAGATACATGATCATGATAGTATTTCTGGTAAAACTAACCTCACTGTGCCATCCTTTGCTGGTAAATTTGATCCTGATGCCTATGTTGACTGGGAGATAGCTTTAGAAAACAAATTTGAATATTATGAATGGTCTGATAGGCAAAAGATTAGAGCTGCCACTAGTATTTTTATTGAGGATGCAAAACTTTGATGGAAGTACTCAAGTAACCGTGGAAGAGTGCCACAAATGTGGTGTGCATTAAAGAAACTTTTGAGAGATCAATGTATTCCTAAATATAATGCTGATTATTCACTAGCTAGATTGCAATGTTTAAAATAACGAAGTAGAACTGTAAGGGAATACTACCATGAATTAAAAACTTGTTTATTGCGTTGTGGCTTAGAGGAATATACCGAAATTATAGAGAATAGATTCTTACGTGAGCTTAATAAAGAAATTTTGGACCTTCTTATTCATGAAGAATATAATTCTCTCTCTCATTTGTTTATACTTGCTTGTAAGGTTGAAAGTCAGATTGATAAGAAATTGAGAGTGCTTGATGATAAGAAACATGAGAACAAACATATGTTTGTGCCTTTTTCTTTGATTAACAACTTGCAGGTAGTTGAGAACCATGCCGAATAGGAGCATGAGCTGACTGAACCACCGACTCCATCAGTTGGGAATGAAGATGAGGAGATGGATGCACCTATATTACCTAAGGAGAGCCAAAAAGGTAAAAATCATGCTGCTATCATCACTCACAGCGAGTATGCTTGTGAAGAACTACAATTATCCAATGTTCATGTTATTTTAGAGCAAAACTTAGTAGAAAACAATTCTGACACGCCCATATTTTAAGTAGAGAATTCATACTGCATTGATTTGAGTGTTGAGAATGAGTTGAGTGCACCTTATCAAAAAATAATTAAATTGACTGTTGTTTTGGGTGATTCATGTGATGAATTAATCGCATACAATGATCATGTGGCTTTGGTTAGATATAAAGAAGTTTTAACTATAATTTCTCCTTTTAATTCTTTATGTTACATCATGTTAGATCTACCTATGAAATTGTCACATGCTATGGAGAAAGTTTCTAAACTCGCATGCTCAAAATCCTTATTTAGTGCCTACACTCCTAGGTATAAGTTTAATTTGATTGGAGATTTTGGTGTAGAAAATCAATTTCTTGTATATCAAATGTGCATAACTTGCGATCACATGAATGAATTGAAACCTGCTATTTTGGATAACGTTCTTGTGTGCTAAACCTTGTTCAATACAAGAGAGAAATAAAATTTAATACTCATCCAATGTCTATGTCTTCATCTCTTATTACACCATCTAGTATGGACAATCTGAATAAAGATGTTGAATTATGGAAGAACTTACACATCTCTTCACCCTTACTAGATGAATTTGCTATTGTTCAATTGAAATATGATTATATGGATAAACTTTGTTTGATTCCAAATTGAGAGACCATGTGAGAGGTGCTCCCATGCTTGTGATGAGTAATTGACACGTATGCTAAAAGTTTGTGAAATGGATCGCCGCTGCTATCTCTAGAATTCACTGTGCGGAACTACCGCCATTTACACGGCGGTACTACCGCTTTGGGAGCGGTACTGCGTCTTGCAGCAAGGATGGCGAATAAAACTTGAGTTTGATTTGTGTGGTTTTGCGACTATTGCAAATGTTAATTCCATTATCTCGAGGGTGCTATGTGATGTATTTTCTTATTTGTGATGACTGCAGGACATCGAGGTGAAGTCGTGGCAAGGCACGGGATGACCGGACTAGGCACAGGCGGTGCCGAGGTCCGAACGATCGGGATGTGCTGAAGACGACGTGGACTCGAAGTGGTTGCGAGGTGTGCACAGCAAGGAACGAGGAAACTTCCCGGAAGGTGCAGCAGGGGCGTTTTGGGAAAAGCGCAAGACTGCAAAAGCGAAAGCGGATTCGGTTCGAGTTAGTGGATAAAGCAATAGGGTTGTTGGCACTAATGGGTAAAGTGTTGTTATGAACCCATTAGTGGACACTATAAAGGAGAGGGAGAGGCATGGGAGGAAAGTGAGAATTAGGGTTTCTTTTCTCTCCATGTGTTGTGTGAGGCTTTCCCTTTTTCTTTTTGGTTGTTGAGGAGTGGGTGAGAAGGGCAGAAGTCTGTTGCCTCTTGTCTCCCCTGTGTCTCCCCTATGTGTGTTCTTGATTTCTTGTTTTTCTTCTGAATGTACATGTATATGGGGACGTATCTTGGAATAAATTGGTTGTAGCAACTCTTGTGATCATTCATCTCTTTTAGTCTATTCGAAAAATCATGATTTGAGATGATTTTGAGTTGCTCAGTTCGTTATGTGTTCTTCTTGGCCCTTCTCATTTCTTCCATCTTTTAATGATTTCTTGATTTTCTAGTTGTTGTTTGTTGATGCTATGAACTAGGGAGATTATCAAGATCACCTGAGCATCCCATTTTCGAAATCAAAAGGAAGAACCATCATGTCTACTTTTTCCCAAATCGGACGTACTGTACTTCGATTTTCTAGGGTTAAGAGGCAGAGCGCAAATGTCCTTTTGATTTTCTAGTAGAATCTTGAAATTGGTTCTTGGTTTATTCTTCTAATATTGTTTCTTTGCTATCCTCAAAGTTTCCTAAGCCAAGAATCCAAGAATCTTGCAAATTCGGATTTTGGTCTCTCCTGCTGAGTTTTCCCAAGAAATCCGATTTTCCTATGATTGCTTGATCTTTGTATATAATTTCTTCTCAATGAGGTCAATATGATGTTTAGGATGATGTCATGTTGAAATTGACCCGAGAAGAGTAGCAAATTTTGAGTATTTTGGATTTTGGCCAGATTCTGCGTCTGCTGTTCTTCGGTCCGTAGCATGTGGTACTACCGTGTTTTCAACGTCGGTACTACCGCTCTCCGATACTACCGCTACTCCATCGGTATTACCACTTGCGGTCAGACTAGCGCTGACTCAGCGACTGAGTTCATCATCGGTACTACTGTGCAGCTCGCTAGTACTACAGTTAAGCGGTACTACCGCGTTTCATAGTGGTACTACCGCTTGCTGGCAGAACAGCCTAGAATCTATTTTTCTCTCTGGATTTGTTTCTTTCTCTTATCTGTGATTTCCAGTGAGAGTTCTTCTGCTGTGTGGATACTTGAGGGGAAGATTTTATTTTTGAACGCACCATTCACCCCCCCTGTTGCCATTTCGGTCCTACACAAATATAGTAGCTTTGCCCATATGTGTTACCACTGTAAGTTTACAACTTCAGAGATTTGAATTGCATAAATACTTCACTTACATTTGCAAAACAAGTTGCAATAATTGCTGTGTGAAAAAAATTGATTTTCTCATTAACATATATGATTACTTTTGGGTTAATAATACAATAAGCTTTTATGATCGCTGATGTTTTATAACATTAATTGTGCAACAACGAAGAACTGTTAAAATAGATGATATATACATATACCATGCATACACCTTAGCTTCTTTGTTATGATACTTTCAGCTTATCAAAATATAAATACGGCTTTGTTTTCAAGAAGAGGATGATGCGAATATGTACCCTATGGATACAACCATATTTGCTATGCTTGTTGTTCCAATTACAAGAGCTCCTAGGCATCACTTAAATTATCGAGTGAGTTTGTTTCAAATAGGTTTCACTTTGTTTAATAAAGAACTTATGATATTACATAATGAGAGTTCGTTGCATCTATTGTTATATATCGAGATTTATGATAAAGATCATACAATATGTGAAACTACACATTTGTTAAAACCGAGGATGGTATTTTGCCAAGAAGGGGAGGATGATGTAAACATGCTACAAACGTATACGACCATAGCATCCAATATTAAGATTGAAAAAAAGGTGAATTTGTTTCTATCTATTACTACCAATGTTATTTATGAGAATAGAATACTACCTTATGTCATTACTTTTTTCATTCTCAGGTTTGACAAATAGAATACTTTCGAACCGAGAGGGAGGCCGGCGCCAAAGCAATGGAAAAAAACAAGGAAGAAGAAAACCAAGGAGAAGACATGCAGTGTGAGAAAAAAGGGGAGGGGTCCAAGAACTTAAAGACCAAGTTTTGAATGAGGTTTCCAAGCCGAATTCGGAATTTCCTCAAGCCCAACCAAAATCAATCTCGAAATCAACTCAGAACTCAACTCGGATTCTGTTCAGGATAGCCCGATTTAGGTGTGCTTGAGCTTGTTTGAAAAATTATTCCAAGACCCATCCAATGGATAAGGCCCCAGCTTCATACCCATTACGGTCGTGCCGCAATATCCAAAATAATGTGACGATGGAAAAATCAGGATATCCTTTTTGTATGAGTTTGAGTCTAATACAATGTCGGGTTGAGTTATACCCGGTTTAGGGACCTTGTGGATGTCCAAGAGGTTATATAAGCCTTATATTAATAGCTTTTAGGGTTAGATTTTGTTTAGATCAGTTTAGCCCCATGTATAAACTCCATGTTGTCTCTTGTGTCGACTAGACCAACAGATTCGTGTTACAGAACCTCAACTATCCTTATGAGACTTTTATATCTAGCAATCTTCAGATTGCTCATTATCCTTGTTCTTGCTTATTCTCGATTGCTTGTAGGAATTGATCTTCGTGATCAGGTCAACTGCATTCTTGGCACGGTTGATAACGACATGGGTGTGGTGTAGCGATTGCAGGACGGACTTGGTCGTTTCGGTCAAGTAGCCTCATCGTCAACGTCATATCAAACAATCGTAGTTATCATTCTCATCGGAAAATCAGGCCAATCTCTCATCAGTTACCGTCAAGTTTAGGCCGCATTGTACAATATTCATAACTATGTCTTCACGGTGACCTTTGAGGACTTATTTGATCTCTTCATACTCGACGCCCTCGACACCTGACTCATTCAATGCTAGACACTGTAAGTGTATACAATTACGGTTTACGTTAATGTTATGCCGATAAATATTATATATAACTCATTTCTTATATATATATTCATGGTGACTGAAGCCAGATTAACGAAATCACCGGTTTGTTTCCTTGACCCACGCTTGGTCGTCATGGATATCATCAAGGAGGATGCATCCTTCATCGAGAATTATGTGACGAAGGCATTAGTGGCTCAACGTAACAAGGAATTCATACTTATACCTACAACCAGGGGTAAGTGTTGTACTAGTGGCTATACTTGTTGATTTGTACTTTATAAGCAACACGAATTTAAGTTTAATGACCATGACGACATACCTATACCAAAATAGAATAGGGTATTATACCTTGATTCCGTAAAGAAGAACAAAATCGACTACATAGTTGTTACACAATTAATCGATAGGCAAACACATTTTCTCCACAGATAACTCTATTGTAATCTTTCCTTCCTTCCCAATGACAAAGTTTAACTTTTTGAAATCACGTAGGTCGTTCGCGGCGTACGGTGCAGAGGTATGGAAATCCGAGGGAGGGAGCAACACCCTGCGACACAATCTAAATTTCTCGGTATTCTCTAGTACACATTAATCCTATATAACACTTTGTAATAATGATTCTCGAACTAACAAATTCTAATTTTCCAGTGCCACCAGCAGCCGTCTGGCAACATATGTGGATTCTATGTTTGTCATAACATGCAACTACTCCTCGATTCTGTGAAAACCAAAGATCCTCAGGTTTGTTAATATCGCAATAATTATTTCATACTTATCAATTTATATATGTATGCACGACATTAATTTTTCTACCGACAGATTGCGTCCATCGCTACAACTCTGTTGGAATAGCTTGGCCTCAAACAAATTCGAGGACAGTGTGCGTACTTCTTGATGTCTAAAATCGTAAAAGAAGATGGAAAGTTCCACAGTGTGGAATGAATTTAATTAGGATAAGTTTGAGCTAATTAATTGTACATGTGTGTATTTGTTCATGGATGGATAATTTATTTCATTTCAGTTAATTGATTTGTGAAATAGATATTCTTGTTTCTGAAATAAATGAATGTGAATTGGATATATACTGTGTTGATCTGCTTGTTTTAGAGGGCATGGCTACCATTTCCTAAGGCTAACCAACAAATAGTAATAGATATAGGAATAGAAAAGAATATCATAGATAGTTTTTAACTCGTAACCGTCTGTGATAGTTGACTATCACAGACGGTTTTAGTAGAAGCCGTTCAACCGTTTGTGATAATCAACTATCATAGATGGTTTATTGTTGAAACGTCTGTGATAGTTGCATCACAGACGGTTCGAAAGTCGTCTGTGATGATCTCATATCATTACTAACCAATAAACTCAGACGACTTATGAAACCGTCTGTAATGACGATTTTGAACTGTGTAATGACCTTTTCTGCAGTAGTACAACCCATACTTACATGCATGCTTACCACGAATTAAAGTCACTTTTGGCACTGTTTCGCACCGTATTTACAAAAAAAATAGTAGTATGGAAATCGTATTGACAAAAATATCGTTTTTGCCATCCAACGGCCGAGTGGCAGCGCTCGCGAGGTGACGTGTGGTGCTGTCGACGGCGGCAGGTGCCAGCCGACTGGTGGCTGGCCTAATTAACTACCTAATTTTTTTTCAGTTTAGTGTTTGTTTGAATTTTTAAATATATCAAATGAGCTCAAACAATTATGAAAATATATGTACAACCTCCCAACACAACATTCCTCGCAGTGAAATTTTTGTGGATTTTTATCCATGGTGAATGTTGCTCAAAAATTCATACAATTTTGATATTGTTATGAGTTTTTACATATAGCAAACAAGGTCTAAAAATTATGAAATTTTATATGAAGCCTCCCGATGCAGTAGTAGTTATTATGTAATATTTTAGGAATTTTATGTGGTCCAAAGTAGCCAAGTTTATTCGGATTAACTTAACCATGAATTTAATGAATATTTCACGTTTTTTTACAATTTGATACATTATGAATTTGTATAATTAAAATTAATTACAGTATTACAAAAATGCATCACAGGATGCGCGCCGCACTTGCAAGCCCGTACGTGGTCATGTATTTCATCGCACACAAACATGTCCCATTGAGTAAGTCAGTCGGTCCAAAGGTTGTGTATCAGGTCAGAGGAGGTATTGAGACCGTTCCGCCTGCTCAGTGGGCGGCAGTAGTCCAGTTGGCTGAGGTACATTACATTGGGTCTGGTGAGGATCGAAGTCGTCCAGCTGAGACGTGCCGAACTGTGAGCTGCCCGTAATAATATCGTGTATGAAGTACTCTAGAAATCCCCTTGTGGTGCGAACGAGCTCTCGCCCTAACCGTATGATGTGGCAGCGAAGTTGGAGGAGCTCTACCTACCGAAGTGTCCAAACCCTATGTATGCTGAGAACGTTGATCCTTTCCCTGCGTACGCTGCAAACCCTGGCGTCGTGTACTACTCTCTAGAAGCATCTGAGAGGCCCGTTGATGTGGGGGATTGCCCGATCTTCACGGCGTAAGATCGATGAAGATAATTTGGATTCGTTCAACCTGACGAACCGATGGCGCCAACTACTGTTAGAACGGCAACCTGCGATAAAAGAATTCACCCAACCACACGCTCGTGATCCCGTTTATCTGACCACCAAGTAGACGTGCCGTCGCTCCAGCCAATCACAAGGAATCACAAGAACGACAGGAAAGAACACCCGATTCCCCTCTAGGTTACAATCATACGTCAAACTTTAGAAGAAACAAACGTATGACTCTTTAAAAAATAATAGATCTATTTTTTATGGTCTGTCCTTTAGAAAAGAAAAGAGTCACCGTTTTAAAGGCTCACGCACCCGAGACAAAATCTATCTCGGTTGTTCGACCGACGCACAAACGCACACGAGACAGAATTCGCGTCGGCCACGGAACAACTGACTTAGGAACCAGTAGCACTATCCGCGCCGCTTGATTAACTCAACCAAATTCTCCTGGTCCTTCCGTGCATGTAATTCGGCTAGCGTTACTGATGGCTTCCATGACGTTCATGCTTCAGTTCTCCTGGTTTCTTCATTTCCTCGTGTCTCGTCCGTGCATGCCTGCAACAAGTTTTTTCACGTGATGGCTCCAAGTTGTATGCATGACTAGATAATCTTTCCATTGCTTCATGGTTTGTACATATTTTTTGTGTTTGGAATATCCAAAGCTTTAATCCCGTGTAGTATTTTTTTTCATTGCCTTCTATTTCCAGCTTCGTTATCCTCAATCAAATCTTTCTTCTGTTCAAATCTAAAAATAATTAAATAGTAATTATTAAGTAGTATATTATTCTCATATATATTAAAACCAAATTTAACTAGGAATGAGTTCACCTGTTGATTAATCTTTTTAACTCGTGCTCACGTAATCGTCCGATTGGAATGTCCTCATTATCTTGTACACTCGAATTTATAGACGATGTACTAGTGTCGATGCAGACCTTCTAAACATATCTTCACTTTAGGCTTGTACAGATCGAGTATGGGCCTGTATATAATTAAATAAAATAGTAGTAACTCTGTATCTCTAAATATAATAGTTAAAGACTCAATTAAATTAGAGTTCACCTGATAATATTTAATGCGACTCAATAATTCCTTCCAGTTAAATAATATATTTAACTGAGAAGTGCAAGACATGAGCGTATCCGCGTCACCCGTGTTGTCATCAGTGGACTCGTCGTCACCCCCATGTTGAATTGGAGGCTGCAAGATGAAACGATATTATTCACAACAAATATGCTGGCTAGTACTATGATGCCATGCAGACTCAGTACATTACGATGGCTGGCCAGACTCACTAGGTCGCGATGACCTAATGGGTGAGCATGGTACCCCCACTGGGTGGCTCATGTGCGCACCGTGATCTGAGGAACGGCCGCAGGTAAGGTTGTGCACTATTATTTTTGGCTTGCTTTAGCAAAAACTTCATAGTCTTCTGCAGGGCCGGTAGCGTCTCCGGACTACTGATGGTGGCCTCCGACGTGCTTGCGATGCACTATGCCCTCTCCAACTAAAGTGACATATGAAACAGGTTCAGCAACGAGCAGTACGAATTTATTGAATGGAACGATAAGATATTTGAATTGTCTTACGTTGTCATGCCACCGCGAAGCACTATGGGAATCGATATTGCGTCCAGACGTTCCTCGTGTGTGATGTGCTCGGGGCGATCTGGTGGAGGAATGGTCAGTCTGATGCGTGACCGTGGTACGTATCACGCCACGTACTCGTCATATGTCTAGACGTCGTACGGACGCTGCTCCATGATGACATCGACGTGTGCCCTTTTCGCCTATGCCATCATCCACTGCTGCTGCATTGGCCGCCAGTCCGTACCATGCCGACCAGCCCTCGATTGCCTGCATTTCCAGAATCATTGACGTTACATAGAAAGACATATGAAAGTGTACACAATAGTCAATGGAGTTTGACTCACCGATGCACGACATGCGGTAGGAACCTGCCATCCAGAGGGGGCAAGGCCTGGTGCAAACACAGTTGTCGCATCACGTGCTGTGGCATGTAAGCCTCCACCATGTACGAGAACACCAGATAGTGTTTCGTTGTCCATAGCTCCCCGTCCTTCAGACAATGTAGGGACAGCCCATGCGGCGATATACGATGCACGAAATCTACCGTCGAGGGAGTCCATATGATGTCGCTGTCGTGTAACGACTTGAACCCGTTGTGCCATAGCATGTAGCACCTCGACGGTTTGCCCTTCGCCCACCGCAGACGGGCAGCAGTCCACCGCATGCCCATAGTGAGCCCGTCTATCAGGTCATCTGCGAACTCGCCGAACGGGTGCACTGACATCACGATCGTCGAAGGTCCGACAGGGAAGTGCTCCCAGCTCCACAGCTGCAGGAGCATGTAACAGATGGCCAAATTGGGGGTACCACCAGTGGCGCGCTGGCAAGTGTCATATAACCCCTGATATGTGGCACACAGAATTGCTGATCCCCAGCGGTACCGAGGCATCGCCTTGAACTTTGCATCCACCAATGACACTATGAGGCCAATGAATTCAACGTTGCAAATATCGCCGTGTGTGGCTGGAAACATGCTCCAACCAAAGAGCTGGATAAATAACACGACGAGGTGCATCCTAACGACCTTCAGCGTTGCAACCTACGGGCACACACTGAAATTGTTAAGCCATATGTGGGGGATGCCACGTGCACTCTCCGGGACAGGTCAGTCGAACTGGTCCGCCAGCCTCTTCTTTTCGGTCGGCTGGTGTAGGAGTTGGAACAAGTGCGTCGCCTCCGAGAGGGAGACCCATCAAGAATGCGACGCCCTTCAGAGTGACTGTTATCTCACCCTACCGAAAGTGGAATGTGTGCATCTCGGGCCTCCACCTGTCCACCAGTGCCACGAGCAGGCTACCGTTGATGGTGAACTCATGGCTGGTGGAGACCAGCCTCGCAAAGGGTAACAAGCCCGTGGCCGTCAGGATTGAGACGTAGAGCTTGTCCAGCGCCCACGGATCCCCTCCACCCCCCGCCCCCGCAGCCTGAACGGTGAAGGACCAACCGCGTCACGTGTTATCCATGCGTGGCAATGGTGTTTCTCATCGTATGAGTGTTCCAGAAGCTCCGGTAGAGCCATACCTACCAGTACATACGACAGACGAAATATTAGTGCGAACATTAATAATTACTTCATAATACAATTTACATTAATTATGACTAACTAAATAACAATAAATATGACTACGGGAATAACAACGAAAGCATACTATACAAAATTACCTGTCTTTCGGGGGAACTTATCAGCACTGCCACGTCCTCAATGACTCATCCACTACCTTCTCCAAACATTTAGGAACGCGCTATTAGTTTTGATAGTACATTGCAACAAATAGGACAGATGGAATATTACTGCAAATATTCATAATGACAACAACATAGTACAAGTCAGTGATTACATGCATGCGTGAATACTTCACTACTTACCAATAATTTGATTACTCATCTGAAAAAAAGACGAGCCATTCATTACCGTCATCCTTAGCACTAACTCATTACTTACCCAGAACTAACAAATTATGAGTACCGTATGTACACAATAATAGTACAAACCATGTCTAAATTACTACGACATACTTTGTAATACAGACTACATTAATCACGACTAACTAAATAACACTAATTGACTACAATTACGGAAATAACATCGAAAGAATAGATAAAAAATTACCTATCTTTGCAGAGAAGAAATCGGCACTGTCGATTTTGGGCTACGCACTGGCTTCTCGAACTAATGAGCAACGACCGTGACATGACCTTCTACAATGAGCGACTGGGACACTGCCTTCTCGATCTAATGAGCTACGCACTCACCAGAGGTGCATATTTATGCCGAAGCGAAAGAATCCATTATCACTACCAACACTTCAGGTGAGGGGGGACAGCATCGTAAGAATGACAAATGTGCAAACGAGGGAGCGGGTCAGGGGGTACGATACTCAAATAATGACATTAGTGCGAACAAGAGAGCGTGTAAGAGGGGCACGTGAGAATTGTGCGAACCAGATAGCTGCAAATAATATATACTACGATTGTCCGACTAATGGCACTTCAAAACAAGCGTTACGATCGTTAAATTCATAGTTAAGTTAATTCGAACAAACGTGGCTAATTCAGACCGTATAAAATTCCCAAAAAATTACATAATAACTATTACTACATCGGGAGGCTTCACATAAAATTTTATAGTTTTTAGAGCTCGTTTGCTATATGTAAAAACTCGTAAAAATATTAAAATTGTATGAATTTTTTAGCAACATTCGTCATGGATAAAATTCCCTAAAAATTACACTACGTAGAACGTTGTGTCAGAAGGATGTAAATAAATTTCCGTAATTTTTTGAACTCATTTGATATATTTAAAAAAATCAAATAAACACGAAACAGAAAAAAAATTAGGAAGGTTATTAGTCACCTAATTACACCGCTTGATGGTCGGACGACGATCGCTGTCATCCGACCATCGGTCGACGATCTTTGCCGTCGGCGCTAGCGCCACGCGTCGCCTCGCGGACGTTGCCGCCCAGCCCCAGGATGGCAAAAACGATATTTTTATCAGTACGGTTATCATACTACTATTTTTATAAATACAGTGCAAAACAGTGCCAAAAGTGAATTTGATTCGCTTACCACTAGTATAGTGTTTACATGCCATGAGCCGCATTGTTTAACCATTGTATCGGAGTAAGAATCAGACGCACACCTATTAATTGCGCTAGCCGCTAGCTAGTAAATTAAGGACAAGCCCGTGGCTTAAGTAGCTTTCTAGCCTTAATTAGTGTGGATTAGCCAGTTCGATCAATATGTATGCAACGAATGCATCCATATGATTGACGTATATAAACTGAATGGAAAACGGAGTACTATATAGCAGTGATCCGTTACTAGTTTACTTTTACCCAACTACGTACAAGAAGGGCGTTAGTTAATCACTACATGCATGCGTATACTAATTAACTTGTTTTGCACTGGTTAAATCGATCGACATATGTATGCATGCATGTGTATTAACCAATCTCCAGATTTTTCTTTTCTTGCCACCAGTTCCTTGTTCAATCTAGAAAAGGCCCCTCCCAGAAAAATCTCTCTACAGCAGAGGACCCAAACCAGCAACAGTACAAACAATGCCAAAAACATCCAATTAGAAACCAAGCCTTCTCTTCTTTCAGGCGAACAGGCGCTGCCTCCTCTTCTAGTCCCTTGCCCCTGCTAGAGAAACCACTCGTCAGCCAACATAACAGGCATTCGGAAGCAAAGCATAAATAAAATAACACAAATATAGATGCATACTCCACGTCTTCTCATTCCAAATTTGCACCAGACAAACAACATCTAGCAAGGAAGCAAACATAACAAGGCATATTTCAGCTATGTATGCACCCTCCCTCCCTACAAACATTAGTAACTCACGCATTAAAGCCCCTATCGCAACATAAACAGGATGTTCCCTGGAAATTATGTTGGCTAGCCCTTAACCAAACTTCACATGAACGCAAATTACAAACAAACTAGTCCCCTAACCATGACTAGACTTTGATCGGTCCTGAGGCAGGAAGTTTCTGTTTCTGAACTTGATACAAGCAAGGAGCATGCATAACAGTAACTACTTTAGATGACTGCAACTGTAAATTTTTTTTAAAAAGAAGTTGATAATATAGTTGCACACTCAAAAACGATGCTTTGCTTTGATGCAAGGGCAACACGACATCTTAAGCTCTTATGTTGTTATCACACAAGCAAAGCAGTGACAGAAACATATGTAGCAAAAAAACTAGACTATGACATGATGAATCATGTGTGAAAACCTACAAAACCAGATCATAACATAATGATAAAGCTTGCTGATCAAGTGAAGCTCCAAAAACACAACATGGCATAATTTATACTCAAATGAGGTGACGTGAATTGTGAACATATACCAATCTTAGACAATATCATTCAACTAAAATACATTCTCATCTTCTAACAACTTCCAAACTTTTAGTCGACATTTACTTTGGTTCACGATAGATATTATTTTTCTTGTTCGGACTTTGGAGTATGTAAAAGCCTAATTGCATTGTCAGACCATGTAAAATCACTTGATAAAGAAAGGTTTTTTGACATATCATCATCACATTTATGGCTGTCCTACAACATGGATGTATGATATAACAATCGAGAATCGACAAATGGCCACCTACTGTAGCCTGCAGGGCGAAACCCCTTTGAAACCAAGCATTGCTCAACAGTGTATTCCTTTTCCACAGGCCTACAGCTCTGTCTACCTGAACAGAGCATGTAAGATTGAACCAAACCATGAAAGATAAAATAGACGTCCATAGACCCAAGATCAGGAAAATAATCCAATTTCTTGATCAACCAATGCACTGGTACACGACCATCTCTCCACACCAATGATTTTACTCTTACCTAGTTACCTGCCCCTATAACTCCATTAGCTTAGCCCACAAATGCATCTAACGATATTATAGGATACCCTGTACCCACCAACGACACGTATGTAGGCTTGCAAGTGGCATGGGAAAGCCTGAACAAATAAAGGGAAAGATCGCCTGTGGGCTGATAGCTCAGTAATTTATTCAGAAGACTGACTCCCAATCTGTGGCATGTCCTAGCCCCAATTCCGAACCCCAAACCATCGTCACTGGCTCCTCGCCAGTTATAGAATGCGGTGATGAAGAATGTAGAACACTAGCAAGCAGTAACAACTAAAATATAAATCTAGTGCGTATTGAACTATTCAGTTCAATAAAGATGGAATGTAGACCCTAGAACGTGGCAACGAATCAAGTAGATCACAGGTAACATCTAAAATCTAACACAACTGTAAATAGAACATATTGCTTCTCTAACACGGCACGTGTGAAGCCAATCATGTTACAAGCAACCCTAAAATAGCTGTAAGGTTATACCTCCTCATCCCTCTGCTCCCCTCTTTCTCGGAAGCCGTTCAGTCCAGATCATCGTAGCCAAGATGACTATCATTTGCATCGTTGTCGCCACCAGAACCAGCATCCTGACTGCTTGGATTGCTGCTCTCCGCCTGGGCACCACCGAACGCGGCCCTGAGAGGCCAAGGCAGCGATATCCTGAACCTTCTCTCCGCCGCCCTAGGTGAAGGGGTGCCGCCTGCGGCCGGTGCGGCAGAGGCAGGAGCGCGCTGGTCCCCTCCAACTCCCCGGCGGTGCTCGTAGTCAGGGTCATCTGTGGGCAGCTCGAAGCGGCAGACGGGGCAGGAGCTGTGCAGGTCGAGCCAGGGGAGGATGCAGTCCTTGTGGAAGACGTGGCTGCAGGGGAGCTGCTTGGCCGCGGCCCCAAGGTGGAAATCGTCCATGCAGACGGCGCACTGGGCCCCTCCGTCGGCGGCCATCATGTCGGCGGAGACGGCGACGTCGGGCAGGGCGGTGACGGCGGACTTGGCGGCGGGCGGGGTACCGTAGCGGTTGGGGTCGTTCTCGGCGAGCTGCTGGATGAGCTGCTCGAGGCCGGATCCCATGAAGTAGTCGCCGAGGCTGATGCCCCCAGGCCCAGCGGGGCCGGAGCCCTCGACGACGATCTGTATGGTGGCGCCGCCGGAGAGGAGACCGCTGATGTGGTCGTGGACGAAGTTGGAGGCGTTGAACTGGGTGGGTGCGGCGGGGGAGGGGGGACCGAGGAAGACGGCGAGGTCGCTGGAGTTGCGGAGATCGAAGGAGGAGAGGAAGGTGGAGAAGGAGGAAGGAAATACGGGATGCGGCGGGGGCGGGGGGGTGTCGAGGAGCTCCTCGACGAAGCCTCCAGCGCAGAGGGGGCAGAGGACGTCGGCGTCGGGGGAGGCGGGAGGCGGGATGGAGACGGTGCGGTCGCACTGGTGGCAGTAGTAGCGCTGGCCGTGAGGCAGAGGTGGAGGAGGCGTCGACGACGACATGGCCGCCGCCGCCGCCGCCGGAGGATGGATGGGACGGGAGAGGGAGACGGGGAAGGATCTGGAAGGAACACTCGCAAGTCAAAGGAAAAATGGATGAAATAAGCAAGCCTGCCTGCTAGTATTGGGCCTGGGCCAACCATTTCCTGTCAGGGCCCACCAACCACCGCCGCTCCTTCCTCGAAACGGGACAGATTTCAAATTCCACTCCTCCGCGCCTCCAACGGCTACAAAAGAAGGGAACTTCCTCTCTCCCTCCCTCCCTGCATCCCCATCCATCTCCTCCTCGAGCAAGCGTACAAGCAGATCGATTCTGTGGAGGAGCAAGCAGTAGCAGCAGTCATTGTCGGATGCGCCGGCACCGACGTCAGAGCCGTCGCCAGGATCTGCCTCCCCCCAGATCCCGCCATCGCAGCTTGTTCCAGGTTGCCACTATACACAGGCATCATCCAGATCCTGACTCCTCCCCCCTCGTCTCCTTCGTCATCCACGAGGATCATCGCTCCACCACAGCCTCAGCCTCCTCCTCGGCCTCTACCTCTGTTTCTGCAGCCGGGTAAGTAAATCAAAGCAAATTCCTTTCGCTTATCCCTATCCCTCTTAGGATGGAGAGTTCCCCACTCCCTCCCTCTTAGATTTCGGCCATATTCTTTTTCAGCTTTTGGTTTCAGCTTTTGGCTTTTCTACAATAACTAGCTTTTAAACAGAGTGTCTTTTCAAGATGGGGTCTACTAGTTAATTATAGTATATACTATACCGACTTCATTTATATCGGCAAAAACCACATATGAATTTTTGTTACTCTGTAATCTCTCACACGAACAGCCCAAAATCAATAAGGCACAGCCAAAAGCCATAAGGCTCAGCCAAAAAGAACAAACCCTTCATTTCCAAATTACTAGCAATTCCCAGCTTTCCCTTTCAGATCTATAATCTATCTATCTATCTGATGCTTCCTTCACCTTAATTGTCGATTAATTCAACAAGTATGGGACGGATGGTTTACGGTTGATTGGGTTGGGATTTGATGTATTGATTGATTGATTTGGGGGAGCCGACGTCAGTCCAGTTCGGTTCCTCATGCTAGCTAATTTTGATCACTCACCCTAATGTATCTATGCCCCCCATCACACAGCAGAAGAGCCCTGACCCCGCGCAAGGAAGCCGGCTACGAGTACAGGCTTGATTGGTGCTACCTCAAAGATGAGCCCAATCATCACATCTTCCGCAACGAGGTCAAGCCGCTCATTCATCATCTTAGCCGCAACAACAACGCCTGCGTTGTCACCTGCGGCGGTGCCACAGCCAACACTCACCTCTTCATGGTACACCTGACCTGACTACACACACCCCTACATTACAAGAATAGGTTATTTCGTTCCAGACGAATGCTCACATCCCATGGCCATGGATATTGTAACATCCTGAAAAGTTAAATTCTGGATTATAAAATTTTTTTGCACTAATTGCTGTAATTTTGATTTGAAATTAATTTTTAAAGCATTTCTTAATTAAAGAATTGAGAATTCCAATAGGCAAAAAGGAATAAAATAATAGAACATAAAGTATTAAAAGGAGAATCTGAAAAGATGATCCAGTGCCAAAAAGAATGTAGTTGATCCTAAATAATGGATTATATATAGGGTTAAATCTTTACAAAAGAAATGAGAGAGAGAGAAATAAAATAGAAAAGTATATATGTAAATATAAATATTTATATATGAGAAAAGGGTTTTAATGAAGAAATAGATGCAAATAAACTCTCTTAAAATTAGGATTATATATATATATATATATATATATATATATATATATATATATATATATATATATATATATATATATATATATACATAAAAGGAAAGAAGGTAAATAAAACAAGAAAATAAAAGAAAAGAATAAAATTAGGGGCATCGGCCACCAAATTAACCTACCACCACCACGCCGCCGCGCCTCCTCTTCTTCTTCCCCCGCCCTCTCTCTCGCGCCCACAGGTCGCGCCCTCGCGCCCGCCTCGCCCGCTCATGCCTACCGCCTTGGCGCCTGCGCTGGACAATGGATCCTGTCCCCTCCGGACAATGGATCCCGCCCAGACCGAGGACACCGCCGCCTCCGACCGCGCCCTCTTCCCCGTGCGCCGCGCCAGGCTGCTCCTCTCTCCCCCGTGGCAGCCATGCGAGCCTCCCCGCCTGCCGTCGCCAGTGGATTCCACTGCCACCGCCCACGGTTTTCCCCGCGCCACCCCTCTCTCTTTCTTTTCCCCTGTGAGCTCGCGCCGTCTCTCCCTCTCTCTCCCTTTCTCCGCCTGCGGTGACTCTTTCCCCCGTGGCAAGCATGCGCCCGCTCCACCGCCGCCGCCTGCTCGCGGCCTCGGCGTCTGCGGCGCAAAGCTCGCCTCAGGGGATGCGCGCGCCAGCCGGATTCCCGCTGCCGCCGCCGCCTGACATTGCCGCCCGACATGACCACACGGCCACCCTCCCGTTGCCAGCCCACTCCTGCCGCCTATAAAAGCCGTACGGCCTCCCATTGTACTCCCCACGCTCTTCTCTCCCTCTCGGCCGTGTAATTGAGTCTTAGAAGCCCAAAATCGCCCTACCGTGCTTCTTCCCATCTCCCGTGACACCCTCGCCCGACCCCGCCCACCCGAGCTCAATCCCCCGCTCCTACACCACCTCCAGAGCCTCACCAACTCATTTTCGGCCTCCCCCGGAGCTCCCGGCCACCGCACATCGCCGCCGCCGTGAGACCTCCCCATGCCATTGCCGCCGCTATCGACCCATCTCCGCGCCCCGGCCCCGTCGACCCTCCATCGGCTTCACGAAGTGCGGGATTACATTTCACGCACCCCAGACCTCCCCTCGCTCGCACGGCCGCCGGCCTCGGCCTCCTCCCAGCTCGTGACCTCCGGAGCCACCTCAAAAGGATATAACATCCTTAAGGGTAGGCAAAGCCTCCCGCCCACTTGGTTGCCGCAGCGCATTCTCTCCCCGGCTCCGTGGCGTTCGAGCCCGGCCCGCAGCATGGTTGAGCCTTTTTTTCTTTTCACGACATGTGGGCCCCGGTCCCACTGTCGAAGCCAAGAGAGGTTCGAGGCACGACATGCGGACCCACATGTCGAGGCACGGTCGGGCGTAATAAACGAAATAAAATATGCAAGTGGGCCCCACCTGTCAGAGTTTAATAATTTTAGGATTTTAATTAAACTGGGTACTTTGAAATGTTATAACTTCTTCATTTTAACTCCAAATCGAGTGAGACAAATTTCTAAATTCGTCTAAATTCAAGATCTATCCAATGGAACTGAAATCATAATTTTTAGAGTTCATTTGAATTTCTGGTGTTATTTGGTTTGATTTTGTTGCCTTTCTTTTTATGCAAATTTTCGCGCCCGGTTTAAATAGCGTACGAGGCACAAGAAGAGGAGGCAGAAGCAGCAGCAGACCCCAACTTCCAACCCACAGAACCACTTGACCAAGGCGAGTTACCATTTTGACCATATTGAACCCAGATTTATGCAAATTATTTTCTTTTAAATTATCCATGTGCATGCTTTATTTCATGTGTTATATCATGTTCAGATTTTCAGAATGTAGTTATACACCCAATAATATGCTTGCTAGTATTACCCGTTGAGACATTTTGATATATGTGAACCTTGTCATGATAAAACTAGTATAAAATAGATTTCCCAAATAGAGTATAATGTAGCGAGTTGCTTAGTCATGCTAGTTAAACGGGACACTTAGTTGTCCCGAAAACTCTCACATGCAATATGGAAAATGATTTGGGCAGTCATGGTGGGAATGACTGATAAAAGTTTAGAACTGTTATTTTATGTCCCAAAAATCTCCAAACTTGCTTAGCATCTGGGTGGATGATTTGAAATTTGGAATGTGGTGGTGGGAGCACAAAAGTTATGGAATATGGTAGAACCACCCAGATAACACTAAGGACTGAATCTTGTCATGTTAGCAGTGTAAACAAGACAACCACATGTCTCAAAATACAACTTGGCTAAGTAGCGGTATCGAAACTCCCGACTCATCTCACCGGTAGTGGTTAGACGTGGATATGCAAGGCGGAGGAGGCCTAAAGGGACACCAAGTGGAGGTGGCGTTCACCAGTCGTACTAGCATTGGGGGGAGTGGAGCCCGCATAATGCTAGTAGCCGTGGTGAACATCTCGTGCAACGTATGGGACCCACCGCAAGTGGGAACAGCCCATAGGGTGAGATGACTAGTGGAACTAGATATTTTGAACAGTCATGTGATAATTTGTTTGACCACCTGACCAAGGAATCGGGTGGGGCAATAGGTGGATTATCGCTTGTGGTGAAAGTGTACACACTCTGCAGAGTCAAAACTATTCGAATAGCCGTGCCCACGGTCATGGGCAGACATGGGATACTTAACTAGATATAGTTACATTTGAAATGGTTTGTGAAGGAATGGGAGAATAGAGGCGATGGACGCCTAGTTTGGAATTGGCACTGGTTTTTGTAGGGCCCAGTTTTACCATCCGAATCCACATGATTTAATGCACTATTCCACGGATCAGAGATAGTGCTCACGATTCGAAAATGAATATCAAATACATACCATGCGGAAGCATAAATAAAATAGTAAACTTACTCATGGGCCGATTAGGCGAAATCAATAAATTGCGCAATGAAAACGGCACAGGTGGGACCTTGAGGACATGCCCACAGCGACCAACTGGAGGTTCGCGACCTAGCCCTTGACATCTTCATCTTTTTGCCTTCAAGACCCAAGTATTGGCGATGCGTAGTGATCGATTCCCGATTACGGATTTTGTTATGAGAGCGAGTGTGAGCACACTAACCACCGTGTTCATGAGCCAATACACGAATGCAATTACATAGTATGCATGGCTTATCAAGGAAAGGCTCGGGTTGCTTTATTTGCCAGAAAACGCTTTTGGTAGCATTGCTATTATTAAACCATAGTGTTATTTGCTACCTAGAACTCCACAGCGATTGCCAAATTGACTCACTCCCCCAAAAGCCATAATTGACTTAATTCTCCAAGACACAATTTTCTTACTAAATGTCGTCTAAGACTCCAAACAATGAGTGGCATCATTTAGCTAACCCACCGATCAAACCCTTTATATATATACATTCATTTTGAATCCACCAATGTCTTCACGTATTCCGAATTCATACTAGTCCAATCTTGTAATCAATATTCCCAACTCACTACTTCTGAATTCCAATGATTCCCTAATAGGATTACTTTTTAATCCACCGACATCATTCATATCAGAACTTTCTAACAAATCAATCCTTTCTGCTAATGATCCAAAACCATAAATTGCTCTTTCCATAATCACCCTTATTTTCATTATTTATCTCTAACTAAGTCATCAATACCTCTGCATCAAGAATATCATCAATCTAGTTTATGCTTCAATTATCATATCTCCAAATTTCCTCAATTTCAAATCACCTATCTAGATTAATTCCTGTTAATCCCATTTAATCCAACAATTGCCTTTACACTCTTCTAATTCTCCAAAATCATTGATCCAGATTATACTCCGGTAATTATTATTATTCCTCCGATGTACCCAAAAATTCAATTCATCCTTCCAGTATTTTAATCAAATCCTATCAATCACATTATTACTAACATCTCTCAAGACTTTATATTAGTGTCGTAATCCAACAATTTCTTTTGCACACTCTAATCTTCCAAAAATCATTTAAATCATCTTTCTAACACATCCATTCATATAGGCTCCACCGATTTATTTCTCCTAAACCCCTTTCCAATATTTTCTTTTTATAATCGTCATGAATCCACCCATCATCGTTATGTATTTACCACAACAGTCATCCACTCTTTCAACGACTCTATTTATCTTCCTATCACTTTACTTTGTAAAGCAAGACTTTATCATCGTTTAGCTTTTGAAATGTAATACATAGAAAACCTCCCGAGACTTAGCAGTTTGAACAAAGCGTAATATATATGAGAATGCAATATCGATGCGATTGATTCCATCCACCGTTACATGGCATCCGCACCATATGCTTAATCCTTCAAATTATAGCCGCTTATCTTACCACCGGGACGACGCCAGACAACACAAATCGTGGCCTTGCACCGCCCTTCACTTTTCCATTCCACCCACAAATCATTTTGAAAGCAGAACTATATCGGTTAAGTTTCCCATGTCCGCCCTTGACCGTGAGCACGGCTATTCGAATAGTTTTGACTCTGCGAGTTTGTACACTTTCACCACAAGCGATAATCCACTGTTGCCCCACACGATTCCATGGTCGGTGGTCAAATAGATTATCACATGACCTATTCGGGATATCTAGTTCCTCTAGTCATCTCACCCTATGGGAAGCGCCCACTTGCGGTGGGTCCCATACGTTGCACGGATGTTCACCACGGCTACCAGCATTATTCGGGCTCCTCTCCCCTCAATGCTAGTACGACTGGTGAACGTCACCCTCCACTCGGTGTCCCTTTAGGCCTCCTTGCCCTTGCATAACCACGTCTATCCACTACCGGTGAGATGAGTCGGGGAGTGTCGATACCGCTACTTAGCCAAGTTGTAATTTACAGACATGTGGTTGTACTGTTTTACACGGGCTACATGACAAGATTCAGTCCTTAGTATTACCTGGGCGGTTCTACCACATTCCATATTTGTGCTCCCACCGCACCACATACCACCCCAAATCATCCGCCCGAGATATTCAAGCAAGTTGAGGTTTTGGGAGCATAAAATAATCATATCCAACACAAATACCGGTCATTATCACCATGACCGCCCAAACCGATTTCTCATGATTGAAAATGATGCTTGGCGTTCTCACGCCCATGAATATCTTTGCAACACTACGCATGGCGTAATAATTTCTGAACTTATTTTCAAAGGTTACTATCATAATTTCGCTAGGGCGACAAGGATCATATATTCAAATATTCAACAAGGGGGTGTAATATTAATCAAGGCAAACAATGGCATATAACTAGAATCTTGAATTAAGCATGTATTTGTACATAAAATAACAACATGCAATTTGATAATTTAAACAAAAGTAATTTGCGTAAAATGTAGGTTCAACATGATCAAAGTATTGACTACTTTGGCGCGGTTTACATGGTCTTGAGCTCACACAATGCTTCATCTTGAGCTTATGGTCTCTACCTTCTCTTCGAGCTTGACCTCGCTTGATCCACTGAGTCTTCACGACTTCCAATTTCTAATTACGCGCTAGATGACTGAATCCAAATAAAAGCAAATAACTCAAAAGATCCAATTAAATCCGAATAAACTCAATTTGGTTTTATTATGGGTTAATGTGTGATTTGAGGCAAGTTTGATAGTATAATACACTGACTCGGTCTTTACATTAATAACTTTCTTTTATTATTTTTGCATTTATCGAGGAAGTTCCATGAGGTAGGTTAGACCAATGAATTGGTGTATTTTGCCAAGCACTAATATCCAGGGCATATGCTAGATGCGATGTATACAATTTTTAGCTTACCAAATTAATGTTAGAATCCAGGCTGACAGAATTTTGTGGTGCGACATTTTATGTACCCTTAGTTATTACTAAGCATAACTTATTTTGAATTAGGACACATTAGTTCGGGTCCTAACTTACTACATTGAACCATGCTCGATATTATTACCTACTAAATCTACGTTAAAATTTTATTAATAGAACCATTGGCATTTGGTCTATACTTTAGTTATTATTAGGCTTATTTTATTTCAATTCACTCATCCGGGCAAGACTCATTTCGCAGAGTTACACTCTAATATTTTGTTATTTAGCAAAAGTCTACCACTAATATTTATTTCATGGTGGCCTGATAAATATTAGGGCATATTTGTTTATATTTTAATTGAGGGTAATCTTTATTAAATTTGGGCATTTAACCAGGGTTGTTTTTCCTTATCAATGTCGTTAATTTATATTTAGTCTTTCATATAATCATTTAAACCATATTAATCCTTTATGGGTGATCCAAATTTTAAATCTTAACTAACCTCATTTATATCCTAGTTAAACTCATTAGCTTCTATAAATTATTTTCCAATTTTTCCTTAATGTTTCCTAACTAAAAGGATTTGAACAAAAGGAAAATGAAATAAAACGAAAAAAAAAGGTTGCGACCGGGATCGAACTCAAGACCTGGGGGGAAACTCGAGTGTTAGCGCATGCTCAGGTAGCCAAGTGGGCGCAATGCCTGGGCTGACCGAAGGAATGCTCGCGAGCTAATTATGCCATGCGGCTTTGGAGGCAGAACAGAGGAAGGTGGCGCCACTGAGGCGCCTTGCGGCAGTGCGCAATGCCGGAGGTGTGGGGGCCGACCAAAATGGGTCGCAGAGAAAGTGTTCTAGCTACTGGAGGCGGCACATCGGTTAGGGGCGGCGAGGTAGGCGGCGGCAGTCCGGGCGGCCGGCGGTGAGGTGGAAGAGGCGGCAGTGCGGTGTGGGGAAGAGCAAACCGGGCAAGCACGAGAGCGGAGGGTTCGGAGAGTCTCACCACGCGATCCGTTGAGCCGGAAGAGGCCATGGCGAGCCGGCGGTGGAGGGGCGGCGCAGAGGTTCACGTCGCCGCGAGTTGGGGCTGGAGAAGTTCGGTAGGGGTGGGGCGGCTCGAGGCGCCGGGGATGCTCAGGCGAGGAATTGACCGGGGCGCCTCGAGGAGCAGCGGCGCGGTGGAGGCGGCCGGCCGGCGAGGAAACGGGCAATGCGCGATCTTGGTGCACCGAGTCGATTAACGTGGTGGGAGGGTGTACGGGAGGCGAGTCACCGGGACGCGGTCGGGTGGTGGGGCTTCACGGAGCGACGGCGCGAGGCGGCGTGCGGCGGCGGGCGCATGGGCGGAGGCGGGAAAGAGCAAGGAGGTAGGGAAGGGCCGGGGTCACGGGGTGGCTTTAGGGACCTGGGTGGTGGGAAACCGGGGCGGAGGCGAAGAAACCATGAGCGGCAGTGGCGGTTTGCACGCATGGTCGCCACAGGGAAGGAGAGAGCAGAGCGCAGCAGAGAAGGTGGCGCGGGCGCACGGGGCAGAGAAGAAAAGGAAGAAAGAGAAGAAAGGAAAGAAGAGAAGGGGCGCTGGGCCACTCGGCAGAGAGAGGAGAAAGAGAGGGAGAGAGAAGGAGAGAAGAAAGAGATGGGGCCCACATGGAAGTGAGGAGAAAAATGGAAAAAGAATGGAAAGCTTTGGAAATTTTGGAATTTGAATTTGAATTTCTATTTAAAATATTTATTTAAATTTTAATTCAAGTCTTGGTTTATTTGTAAAATCTAATAGTCTTCTACCTTCAATTAAATTTCGTAGTGAATTGTTCATACAAACTTTTGAATGCCCAACTTTGGATTTTTGTATGGTATTTATGCTATTACTTCTAAAATGAGATTCTATATTTTAACTCAGGTTTCTCCCCGAATGCTGGATCATCTTTTCAGATTCGTATTTAAAATTTTAGTTTTCTATTATTTGCATATTTTCTTTTATAGCATTACTAATGTTTGTTTTGTTTTTCATGAATTTCTTTAATTATCAAAATCTCATCCAAAGTTTTAAGAAACACTATAAAAATCCAAATTCAAATAAAATATATGACAAAATAATTCAAAAGCTTCATATTTTCAAATTTAAATTTTTGGGATGTCACAAACCTACCCCCCTTAAAATGAATCTTGACCCCGAGATTCCGGTAGAATAGAAAGAAAGGAGGTGAGGTCATATTGGCTAGCAAAAGGGGTTTTCAGGTGTTGCTCGACGTATATTCCTTTAGCTTCATAAAGAGGTGAGAATCTGCACAACAGGGGTTAGAGCTTGGAGAAGTAAAAAGGGGAGAGAGAAACCTTGTTCTCCTAGATAGGTCGTAAACTTTCAAATACTTGTTCTTGACATTGTTGTCTTCACTTGTCGTCGAATGAAGTAGTCGCATTGTTTGGTGGACATACGGTTGTAGAGTTTTACACTGATAGGTGAGTAGCAATGGTCTGTGTCTTAGGGGGTAGAGGGCCTAAGGAATGCAGAGGTGACGATGGTTATTTTTATAGGGTGGTCTTTCACTTTTGCTAGGGTCTTGCCCCTATTCTAGGGTTTTGACGAGCTGATGATTTTAGCTAAGGGTACATCTCGTATTCCTTGCCTACAGAAGATTTTTGGCTTTGCGGATCTCTGTGTTCTGGTTTGATTTGGCCAAACACAAACCGTTGCATCTCCAGGGTAGGCATACATCATATCGATACTCCCAAAAGTGATTACACGTCATAGTAGCCTTCCAACATTTGGTCTACTCTTGCTACCCCCCTTAAAATAAATGACATCTAACATTAGTTGCCCTTTCTAACCCCGGGCATAACGAGTCCTATGGCGACTTGAAGACTCATTCGTTGTATCTCAGCTGCCTTGGTTAGCAACGGACTCATGAAGCAATCCTTGGGGCAGTGGTCTTGTCCTTCGCAGAGAAAACAGGTGATCTTGCTGGTCGGACATTCTCCTGGCGGGTGGTCTTCTTCGCAGTTGGGGCAGCTAGCTGTACATTGACTTTTCTCATGTCCCCTGTCTCCACAACGCCTACAAGCTATTAGAGTTGTGAGGCAGTCATCCGGATAATGATATTTCTTGCAGTATAATGTGAGGGAAGGCGGGCAATTGTAGTAGTAATGTCCGGTTTGTCCACAGTGTAAACAGGCTCCTTGTCCAAGTTGTCGTAGTGGAGGCGGTGTTGTGCGACATGTCGGCTTTGCCACACTCACTACATATATTATTCGATGTAGCTTCACAGTGCGGTGACAAAGCTTTTGCAACTGGTTCTCCTTCGTCGGAGTTGAGGCTGATGGTGACGGCATCCATTATTCGCTTGTTTTTCCCCTTGATGGGACAATTCTTCACATAATGTCCTTGGTCGCCATATCTGAAACACTTGCCTTTCTTCTTCTGAGTGCCTTTGCTTAGTACAGGGATGCTATTATTTTCATGATGGTACCCTCTCTTTGGTCCTTCTCGTAGAGTGAAGTCATGCGATAGTTGGTACACATGGTTGGGGCTATTGCAGTATCGATTATTATTCTTCCTTCTTTCTTCTCGACTGTGGTAGTGGTCTTGCTTCCATCCATTGGGCCTAGTAGGGTTTTTCAGAAAAGGTGAGGGGGAAACAGCATGAGATGAGTGTCACATCGTAGAGATAAGATACTCTAAAACCCATTAAAATTTTTAAGAGAGTATACCCCAGAAGCTGAGGTGATACGGAACCACACAAATTTTGAAAGCAAGCTTTTCTGTGTTGCGAAATAGGGCCCGAGGGCAAGAAGGCAAGGTGCAGGCCAAAGTGAAATCTTGCAATAATACAACGTCTATTCGGGGAAGCACACATAAGGGGGCACAGGGTTCATCTGCATAGTTTGTTTAAAACGAAACCACTTTATATTCATGACGATCTCCAACGCTCCTAACCTTAACTGTTTGGAGTATGGAGTGCGAGATGAGGATCAAAATTTTTCTTCCCAAGTCAATAGAAAGAAGAGGAAAGTATTTGAGGTGATTGGCTTGATATCATTTCTTATTCCAGCATTATCATTATTAATATTATTATTTCAATGAAACTTTGTAACAAAATGAAGATTTTTCTTTTAACTAGGGGTGATAAAACCAAACAGGGGAAATAGGTTTTCACCAACATAACTCTTTCAAAGGTAACACCCAAGGTTAACCCTTATGATCTATTTTTGAAACACACGGTCCTTGTTAGGAAAGCTTTCAAGAAATAACTTTGTTTTGAACTATTTGAGAAACCAAGGTAAAGTTTTGAATAAGTTTTGGTAAGTAGTTTAACTTATGAAAATTTCCTCGGAAGGTCCAGGTTTGTCAAAATGAGGTTGAAAATGAATTTCGTAAACAACTTAATAGTCAGTCCTCCAAGGATATTTTTTTTGAAATAAAGCTTTAAATTCAAGCGTCATGACTATTGGCCCGATATAGGTTCTCAAGGAGAGTTTACAAGAGGAGCACTGAATTTTCATCCTTTTGAGTTCAGGGTAAGAGAGCACGAGAAGTAGAAATGGTTAAGGCAGCATATAGATGAGAGGGAATCATTTAAGAGAGAGGAGATTTGAGCAATATAACCTATATTCTTGAAATTAGGTATTGAGAAAATAATTCTAATCATGAACTAACGGCCAGGCTAACTAGGTCACGACCTGCAGTCGATATGCTCTGATACCATCCCTGTAGGGCCCCAGATTTTACCATCTGGAATCCCCTGTGATTTAATGCACTATTCCCTGGATCAGTAGATAGTGCTCACAGTTACAGAAAATGAATATCAAATACATACCATGCGGAAGCATAAATAAAATAGTAAACTTACTCATGGGCCGATTAGGCCGAAATCAATAAATTGCAGCAGCGGAAAACGAAGCACACAGGTGGGACCTTCAGGACATGCCCACAGGCAGCCAACTGGAGGTTCGCGACCTAGCCCTTGACATCTTCATCTTCTTTGCCTTCAAGACCCAAGTATTGCTGATGCGTAGTGATCGATTTCCGATTTCGGATTTTGTTATGAGAGCGAGTGTGAGCACACTAACCACCGTGCTCATGAGCCAATACACAGAATGCAATTATATAGTATGCATGGCTTATCAAGGAAAGGCTCGGGTTGCTTTATTTGCCAGAAAACGCTTTTGGTAGCATTGCTATTATTAAACCATAGTGTTATTACTGCTACCTAGAACTCCACACGGCGATTGCCAAATTGACTCACTCCCCCAAAAGCCATAATTGACTTAATTCTCCAAGACACAATTTTCTTACTAAATGTCGTCTAAGACTCCAAACAATGAGTGGCATCATTTAGCTAACCCACCGATCAAACCCTTTATATATATACATTCATTTTGAATCCACCAATGTCTTCACGTATTCGAATTCATACTAGTCCAATCTTGTAATCAATATTCCCAACTCCTACTTCAATTCCAATGATTCCCTAATAGGATTACTTTTAATCCACCGACATCATTCATATCGAACTTTCTAACAAATCAATCCTTTTCGCTAATGATCCAAAACCATAAATTGCTCTTTCCATAATCACCCTTATTTTCATTATTTATCTCTAACTAAGTCATCAATACCTCTGCATCAAGAATATCATCAATCTAGTTTATGCTTCAATTATCATATCTCCAAATTTCCTCAATTTCAAATCACCTATCTAGATTAATTCCTGTTAATCCCATTTAATCCAACAATTGCCTTTACACTCTTCTAATTCTCCAAAATCATTGATCCAGTTATACTCGGTAATTATTATTATTCCTCCGATGTACCCAAAATTCAATTCATCCTTCCAGTATTTTAATCAAATCCTATCAATCACATTATTACTAACATCTCTCAAGACTTTATATTAGTGTCGTAATCCAACAATTTCTTTTGCACACTCTAATCTTCCAAAAATCATTTAAATCATCTTTCTAACACATCCATTCATATAGGCTCCACCGATTTATTTCTCCTAAACCCCTTTCCAATATTTTCTTTTTATAATCGTCATGAATCCACCCATCATCGTTATGTATTTACCACAACAGTCATCCACTCTTTCAACGACTCTATTTATCTTCCTATCACTTTACTTTGTAAAAGCAGCAGCTTTATCATCGTTTAGCTTTTGAAATGTAATACATAGAAAACCTCCTGAGACTTAGCAGTTTGAACAAAACGTAATATATATGAGAATGCAATATCAGTAGCGATTCAGATTCCATCCACCGTTACATGGCATCTGCACCATATGCTTAATCCTTCAGCGTTATAGCCGCTTATCTTACCACTGGGACGACGCCCAGGACAACACAAATCAGGGCCTTGCACTGCCCTTCACTTTTCCATTCCCACCCACAAATCATTTTGAAACAGAACTATATCTGGTTAAGTTTCCCATGTCCGCCCTTGACCGTGGGCACGGCTATTCGAATAGTTTTGACTCTGCAGAGTTTGTACACTTTCACCACAAGCGATAATCCACCTGTTGCCCCACCTGATTCCATGGTCAGGTGGTCAAATAGATTATCACATGACTGTTCAGGATATCTAGTTCCTCTAGTCATCTCACCCTATGGGAAACTGCCCACTTGCGGTGGGTCCCATACGTTGCACGGGATGTTCACCACGGCTACCAGCATTATTCGGGCTCCTCTCCCCTCAATGCTAGTACGACTGGTGAACGTCACCCTCCACTCGGTGTCCCTTTAGGCCTCCTTGCCCTTGCATAACCACGTCTATCCACTACCGGTGAGATGAGTCGGGGAGTGTCGATACCGCTACTTAGCCAAGTTGTAATTTACAGACATGTGGTTGTACTGTTTTACACGGGCTACATGACAAGATTCAGTCCTTAGTATTACCTGGGCGGTTCTACCACATTCCATATTTGTGCTCCCACCGCACCACATACCAGCCCCCAAATCATCCGCCCAGATATTCAAGCAAGTTGAGGTTTTTGGGAGCATAAAATAATCATATCCAACACAAATACCAGTCATTATCACCATGACTGCCCAAACCAGTTTCTCATGATTGAAAATGATGCTTGGGCGTTCTCACGCCCATGAATATCTTTGCAACACTACGCATGGCGTAATAATTTACAGACTTATTTTCAAAAGGTTACTATCATAATTTCGCTAGGGCGACAAGGATCATATATTCAAATATTCAACAAGGGGGTGTAATATTAGTCAAGGCAAACAATGGCATATAACTAGAATCTTGAATTAAGCATGTATTTGTACATAAAATAACAGCATGCAATTTGATAATTTAAACAAAAGTAATTTGCAGAAAATGTAGGTTCAACATGATCAAAGTATTGACTACTTTGGCGCGGTTTACATGGTCTTGAGCTCACACAATGCTTCATCTTGAGCTTATGGTCTCTACCTTCTCTTCGAGCTTGACCTCGCTTGATCCACTGAGTCTTCACGACTTCCAATTTCTAATTACGCGCTAGATGACTGAATCCAAATAAAAGCAAATAACTCAAAAGATCCAATTAAATCCGAATAAACTCAATTTGGTTTTATTATGGGTTAATGTGTGATTTGAGGCAAGTTTGATAGTATAATACACTGACTCGGTCTTTACATTAATAACTTTCTTTTATTATTTTTGCATTTATCGAGGAAGTTCCATGAGGTAGGTTAGACCAATGAATTGGTGTATTTTGCCAAGCACTAATATCCAGGGCATATGCTAGATGCGATGTATACAATTTTTAGCTTACCGAATTAATGTTAGAATCCAGGCTGACAGAATTTTGTGGTGCGACATTTTATGTACCCTTAGTTATTACTAAGCATAACTTATTTTGAATTAGGACACATTAGTTCGGGTCCTAACTTACTACATTGAACCATGCTCGATATTATTACCTACTAAATCTACGTTAAAATTTTATTAATAGAACCATTGGCATTTGGTCTATACTTTAGTTATTATTAGGCTTATTTTATTTCAATTCACTCATCCGGGCAAGACTCATTTCGCAGAGTTACACTCTAATATTTTGTTATTTAGCTAAAGTCTACCACTAATATTTATTTCATGGTGGCCTGATAAATATTAGGGCATATTTGTTTATATTTTAATTGAGGGTAATCTTTATTAAATTTGGGCATTTAACGAGGTTGTTTTCCTTATCAATGTCGTTAATTTATATTTAGTCTTTCATATAATCATTTAAACCATATTAATCCTTTATGGGTGATCCAAATTTTAAATCTTAACTAACCTCATTTATATCCTAGTTAAACTCATTAGCTTCTATAAATTATTTTCCAATTTTTCCTTAATGTTTCCTAACTAAAAGGATTTGAACAAAGGAAAATGAAATAAAGCGAAAAAAAAGGTTGCGGCCGGGATCGAACTCAAGACACGGGGAAACTCGAGTGTTAGCGCATGCTCGGGTAGCCAAGTGGGCGCAATGCAGGGCCGAGAAGGAATGCTCATGAGCTAATTATGCCATGCGGCTTTGGAGGCGAACGAGAGGAAGGTGGCGCCGGCTCGAGGCTGACCTGCCGCGGCGGCGGCCGGAGGTGTGGGGTGACCAAAATGGGTCGCAGAGAAAGTGTTCTAGCTACGGAGGCGGCACATCGGTTAGGGGCGGCGAGGTAGGCGGCGGCGGTCCGGCGGCCGGCGGTGAGGTGGAAGAGGCGGCGGTGCGGTGTGGGGAGAGAGCAAACCGGGCGACGAGGCAGGAGGGGTTCGGAGAGTCTCACCACGCGATCCGTTGGCCGGGAAGAGGCCATGGCGAGCCGGCGTGAGAGGCGGCGCGAGAGGTTCACGTCGCCCGGCGAGTTGGGGCTGGAGAGAAGTTCGGTAGGGGTGGGGGCGGCTCGAGGGCGCCGAGGATGCTCAGGCGAGGAATTGTGGGGCGCCTCGAGGAAGCGGCGCGGTGGAGGGCGGCGGCCGTGGCGAGGAACCGGGCAATCGCGATCTTGATTGCCGAGTCGATTAACGTGGTGGGAGGGTGTACGGGGAGCCGAGTCACACGGGACGGTCGGGTGGTGGGGCTTGGCCGGGCAGAGCGGGCGGCGTGGGCGCGCGGTCGGCGCATGGGCGGAGGCGGGGAAAGAGCAAGGGAGGTAGGGAAGGGCCGGGGTCACAGGGGTGGCTTTAGGGACTGGGTGGCGGGAAACCAGGCGGAGGCGAAGAAAAGCAGCGGCGGTGGCGGTTTGCACGCATGGCTGCCACGGGGAAGGAGAGAGCAGAGCGCAGCAGAGAAGGTGGCAGCAGCGCAGAGAAGAAGAAAGGAAGAAGAAGAAAGGAAAGAAGAGAAGGGCTGGGCCACTCGGCAGAGAGAGAAAAGAGGAGAGAGAAGGAGAGAAGAAAGAGATGGGGCCCACATGGAAGTGAGGAGAAAAATGGAAAAAGAATGGAAAGCTTTGGAAATTTTGGAATTTGAATTTGAATTTCTATTTAAAATATTTATTTAAATTTTAATTCAAGTCTTGGTTTATTTGTAAAATCTAATAGTCTTCTACCTTCAATTAAATTTCGTAGTGAATTGTTCATACAAACTTTTGAATGCCCAACTTTGGATTTTTGTATGGTATTTATGCTATTACTTCTAAAATGAGATTCTATATTTTAACTCAGGTTTCTCCCCGAATGCTGGATCATCTTTTCAGATTCGTATTTAAAATTTTAGTTTTCTATTATTTGCATATTTTCTTTTATAGCATTACTAATGTTTGTTTTGTTTTCATGAATTTCTTTAATTATCAAAATCTCATCCAAAGTTTTAAGAAACACTATAAAAATCCAAATTCAAATAAAATATATGACAAAATAATTCAAAAGCTTCATATTTTCAAATTTAAATTTTTGGGATGTCACAGTTTTGTCCCAGTGGTAAGTTAAGTGGCTATAACACTGAAAGATGCAATATGATGCAGATGCCATGTAATGGTGGATGGTATCTGTATTGCTATTACAAAGGTTGTACTTCACTTTACTTTTACTAAAAGCTGCTAGATCTTAGGGATTTTAATTATGTTATTCACATGCAATTTTTGGCAAACAAACCAACTGACCTTCCCTTGATCTAGCCTAGCATGTAAATTATGCGATTACGTGTGGTAACTTGTCGAGCACGGTGGATAGTGTGCTCACACTGCAATATCAAAGCAGAGCAGAACTCGGGGTCACTATGAGCATGAAGATGTCCGGTCAAGGAGGAAGGAAACGACGGTGATAATTAGGGCGTCGCTTGCGTTTCTTTTGGGCTCAGACAAGTTAGACTTTAGGCTGTGTGTGCACGTATATAATCTAAGTCTAGATGATATACATTGCACACATATTCCCCCAGTCGCTTGCCTGTGGCGTTGGCTTACTTTTGTTCCGCTGTGATACTTTGATGACTGATAACATTTGGCCTTAGGGCTCCTTTTGTAAACTATTGCCCGATGTGGCGTATTTCCAACTTTGGATTGTAATATTTGATGTATGCGGTGTATGTATGATTCAGCAATGTACTGTGTGCACTAACTACTGATCCAGGGATTAGTGCAATAATCACAGAGGATTTCGGATTGAAAAATCCGGGTCCGACAGATATATTGCTGATTCCTCATGGCCACACTCACTCTACTCTCAACACATATATGCAGGGATCTCAGGATCAACCTGGCTTGCTCGCCATGGGAATGGCGCAAATCCTAGAGTTCTCCAAGGCCGTCGGTGGGGCTGTGTAGGATCAAGGATACCGACTAGAGGGGGGTGAATAGGCGGTTTTTAAATTTTCTTTTCAACTAGGTTAAATTTCTCTAATTGTAAGAACAAGAAAGAAAGACAATATTGAGCCTACACAATACTAGTCAAGCAAATAGCAATACTAGTACTAACAAGGGCTAAACAAAGTACTAAACATGTAAACTTAGAGCTATTTAGAAAGTAAAAGGGAGAGGTGCACACTTCGATGTTTTTACCGTGGTATCGGAAACTTGCCGGTTCCCACTAGTCCACGTTGAGGTTAGCTCGAGCAGATCGAACCGGCTCCACGAATTGAGCCAAGCACCTCGATCACTAGAGGTAGCTCTTCCCGCTCGGTAGGCGAGCTCCAACCTTCACAAGAAAACGGGTCTTCTCACAAGCTTCTTTGAGAAGATCACCGATCAACTTCTCCCAATCGTCCGGTGCCGGCAAGCACCAAGAGTAATAAACCACGAGCTTCGCTTGATTTGCAAACTAGTGCCAAGGATCAAACTAATGAATGCTATGCACTTTTTGCTCAAACACCTCAAATGAATGCTTAAGAGTGAAAGTAGGTGTGGAGTGAATGCCCAATGCTCAAGAATGATCAATAGAGTCTCTAACTTCGTCTATGAGCGTTGGTGCGGGTATTTATACCTTCCACCTACCAAAACTAGCCGTTTGGAACAAATTCCGGAAAAATCGTGGCGGCGGAACTACGGCCCGAGGCGAGTAATCCGCTCCCTATCGACGCATCGAGCGGCTATGTCGAGCTTCTGCGGTGACCGTTGGTCCGTCGGCGGCGGTACTACCGAAGCGTTGTAAAGTCCGGTACTACCGTTCACCGGTAGTACCAAGAAAGTCGGCGCAGTACTACCGCTGAGCCGAGCTCCAAAAGTCACTCGGAAAAAGGCTCGATTCCCATCCGGAACTACCGTGGCCGGTAGTACTGTTCGGCAATGAACTACCGCTCTCCTAAAACTCGGGGGCATCCGGAGGGTGCTCTCGGAGAAAAGGTCCGATCCACCTCGGGAACTACCTATGGCGGTAGTACCGCTCGACAATGAACTACCGCTTCCTCGATTTTGGAAATGAGTCGGAGGGTGCTCTCGGAAAAATGGGTCCGCTTGAGGTTGAACTTCCGATCGCCGGTAGTTCCGATTTTCAGCAGTACTACCGCTCGACGGTAGAACAAGCGTTGAAAATCAACGGAACTACCGCTGCGTCGAGACGAACACGCTTTTGGCTTTTAAAACAGATTTTCAAGAATGCATGATCCTAGTTGATCCATGGACACTTAAGAATTGCTATCAAGCTACTTGCCATGATCGCTCTTTATGGTACGATTATTTATCCTATAATCCGGTCTTCCACCATTCTCCTAAGACCGGTAAAATTGAAAAGGGGATCCTATTCTAAAAATACCTCTATCTTGAACCATGTTTGATCTTCATTCTTATCATTTGGCTTGCATTTGTCAACCATAACCTGAACTTAACTTTTAAACACTCATTAAACAGTTAGTCCCATATTCATATAAACTCATTAATTACCAAAATCATTTTTAGGGGCCTAGATGCTTTCAATCTCCCCCTTTTTGGTAATTGATGACAACACATTTTATATGGAAATTTAATGTTTGAATATACCACTTATTTTGACAATTAGTTGTATATTCTTTTGTGACTTTTTGAAAAGAGAAAATTCTAGCAATGATTTTCATTTTGGCAAGAATATGAATTTTCCTTTTTAAAGTCAAAGAGGGGTGATACTCCCCCTAAATTTGTGCATGAAATTTTACAAGAGTATATAAAATCACATTTTGTCACAATTTTGACAAGATGCACCATAGAGATCATAACATGAAACAAGTGATAGAAACAATTGCATAGAAGTAAACAATAGTCATTACATCCAGAATACATCCAAAAGCATAGATAACCAAGTTCATTACAATCATCCATAAAACATAAAATAGAGATAGATTAGCCCTAATAGCCCTAGTTTCCATTCTTCTCCCCCTTTGGCATCAAATACCAAAAGAAGCTACTCCTGGGGACCGGGAGGAGAAGGGTCGCGACGGCGGCGACGAGTATAGCGCATGGGCGAAGGAGGCTGAGACAGGGACTGCTCGATGGCTGCAACACGCCCATCCAGGGAGTCCATGCGAGAAGAGAGGGAGGCAAATCCCTCGGCCTGAGACTCTCTCATCTGAAGCAGAGTGGAGTAGATCTGAGAGAGAGTGGCCACGTCGGTCGAGAAGCCGCTGGCCGCGCGCTGCTGGGCTGCAGGAGCCGCTGGTCTTCTTCAAGATCCTCCCTCCGCTTGGATCATTGCCGAGCTCTGGCGGCAGTGGGGATAGGAGGCTCAGGTCTCGGCTTATATGCCTTATGACGCTTGTTGTAGCTGCCTCTGAATCTGAACTTGGTCTCAATCAAGGCAAAAATGTAGGGTCCATAATTGATGCGCTTGATTACATCATTCTTGGAGGAAGCTATCTCCGATGATCAAGTCCACCACATCAAATTTCGACCCTCATAATGTAATCTATGAGATTCCAAGCATGTCCTCTTATGGCATCAAAATTCCCACTCTTGGGAAGAATAGTATGGTTGATAATCCTATTGATGATGCTAGGAATAGGAGAAGACCAACCAAGGTGCGGGGGAGACCTCTCATTAAGGTTGTAGAAAGAGGAGAAAGCGGAGATCTCAAGAGCCGCTTGTCATACACCTTCTCATGCCCACTCAACTCGGCTCTCGGGGCTAACTCAAACCCATGCTTTGTGGCCTCCATTGCGTGCACACACAGTCATCCATGTCAAGTCTTTGAAAGTCCGAGGATATGTGCCTTGAGCGTAAAGCGACGAATGATCTCCTCATTGTAGTCGATCAGAAGCGTCGCCACCGATCATGCATCCACATCGAAAAAGCACGAGAGTGCCATCATACTTGTCAATGGAGGACAAGTGCTCCCAATCCACCACTTATGATCGACAAACTGTCGACTCTCTCCATACGGTGATCAAAGATTTGCTCTGAAACTTGGTGTGAAACTTGGGGTTGATGGAGTTGGAGGGTAGCTTCGTCGATTTCTGCGACGAAGTCTAATATAGTCTTCTGAAATCTTCCTCAAGTCGATTTGAGGATCTTCCTCTCGGTGAGATCCTCCTCGAGAATCTTCCATGGGAGAGCTATCTGCTGCTGCGTGGCTCGCTCTCCCTCGACTCTGTCTCCTCGGTGGACCTTTGCCACGGTCTCGAGGCGCCTTCCGAGAGGCCTCGAAGTGGTAGGAGGCGGAGGACTCTCTGTTGTCCGGCAGAGGAGTAAAGTCTCTAGTCGCTCTCCTAGTAATGAGACATCTAAAAGGAAGAAGATACAGTATTAGAGCCTTACTAGGATGGATCAAATGGAATTGAAAGAAGTTGCTGTTCAATCAGGGCAATCGGTAGTACCGCTGCTCTGCAGGGGTAGGTAGTCTGGTTCGTGGTAATACCGCTCGATCGGTACGGTAGTACCGCTCGCCTGACTGATTCTAGGGTTAAGCAATGGGTTTGCGATTTTGGTATTTTCTTGGATTGAATCCATGGAATGGGTGTGTAAACACCTCTAGATACCAAAATACCACATTTACCCTAGTTTAAACCTCAAAGAATCATCCATATTTTGAAAAACCCTAAAAAAATCAATCTAGGGTTCAAAGAGACAATAAAAGATGGGGATGATCCGAAATACCTTGAGGGATGGAGGAGGAGATCACTGGGGAAGTCACAAGGCTCAAAAATCCGAGGAAAAACCGAGTAGATTTGAAGATCCAAGTTCGGTTTTTGGAAGTTTTTGAGTGAGAGAGAGAGAGGAAGAAGAGGAGGCGGAAGTGAGGCGGAAGAACCGTGCGGCGCGGGGAGAGAGAGGAGAGAGAGAGGCCGCAGGGAACTAGGGTTTGAAACCCTCCCCCCGAATTTTTAAGTCAAATCCGGTAGTTCGCCGCAGTGTGGCAGTAGTACCGCTCAACGGTAGTACCGCTTGAGATTGCGGTAGTACCGATTTTTCTGGGACTTGTAGAATTTTGAGAAGAAAGGTATAGTATGCAAATGATCCCTAGTTTTTGTACTCAACTAACATCTTTAAGGATCATTATGCATTAAATGTATTAAAATAATAATTTTAAATAATTTTGCATTTAATCAAATTTTAAAACTTTTCACAAGAACCTTTTCACAACATTGTCCAAGCCACTCCAAAGAAGTATGCATTTAAGTGAGCCATAAAATTATGCAATGTTGTAATAGTCTAAGACATTCAACTCACTCCTAAGTTTGCAAAAATGGCTTTCATCTAAAGGCTTGGTGAAAATGTCCGCTAATTGGTTTTCGGTCCGGATGTGGCTAATGCAAATATCTCCCTTGCCAACATGATCTCTCAAGAAATGGTGGCGGATATCTATATGCTTGGTTCTTGAGTGTTGGACTGGATTATTTGAGATTTTGACAGCACTATCATTATCACACAACAAAGGTACTTTATCAAAATTGATTCCATAGTCCATCAAAGTTTGCCTCATCCACAATAATTGAGCACAACAACTTCCGGCGGAAACATATTCGGCTTCGGCGGTTGAAAGTGCTACGGAATTTTGTTTCTTTGAAGACCAAGAAACTAAAGATCTTCCTAAGAATTGACAACATCCCGAGGTGCTTTTTCTATCCACTTTGCAACCCGCATAATCGGAATCCGAATATCCAATTAATTCAAATTTAGCACCTTTAGGATACCAAAGCCCTATGTTATAGGAATGTTTTAAATATCTCAAAATCCTTTTACGGCCTTTAAATGACATTCTTTTGGAGAAGCTTGAAACCTAGCACACATACAAACACTAAACATGATATCGGGCCTAGATGCGGTAAGATAGAGCAAACTACCAATCATAGATCTATAAAGCTTAGTATCTACCGACTTACCTCCTTCGTCGAGGTCTAAATGCCCATTTGTTGCCATTGGTGTTTTGATAGGTTTCGCATCTTCCATCCCAAACTTCTTGAATAAGTCTTTTACATACTTTGTTTGGCTTATGAAAGTCCCATCCTTGAATTGCTTGATTTGTAGTCCAAGAAAAAAGCTTAGTTCACCAATCATTGACATCTCAAATTCCTAGACATCATATCACCAAATTCTTTGCAAAAGTCTTGATTAGTAGAACCAAATATAATATCATCAACATATATTTGACAAACAAAGAAATCATTATTGATAATTTTTGTGAATAGAGTGGTATCTACTTTACCAATTTTAAATCCTTTTGAAACAAGAAAATCTCGAAGGCGCTCATACCATGCTCTAGGAGCTTGTTTTAAACCATATAGCGCCTTAGAGAGCTTGTATACATGATTAGGATATTTTAGGTCTTCGAACCCCGGAGGTTGTTCAACATAAACAAGTTCGGAAATAGTTCCATTTAAGAAGGCACTTTTAACATCCATTTGAAATAATTTAATATCGAAGCTAGATGCAAAAGCTAACAAGATTCTAATTGACTCAAGTCTAGCTACGGGTGCAAAGGTTTCATCATAATCCAAACACTCAACTTGAGTGTAGCCTTGAGCAACTAACCTTGCTTTATTTCTTACCACAAGTCCGTTCTCATCTTGCTTGTTTCGAAAGACCCATTTTGTACCAATCACATTTTGCTCCTTGGGCCTTTCTACCAATGTCCATACATCATTTTTGGAGAAGTTGTTTAGCTCTTCATGCATGGCATTTATCCAATCCGGATCATCTAGAGCTTCTTCTACAAACTTTGGCTCAAGAGAAGATACAAACGAATAATGTTCACAAAATGAAGCTACTCTAGAGCGAGTTTGAACACCTTACTCACATCACCCAATATTTGATCTATTGGATGATCTTTTGCAATTGCATTATGGATCTTGAAGGGTTGTTGTTGATCTTTGCTTCATCATCTATTACTTGTACATCGTTTGAAGTTGAAGAAGTAGGTGGTTCAACTTGTCTTGATGAGGTGGGTGATGTAGTATCTTCCTTTGGCTTGATGTCGCCAATTTGCATGTTTTCCATGGCTTTGCGTAATCCTTCTTCTCCTACATCATCCAAATTATCTTGCTCTTCTTGAGAGCCATTAGTTTCATCAAATTGCACATTACAAGATTCTTCAACCAAACCCGAATTTTTATTGAAAACTCTATAAGCCAAAAATTTGAAGAGTATCCTAATAAAAATCCTTCATCACATCGACTTTGAAATTTAGAGAGCCGAACACCCTTTCTCAAGATGTAGCATTTGCACCCAAATACTCTAAAGTAGGAAATGTTCGGTTTTCTCCCAATGAGAAGTTCATAGGAAGTCTTTTTCAAAAGACGATGCAAATAAAGCGATTTGTGGCATGACAAGCGGTGTTAATAGCTTCCACCAAAATCTATCTAAGTATTATATTCATCAAGCATTGTCCTAGCCATTTCAATCAATGTTCGATTTTCCTTTCTACAACTCCATTTTGTTCGGAGTGTAGGTTGTGGAAAGTTCATGCTTTATTCCAAGTTCATCACAAAAATCTTCAATTTTAGTGTTTTTGAACTCGGAACCGTTATCACTTCTAATTTTCTTTATTTTAAAATCAAATTCATTTTGGGCTCTTTTTGAGAAACTTTTGAAAATTCCGGTGGTTTCGCCTTTGTCATTTAAGAAGAACACCCATGTATATCTAGAGTGGTCATCTACAATGACTAAACAATAGCTATTACCTCCGATACTCTTATAGGTTGTTGGCCCAAACAAATCCATATGTAAGAGTTCCAATGGCCTAGATGTTGACATGATACTTTTGGAAGGATGAGAGTTTGCAACTTGCTTCCGGCTTGGCAAGCACTACAAAGTCTATTTTCTCAAACTTCACATCTTTCAAGCCAACAACTAAGTCATGTTTGAAAAGTTTTTTAAGTTGAATCATACCCACATGACCTAACCTTCTATGCCATAGCCAACCCAAAGATGTTTTTGCAATTAAACAAGTTTTTAAGCAAGACTCATTTGAAGTGAAATCCACTAAATAAAGATTTTCAAATCTAAAACCTTTGAAGACAATTTCCTTTTCATTTTCTTTTGAAATAATGACATTTTCTTTAGAGAAAGAACAAGTTAAGCCTAAATCACATAATTGAGCAACGGATAGCAAATTAAAATTTAAAGTTTCTACTAAAGATACATTGGAAATGGAAAGGTCATTGGAGATAGCAATTTTACCCAAACCAAGTACCTTTCCTTTGCTATTGTCCCCAAAGGTGATTTTCTCATTGCTCCCGCTCTCAAAGGTGGTGAACATTTTCCGGTCTCCGGTCATGTGTTGAGTGCATCCACTATCCAACACCCAATGCCTTCCACCGGTCTTGTAGTTCACCTACAAAAGAGAATCAAGTTCTTTTAGGTACCCAAATTTGTTTGGGTCCTTGGAGGTTAGTAACCAAGGTTTTGGGCACCCAAATTGATTTCCTTTTAGCACCCAAAATCGAGGTGCCAATGAAATGAGCAATAATATTTCCATTTTCAGTTTTTCTAAGCATATAGCATGAGTCATATAAACCAATGGATTGAATCTTACCCTTAGAACAATTTTGAGACTCATGTCCCAAATCCCGGCATTTTGTACAATACTTACCATTTTCTTTTACAAACCTTGGAGGCTTGTATATCGGTTTCTTACCTTTCTTGGGAATGTACCCAAGTCCTTCTTTGTTGAATGAACATCTTTGATCACTTAATAGTTTATCAAGTGTAGCCTTTCCTTTGTATGCTCTTTCCAAGCTTTTGTTCAATTTTAACACTTGTTCCTTTAAATCTTTGTTTTCATGAACAAGTAAATCATCATGGACAAAAGATATAGCATTTCTAGAATCAATATTAGAAGAGCATGGCAACGCAAGGAGTTCATCACATGATGTAGATATGCTAGATTTAGATACTTTTACACTAGGTATTGCATTTATAATATCGCAAGTAATTCCAATGCTAGTGCAAGGTTTTTCATGGATGAGCAAATCATGAGCTTCCTTTAGCTCCTTATAAGATTCTTGTAGAGTTGTATGTTCCCTCTTCAAGATCTTAAATTTTGATTTCTCTTTTCCAAGAAATTCATTTAGTTCAATAAGCATATCCATAAGATCATCATATGAGGGCTCATCATCATCAAGGAATTTTACCTTATCTCCTTTTGCCATGAGGCAAGTTGGAGTGGAGAATAGTGATGGAGCTTCCTTGATTGCAATTCCAACAAGTCCCTTCTTCTTGGAGGACTCATCTTCACTTGATTCGGAGTCGGAATATTCTTCTTGTAATCCCACTCTCCAATGTGGGCTTCATTCTTGCCATCTTTGTGAAGCTTCTTGAAAAGCTTCTTCTTGCCGTTGTAGCTCTTCTTGTTTGATGACTTCTCTTTGTCATCTTTCTTGTTGGGGCAATTTGAGGCAATGTGCCCTTTCTCATCACATTCATAGCAACGGATGTTGCTATATCGCTTGTTGGAGTAGGAGTGCCCCTTCTTTGCCTTGTCATAATTTGCGCTTGGTTTGAACGCCTTCTCATGAACTTGTTCATTCTTCTTACTAGAAGAGCAAATTCTTCTTCGGAGTTTTCCTCATCATCTTCGGATTCTTCACTTACCACCGCTTTGGCTTTGAAGGCGGTGATCTTTTTGCCTTTTGATGAGGATTGCTCCAAGAGCTCCTCCTTATCCTTCTTGTATAGCTCATTTGTAATGAGGTTGCCCAATAGTTGTGTTGGAGTCATTCTTGCTAACTCCGGTGAGTTGAGGAAGAGTGTCACCAACATTTCGTATTTCTCCGGCAAAGCCCTAAGCATCTTTCTCACAATGTTAAGATCGGAAAGGTTAGTACCAAGCCCTTTGAGCTCATTCACAATGTTGTTGAGTCGTGTGTACATCTCATTGATGTCCTCATGAGGCAACATTGTGAATGTCTCATATTAATCTAAGTCGATGCAATTTTGCTTCTTTAACCGTGGATGTCCCTTCATGGATTTGGAAAGGGTTGTCCAAATAGCGTGAGCCGTCTCAAGATTACTCACCCTATTGAACTCATCCGTTTAAAGCTCCAAAAATAGCATTCATTGCTTGGGCATCTAAATGAGCATTTCGCCCGTCTTGATCCGTTGGATTCAATGGATCAAGCGCCATGACGTAACCCTCATTTACAATTTTCCAAACGCTTGGACTCATGGCTTTTAAATAAATTGACATTCTAATTTTTCAATAAGCATAATTTGATCCATCAAAGAAAGGTGCCTTGCCTATAGCAAATCCCTCGCTAGCCATCCTTTTCTCTCTAGACGGTTAAGTCTAAAAATGAGAGACCAAGCTCTGATACCACTTGTAGGATCAAGGATACCGACTAGAGGGGGGTGAATAGGCGGTTTTTAAATTTTCTTTTCAACTAGGCTAAATTTCTCTAATTGTAAGAACAAGAAGAAAGACAATATTGAGCCTACACAATACTAGTCAAGCAAATAGCAATACTAGTACTAACAAGGGCTAAACAAAGTACTAAACATGTAAACTTAGAGCTATTTAGAAAGTAAAAGGGAGAGGTGCACACTTCGATGTTTTTACCGTGGTATCGGAAACTTGCCGGTTCCCACTAGTCCACGTTGAGGTTAGCTCGAACGAATCGAACCGGCTCCACGAATTGAGCCGAAGCACCTCGATCACTAGAGGTAGCTCTTCCCCGCTCCGGGTAGGCGAGCTCCAACCTTCACAAGAAAACCGGGTCTTCTCACAAGCTTCTTTGAGAAGATCACCGATCAAGCTTCTCCCAATCGTCCAGGTGCCGGCAAGCACCAAGAGTAATAAACCACGAGCTTCGCTTGATTTGCAAACTAGTGCCAATGATCAAACTAATGAATGCTATGCACTTTTTGCTCAAACACCTCAAATGAATGCTCAAGAGTGAAAGTAGGTGTGGAGTGAATGCCCAATGCTCAAGAATGATCAATAGAGTCTCTAACTTCTGTCTATGAGCAGTGGTATGGGTATTTATACCTTCCACCTACCAAAACTAGCCGTTTGGAACAAATTCCGGAAAAATCGGCGGCGGAACTACTGGCCCGAGGCCGAGTAGTACCGCTCCCCTATCGGACGATCGAGCGGCTATGTCGAGCTTCTGCGGTGACCGTTGGTCCGTCGGTAGCGGTACTACCGACGTTGTAAAGTCCGGTACTACCGTTCACCGTAGTATCAAGAAAGTCGGCGCAGTACTACCGCTTGAGCCGAGCTCCAAAAGTCACTCTGGAAAAAAGCTCGATTCCCATCCGGAACTACGTGGCGGTAGTACCATTCGACAATGAACTACCGCTCTCCTAAAACTCGGGGGCATCCGGGTGTGCTCTCTGGAGAAAAGGGTCCGATCCACCTCGGGAACTACACTGTGGCGGTAGTACCGCTCGGCAATGAACTACCGCTTCCTCGATTTTGGAAATGAGTCCAGGAGGGTGCTCGGAAAAATGGGTCCGCTTGAGGTTGGAACTTCCGATCGCGGTAGTTCCGATTTTTCAGCAGTACTACCGCTCGACGGTAGAACCGAGCGTTGAAAGCTCACGGAACTACCGCACGTCCGCACGAACACGTTTTGGTTTTAAAACAGATTTTCAAGAATGCATGATCCTAGTTGATCCATGGACACTTAAGAATTGCTATCAAGCTACTTGCCATGATCCCTCTTTATGGTACGATTATTTATCCTATAATCTGGTCTTCCACCATTCTCCTAAGACCGGTAAAATTGAAAAGGGGATCCTATTCTAAAAATACCTCTATCTTGAACCATGTTTGATCTTCATTCTTATCTTTTGGCTTGTATTTGTCAACCATAACCTAGACTTAACTTTTAAACACTCATTAAACAGTTAGTCCCATATTCATATAAACTCATTAATTACCAAAATCATTTTTAGGGGCCTAGATGCTTTCAGGCTGTTAGGGTCTCATCTTATCAGGTGCTCCAAGATAACCACATCTTCGATCTGTTGGGGCCCAAGGACCACAAGGTTCTCATACTAGAGGATGCCGATGGAACAACTCACCTCAAGGGCCTCACCAGGGTAAACTACTCTTGCTACTCTGCTCTACCAGCCTAGCTTTATGGATGGCTGCCATTTTGTTAGCGTCATCACCAGAATCTTTTGGTGCCCAACAAACTGAAACAGTCCCAGCAATTTTAACCATCTTACATCCCAGAGAGCACACTTGTGGTATTAACTGGGTTATGATTACATTCTATTAATTGTTTTTTACAGGTTGATGTCAAGTCAATCGAAGAGTTTGCACAGCTGTGTTGTTGCGCTAGCAATCAGCAGAAGCATCCCACTAAAGCTTCCACCAATTACAATCTAGGGGACACCAAGGGCTGATTATTTCCGTCTCTAGGTTCGATCAGCAAGGACGAGAATGTGTTGTATCTAAGATGAACTTTCTCAACCTGGCAGGTTTGTTCTTCTCATGCGTGCACCACAAACTCTAGCTAGTTCACATAGTATGCTACATTACATTTTCTTTGGTTTTTGCCTTCTGGCTTCAACAGGCTACGTAGATCCCAAGCAGAAGAATAACGGTGGAGGGCTTGCTTTACCAAACAGTAACAAGTCCATGTATGGCTTGATGAATGTTGTGCAAGTACTGAACAGCAACCAGAGCTTTGTACCCTATAGACAGAGCAAAGTTACCCGCATTTTGCAAGATTGTTTATGCAAGACAAGTGGTGCTGCGCTTATAGCCTGTTTGGTAAGCTAATTAAGTCCTCCATTTCATACGGCTTTCTTTTCTTACGAGACGCATCAAAGAAAATATTGATCAATTCATAGCATAAATTCCACAGGTCCACTTAGACGTGAAATGCAAGTTCTAGCTGTTGTAAGCATTCATTGAAGCTAACATGAATTAGGGAGAGATTTTAATTAAACATTTGGACACGATGCTTCTACTCCCTAGTATGATCCTTGCATAACAGAACCTTCTTTCTCAGTAGTAGTTTTCCTCGAATAGTGTCACATCTATACTGGTACTTTTTAGTTAGGAGACATGTGTCCGTGTGATAATTTAGTTTTGCCCAATTCTCAGTTGCTGTTAGTGGACAGAATATGTAACACAATAAGTTCAGCTACAGTCAGCTCTGACTACTTGTCGTATACTCCTCTATGTTACCGTAGCTTACCTGTTGGAATTGATAAATAACAGATGTAATTATCCAATCTAAATTTGTGTTTTTTTTCTTCCTGCTTGCTACAGGATGAAATGTCCTTCCAAGATGCAGTTTCTACTGTTAGCTTGTTCTCTCACTCAAGCCAAGTGGTCAACGAATAGTGCTATAGCTTATCCTTGAGTTTTAAAAGTTCCTTGAAGTCAAATGAGAACTTGTCTATGAATGCCAAAAACTCGTCAAAGTCATTCCTTCTATCCACCAACCAAATTCTGTACTAGAGAAGCATTATCGACCCCAATTCAATAGCAGCACAGCAAAAGAAAGTCGAACACCCATTGCCAATAAGAGGTCACATTCTAATCTAGCAAATAATAGATTTGGAGCTTTGTAATTTATTAAAACTGTGTAAATAATGGTGGTTTTAATTTCATGCAGGTCTCAATCAATAATGCATTCTGTGAAAAAAAACCTGGATGTTCACTCTCTACTTCTATTAAGATGAAGCAGAAGGATGCTAACCCTACAATGAGTGGAAGGTACTGCACTATCGATGAAGTGTTGGAAATCAGTCACTCATTCTCTTCTTCTGTAACAGCAACTTAAATTGATTTTTATTGTACAGAAAATTGTTCTCTCCAAGCACCAATTCATCAAAGGTACATAACTAACTATATTAACTAATTACTTGTTGCACTTTCATACACAAGTAATAAGTGGGTGCTGAAGTTGCTATTCTCATATTACGAACTAATCAATTACAATCTATCAACTGTGTAGGAAGATGCAATAGTTGTTGCGTCAACCACTGTAAAACAAGCTAAGGTTAGTATAATTAGCAGCCTATTGTGCATTTCTGGTCAGTTATCAGTTGATCTATTTAGGGCCTGTTCTTTTCGGCTGCGGCTTATGGCTTTTGGCTGAAATTTTTGAATTTTGGCTGTTTACGGTACAGATACTCACTTGCGATTTTGAATGGTACAGATGTTGGGCTTTTAATGTGTAGATCGTTTTACCTGTAGACCCCGTCTTGAGAAAATACTCCGTTTGAAAGTTAGGTACTGTAGCAAAAGCCAAAAGCCGTCGGCTTCGGAGGAAAAGAACAGGCCCTTAGATTGGGCCTCTCTGCATCATGCCACAGGAGGTACAGCCATCACTAGGCATGGAAATTCAAGCTCCATCAACAGATGAGGTACTTTAGTTTGCTTCCAGTGGCATCGCAAGGTATACGATAGCCTTATCATTAATGATTTATGATTGCCATATATTGGAGCAATATGCAGGGATGCGATGAAACAGGAAAAGTTGTAGATGCTGTATTATCTGAAATACAAGAAGTGGTACCTTGCAGCATGCAAAAACTGGTATCAAGTAGTACGCAGGAAGAGGTACATAGTCATGTGCAAGAAATAGCTATTTTTTTGGTGTTTGTAATTCTATCATAATCATATAGCCTCTTTGTCCCTTTATTCAGGACTATTCCTCGTCAGATTTGCAAGCTAAACATTCACGTATTGACTTGGACATGACCTGCTATTCTAATGTACCTGGTATAACACAACTTTTTTTGACAAATTTATTGTGAAACAGAAATACAAGTGCATTCTCGACTGACCACCACTTCTAGATAACCTTGCCGAGAATACATCGGTTAGCACTACTCAACCCTCTCCGAAGCTGAGCGACCAACTGAAAGAGATATCAAACTTGTTGAAGCTTCTTAGCACTCGGCCAGTGAGCATAACGACACAAAAATTAGATATGTGAGAGATCATGTGGAGATGATCCCATGTTTGTGATGAGTATTTGACCCTTGGTTGAAAGAAAATTGAGTTTGTTTTGGGCTTTTTATGCGAAATCTTAGCCCTGGCCGATGTCCAAGTCGTGTACGATCGCTCCCTAGACCGTACGACCATGTTTGAAGCGGTCGGAAGGAGATCGGATGGCGTACGACCGTTTAGAGAGTGATCGGAAGGTCTTACGACCACGTTGAGCATATTCGGGTCTCGTACGACCACGTTGTGGCGTCCTCGATGATAGAGGGCGTGGTCGGAAGTGGTTACGACCGAATTGGACGTGGTCGAACGGCGTACGACCACGCTGTGGCGTCCCCAGCGAATTTGAACGTGATCGGAAGTCTATTGGGTAGCGTACGACCACGTTGCTGAGTATCGGGTTGCGGTCGAGCAGTGTACGAGTGATCGGAAGCTTATACGACCACGTTGTGGGATCGAAGCCTCGACCACGTTGGGCGGTCGGGCGTTCGACCATGTTGTACCGGTCGGAGTATCGACCACGTTGGGCGCTAGGGTTTTCGACCACGTTGTGGCGCATGGGTCTACGACCACGTTGTCCCGTGGGTCTTCGACCACGTTGTGTGGTCAGTGCATCGACCACGTTAGCGCGGGTTTGAACGTGGTCGGCAGTCGTGGCTTGGGTCTACGACCACGTTGTATCGCCTAGCGTTCGACCACGTTGGCGATTGGGGGTGCTACGACCACGTTGTGGCGGTCGGATTCGACCACGTGGTCGGCAGACTGACCATGGTCGGCGGAGTCCATTCAAACCGGTCGTGTGGGCTCTTGGGATGTCCGATTATGGTGGAAATCGGTCGGTTGGGTTCCTTGTGATGTTGTGGACCTTGTGAATTGGTTGGTTCACCATTTTAACAAGGTTTGGTTAAGTCTATTTTCTGTGGAAAAGACTTGTGCTCGGTTGAGCTGAGCAAAGTGTTATTCTATGTGTGGATCAGTGCTATGTGATGTTTTTGTTGTCTGTGATGGTTGCAGGTACTGGGAGACATGTCTTGGTGAGGCTTAGAGAGGTCGGGACTAGACATGGGAGATGTTGAGGTCCAGAACGACGTGGAAGCCGAAGAGGACAAGGTCTTGCCAGCTTCTGGAGGCAGTTGGAGGGCATTTTGGAGAAATGCCAAAGTCTGCAAAGGGAAGCTCTGTCCACTGGGAAAGCACTGGAGAGTTGGTGTGCTAACGGGCAAAGCAGTGGAGCCGTTGCCAGAGGGTAATGGGCAAAGCACTGGAGGCCTGCAAAGCACTGAGCTCACTATAATGGGTTGTCTGTGTGAGGAGACCCGTTAGTGAGAGTATAAATAGAGGAGAGGACTCTGGAGTGGGTGAGGTTGTCCCCCGAGCTGCTCTGAGTGTTTCTTTCTATTTGTGTGAGTTGTCTCTGGGTAAAGCATGGATGCTCATGTACCTCCGATGGAGTGGCTGTAGAAACCTCCATGATCAATAGAAAAGATTGGTTTCATCTCTCTGTATCTTCTGAATATTTTGTTCCTGAGATGTTTTGTTTGATCTGTTTGCCCTCTCTATGCTCTTTTGATCATCTGTGTTTTCATTGAGAGTTGGCTTGCCTTGAGTTGCTCAGAACTGGGAAAGAGCCTTAAGATCTTCTGGCCATTTCATTCCCGAAAGCAAAAGTCGATTCGGAGAAATTTCTATGTTTTCGATCTGCCGCCTCCGAAGGCTCGCTTCTGTTTCGACTTTGGTCCTCTCTTTTCATTGATTAGATCTCTGATTTTCTTTGTAATTTCACTTCTAGAGATCACATACTGGATAGGGTTCAAGTTTCATTCGGTTTCGACTTGTGAGCAAAAAGATTCCTCAATTTTCGTCTTGGCGGTCGTGCTTTGTTTTGGTTCGACCGAGCGGTATTCTTGTCGTCATATTTTGTCAATGACTTCGTTCACACGCACGCGACCACGAGTTCGACCCGTAGACTTATCTTGTTTTCTTTCTCGTCGCTCTATTTGTCTTCTTTTCGACCGCCTCTCGCTCTCTTTGATTTTCAACGTAATCGGTCTCCTTAAGTAGACCCATGAGAGATCCACCAGCCGGCGCTCTTTTCTGTAAGACTTTCGATCGCACGGTTCTTCTTGCTCGTAGCAGAGACTTTGGTTTTTCTTTGGATATTCACTTTTAGATATCTTGCTCTTGCTTCGTTTCAAGTTTCATTAGATTTGGATCTGTGTAGCAAGAGTTCCTTGAAATCTCATTTTGGCGGTCGTGCGTGCGCCGGTACTCTGTTTTCGTCTTTACGACCACGGATAGTTCCACGGTCGTGCACTGCCCTGCTAGCGATCGACCACGGCCGATGTTCTCTGGTTTATTTGGTTTTCATCCGTGTCTGTGTATCTCGATGTTCGGTCTGTCGACCACGGTGATTCGATCACCCTTCAGCTTGTTCGACCTCGGCGGTTTCTGCGTTATCACATTTTCGGTTTCTACGTTCTCGGGTGACTCGGTCTTGATCGGTATCGATCACGGCTTTTGATCTTTTGGGTGTTTTGTCTTCCGACCACAGTGTCTGGCCTTTCGACCACGGTTCGACCTCTCGGAAGAAGGTTACGACCACGTTGCCTACTGTGTTCGACTTTGCCTACTGTGTTCCGATCACTTTGCCTACTGTGTTCGACCACAGTGTTTTCGGTTACGACCACAGCAGTCTCATTACGACTTCTGTATTTACGTCTATCTGGTCGTTGGCAGTATAATCGTTTCTGAGGCTTGTTTCTTTGACTTCATAGCTCTCTAGCTATAGGAGAAAAGAACAGGTTGATTTCTTGAGGGAGGAATTTTTAAGGCACCATTCACGCCCCCTCTGTTGCCATTTCGGTCCTTCAATTGGTATCAGAGCCGGTTAGCTCTTCTTCATAGATCTTAACCGGTCTCAAAGAGCCATGGCAACAGACAAGTATTCCACCAATCCGCCCATTTTCGATGGCCTGGATTACCCCTTCTGGAAGAGCCAAATGGAGACATACATCCAGGCTCAGGGGTATGCCATCTGGCGGAAGGTGAAAATACAATTTATTGTTCCTGCCGATGAGAACATCAATGCCGGGAATATGGCTAATGTTGAGGCAAACGCAAGGGCGAGGAACATCATCATTCAGGGATTGAGCAGAAGCGAATTTGATCGCATCTCTCACCTGACGTCGGCCTTTGATATTTGGGTGACCCTCAATGCTTACCATGAGGGCACCACCCAAATAAAGACAAGGCGACAAGACCGGTTCAAGCGAATCAAACAAATTTGAGATGATTGTCGGTGAGTCCCTTGACGAGTGCTTTTCTCGCTTTCACAAGATTTTGAGCAACCTCCGAGCCGTCAGTCTCACATACTCTGACTCGGATAACGCTCGACAAATTCTTTCTGCACTCGATCTTCGGGTTTAGGAGATGAAGATGACTACCATCAAGGACACCACGGACCTCTCGACCCTGACTCTTGACGCGCTTTACTCGCGCCTCAAGACTCACGAGATTGACATAGTCTCTCGTCGGTCGAAGTCTCAGTCGATGGCTCTAGTCACCAATCCCATTTCGACTTCTGGCTCCTCTGCTCTCTGTGACATAACTGATGATCAGTTAGAGCAGCTAGAGGATGAACAACTGGCCCTCCTAGCTCGGAAGTTCTCCCATGCTTACAAGAGGAGGAGGGACGGAAAAAGAAGAGGACCAGTGATTTGCTTTGAGTGTGGTGGCCCCAACCACATTCGAGCAAACTGCCCCAAGCTGGGGAAGGGCAAAGGAGACTACGACGGTTCGGACAAGAACGACAACCCCGATAAGAACCGCAACAAGAAGCCCCCAACTCAGACGCAAGGCAAGAAGACGTTCCGCGACCTTGGGAAGGCTAAAAAGCTTTTCCACTGCGTCCTCTCCGCGTTCGACGACCTCGACCTCGGCGAGGTGGAGGGATGGAGCGACGACGACGGGACGGGTGACCAAGACCCCAAAGACGGCGACGACTTCTCCGGCATGTGCTTCATGGACCTCGAGGGCGAGCTGAGCGACAGCGAGCTCTACTCCGACTCCGACGAGGTATACCCATCCTACGACCAGCTTAATGATGTCTTTCTTAAGCTAGGTAAATTTTATGCTAGATCTAGAGCTAGATGTAGCGAGTTGGAGAAGGAAGTAGATAGATTGTCACGAGAGCTTACTTCACTTATATCTGCTCCCTCCCGTGACGACTGTGATACATGCTGTGCCTTGCTTGGAGACATGGAGAAACTAAGGACCTCTCATGATAGTATGTCCTCTGAGCTTGATGAGATTAAGGTGGAGAATGTTAGTCTTCTTGCTGAGTTAGAGTTAAGTAGGATGGCTGTTACCCTTCTTACTACTGATGAGACTACTTCTCCCACCTCATGTGAGGTTAAGGACATTGCTACTAGAGGACCTTATGCCATGCTCCTTGATCTGCCTGAGTCTTGTAAAAATTGCAATAACATGAAGATGAACTTAAAACGGGCAGATCATAAAATTGCTGAACTACAAGCCTCTTTACTTTAGCCAATTGATTCATGCTTGAACTGTCCTAAATTAACTGCTGAACTTGAAGCTGTCTCCAAACAGTTTCAAGATATGATTGATCGTGATAGGAAGTTGGCTCAGTTTGCTTCTAAGGACCCTGTTAGCTCACCATGCATTAGTTATAACAAACTAAAATCTAACTTGATTGCATTGGATGAGAAATGTGTGAAGCTAACTAAGGACTTACTAGAGAAGCCACCTTGTGCTTATAGTGTGATTGTGGAGAAGGGGGAGAAGCCCCCGGGTAAGGTAGAGATGCCTAGCGACGCGAACCAACCTGCTAGCAGCAGGACTGTTCCTTCTGAGTCGGCTGTGCGTGCCCAAGCCAGTCTTCCCTCTGCTGTTGGTTGTTCTTCTGCTCCCTTACCTTCTGATGTCTCTTCTCCTTCGTGCTCTTCTTGCACCTCTCTCTTTCGGGAGTATCAGTACCTTATGAACACTCTCGAGAAATTTGTAGGAGGCAAGAAGAAACTCAATCTTATTCTAGACCAGTCTAAGATTTGTAGATTCAATCAAGGTCTAGGATATGATTTTCTAGAGGATGTGAGGAAGCATCCACTTGTCGTGCTCAGACCTATAGCCGCAGGTGTGATTGAGGTCAAGCCCAAGAACAAAAAAGTTGAGAGACCATGTGGAGGTCATCCCATTGTGAGTGATGAGTAATTGACATCTGTTTCCAAAAGTCGAGTTTGAGTCGGTTTGTTCGGACCCTGACGTTGCGTGGTGCAACGAGATCGGTCGGACTTTGGTCAAACTTAGTCGTATGGGTTAGGATGCATATTCTGATATTGCGACATGTTTGATTTTGTTTATGCTATTTACACGTTCATGTATCGAGCGGTGCTATGTGACGTGTTTTCTTGTCTGTGTGTCTGCAGGACAGCGAGGCGGAGTCGTGGCGAGACACGGTGGACCGGACTAGGCGCAGGTGGCGCTGAGGTCAGAACGGTCATGATGTGTCGAAGACGACGTGGACTCGACGTGGTTGCGAGGCGTGCGAGGCAAGGAGCGCGGAAGCTTCCCGGAAGGTGCGGGAGGGGCTAAACGGAATTTCGCAAGGCTGCACAAGCGGAAGACGGCTCCGTTAGGGTTTAGCCGGCGTAACGGGTTGGAGACCCGTTAGCCAAGGGCTATAAATAGAGGTGAGGGGCTGCATACCCCTTAGGACACTTGAGAGCTTATTCATATCTTTGTGTGTGTTCCTCCCAAGAAGCTTGTGAGGCTCTTGGTGTTCTTGAGGATTGAGAGAGAGAGGATGGATTGAGAGTGTTGTAATCCTTGTATTGGTTTCAAGAAATCATGTGTTGAGTCGTTCTGAGTTCCTTCTTTTCTCTGTGTGATTTTGCTCTTCATTTGTGACTCTGTTTTCAGTTCTTGCAATTGTTCTTGTGTTTTGATTTTGTTCAGAACTGGGATCCTCTCACTAGGCTATCTTGGCTGATCTCCCGAGAGCAAAGATTTTATTCACTACCTTTATTCAGAAGACCAGCATCTTGCTTCTCTGTCTAATTGCTCTAGGGTCTACTATTTCTGCTGAATTTTTAGACCTCATTTCTTTGAGGGTACTTACTGTGCCAACACTTCCTGTTCATACTATGCAAGTAATTTTCAGTCTCTGGTTGTCTTTGGTTGGATGGAAGTACTGATGGATTAATCTGAGGAGAAGAGTAAAGGATCGACAGTTCTCGTTCTTACGCTTTCTAAAGTTAGTGTCTGTTTTTCTTTGCTCTTTGTCAGTCAAAATCTGCAGCTTCTTTTAACTACGGCAAACTACTTTTGTTCCTGCAGCTTTTAATCCTTGTGGCTCCTGTCTCTCTTTGGTAAAGTCACTGTTTATCACTCTTCTTGCTCTCTTCGTTTTGTTTTTGCGCACCGTGACTCTGCAGCAGTTTTGTGATCCCTTCTCCTTTAATCTTTGCCGTGCTTGCTTGCAGCCAATATTGCTTTATCTTTCAGTGACTCACGGCTGCTTTGAATCTCATTTCATTCATTCCGTTTACTGCTTGAAAACATTCGATTCTCTAGCAAAATCTTCATCTCGGTTTCTGCAGGCTATTTTTCCTTTTCTTGTCTCACGGCAGCCAAGTTGCTTCCGTCCAGCCAATCTTTGAAGAACAACCATTGATCTTCTCAGTCTGCTTCAGTTTTTCATTTTTCGTGGGCTATCTTTGACCATTTTGCATGCAGATCAAACGGCAATATTTTCAGTTGAAATTTTTACTGTGTACTCTCGATTTCGCTGAATTTTTAGTATTGCATGCGTTCAGTTTTCACAGAATTAATTTTTAATTCTCGGGGCAATTTAAAAGAGAGCAACATTCACCCCCTCGTCGCCATTTCGGTCCTACAATTGGTATCGAGCGGTTAGCTCTTCTTGATAGATCTTTAACCGGTCTCAAGAGCCATGGCGACGGACAAGTACTCGACCAAGCCCCGATCTTTGATGGGATGGATTTTCCATTCTGGAAGAGCCGGATGGAGACCTACATCCGTGCTCGTGGCTATGCCATTTGGCGAAAGGTCAAGGTCGATTCGTTGTTCCCTACCGATGAGAACATCAATGCCGGAATATGGGCGATGTTGAGGCTAACGCAAGAGCGAGGAACATAATTGTTCGGGGTTTGAGTAAGCGAGTTTGATCGCATCTCTCACGACGTCGACCTCGATATTTGGGTGACCCTCAATGCTTACCATGAGGGCACCACCCAAATAAAGACGGTGCGACAAGACCGAGTTCAAGCGACTACAACAAATTTGAGATGCTTCTGGTGAGTCCCTAGACGAGTGCTTTTCTCGCTTTCATAAGATTACGAGCAACCTCCGAGCCGTCGGTCTCACATACTCCGACTCGGATAACGCTCGATGATTCTTTCCGCACTCGATCTTAGGGTTTGGGAAATGAAGGTGACCACCATCAAGGACACCACGGACCTCTCGACCACGACTCTTGATGCGCTTTACTCGCGCCTCAAGACTCACGAGATTGACATAGTCTCTCGTCGGTCGAAGTCTCGATCGATGGCTTTAGTCACCGATCCCACCGCCGCTCGGTTCTTCTCACGACTCTCTTGGTGGGTTCTCCCTATCGCTCTCGTGATGTAAGCGATGATCGTTAGGCGGTTAGAGGATGAACAAGCGGCCCTTCTTGCTCGTAAGTTCTCCCATGCTTACAAGAGGAGGAGGGACGGAAAGAAAAGAGGACCGATGATTTGCTTTGAGTGTGGTGGCCCCAACCACATTCGAGCAACCGTCCCAAGTTGGGGAAAGGCAAAGTCGACTACGGCGGTTCGGCAAAACGACTACTCCGACAAGAACCGCAACAAGAAGGCCCTAACTCCGACGCAAGGCAAGAAGCCGTTCGCGACTTTGGGAAGGCCAAGAAGCTCTTCCACAGCGTCCTCGCGCGCTCGGCGACCTCGACCTCGAGGTGGAGGGATGGAGCGACGACGACGGACGGTGATCAAGACCCCAAGAGCGGCGAAGACTTCTCCGGCATGTGCTTCATGGCCCTCGAGGGCTAACTGGCGATAGCGAGCTGTACTCCGACTCGGACGAGGTATGCCCCACCTACGACCAACTCAATCATGCTTTTCTTAAGCTAGGTGGTTTTCATGCTAGAGCTAAGGCTAGGTGTACTGAGTTAGAGAAGGAAGTAGATAGACTATCACGGAGCTTACTTCACTTACATCCGCTCCCTCCGTGATGATTGTGATACATCTTTGTGCTCTGTTGGGTGACATGGAGAAACTAAGGACCTCGCATGATAGTGTGTCCTCCGAGCTTGATATTGTTAAGGTGGAGAACATTAGTCTTCTTGCTGAGCTTGAGATGAGTAGGATAGTTCCTGTTTCATCTTCTACTGTTGAGACTATTTCTTGCACCTCATGTGAGGATAAGGATAATGCTTTTAGAGGTCTTTATACATTGCTTCTCGATCTGCCCGAGACTTGTGAAAGTTGTAACAATTTGAAGATGAACCTAAAACGGGCAGATCATAAAATTGCGAATTACAAGCTTTTCTTCTTGAGCCTATTGCGTCATGTGTAAATTGTCCCAAGCTTCTTTGAACTTGAATCGTCTCCAAACAGTTTCAAGAATTTGTTGATGATAATAAGAAAATGGCTCGGTATGCTTCTAAGGACCCTGTTAGCTCACCATGCAAAAATTGTGATAAACTAAAATCTAACTTGATTGCATTGGATGAGAAATGTGTGAAGCTAACTAAGGACCTTCTAGAGAAGCCACCTTGACTTGTAATGTGATTGAGGAGAAAGGAAGAAGCCCGGGATAAGGGTAAGACGCCTAGAGACGCGAACCAACACGCTAGTAGTAGGAATGTGCCCCAGTCGGGCGTGCGTGCACAAGCCAAACTTTCCTCTCTTGTTGGTTCTTCTTCGCTCCCTTACCTTCTGCTGTCTCTTCTTCTCCCCGCCCTTCTTGTGCCTCTGTTTCGGGAGTGTCGGCACCTTATGCACACTCTCGAGAGATTTGCAGGGGGCAAGAAGAATCTTAATCTTATTCTAGACCAATCGAAGATTTGCAAATTCAATCAAGGTCTAGGATATGATTTTCGAGAGGATAGAAGGAAGCATCCACTGCCGTGCTCGGACCCATAGCGCAGGTGTGATCGAGGTCAAGCCAAGAACAAGAAAGTTCAATTTAGATCGTGGGCTTTGTCCAAGGATTTCGACGACAAGGTCATTTCACTGCAGACTTGGCCTCTCGGCGAAGCCATCTCATGCTACTTGACCCCTCGTAGGCGGTATCATTGCACCTTCTGTCAGAAGGATGGGCATTTGTTTGACCATTGCTTCAAGCGCGCCAAGATCGCGCGAAGAGACCGTGTTGAGTCTCTTAGGCGTATTCAGGGTCAGCCCCAGAGCTTGAGTTGCCTAAGACCAACACAGGGTCTAGGCTTGCTACTGTTGGTAGTTTTGGGCAGCATCGAGGACTTGGTTCTTAGAGTTTTACATTTTCGTCCTCATGCTCCCTCCGGTCGTGACTTCCGCCATCACGAGGGTAGATCTCGTTTTCATCGAGATAGCTACCGCGGCGTGATCGGCGTCGCCGGTGCTCGACTCGCTCTCCGTGGCGATCGGACCAAAGAATGCCTTCAGTGCGCACATAGACCTTACGCTTCTTTGAGCGACGGAGGCGAGGGTAGTTAGAGGTCAGTCGTCTGTGACTACTTCTTCTGCTCGACGTGTGACTTAGTATTGGGTGCCAAAATCTATGTTGATTTATCCCGATCGAGACTTTGCTCTCTTGTTGACTCGTGTTCGCCGGCGGTGGAAGGAAAGGTTTGGCTTGTAGACTCGGGTGTTCACGACACATGACCGGAGATTCCGTTGGTTTTCTTCCCTTGCCGTGCTCCGGTGATGAGGCGATCACCTTCGGAGCGCCTCTTTTGGGCGAGTCATCGCCAAAGGTGCGATCGCATTAATGATTCATTTGTTTTAAAAGATGTTGCCTTGGTTAGTAAGTGCGGTACAATTTGCTTTCGGTCTCTCGACCACCGATGGCGATTTCGAGGTGAGTTTTAAGAAAACAACGCAAAATTCTTGATTCTTGGTAGTACGGTTTGCGGGATTTCTCGTTTTGGGAGGATCTTCGTGCTGATTTTTCCGAGTCTTTTGGTGATCCTCTCCGTTGTTTGCTTGCTACGAGTCCGCGACCTTTCCTTCGGCATAGGAGACTTGGTCATATTGGATTTGACCATTTGACTCGAGTTAGCGGCCACGATCTCATTCGTGGTCTGCCGAAACTCAAGATGGTCAAAGATCTTGTTTGCGCTCCATCTTAAGACGGCAAGATGGTTGCCGCTTCTCATCCTCCGGTCACAGATTACTATGACCGATGCACCGGACATTGCTCCATATGGATACGGTTGGACCGGCTCGAGTGCGGTCGGCGGGAGGGAAGTGGTATGTTCTTGTCGTAGTCGATGACTTCTCGAGGTACTCTTGGGTGTTTTCTTAGCCTCGAAGGATGAGACGTTTTCACATTTCCGAGGTCTTTTCGGTGAGGCTTTCGTTGAGCTTCCGGTGCCTTACGAGCGATCCGCATGACAATGGCACGGAGTTCAAGAATTCCTACTTTGAGAGTTTCGTGGTGAGGCAGTGTAGAGCACCGTTCTCTTCTCCATCGTCCCTCGCAGAATGGCGTTGTGGAGAGAAAGAACCGTACCTTGGTCGAGATGGCCGGGCGATGCTTGATGAGTACTCTACACCGCGGAAGTTTTGGGTGAGGTTATAGCCACCGCGTGCCATGTTTCCAATCGAGTTTTCTTGGGCACACTTGCACCGCACTTCTTATGAGTTGAGATACGTGAAAGCCCGGTGTTTCTCATTTTCGTGTGTTTGGTTGCAAGTGTTTTATTTCAAGTCCGGAACCTAGATAAGTTCGAGTCACGTTCTTGTGATGGACTTTTACGGGCTACTCGACTTCTTGGCGGGCCTATAGGGTGCAGGCTGAGTCTAGTAAAATGGTAGAAACACGTGAGGTAACTTTCGATGAGGCGGTCCGGGACTAGGCCCGATATCTCGAGTTCACTAGAGCGATCCGAGACCATCTTTGTGGATGATGAGGATGATGGAGATGACGGTTGTCTACCGATCGGTCCCTTCTCCACCCCTTGAGGTGCCTTCTTCCACCGCACCTCGAGGCGATCGACCCTTACCTTCGCTATTACGGAGCTAGTGGCTCTGTTCCTACCCGTCAGTAACGAGGTAGAGGCCACTTCTTCATCTCATCCGGGACCTCCAAGACATATCCAAAAATCTCATCCTTCCGAAAGCGGATGATTGGAGATCTATTTGAGCGAGTCACACGTTCCAAGTCGGCGTGTCACTTTTCTATCTCCACTCTGCCTTCGTAGCTTTCTTTGAGCCCAAGGACGTTTGTCATGCTTTATCTGACGAGTCTTGGGTCAATGCCATGCATGAGGAGTCGGAGAGTTTCGAAGAAACAAGGTTTGGACGCTTGTTGAGCCCCCTCGGGATCACAATATCATTGGAACCAAATGGGTGTTCAAGAACAAGCAAAGTGAGGATGGGGTAGTCATTGAAACAAGGCTAGGCTGGTTGCAGGGGTACTCGGGTTGAGGGTGCGGATTTGAGGAGACCTTTGCCCTGTAGCTCGTCTTGAGGCCATTAGAATTCGCTTGCCTTTGCGGCTTCTAAGGGTTTCAAGCTTTACCAGATGGACGTCAAGAGTGCCTTTCTCAATGGCTTCATTGAGGAAGAAGTCTATGTCGACGACCTCCGTGTTTCGAGAACCCCAAATACCCTAGTCATGTCTTCAAGCTTTCCAAAGCATTGTATGGACTTAAGCAAGCCCCTAGAGCTTGGTATGAGAGGCTTAAGTCCTATCTATTGAGACATGATTTTGAGATGGGTAAAGTTGACAAGACCTTGTTCATTCGCCGGCTTGGCAATGACCTTCTACTCGCCCAAATTTATGTCGATGACATTATCTTTGGCGGCTCTTCTCATGCTCTAGTTTCACAGTTCTCGGATGTCATGAGCACCGAATTTGAGATGAGCATGATGGGTGAGTTGACTTTCTTCCTTGGCTTCCAAATCAAGCAGACTCGGGTGGGTACCTTCTTGCATCAAGGCAAGTACACTCGTGACCTCCTGAGACGTTTCGACATGAGTGATGGAAAGCCGGTGTCAACTCCGATGGCTTCTACGGCCACACTTGACCCAGATGAGGACGGCGAGCAGTTGATCAAAAGGAGTTGAGTATGATTGGCTCTCTCTTGTACCTCACGCCTCGAGACCGGACATACACTTTCCGTGTGTCTTTGTGCTCGGTTTGAGCTTCTCTCGCGTATCTCACCGCCAGGCGGTGAAACGCATCTTTCGGTACCTTCGAGCTACCATTGACTATGGTATCTGGTACACTTCCTCCTCCTGTCTATCCCTTAGAGCCTTTTCGGATGCGAGACTTTCTTTGGTGTAGGATAGATAGGAAGAGCACCGCACTGCCGGTTCATTGGTACTCTCTCGTTTCTTGGTCTTCGAGGAAGCGATCAGGAGTTGCACGACCCATCGCCGAGGTCGAGCACGTTGTTGCGACCGATTGTTGTAGCCAAGTGCTGGATGATCTCGACTGCGGGACTTTGGGTTATCTATCGACCGTGTTCCGCTCTTTTGCGATAACACGTCTGCGATTAGCATTGCTAAGAACCCAGTGCAGCACTCTCGGACCAAGCACATCGATATCAGATATCATTTTCTTGAGACCATGTAGAAGGGTGACATCGTGCTCGGTTTGTGGAGAGTGACCACCGGTTGGTGATATCTTCACCAAGCCTTTGGATAGCACGAGGTTTTCACTCATGGGAGAGCTTGAGGTGGTTTGTCCTTACGGACTGTTGTGAGGGGGAGCTTTGGGCTTTATTGCTTTATCATATTTATTATGCTTCTGTTTCCTTACTATTGCATCATATCTGCGGGTGCATTGGGTTTTAGTCCTTCTAGCATAGGTTAGAGTGTATCTCTTGCTGAGTTGCTTAGACTTCTTACTCTTATCTTGTGCTTCCAGGATAGTTGTTTCTTATCTCACTAGGTTGAGCTCACTCACTTCTTGTAGGTTCTAGCGGGGGTTGGGCCACCCTCGGGTGAGCAGTGCGTGTTTGCTCTCTAGTGTGTGTTTTACTCGACATTTGTTGTCACGAGTCATATGGGGTAGATAAGAGTTAGTCGAGACATTAGTATTCTCTATCTTATCTATGCTTTAAGGACCCTGCTGTTTTCTTTTGACTTCTCGTTTTTATTGCTTTGGTTCAGGGGGAGTTCAGTTGGGAGCTTCTGGAACTTAATATTGACATAACTCAACTTGAACTAAATGTTGCATTACATGTTGAGGGCGAGCTGGATTTTCTGCATTGCATTCTGCATTATAATATAACTACATTGAGCCTTGATTATTATCCAGTTATGACATGCTTACAATGCTTTACACCTTGCCATGACTTGTGCTTAGTTGCTAGATTTATCATGACTTCATATGTATAGACTAGCTTTTGCCATGATAAGTTAATTAAACTTGCTCAAATTTGAACTAAAACTTGTCATGTTAGCACTTGAGATCAGTCTTTCTTGAGCTATCCTTTTATGATCCATGTCATGTCAACTAGGCTGAGTTGAGCGTTGAATCTCTATTGAGCCTTAGTTTGAGCTGTTTTAAGTCTCCTGATGATGCATAAGGTAGTACAATCTGTTAAAAAGCAAAAAGATCTCTTTTGTGCGAAAAAACTGATTTCACCAATTCTTTCTCATGAGACGGCTTGCCATTGCACTAGGCATGAACTCAGGGGGAGTTTTGGATGACCTAGACTATCTTCTTAAGCTTCTTGCTTGGAGTAGTCGCATAAGGCTTGAGATCTAGCACATGATAAAAATATTGGTTGGAAACAACCATAAGTTTCAAAAGAAAATATGTCATTTGTGCTCAATTTGCTTAAGCTACTAAAAGAACCAAGTATTTGAACCTATGTTTCACTCTTGAGCATATAGCACTCTATTTTGGCTCAATATTAGATTCTTGGTTCCGCTTAGCTTGATTGATATGGCTTGCATCATCCTTGGATGTCTCTAGCTAGACTTTGCTTATTGATGACTTGACATGCTCATAAATGCACTAAAATTCAGATTGTCATCTAATTGCTTCTAGCTAGCTTATACATATCATGTCATGATCTAGATAGCAGTTCATTGAGTTATGGCTTGGTGTATTACATTATGGTCATTATGGATAATTCTCATGGCTCTAAATGCTTAGAATAAATAAACTTCAGCCATTTCATCCATCATAATGACTTATTCTCTCTTTTGCATTCTTGATGTGTTTATTGCCAAAAGGGGGAGAATAGATTGGATAAAAAGTCTTTTGGGAATCTAGAGCTTATAGAACAATTTACTCTTTCTTGAGTTGCTCTAGTGATTCCTTCTGTCGACATGGTCATTAGTTTCATTTCTTTCTATGGACCATGTTGGACTCTTCAAACTCAACTTCATGCTTTTTCGGTGTTTGTCAATATACTCATCAAGGGGGAGATTGAGAGACCATGTGGAGGTCATCCCATTGTGAGTGATGAGTAATTGACATCTGTTTCCAAAAGTCGAGTTTGAGTCGGTTTGTTCGGACCCTGACGTTGCGTGGTGCAACGAGATCGGTCGGACTTTGGTCAAACTTAGTCGTATGGGTTAGGATGCATATTCTGATATTGCGACATGTTTGATTTTGTTTATGCTATTTACACGTTCATGTATCGAGCGGTGCTATGTGACGTGTTTTCTTGTCTGTGTGTGCAGGAATGAGGCGAGTCGTGGCGAGACACGGTGGACGGACTAGGCGCGGTGGCGAGGTCAAACGGTCATGATGTGTCGAAGGCGGCGTGGACTCGGCGTGGTTGCGGCGTGCGAGGCAAGGAGCGGAAGCTTCCGGAAGGTGCGGGAGGGCTAAACGGGATTTCGCAGGTCGCACAAGCGGAAGACGGCTCCGTTAGGGTTTAGCCGCAGAACGGGTTGGAACCCGTTAGCCAAGGGCTATAAATAGAGGTGAGGGCTGCATACCCCTTAGGACATGAGAGCTTATTCATATCTTTGTGTGTTCCTCCCAAGAAGCTTGTGAGGCTCTTGGTGTTCTTGAGGATTGAGAGAGAGGATGGATTGAGAGTGTTGTAATCCTTGTATTGGTTTCAAGAAATCATGTGTTGAGTGGATTCGAGTTCCTTCTTTTCTACGTGTGATTTTGCTCTTCATTTGTGACTCTGTTTCAGTTCTTGCAATTGTTCTTGTGTTTTGATTTTGTTGAGCGGGATCCTCTCACTAGGCTATCTTGGCTGATCTCCCGAGAGCAAAGATTTTATTCACTACCTTTATTCAGAAGACCAGCATCTTGCTTCTCGTCTAATTGCTCTAGGGTCTACTATTTCTGCTTGAATTTTAGTCCTCATTTCTTTGAGGGTACTTATCGTGCCAACACTTCTGTTCATACTATGCAAGTAATTTTCGGTCTCGGTTGTCTACGGTTGGATGGAAATCTTGATGGATTAATCTGAGGAGAAGAGTAAAGGATCGACAGTTCTACGTTCTTACGCTTTCTAAAGTTAGTGTCTGTTTTTCTTTGCTCTTTGTCGGTCAAAATCTGCGACTTCTTTTAACTTCTGACAAACTACTTTTGTTCTATGACTTTTAATCCTTGTGGCTCTGTCTCTCTTTGGTAAAGTCTTTGTTTATCACTCTTCTTGCTCTCTTCGTTTTTGTTTTTTGCACCGCACTCTGCAGCAGTTTTGTGATCCTTCTCCTTTAATCTTTGCCGTGCTTGCTTGCAGCCAATATTGCTTTATCTTTCAGTGACTCACGGCTGCTTTGAATCTCATTTCATTCATTCCATTTACTGCTTGAAAACATTCGATTCTCTAGCAAAAATCTTCATCTCGGTTTCTGCAGGCTATTTTTCCTTTTCTTGTCTCACGGCAGCCAAGTTGCTTCCGTCCAGCCAATCTTTGAAGAACAACCATTGATCTTCTCGATGCCTTGCTTTTTCATTTTTCGTGGGTGTCTTTGACCATTTGCATGCAGATCAAGCGGCAATATTTTCAGCTGAAATTTTCTGTGTACTCTCGATTTCGCTGAATTTTTAGTATTGCATGCGTTCGAGTTTTCACGAATTAATTTTTAATTCTCGGGGCAATTTTAAAGAGAGCGACATTCACCCCCTCGTCGCCATTTCGGTCCTACAAAGTTCAACTTAAATCAGCGGGTTTTGTCCAAGGATTTCGACGAAGGTGATTCCACTGCAGCTTCGACCTTCGGCGAAGCCTTCTCATCTACTTGACCTCTCGGTGGCGAAGTATCATTGCACCTTCTACATCAAAAGGATAGATATCGATTGACCAATGCTTCAAGCGCCAAGATTGCGTCGGGACCATGTTCAGCGCTTAGACATATTCAGGGTCGGCCCCAGACTCTGAGTGCACCTAAGACCAACACGAGGTCTAGGCTTACTACCGTTGGTAGTGTTGGGCAGCATCGAGGACTTGGTTTTTCTGAATCTTCTATTTTTCGTCCTCGTGCTCCCTCTAGTTGTGCTCAATTTGCTTAAGCTACTAAAATAACCAAGTATTTGAACCTATGTTTCACTCTTGAGCATATAGCACTCTATTTTGGCTCAATATTAGATTCTTGGTTCCGCTTAGCTTGATTGATATGGCTTGCATCATCCTTGGATGTCTCTAGCTAGACTTTGCTTATTGATGACTTGACATGCTCATAAATGCACTAAAATTCAGATTGTCATCTAATTGCTTCTAGCTAGCTTATACATATCATGTCATGATCTAGATAGCAGTTCATTGAGTTATGGCTTGGTGTATTACATTATGGTCATTATGGATAATTCTCATGGCTCTAAATGCTTAGAATAAATAAACTTCAGCCATTTCATCCATCATAATGACTTATTCTCTCTTTTGCATTCTTGATGTGTTTATTGCCAAAAGGGGGAGAATAGATTGGATAAAAAGTCTTTTGGGAATCTAGAGCTTATAGAACAATTTACTCTTTCTTGAGTTGCTCTAGTGATTCCTTCTGTCGACATGGTCATTAGTTTCATTTCTTTCTATGGACCATGTTGGACTCTTCAAACTCAACTTCATGCTTTTCGGTGTTTGTCAATATACTCATCAAGGGGGAGATTGAGAGACCATGTGGAGGTCATCCCATTGTGAGTGATGAGTAATTGACATCTGTTTCCAAAAGTCGAGTTTGAGTCGGTTTGTTCGGACCACGCGTTGCGTGGTGCAACGAGATCGGTCGGACTTTGGTCAAACTTAGTCGTATGGGTTAGGATGCATATTCTGATATTGCGACATGTTTGATTTTGTTTATGCTATTTACACGTTCATGTATCGGCGGTGCTATGTGGCGTGTTTTCTTGTCTGTGTGTGCGGGGCGGCGAGGTGAGTCGTGGCGAGACACGGTGGACGGACTAGGCGCGTGGCGCGAGGTCGAAACGGTCATGATGTGTCGAAGACGGCGTGGACTCGGCGTGGTTGCGGCGTGCGAGGCAAGGAGCGGAAGCTTCCGGAAGGTGCGGGAGGGAAACGGGATTTCGCAAGGTGCACAAGCGGAAGACGGCTCCGTTAGGGTTTAGCCGGCGTAACGGGTTGGAGACCCGTTAGCCAAGGGCTATAAATAGAGGTGAGGGGCTGCATACCCCTTAGGACACTTGAGAGCTTATTCATATCTTTGTGTGTGTTCCTCCCAAGAAGCTTGTGAGGCTCTTGGTGTTCTTGAGGATTGAGAGAGAGAGGATGGATTGAGAGTGTTGTAATCCTTGTATTGGTTTCAAGAAATCATGTGTTGAGTCGTTCTGAGTTCCTTCTTTTCTCTGTGTGATTTTGCTCTTCATTTGTGACTCTGTTTTCAGTTCTTGCAATTGTTCTTGTGTTTTGATTTTGTTGTAAGCGGGATCCTCTCACTAGGCTATCTTGGGCGATCTCCGAGAGCAAAGATTTTATTCACTACCTTTATTCAGAAGACCAGCATCTTGCTTCTCTGTCTAATTGCTCTAGGGTCTACTATTTACTTTGAATTTTAGTCCTCATTTCTTTGAGGGTACTTACTGTGCCAACACTTCCTGTTCATACTATGCAAGTAATTTTCAGTCTCTGGTTGTCTCGGTTGGATGGAAGTACTGATGGATTAATCTGAGGAGAAGAGTAAAGGATCGACAGTTCTCTGTTCTTCTGCTTTCTAAAGTTAGTGTGCTGTTTTTCTTTGCTCTTTGTCAGTCAAAATCTGCAGCTTCTTTTAACTACGGCAAACTACTTTTGTTCCTGCAGCTTTTAATCCTTGTGGCTCCTGTCTCTCTTTGGTAAAGTCACTGTTTATCACTCTTTACTGCTCTCTTTCGTTTTTGTTTTTGCAGACCGGCAGCTCTGCAGCAGTTTTGTGATCCCTTCTCCTTTAATCTTTGCCGTGCTTGCTTGCAGCCAATATTGCTTTATCTTTCAGTGACTCACGGCTGCTTTGAATCTCATTTCATTCATTCCGTTTACTGCTTGAAAACATTCGATTCTCTAGCAAAAATCTTCATCTCGGTTTCTGCAGGCTATTTTTCCTTTTCTTGTCTCACGGCAGCCAAGTTGCTTCCGTCCAGCCAATCTTTGAAGAACAACCATTGATCTTCTCAGTCTGCTTCAGTTTTTCATTTTTCGTGGGCTGTCTTTGACCATTTTGCATGCAGATCAAACGGCAATATTTTCAGCTGAAATTTTTACTGTGTACTCTCTGATTTACGCTGAATTTTTTAGTATTGCATGCGTTCCAGTTTTCACCAGAATTAATTTTTTAATTCTCGGGGGCAATTTTAAAAGAGAGCGACATTCACCCCCCCTCTGTCGCCATTTCGGTCCTACAAAAGTTCAACTTAAATCAGCGGGTTTTGTCCAAGGGATTTCTGACAGTAAGGTGATTCCACCTGCAGCTTCGACCTTTCAGAAGGCGAAGCCTTCTCATGCTACTTCAGCCTCTCAGTAGGCAAAGTATCATTGCACCTTCTGTCAAAAGGATAGATATCTGATTGACCAATGCTTCAAGCGCGCCAAGATTGCGCGTCAGGACCATGTTCAGGCGCTTAGACATATTCAGGGTCGGCCCCAGACTCTGAGTGCACCTAAGACCAACACGAGGTCTAGGCTTACTACCGTTGGTAGTGTTGGGCAGCATCGAGGACTTGGTTTTTCTGAATCTTCTATTTTTCGTCCTCGTGCTCCCTCTAGTCGTGACTTCCGCCGTTCTCAGGGTAGATCTCACTTTCCTCGTCGAGATGGCTACCGGCGGCGTGATCAGCATGTTGCCGGTACTTCGACTCGCTCTCCCGTAGCAGCCGGACCTAGCAACAGCTTCAGGTCTACTCTTAGACCTTCTTCTTTGGGTGACAGAGAGCGTAGGGTAGATAGAGGTCAGTCGTGCTTGACTACTTCATCTGCTCGACGTGTTACTCAATATTGGGTACAAAAATCACTCTTGATTTATCCCCGTACTGAGACTTTACTCTCTGTTTGACTCAGGTTCGCCGGGCTGGGAAGGGAAAAGTTTGGTTTGTAGACTCCGGGTGTTCACGACACATGACCGGAGATTCCCGTTGGTTCTCTTCCCTTGCCCGTGCTCCAAGTGATGAGACGATCACCTTCGGAGATGAGGTCGGCGAGCCAGTTGATCAAAAGGAGTTCAGGAGTATGATTGGCTCTCTCTTGTACCTCACTGCCTCGAGACCAGACATACACTTCTCAGTGTGTCAATGTGCTCGGTTTCAGGCTTTTCCTCGCGTGTCTCACCGCCAGGCGGTGAAGCGCATCTTTCGGTACCTTGGAGCTACCATTGACTATGGTATCTGGTACTCTTCCTCCTCCTGTCTATCCCTTAGAGCCTTTTCGGATGCGAGACTTTCTTTGGTGTAGTATAGATAGGAAGAGCACTTGGCACCTGCCGTTCATTGGCACTTCTCTCGTTTCTCGGTCTTGAGGAAGCGATCCGGAGTTGCAGACCCTTTGTAGAGGCCGAGCACGTTGTTGACCGATTCTTTGTAGCAGTGCTGGATGGTCTCGACTCTGCAGGACTTTGGGTTAGCTATCGACCGTGTTCCGCTCTTTTGCGATAACACTTCGGCGATCAGCATTGCTAAGAACCCAGTGCAATATTCTCGGACCAAGCATATTGATATCAGATATCACTTTTTCGAGATCATGTAGAGAAGGGTGACATCGTGCTCCAGTTTGTGGAGAATGACCACCAGTTGGCTGATATCTTCACCAAGCCTTTGGATAGCACGAGGTTTTCTGCTCTGCGGGGAGAGCTTGGGGTGGTCTGTCCTTATGGACTCTTGTGAGGGGGAGCTTTGGGCTTTACTGTTTTATCATACTAATTATGCTTCTATCTCCTTACTGATGCATTGCATCTGCGGGTGCATTGGGTTCAGTCCTTCTAGCATATGTTAGAGTGGTTCTCTTGCTAAGTTGCTTAGACTTCTTACTCTTATCTTGTGATTCTAGGGTCCTGCTCTATTAGCCACTTCTCTTCTCTCACTAGGTTGAGCCCACTCACTGCTTTTAGGGTCTAACAGGGGTCGGGCCACCCTTGGGTAGACAGGGTACGTGTTTGCTCCCTAGTGAGGTAGATTACCGGACTAATAGTCCTAGAGTCATTTGGGGTAGATGAGAGTCAGTCTGAGCCATTAGTATTCTCTATCTTATCTATGCTTTGAGGACTGCCCTTCTTGATTTATTTGCCAGCTTCTCGTTTTATTGCTTTAGTTCAGGGGGAGTTCATTTGGAAACTTCTAGACTTTAATATTGACATAACTCAACTTGAACTAAAAGTTGCATCACATGTTGAGGGGGAGCTGGATTTTCTGCTTTTGCATCGTAATTTAGCTACATGGAGCCTTGATTATTATCCAATCATGACATGTTTTCTTTTATATTACATCTTGCCATGATTTTTGCTTCATTGCTAAATAGATCATGACCTTATATGTGTAGTCAAGTCTTTGTCATGATAGGTTGATTAAAATGCTCAATTTGACCTAATTCATGTCATGTTAATATTTGAGACTAGTCAGCTTTTAGTTATCTTCTTATGATTCATGCCATGTCAAATAGGCTGAGTTGAGTCTTGAATCCTTGTTGAGCGATAGATTGAGCTATATTAGTTTCTTGATGACACATAAGTTAGTACAATCTATTAAAAAAAGCAAAAAGATCTCTTTTGTGCGAAAAAACTGATCTCACCAATTCTTTCTCATGAGACGGCTTGCCATTGTACAAGGCATGAACTCAGAGGAGTTTTGGATGAGCAAGATCATCTTCTTAAGCTCATTGCTTGAAGTGGTCGCATAAGGCTTGAGGTCTAGCACATGACTAAACAAAAATATGGTTGGAAACAATCATGTGATTTCTAAAGAAAAATTATGTCAATTGTGCTCGATTGCTAAAATTTCAAGTGTACTTAAACAAATGTATCATTCTTGAACTAGTAGCACTCTAATTGACTCAACACTAGCTTCTCGGTTCCATTTAGCTTATTGACATGGCCTGCATCATTTGTGGATACCTTTAGCTAGACTAAAATCATGTTTGACTTGACTTGCTAAGCACTTCAACTAAAATTCAGATTATACCTTATTTGGCTTAGCTTCCTTTACATACATAGTCATGATCTTGATAGCATACTTGTATGTTATGGCTTGATGTAATACATTTTGGTCATTTTGGATAATTCTCATGGCTCTGCATACTTTGAATAATCAAATCAGCCATTTCATCCATCATCATGACTTATTCTCTCTCTTGCATACTTGATGTGTTTATTGCCAAAAGGGGGAGAATAGATTGGAGAAAAAGAAAATTTTTCAAATTCTGGGATCTTACTAGAGCTTTGGAGCTCAATTTGCTCTTTATTTTATTGCTCTAGTGTCCTTTCTGTTGACATGGTCAGTATTTCATTTTCTCTCTTTGGACCATGTCGGCTCCTACAAACTCAACTTCATATTTTTCGGTGTTTGTCAATATACTCATCAAGGGGGAGATTGAGAGATCATGTGGAGATGATCCCATGTTTGTGATGAGTATTTGACCCTTGGTTGAAAGAAAATTGAGTTTGTTTTGGGCTTTTTATGCGAAGTCTTAGCCCTGGCCGATGTCCAAGTCGTGTACGATCGCTCCCTGGACCGTACGACCATGTTTGAAGCGGTCGGAAGGAGATCAAATGGCGTACGACCGTTTTGAGAGTGATCGGAAGGTCTTACGACCACGTTGAGCATATTCGGGTCTCGTACGACCACGTTGTGGCGTCCTCGATGATAGAGGGCGTGGTCGGAAGTGGTTACGACCGGGTGGGCGTGGTCGAGCGGCGTACGACCATCTTTGTGGCGTCCCAATAATTTGAACATGATCGGAAGTCTATCGGGTAGCGTACGACCACGTTGCTGAGTATCGGGTTGCGGTCGAGCGGCGTACGAGTGATCGGAAGCTTATACGACCACGTTGTGGGATCAGAGCCTCGACCACGTTGGGCGGTCGGGCGTTCGACCACGTTGTACCGGTCGAAGTATCGACCACGTTGGGCGCTAGGGTTTTCGACCACGTTATGGCGCATGGGTCTACGACCACGTTGTGCTATACGACCACGTTGTCGCGTGGGTCTTCGACCATGTTGTGTGGTCAGTGCATCGACCACGTTAGCGCGGGTTTGAACGTGGTCGGCAGTCGTGGCTTGGGTCTACGACCACGTTGTATCGCCTGGCGTTCGACCACGTTGGCGATTGGGGGTGCTACGACCACGTTGTGGCGGTCGAATTCGACCACGTGGTCGGTAGACTGACCGTGGTCGGCGGAGTCCATTCAAACCGGTCGTATGGGCTCTTGGGATGTCCGATTATGGTGGGAATCGGTCGGTTGGGTTCCTTGTGATGTTGTGGACCTTGTGAATTGGTTGGTTCACCATTTTGACAAGGTTTGGTTAAGTCTATTTTCTATGGAAAAGACTTGTGCTCGGTTGAGCTGAGCAAAGTGTTATTCTATGTGTGGATCAGTGCTATGTGATGTTTTTGTTGTCTGTGATGGTTGCAGGTACTGGGAGACATGTCTTGGTGAGGCTTAGAGAGGTCGGGACTAGACATGGAAGATGTTGAGGTCCAGAACGACGTGGAAGCCGAAGAGGACGTGGTCTTGCCAGGTGGTCTAACCATATGGACAGCAAGGCAAAGTGGATAAGCTTCTGGAGGCAGTTGGAGGGCATTTTGGAGAAATGCCAAAGTCTGCAAAGGGAAGCTCTGTCCACTGGGAAAGCACTGGAGAGTTGGTGTGCTAACGGGCAAAGCAGTGGAGTCGTTGCCAGAGGGTAATGGGCAAAGCACTGGAGGCCTGCAAAGCACTGAGCTCACTATAATGGGTTGTCTGTGTGAGGAGACCCGTTAGTGAGAGTATAAATAGAGGAGAGGACTCTGGAGTGGGTGAGGTTGTCCCCCGAGCTGCTCTGAGTGTTTCTTTCTATTTGTGTGAGTTGTCTCTGGGTAGAGCATGGATGCTCATGTACCTCCGATGGAGTGGCTGTAGAAACCTCCATGATCAATAGAAAAGATTGGTTTCATCTCTCTGTATCTTCTGAATATTTTGTTCCTGAGATGTTTTGTTTGATCTGTTTGCCCTCTCTATGCTCTTTTGATCATTTGTGTTTTCATTGAGAGTTGGCTTGCCTTGAGTTGCTCAGAACTGGGAAAGAGCCTTAAGATCTTCTGGCCATTTCATTCCCGAAAGCAAAAGTCGATTCGGAGAAATTTCTATGTTTTCGGTCTGCCGCCTCCAGTGCTCTGCTTCCTGTTTCGACTTTGGTCCTCTCTCTTTTCATTGATTAGATCTCTGATTTTCTTTGTAATTTCACTTCTAGAGATCACATACTGGATAGGGTTCAAGTTTCATTCGGTTTCGACTTGTGAGCAAAAAGATTCCTCAATTTTCGTCTTGGCGGTCGTGCGCCTGTTTTCGGTTCGACCGACGGTATTTACTGTGCGTCATATTTTGTCAATGACTTCGTTCACACAGACGACCACGAGTTCGACCCCGTAGACTTATCTTGTTTTCTTTTCTCGTCTGCTCTATTTGTCTTCTGTTTTCGACCGCCTCTCTGCTCTCTTTGATTTTCAACCGTAACTGGTCTCCTTAAGTAGACCCATGAGAGATCCAGCCGCCGGCGCTCTTTTCTGTAAGACTTTCGATCGCACGGTTCTTCTTGCTCGTAGCAGAGACTTTGGTTTTTCTTTGGAGATTCACTTTTAGATATCTTGCTCTTGCTTCGTTTCAAGTTTCATTAGATTTGGATCTGTGTAGCAAGAGTTCCTTGAAATCTTATTTTGGCGGTCGTGCGTGCGCCGGTCCCCTGTTTTCGTCTTTACGACCATGGATAGTTCCACGATCGTGCGCTGCCCTGCTAGCGATCGACCACGGCCGGTGTTCTCTGGTTTATTTGGTTTTCATCCGTGTCTGTGTATCTCGATGTTCGGTCTGTCAACCACGGTGATTCAATCACCCTTCAGCTTGTTCGACCTCGGCGGTTTCTGCGTTATCACTGTTTTCGGTTTCTCTATTGTCGGGTGACTCAGTCTTCGGTCGGTATCGATCACGGCTTTTGATCTTTCGGGTGTTTTGTCTTCCGACCACAGTGTCTGGCCTTTCGACCATGGTTCGACCTCTCGGAAGAAGGTTACGACCACGTTGCCTACTGTGTTCGACTTTGCCTACTGTGTTCCGATCACTTTGCCTACTGTGTTCGACCACAGTGTTTTCGGTTACGACCACAGCAGTCTCATTACGACTTCCGACTTTCTGAGTTCACGACTTCGGTAGTTTCCTGTATTTACGTCTATCTGGTCGTTGGCAGTATAATCGTTTCTGAGGTTTGTTTCTTTGACTTCATAGCTCTCTAGCTATAGGAGAAAAGAACAGGTTGATTCTTGAGGGAGGAATTTTTAAGGCACCATTCACCCCCCCTCTGTTGCCATTTCGGTCCTTCAATATGGAATGTGTCCGACAAATTAATACCGAAGCACCTGAACCAAAAACTCCTACGGTGCACATGAAATTTGGGCAAGCTCAAGATCCAAAGGATATACTTAAGACCCGCAGCACAGGGATTAAGGTAAACTGTTTTTAACTCACTGGCACACTCTTAATATTTTGTATCATCAACTTTCCTGACGAATTCTCTCTGTTTTTTTCACCACATAGAAATCTCTTGTTCAAGAGTGCTTGTCTTTTCTCAACAGTGCTAATAAGTGAGTATAATCCTCAACTTATCACTGATTTGACATTATTTCTTTTTCTCAAATGCATTTTTCTATAATGATTGCAGGGAGAAGTTGAAAAGCCTAAAGGTTAGCACTGAATCTTAAAAGATCGTGAACCCCTAGATGACTTCTTTCCTACTAACCTACTGCTGTATGTGTAGGTCATTAGAGAAAAAAGGGCAAATTACATACTTGAGCTTCGCGAGGAGTCACCGAAGCTATTTAAAGAGGTAGTAGGCATTCTAGATTTAATTGTAAAAAGGTTAGACCCAAATAATCAGAAATTGTTACCTGACAATGTCACTTAGGCTGCTTCCTTTGCTTTTGCAGATAGATGATCTCAGAGACATCATTGGAATGAATTCAAAAGAGGTATTGGAGAATCCCATAGGTGTGTGTATATATATATTGTAGATAGATAGATAGATAGATAGATAGATAGATAGATAGATAGATAGCACATAGGTATGTTTATCAGGCACACATTTTTTTCTACTTTTTAGAAAAACACCACGATAAGCTCCACTAGTTTTAGCATATACGTTGGAAAAGAGTATTACTCATTGTCGTTACTTTGTTATTTTCACTAGATCAAAAAGATGATGTCGGGGATTATCGACTCCTAGATCAGCACGGTTCTAGTCACTAACTCCTTCCTGCCTAGGAAGAGAAGGGGGAGACGACAATGGTTGTTGTTAAGACTGCCAATAGTACAGTTATTGATCATTTTTTTCTCTTGTCTGTCTTCATCTGGAGTGCAAATCTGTTTCATGTTAGGTCTTTCTCGGTGATCTTTTTTGATGGGTTGTCGCAGTACCCAAATGCTTTGCTTTCTTGTGTTGGTTGCGAGTGAATCAGTGCGATGGAATATTGCAGTTATATTTTTGTATAATCATCGTATCGTGCGGTGTTAAATGTTATATATGACAAACAATATGGTTTCTGTTCGAAGTTGCCATGTGTCATACGACCTATGATAAACGCACTTTGGTTCTTTGTGCTTACGGCTTTGGCACCCGATGGATCGACTGGCTATCAATTTTGTTGTCCACCTCATACCGGGCAAACCTATTTTCAATCGCAGAGGAATATAGCAGGGGGACCCCCTTTCACTCCTGCTGTTCGTCATTGCTATGGAAGTCCTAAATCGGATTCTACCAGCTGCCAGCAGAGCTCATATCCTGAAGGTCTCATCTTCCTTGCCAACACAGTGGGAGATCTATGCTGATGACGTGATGCTTTTCATCCACCCAGCACACACTGATCTTATCGCCATCAGAGAGATTATGTCCATTTTCGGAAATGCTACAAGACTACGCCTCACTGATCATCCCAATTTGTTGCTCCCTCGATGAACTCAGGCCGACAAAGGAAATCCTAGCATGTGACATGGCTTCACTCCCAATCAGCTATCTAGGTATGCCACTGTCCTCGGGCAAACTGCGCCGGGTTGATTTGGAGCCATTCATCGATAAGCTTCACGTGTGTATGCCCACTTGGAAGGTGCACCTGCTCTCTCGAGCGGGGAGACTGGTTGTGGTCAAAGCGGTGCTCATCTCAATGGTTTTATACCCTCTTCTATGTCTTAAGCTCCCAGAATGGGCCATGAAAGCTATAGTCAAGAGGCGGCGAGCTTTTCTGTGGACCAAAGATACTTTATCCAAACCAGGGAAGTGCCTTGTCAATTGGCACCAAACCTGACGGCCTTTCACGTACGGAGGCCTGGGCATAATGGATCTCCGGCTCGCTAGTATAGCATTTCGCTCTAGATGGGATTGGATGGCGCGGGCTAACCAAAACCAGTTGTGGAATTCTATCCAGCAACAAGAGGACTCCACTGTTTAGAGTTTCTGTGCCGCTTCGACAGTAGTCCAACTAGGTGATGGTGCGAAGGCTCGCTTCTGGGCAGACAAATGGCTGCAGGGTCATATCATTTGCGATGTTGCACCACTGATTTGGACTACAGTTAGAAATCATCACAAAAAATGGTCCCTTGTAAAGGATGTGGTGCACAATTGCGGGTGGATGTCTCATATCTAGGGACCGCTCACCTTGCAAGCCATCGTCGAGGTGATCAACCTTTGTGGCCTTCTTGATTAGGTTCATCTGCAAATTGGGTCCAGCAATGTCGTCTTATGGCGGTGGACTCCTAATGGTCAGTACACAACAAAATCAGCTTACCTTGCTCTTTGCCAGGGAATAGTGCATCTTCCTTGCGCCAAGTAGTTGTGGAAGACCTCAACGCCCTTGAAGGCCAAAATGTTCACCTAGTTAGCCCTCAGCAAAAGGGTTTGCACATTCGCGAGGCTACAAAAGCACAACATTCAAGCGCCTACAGCTTGCCTCTTCTACGACAAGGAGGCTGAGATGATTGACCACTTTCTCATCGGCTGCTCGGTTGCTAAACAGATTTGGTTTCGTACCCTCTCTTGGCTTTCGCTCTACTCCTCCTACCAATTTTCGGAACCAACCCTGTGTGACTGTTGGTTAGCTATTCGAAGGTTGGCGCCCAAGGTCCTTCGCAAGCCCGTCGATTCCCTAGTCGTCCTCATTGTCTGGATGATTTGGAAAGAAAGGAACAAACTTCTACATGACCATGGCAGGCTAGCTATTGATGATTGTGTACTCCGGGTCAAGCAGGAGTTTTTAGCTTGGTCCCCACTAACAACTCCAAGCTGAGAGTCCTTAGCAATAGGCTAGGTTCATTTGTAACCTACGTCAGGTCGTTCATAGTTGTTTCCCTTCTTTGTATTGTTTCTCGGGCCCAATTTAGACCATTAGGCCACCCTTTGTTCCGCTATTCTCTTCTCCTTAATGAATGAAATGCAATTCTCATGCGTTTTCGAGAAAAATATGGTTCTGTTCACACTGAACATCAGAAAATGGAAATTTATTTATTTTTTTCTTCATGTTTGTTGTACTAGGTGGGTGTTGTACCCTCACAAAGGGGTGGATCTAACTATGTTCTAGGGGGTATAGCTGAACCCCCCATTTTTTGGTCCGAAACATGGGAACTCAGACGAGCTTAGCCAATCTGAACTTGATTTGTTCATTGGTCATATGAGGAGAGATGCGAGGTTCAGACAATTGAACTCAAGGGGCGACTCAGCCACCCTCACAAACCCCTCACCTCGGCGTCTCCTCCCTCGTCACTGCCGTCGCTAGCGAGCGGCGGTAGCGGGGCCTCCCGCAGACGCATGAGCGGTCGTCGTAGACTAGATCTGCTCGCTTCCGGGTGGATCTGGCCAGGATAGGAGGGGCGATTGGAGCGGCATAGCCCGATGGCTGTTGACAGTTGGAGCTCAGGTGGAGGGACATGGAGGCGGCTGGATTTGGCTATCTCAAGGTCAGATCTGTGATCCCCCTTCGGCCGCTGTACGTCATCGACTACCATGCCGCAGCCGTCGCCGCTCCCTGCGAGCGCGCAATCTCTTCTTTTTCGCGCGTGGGTGGCCACGGCCCACGGTTCGGCTCGGGTGAGCGCAGGATTTGGCGCGTGCGAGTAAGACGGAGGCGACCGGTGTCAGTGAGGCCTTCGATGCTATGGAGGTGGCCAGATCTAAGCCGGACCTGTGTTTACCCCCTCCTACATCTGCTCGTTGCCTACTCCCGCATAGCCGCTGCTGCACCCTGCGAACTCGCAATCTTCTCTTCACACGTGGGCGGCCTTGGCGCTTGGCTTGGGCGGGCATAGGCGTCGGCAGAAGCGCACAACTTGGGCGGCTAGGAGCGAGCAAGACAGCGGCGATTGGAGGGTGACAGGTTTATCCTCTGTGGTGGGATACTGTGCTCTAGGTGAAAGCCCTTGATTTGGCCCCTTTGGCAAGTCCGACGATGATGACGTTCTTAGGCGCCCTTTTCCCTTCTTGGAGGCATCGTTGTGGAGCTACACCGCACTCACCTTGGGGTCTCGTGGTTTTGTCCGGGGTGAAAACCTCAGGTCCAGTTCTTGCCGGATCGGGTGATGGAGACACCGAGGTGTTGCTCCCTCCTTGGAGGCATTACCTTGGACCACCTAACCCTACCCTCTTCGTCTTTCCGCCTGTGCATCGTTTTTAGCGTCGGCCAGGGCTTGTCCTTCGGTGGCGATCGTCCTCTTGTCGTCAGGGTTTGTTAGCCATAGACTTTTGTCTTTTGGGCTACCGGAGTCGTGTTGGGTGTAATAGGTTCTATCTTCGGGCTTTAGGCTATCGCTGTACTGCTCTTCTTCATAACGCATGAAACACATATTTCTTGTGTTTTCAAGAAAAACAATTTTGGTGAGCTATCTATTATGCATATTAAATAAATTGGATGATTTGCTCGGCTACGTTTCTTTGAGCTACCGTTTTCCTTCAAGTTAGTGATAGGAAGGATGACTTGCTTCCAAAGTAGAGAGTAAGTCTTATGTGACTTGGTTTTGTAAAAACTATTTTACGATGATATAATTTTTAATTCACTAAGTTCAGTTTTTCCCTCCTACCGTCGTATACTTTCATTTCTTTGAACTTTTTATTGGAAAATATTACCATTAAATTTGTCCAACAAACTGAGATTCTTTCTGAAAGTTGCAGCAGCCCTCTTACGCTTAGACGCATACTAGCATGCCCTTTCAATCGTTTTAAGAACCAACAAAGAAAAACAAAACGAACTTTAGGTTATAGGCCACCACGTTTCCACTGCGCTACTCAGCCCACTCTGGTTTGTTCTTTGAAAGGTGGAAAATATCTTTTTGTTTGATCTTCCGGGTGCATAGGGATGCTAGTTTGTGAGAATGAAATAAGAGACGAACCAATGAAGGAATCCAGTGGTCCACTTTCTTTTTTCTAAAAAAAAGGCATATTGCTCTTTTTTGAAGGTAATAAATACCTTGAAAGGCTTTTCCTGGAATTATATTAATTTTCTTGGTTTTCTCAAATGAATTCTATCTTGCATAAGATGCATCTCTACTCTCTCATCTCCTTCCACCTTAGCATTCAACCTACTTACCCTATATAAACTACCTAAGCCATTACATTGGGAGTGCCCTATCAGACAAGCATGCCAAGTGTCCAACACTTTGCTGTGTGACCACCACGCAACGTCTTCTCCTTATAGGAATTTGGGCCACATGACAACGATAGAAAAGCACTGGTGAACAGTGAACTTGAGTCCCACCATGGATAGTTCAAAGTGATTGGGATGCCACGAGTGGACATTGCGACGACGAGAGACCAGCAAGGCGTAGGACCTTAATTGCGCACGTGACACGGTATAGCTCGCACGTGACGCGGGACAATAGGCTCTTTCGTATGAGTGTCTCCGAGGGGATGCACCAACGGTGTACCATGAACGCGGAGATAGAAATATAATTGTCTTAATATTTTCAGATAATTATTTGTCTTGCCCTAACATTATCTACCGTTGCAGGTGAACCAAAACCCTAGGCCCTAATTCCATCCATTGCAAAAATCGTCCTCTAGTTTAGTCATAATCTAGTTCTTTAATATTTGTTATTTTAATTATATTTTATTACTAATATTATTAGTTTCTTTAATCGTTGTTTTTAAGTTGTAGGAAATAGATAGGTTGTTAGATGGTAAGTAATGTAGACCGTACTGGCATTTAAGTTTGATAAACCTTGGAATACTTTGTGGAAAATATATGCGACAATCGTGTACACTTGTTGGTCATAAGCCAACTTGACCTCCAACTGAGCCAAAGCCCACTCGGCTCAGGTCGGCGCCAACCTAGTATGGCCCAATGCGTGTTTCGACTACTATAAAATAAACTATACTAGATACCTCATCACAGACTACTACCATAGAAAAGGTCATCATATGCGGTTCAAAACCGTCATCACAGACGGTTTCTAAACCGTCTGAATTTATGTGTCTATGATAACGTTGGTTATCACAGACAGCTCTCAAATCGTCTGCGATAAGTTACAACATAGATGGTTTTTCAAAGCAACCGTTTGTGATATGTCAACATAGTGCTGACCTGTGACATATCACAAATGGCTAATACCAAAAATCGTATGTTATATGTCAAATATCACAGACAGTTCTTAAACATAGCCGTCTATGATATCTTATATATCACAGACGGCTAATACTAATAACCATCTGTGATATCTAATATATCACAGACAGTTTAGTGTTACAAACCATCTGTGATAACTATTTGAATAGCTAGATTATTTTCTGTTTTACGACTAGCATCAGGAAATGCCAGCTATGCCCTCTAAAAACAAGCAAACAAATCATATATATAGCACACAATGATCATTACACAGATCTCACAAATGAATTAAACAACTGAATGAAGTACAATTGAATTAATTGTTTGATTAAGCACAACTGAGTGAATTACAATTGAATCAAATGTTTGAACATCTAATCATCATCGCTGGTGTTGAACTCGCCATTCGGGTGAATGACCTCCGCCATCAAGAATTCGGAGAGCTTTCCTCGAACTCGGCGAGTTTGTCAAGATCGAATGCACTTGAGTCGAATTCCATACCCTGTCGTTTGGAATGTTAAAGTCATTACCATATATATATATATATATATATATATATATATATATATATATATATATATGATGTATGTATGTATTTATATGTGTGTATAAATTCATAATCACAAAATAAATATTGGCAGGTTGACAAACCTTTGGATCTTTTGTCTTAGTGCCCATGATTTCTTGCATATGTCTGCAAACGTAGAATCCACATACGTTGCCCTATAGCTGTTAGTGCTACTGCAAAAAAAGAATTACATATATAGCTATTGTCAGCTCTAGATGCATTATTACGAAGTATGATATAGGATTTTTGTATTATAGCGGGTACCAAAAATTGTGTCCTATGTCGCAGTATGGTGTTGGATTCCTTATGTCTCCCTCTCCGGGCAACGTAAGCGTTGAACGACCTATGTGATTCCAAAAAGTTAGTCTCCGCCATTGCAAACGAAAGGAAGACTACAATAGAGTTATGTATGGAGGAAATAAATTTACCTGTCAATTGCTTGTTGCACATAGGTGAAGTCATGGTTATTCCTAAGTATGGAATCAATGTATATTACCTTGCTCCACTTCGGCACAATCACAATCAGAATCCAGTGACACCTAGTTATGTATATCGCTATAGTGATTTATTCTAAGTTTATGTTGCGTATAAAGTAAAAATAAAACTTGTATAGCAACTAGTGAAGTACTTACCCCTAGTTGAAGGGTACCACGATGTAGTCCTTGTCACTCTGAGCAAGCAATATCGTTGTTATGTAATCTTCGATGAAGAATGTGTTTTCCTTGATGGATTGCTCACAGACCAAATGTTGGTCAAGGAAACCCACCGGTTCTCGCAGTAGCCGCACTTGTTGGATCATGGATCTATACATAAGCAATGAGTTATGACATTTATCGATATTATGTGAATGTACAACTTGATTGTACAGTACACTTACAGTGTCCAGCATCGTAGAAGTGAGGCATCGAGTTCATCGAGGTTGAATAGTAAGAATAAGTCTTCGAAGGTCACGACAAAGTAGCCCGAGTTGTGGAGAAAATGTGCATGCTGGTTTGGCTTCCTATTGGACCTATATATGTACCAGGCATGCAAAATCCTACAAACCAATTCAAGGCTGGGTAATTGTGACTCAGGGACCAACGACACTCCAAGCTTGTACTTCCGGGGCCTAGGAGGCGCCTTAATCTTCTTCGATTGGGCTTTAGTGTCTCACTTAAGATAATCTTTGGCGTCATCTCCACGGGAGTCGATGCGATGGCCTTCTGAAGCGGAGCTTGAGGTGGAATCACAGAGGGTTCTGTTTGACAAGCATGGTCGTTTGGAGATCGCTGGTACGATAGGGTCCAAGTGATTTACCTCTTGTGCCACTAGACGAATGTGTGGACGGCATCTCCTAGTGTCATGATCTCTTCATTTGGGGGCTTCTCAAGTGGGACGGTGAAAGATCAAGCTCCATTTAAGTTAGTTTTGGTGTTAATGATAAATACCATTATGGGGTTTTACAAATACTATTATAATATTTTGGTGTTAACGACAAATACTTTTATAATGTGTTGGTGATAATGACAAATGTATATATGAGACTAATATGTTTGTTTAAGTTTATCTATGTTTAGTCTCATTTAAATAAAAAGGTGAAATCATTGAGAAATGCATTCGATAATTTTTCTTTTAATCTTGTTACATTTCTCACATCCAAATATATGATTAAATGATAAATCTTTAATAACTAATATGTTTGTGCAAGTATATTATAGCTTAGTCTCATTTGGACGGAAAGGTGAATTCAAAGAGGTATGCATTCGAAATCATATTTTCTCACATACTAATTCATTTCTTAGATCTAAAATATAGATTGAATGAATGTGCATATGTCTTCATTATACACACTTATATGTACACATTTATGGGAGCTCTCTCTATGTTTTGGAGTTTCATGAGTATTGATCAATGCTTCTTTTAATATGCATATTTAGGATCTTTACGTTGAAACACATCCGTTGAGTATATATATAGCTTATGTAGTTTATATATACTCATGTGCACTTGGGTTGTCATCTAACTCCTCCATTATGTGTTAATGGTTGGACGATTAATGACAACCAGATAAGTAAGCTTTGTTTAAAGCTTAGCTTAGAGTATACAATTGTTGTGTACAAGTTGTATACTCGCAAATCAATTTTTATCTCATTATTTATTGAGATTATCATGAATTACTAAAAAAGGAAGATTGTTGAATCTAGTCCCTCTATTATGTGTTAATGGCGAAGTTTGGTATTTGATGACAATTGTTTTGTGGACCAACAATTTTCATAAGTTGGATGAATAGGTTGGGTTCCACAAATGAGGATGACTTGAGATGACTTCATGTGTTGAAGATCATCAAGTCAAGATTTGAGAAGAAGATGGATTCATGTGTTGAAGGCTATCAAGAAGAAGATGCATCATGAGTTGATGTATGTCCAAGAGGACATGATCTTGTGTTGATTATCAAGTCAAGTAAAGAACATCATGTGTTGATGGAGTTGATGAAAGAAGATGCATTACGAGTTGATGTATATCAAGACGATGACTCAAGGAAAAGGTATGACTAGCTAGGGCTAAGGATGTGTTCCTAGTATTTTACCGGTCTTGGTGTTTGGTTGGAAGATCGGATTGCTAGTATAGGTTTGCCGTACTATTAAGAGGGGTCATGTCTAGTAGTTTGAGTCTCATCATGTGTTGATAGTTCAATCTCAACTCGTATAGCTCATCTTGGCATGAGGCTTGCATTTGCGAATGTGTTTTGCAAATGGTTGAAACTCATATGTTGAATCCTTGCAACATGGTACTATGCATTGTAAATGTGTTTTGCAAATGCTTAAAATCCATGTTTCCATTCTTTGTGATATGAGGTTTATATTTGCAAATATGTTTTGCAAATGGTTGAAACTCATATATAATTCTTGTAACATGTGACTTAGGTTTGCGAATGTGTTTTGCAAATGTGAGAAGTCCATGTACCAATTCTTTGTGTTATGATTTCAAAAGTGTGCAAATGTGTTTTACAACCTATGGAAATCATGTTTGATCCTTGTGTGTATGATATTGTAGTTTGCAAATGTGTTTTGCAAAATCTGTTGAGATATCTGCACTGTCAAGAAAATCGAAACTACCGCAGTGTGCGTAAGGGTACTACCAGAGGTCGAAAGTACCGGCTTTGTGTGAGCGGTACAACTGGACATCGGAAGTACCAGCATGTGTTGCGTGGTACTATCGGATGCGAGTGATCTGAGCGGCTCGTCCGGCAGCCGGAAGACCGACTCTGTGAGCGGTACTACCAGAAGGCGGAAGTACTAGCATGTGTTGCGCGGTACTACTGGACGTCGGAAGCTCTGGATTTTCCCGTGGAACCTTTTTTCCAGAGAGCGCCAACTCTGGGCCTCGGTTCAAGCGGAAGTAACGCGCCGATTTTGCGGAACTTCTGAACATCAGAACTACCGGAATTTGTACGGTGGTAGTTCCGCGCCGACTTCCAACGGCTAGTTCAGAAGCTCTGGCATAGCCGTTACTGTCGCGTCAGAACAAGTGTGGAAGTACCGGCCCTTGGCCTGCGGTACTTCTACTCGCCCTGATTTTTCAGGGATTTGGCTCCAACAGTTAGTTTTCTTGTGTGGGGTATAAATACCCCATTGTGGCCAGTTGGAGTGGTAGTTGTTGAACTCATTTTGTTGTTTTGAGCTAGAGTGGGGTTCTACACTCAATTGTGCATGTGTTGCACTTTGTGAGAGAGGAGAAGGGATCTAGAGTGCATGTGTTGCATCTAGAGGTGGACTTAGTGTCCAATGAGCTTGTGCATCCGTTGCGCGTGGTGAGAGTCAAGCGAGGGGCTTGACTTGTTACTCTTGGAGTTTGCCGACTCCTAAACGGCGTTGGAGACGTCGCGCGCGGTGATCTTCTCAAGAAGGTTGTGAGAAGATCTGGCAAAGTTGTGAAGGTTGGAGCTCACCTACTTGGTGCAGAAAAGAGCTACCACTAGTGGAATTGAGGTGGAAGGCTTAATTCGTAGAGCCGGTCCAATTCGTTTGAGCTAATCTCAACGTGGACTAGGGGAGACCGGCAAGTCTCCGAACACCACGGCAAAAAGTGAACGTGTCGATTGTGGTTTATTTCCTTGTGCTCAATTTATATTCAAGCAATTTACATTCATAGAATTAAATTGATTGCTTGTCATCCTAGGATTGCAAACCTTGACCTAGGCAGAATTATTAGTCACTTAGGTGAACTTGTTTGATTTAGGTGCTATTTGTGCTAAACCAACTTGAATTTAGCTTCCGCATTGTTTACTTGGTTTAGACAAATAGAAAAGATCTTGAATTGATATTAATAATTTGAAGAGAATTTTTAGACCGCCTATTCACTCCTCTCTCGTTGGCCTCCTCGATCCTACAGACGGATCTGAAAACGTCATTAATCATGTCCACCTAGATCTTTGTAAAACCGGTCCTTAGCTGGGCACCATGCACCTACGTCCCTAGCAGGCATAGAAACACGATCCTCTGCCCAGCGTCAATGAGAAAGGAGTGTAATATCTCGGAAGTGATTCGACAAATAATTGATTAATTGGAGGAAGGGACCTTATAGAAAAGAATTAAATAATGATTTTAGAGGGGTGTTTTCTAAATTTCCCTGGCAACCTGGGCTTGGGCCTTGGCCCAGGGGGGAAACCGGCCAAGAGGAGGGGAGGCGCCCACCCCCCTCAACCCTAACCGCCCCTCCTCCATTGCGCGCCCCACCTCCCTGCCTTGCGCTGCCCCCTCCCTGCCTTGCGTTGCCAACAGAAACCCCTCTCCCTCCCCTCTCCTCCATTGAAGCCCTTCTACCGGTGGGAAAAATCTTCCTTTGGCTGCCGGTCGAACGGATGAGGGAGATCAATCGCAGCGAGGCGATTGGATCCGGAGGAAGGGAAGAGGAAGGGAAAAGGGGAAAAGGAGAAGAGAAGGAGTTCGTGGGGGCGTTCATCGTAATCTACATCGGTTCGTCAAGGGTAACCCCCGTTGTTCCCCAATTGGATGCATTTTTATTAGTTGTTACAATATTGGTATTGTAGACTGCCTGGACAGATTGTGTTAGGCGGTCGTTTTGGGGTAATTTTGTGGGGATTCAGATCTGGACTTCTCCTAGAGAGTTGTCGAGGACGTCGTTATCTTTCCGTTAAGTGATAAAACGTGTCATTCAGATCTTTGTAACAGAAGTTATGATTTTTCTAGTAAGACTGTTCTGCAGATCGAGAGATTTCTGTCAGGTTTTGGTATATTGGTTTGAGCGATTAGAAAACTGGAGAATCAGAGGATCTCCATATTATGAAAGTTGTAGATAATTGTCATAGCTTTCCAGGAAGGTCAAGAAATCGTGTTGGACACTCGGGCTGAAAGTTATGGCGATTTTAGTGCTCTGTCCAGAGAACCCGACGTGAAATTGATATTTTAGAAAATTGAATGGTGCGGATAGAAGATGGCCGATTCAGGGGGGCTCACCAACTAGGTTTAGTTAGATAATTTAATTATATTTCCAGAAAGTCTAAGATCACCTTATTCGGACTCCTGCACCAATAGATATGAATTTTTGAAGTTGGCTGTCCACAAAGGGGGCAGGATGACCTGTAGGATTTGGGGATTTGGAACCAAGTTAAACGTTTTTGTTAGTTTGTGAGTGTTTTTATTTAGTCTAAGGTCCGCTACTGTTATCTTAGCAAATATTATAATTATTATTCAGGTGGAGGACAGATCCCAGGGGCAGCACCTTCTGCACGTCACTCGTTTTCTCACGGTTAAGGCAAGTATAATGATGGTTTAAATTTATAGTGTGGAATGTCGATGTTTGATTAATATTATGAGTATATGTGTTCATGGTTATGGTAGATGTGAATTGGTGATGTTTATGGTTGATTGCAAATGATAGTGTTCATGAGTAATTCTAGTGCATCGATATTGTGGATGCGAGTTTTATTTAGTTGAGAGATTCACGCATATGCATCATATTGATTTATTGAAGACTTGGTCACGAGATGACCAAGCGCTGAGGTCCCCATCATGTTGATGACGGGCTAAAGGTCCCCATACTTGTGGAGTATGGGCAATTGGTCCCTGTACCAGATGGTACATGCATGGGTGTGCATCGACGGATGCACACTTTGCATTACCGATAAAATGCAAAAGAGAAAGAGATAAAGAGATTTTTGATCATCTTGCATAGCATGGCTTATTTATATGGTTGTTGGATGAATTTGTGAAGTGATGTTCAAGAATGTTCTGGTTACTATCTATTATATTTGCTGAGTCGTTGGACTCAATCTTGTTGTTGTTGTTTTTTATTAGGTACCGTTATGAGGTCGGCATGCATGGGGAAATGGAAGGAATAAACTTGTTGCACTTGCACGTTACACCCATGCTGGAAATAAAGGAAGAAACAATTAAATATTAGATGCAAGGACTATCTAAGTACCGTTTGATTATTACCATTGGATTTTAATTGTAATAAGTGTTTAGAATGTTTATGATGCTCTTGTTCTTTCTCTAAGTATTATATCCATGAATGTTTTAGTAATCTTTAATCTATTGCTTAGCATTGATCTTACTACTTGAGGATTGTCTATTATTATTGATATTGCTTGTGAAACCTCTGATTTAGATAGATAAACAAAGGAGGCTCTGCCGAAATTTTGTATAACGTATTTAGTTATCATTGTTTTACTTATAGTTGGGTAGCATTCCAGGTTACTGCTTGGCTGGGGTGTTACAAGGAGCCAACAAGCCTGACTTTGAGGATGCACTCTATGGGCTTCTACATACCGATATACGATGAGTTAAGGCGTCCATCAGGTCTATCTATTTAGCATTCTAGAGGTACATTACTTGGATGTCGTTAATAGGTAAGTGGGTGTCACTATGTTCAGAAAATACCGTGGACATGCAGCTATTTCGACGTTGAGGGAGACTAGGTTTCGCAATAATGGGGGTAGCTTGCGAGTGGTTACAGATTTCTCTCAGTTCTTCCCTTAATGAATCTATCTCTGCTCAAAGTGTGGCAGATAGCTTTTTCTCAAGTTGCGCATGAAGCTCATGTTTCATTTTTTTCTCGCGCTCGGCTTTGGATCTCTTCCTACTCCTACACACCTTAGAGTCGTTTGGGAATCCATGTCTCCAATGTACGTAAACCCTAGGCCTTGTGTGTGACCCAGGTACTCTTTATTTCTCAAGGCCATGGATAGTATATCCTTCTATTTGACTGCTTCAAAGAAGCCTTGGAAAGATTCAGTAGTCAATGTTTACTGCAAGAGGTAATCATGTTATTTTAGACCCCATGAAATTATGGACATATTAACAATAAGGTAGTTTAATATATCTTACCAGGTGATAGGACACTTCCTCATCTGCGGGGTTTTTGAAAGAGGAGACGCCGAAAGATGTGGTTGATGACATCGCTCTTAACCAGTTTTGGACGTTCTTGTTTGTGATCCTGACAAATGGCGGGGAGGCCTCTGATTGGATTGCGATCTTATTCTGCATCCTACATTACTGAATTTTACCTACATACCTAGCGGTGCCAAGTCTGTAGGGGTGAGTGTTTTGTGCGTGGAGAGTCTTGTGCACCACAGTTTGCTATTGAAATTTGGTTATCATCTTTATCTGCACAAAGGCCTCCTATGCTTTCGGCAACAAGAAATGATACCTCATGAAGGGCGTGCGATTCTTTGTCATGTACTGCGTGACAAGCATACTCTTGAAGGTCTTCCACGCTTTTTCCATCATGATAAGCTCATGCCATCGTATGAGTCCCTGGACTTCTTCTGGGATCTCGAACGAGTTTAAAATTTCCACCCACAACTGCTTTTCTGTCCATCTGTCAAAGCTTTCTAGTTTGCTGTGGTGATGGGGACTTGTTGCCTTCCAAGTATCCTGCAGGTAGTCTGGAATGTTGCCGCTGCTTTCTTTGGTTGCAAAGAGGCCCCATCTGGAGAGGCCTCTGTGATGGTCCTTTGGCTTTTTCGATACTCCTTTGCCACACTTAGTTACCCCCGTCTCCAAAGCGTCAGGCCCATTCAGTAGCATCAATGGCGATGATGATGACTGTGTGGATGTTATCTCTCTTACAAAAAAACTAATTAAGTGAGCTATGAGCGTAAACATTGGCACATGGTTGATTTTATAAGAAATAAGAACATTCAGCGACGTATATTTGATGCGGATATGCACATGCTTAGCACTTTTCAGTCAAATACATTATTTCACTAGAAAGAAGTATTGAGCCGCATTAAACATTGTCAAGTGAATTTGTTTCTTAATGAATTCCCTTCTATTCGTGGGAACGATATACTACCTTATGCCAAATTCTTGTTTATTATTAGGTTTGAATATTATGATGATTCCGGGGCCAATGCAATGGAGAAGCACAAGGTGAGTAATTATATTTGCTACCAAGAACAAAAGGCCCACAACCCATTGGGATGGAAAGGAGAAAGCCAAGCAGCCCATGCAGCTGATCAAGGAGGAAAGAAGCCCATGCAGTGGGAGAGCAACATGGGAGAAGCCCAGGAACTTAAAGCCCAAGTTTTGGACAAGATTTTGAAGGCCAATTCGGACCTCCCACATGCACAACCGAATTCAAACTCGGATTCAACTCAGAACTCAATTCGGATTCGGTTCGGGACAGCCCAATAGGCACATACTAAAATGGCCATAACTTTTACAAACGGAGTCCGATTGATGTGTTCTTGTACTCTATGGAAAGATCTTGAAGTATACTATCAGTTGGATCTGGCCTCACCTCCAAATTCCCTACGAGTCGGTCAAAAATGGCGAAACAAGTCACATTACTTTTAAGTCTGAGTCAAAGTAGGCCTAGGGCTTTGTAATCGAGTCCTATTCGGCCTCCAAGTGTTTGGCCGACTCTCTACCCCTTGTATCTCATTAAAAGATAGCCGCCACCCCTGTAAAAGGGAGACCAATTTATGCATAAAATTGAAACATAGCTATTGTTTGTTCTTTCGACACCAGAATTCATGCGAGGACTTTGAGAGAGAACTAGGCGATCCATTGTTTTGTTCTGCAATTCAGGTCAAGCCGTCGTTCCATTGGGAATTGGGGACTTGACGTTCGTCGTTCGTGGTCTCGCGATGAACAATTATCCGGTGTGTTTTAGGCATATTCCAAAGAGTTGAGGGTTCGTGCATTGGCGCGGGTGTTTAACTAGCAACATCGTCTACTTCGTATCAACTATAAATGGTTCCTCACTGAGAAGAGCGGGGTCCTCCCCGTATCAATATTACTGCTACAAAGTCTCTTTGGAATACTAACATAAGTAAGTTATAGCTGGAGTCACTTCCTCCTCATCATTTTGTGTGTAGTGTCTAGTGTCTCAGGTTCTACAAAGTAAGTTATAGCTGGAGTCACTTCCTCCTCATCATTTTGTGTGTTGGGCTTGGTTGTTGTCTTAGACATAAATAAACCTTTAGGCTACCACGCCCTTCATTTACAAATGAATGGCATGACAGCTCAAATGTTCTTTTAAACCTAAGACAACAACCAAATCTAACGCACAGCATGATGAGGAGGAAGAAACAACAGCCATAACTTACTTTATAGAATCTGACACATTGAAATGTGTGATTTGCCATTCAAAATAGATTTGTAGCAATAACAAAGTGAATCACAGAGGACACTAGAGTGGTGATTTGTTTCATACTCTTTGAAGATCTTTTTGGCATATATTATTGCTACAAGGTCTCTTTGGAATACTAATATGACATTACAAATAGATCTTGTAGTAATAACACAACCCTCCCTTAAGATTGTCTCTAAGAAGTCCAACTCACTTAGAAACAACAGTTCCAATAATTTATCTCTAAAATCATTCCCTACCTATTTTTTTACTATTTTCACCACAACTTCCATCCTCATACACCTTCACAATTTGTTTCTTCCCCAACTAGGATTTTAAGTGATGTGAAATGTATTTTTCCACAACTATAAGATAAACATTAAAGCACCGTATACTTGGGCTTAAAAGGGTATAAAGCAAATTAATTTGCTTCATGCCTTTTGAAGCAGGTGTACAATGCTGTAATGTTCCTCTTGTACAACTACTACTCCAACTCACAGTGTTTTATGCCCTTTTTCTTGAACCAGCAACCCACCCATAGAAGTAAGGGGAGGAAAATCAGAGGACGGGAGACAAGAACGTAGTGGAACTGGGACCAGAAGGCCGACCGTGAGGACCACATGAAGGCAATATCTTCGGCAACGACAAGGGACCACCATCCACATCTTCATCTGCGTGAGACCACACCAAGACCACCTCCAACAACCTTACCACTTCCAGCCCGACACAAGTAGGCCCACCTTCCCTCCCACATCAATTTCCCGACACAACCTACTTGGTTTCCTTTTATAATTATTAAGACATATTTTTGTCACACACATAGATTAATAAATTAATTGAGAGAACCAAAGGATGGTAGATTCCGAATGGTCATTCAGGGTTCAGTCTCCCAAAACAAATACCCCGTAAAATTCTGAAATACTTCATTCCACCTTAATACAGGTAGTCCAATCTTATGATGATAATCGACGAATGAAGATAGCTCAAAGACAACAACTCAACTTAAAATTGCAGTAATCTTGCATCTAGCATAAGATCTCGGTAATAGAAATTGAATTACAACCTTTACAAGAAAATCAATTCACACAACCAGCATGTAATTGGAGTATGAATTGACTGATCACACCGATCAATTCTAGCAATTTTCTCAAGAATCAACAAGAATAATATTTAGCAAGAACTAGAAATTAAGTAAACTCTCAATGATCAAAAGATCAATTTCTTGTATAAAATCTAAATATAAGTTCATCCCCTAATACATGAGATGCATCTTTGGACATATATCCCTCCTAAGATATCTAACAAGACTTGGATACTAATACGAACATAAAAAAAACCTAAATTTTTGGTCGCCACTTTGTTTAGAAGATAGCGGTTGCTCTATGAGGTTTCTGAAGCTGATACCTTATCCATTGTGTGACTCTTAAAATACGCTTTTCAACGAGTACATGAGCACCCAAATCAGACCGTTTGTGAAAGTTGTGGGTTTTTTTAATATAGGCATTGCTGGCTGTTCCGAACTAAATTCTAAATTAGAATTAAATTCGGATTGGCTTGGAGTGGATTCGAATTAAGCCTTGGAAAGTGCTTGTACCCTGAGTTCTCAGGCTTTCTTACTTCTTAGGTCTCCAAACTCTCTCACTTTCCTTTCTTCCTCCTTTCTTTTCCAGCCACGCGGTTTCTTCCATCTCTTTTTCCTTGGCCACATCGCTCCTTTATTCTCCAGACACATGCATCCTTTCTCTGTTTGGTTTTTATGATGCCATGGCCTTCCTTTCTCATTATCCACTGGTCATGCACATTATTTTGGTGCCTCTTTTCTTCCTCACCTCTCGCTGAACACCATGCTTCCTACATGTACAATCACAATAGCATAAAACAAGTCAAAAACACACAAAATAAGTAGAGATTCATTAGATATTAGTGTTGCCGTTTAAATGTCATGTTGCACCTCCTCCTCGACCCTCGCTACTACCTGTGCCTGTCATTTATATCCATAGCCATTTCAACAACTAGGTGTAATAATGGACACATAAGGTGCGCACACAGCACTGCAACGACCACTTTTTATTACTATAGTATAATGTCTAATAGGGTATGTACAATGGTATAGACAATTGCTGTCTATAATATCCTCCATATCATCTATAGATGACACTAAAGATGGTTTATACAATAGGTTACCTTTTTGCATATCTCTATAAACAACTTTTCTGTTACACAAAGAGTCTTGTTTACCGTATTATAGTCGACTACTGCATAATAGACGGTCTAATTCTCTATGCTCCACCTCTCTCCTCCACATTATTTCATATCTTATATGACAAGATTTATAGACAGCTGACATTATATCATTGTACATGGCTTTAGACTATTAGGATTGACTTTTATTACTGCAGTTAATGATATACTTAGTCAGAGCCCTCCGATCTTGATCGGACGGACAAGGTGCTGACGTGCTTATTGCTGGGCATTCGTTGACCTCTCATCTCTTGGACGACGACTCCTCGTCGTCGGATTCCTCTCCACATCGGATCTCCTCGTCGGTCGGATCCCTCGCAGACTCCCCAGCGCCATGCCTCGCGGGTCGCCGCCGAGATCGCCGCGCTCCCGGAGCCGCGGGGTCCCATGCGCCGCCTCTGCGCCGACCTCGCGCGCCGCATCCGCCTCCTCGGCCCCCTCCTCGACCACCTCTGCCAACCGGCCCCCGACAACGACTCCTGTTCTTCTTCGCCTCTCGCCGACGCCCTCCGAGCCGCACTCCATCTCCTCCGCGCGCTCCACCAAGGCAGCAAGATCTACCAGGTACTCCAATCCAATCCAATCCCTAATCTGGGCTAGGCTGGGCGGGCTGCAATTCAATTCAATTCAATCCAGATGTTCATTGGGCCCAATTCTTTCTGACGCTGTATGAATTTCCGACAGGCTATGCGAGGGGATGGTATTCTCCACAATTTTGCAACTGTCAACAAACAGATTCAGATGGTATTGGATGACTTAGCCTACCACACCTTCGATATGCCTGAAGAAGTGCAAGAGCAGGTACTATTACTACTGTCTAGTGTCTACACCTCCCTCCCTCCACAAACCTTCAAATCTGCTTGCTACTGATTACATGCAATTTTAGGTTGCACTTGTGCATTCTCAGTTCAAAAGAGCAGCAACAAGAACAGATTCACTAGACACACAACTTTCAAAGGATCTTGCTTGGGCTCTTAGCGACAAGACCTGTGACCCTGCCCTTCTAACAAGGATCTCCGAGAAGCTGCAACTGCAGACTATGGAAGATATGAAGAATGAATCCGTCGCCCTGCATGAGATGGTCATTTCCAGTGGTGGTGAACCTGATGGCTGTGTCGAGGAAATGTCTTCACTGCTCAAGAAGCTCAAAGACCATGTGATCGCTGAAGCTCCCACCGCCGAAACTATCGGTACTAGGTCTGCCTCCATAAAGCATAGATCTCCCATCATCCCGGATGAATTCAGATGCCCCATATCCCTTGAACTGATGCAAGACCCCGTCATTGTTTCTAGTGGCCAGGTATATATTCGATCCGATTATGCAAAACTAACTATTCTTCTTTTTAAAACACAGTGCTGTTAATGACCATTGTCGTCTCTGCAGTCGTATGAGCGATCTTGCATCCAAAAGTGGCTTGATTCTGGGCACAAAACCTGCCCTAAGACACAGCAGCCCCTCACACATATGTCACTGACACCAAACTTTGTTCTCAAAAGCCTGATAGCACAATGGTGTGAAGCCAATGGTATTGAGCTTTCCAAGAACAAAGCGAATTCCTGCGATAAGAATGCAGCGAAAAGTTCCGACTATGACCATGCTGGTCTAGTCTCACTAATGAATAGGCTAAGGAGCGGGAACCAAGATGAGCAACGGGCAGCTGCAGGTGAGATCCGATTGCTTGCAAAGAGAAACGTGAACAACAGGATATGCATTGCTGAAGCGGGAGCGATTCCCTTGCTGGTCAATCTACTCTCCTCTTCGGATCCAAGAACACAGGAACATGCCGTCACAGCACTCCTTAACCTCTCCATCCATGAGAACAACAAGGCAAGCATTGTGGACTCTCATGCTATCCCTAAGATAGTGGAAGTGCTCAAAACTGGGAGTATGGAAGCTAGGGAGAATGCAGCAGCCACACTATTTAGCTTGTCAGTTGTAGATGAAAACAAAGTAACTATTGGTGCTGCTGGTGCAATACCTCCACTCATCAATCTTCTGTGCGATGGGAGCCCAAGAGGCAAGAAAGATGCAGCAACAGCAATTTTTAACCTGTGCATATACCAGGGCAATAAGGTCCGGGCAGTGAAAGCTGGAATCGTCATCTATCTGATGAACTTCCTGGTGGATCCTACTGGGGGAATGATTGATGAGGCACTCACTCTTCTGGCAATTCTCGCCGGTAACCCAGAAGGCAAGGCTGTAATCGCGCAATCAGAGCCAATTCCCCCACTTGTCGAGGTGATCAAAACTGGGTCTCCTCGCAATAAAGAGAACGCCGCAGCAATTCTATGGTTGCTCTGTTCTGCTGATGCTGAGCAAACGATGGGTGCAAAAGCAGCTGGAGTGGAGGATGCACTCAAGGAACTGTCAGAAACCGGCACAGATCGCGCAAAGAGGAAATCTTCTAGCATCCTGGAACTCATGCGCCAAACAGAAGAGGCAAGAACCAGAACATAGATTTATTGAAATGTGAGGTTGTGGCATAGCTATAGCCAATTGTACACAAATACATAAATACTAAATTGCGTCTGAATAGTGTTGAAATTTGATATATATCTATAGGCAGAATTTTCCGTAAACATATAAATTGGTTGTATGATACTGTAACTCAGACCAATATATATGTACTTCTTGATCAAAAGAATAGTAAATAGAATTGTGTCTGTTTCACTGTGCTGGTTATTATTGTTTCAGGTCTCATCCATGCAAATCCATTCCCCTTTTTGGGACATTTCACTGCTTGTAGAACAGGATAATTTTCATTTAAAGCAAAAAGGAAACCAAAAGTAGTTTTTTCCGGTGGAAGTTCTATACTTTGGGTGATGCGTTTGGTGTCTTCATTCTGAAGTAAGTTCCTTCTCAGAATAATGGTTACTGCATTTTAGCTCTTGTTTTCATTGTTTTTGTGGAAGTCTCAACCATCCATTACTGAGATTAATGTAGCTTAGTTTCTTTAGAGTTTGGACCCACATCATGCAGATATTATCAAATTATCTGATTTATTAGAACAACACTGAGCAGCATTTTCTCTTGATGCTAAGTAAATGGGATTAGACAGAGAAGATTAACACGATCTCTTATCAATTTTTTGCGTACGTTACGTCTAATCACTTTCAAAACACACGTGCAAACAACCTTTTGTGCCTACAAGCTTTTTGCTAACGTTTTCTGTGAGCCCTTCTATAAGCAAAATTAAACTTACATCCATGGGAATATGCACACAATCAACCAAGAGACAGTTATTGTTGCTGTTGTTATTACTAGATGCGGAAACGTGGTGCCACGCTGGGCTAGTTACTATATAGACCGAAGAAAAAGAGTCGTTGCAAAGCAAGGGTCTGTATACAAAAAAACTAAAGTAAGGGGCTGTAGTATTTATAGAAAAAGAATGTTTTTTGAAAAGTAAGAATCTACATGTAAAAATAAGAATCTATTTATAATTATAAAAAGTGAAGGACTTTTCGTGGGCAGCGGGGAGCCGGGAATCCCCGGCCTTCATATAGGTAGTATTCAATGGAATCAAAGAAAACGAATGGTGTCATTGCACATGTAACTAAATCTGTTTTGCAATCAGAAGATTCAGGACAGTTCTTGAACATTGTGACAGCTATGTTGGAACGAAAAGAAAGAAGTGAGGAATCCATCAACTCAAATCGACGGTTCTGCACTTTTTTATGATTCCAAGTCACTTGGTCAAAAATAAAATTTAAATGCAAAATGGAAAACAACGAACCAAGAATACAAGACAGTGCTGAAAATTGCTGCATGAGTGCAGCACATGGAGCACGTCACATAATTCGGTGGTAGCTACATGCAAGTTGCAACAGCAAGCGCCTTACTGCTTGTAGAAGAAAGAGAGAATAATATGTTTGAAATGTAGGTAATATTTTAATTTTAAGTTTTAGTAGGAGACAAATACAATAAATTAGTTATGCAAAACTCATAACTAACAGCAGGCTACTCGTCATACTTCAGAATATACACAAAAAGATTATGGTATGAAAGTCGAACGAACGCGCGAGCGACTTACTTTTCGCCTGATGAAGAACAGGAAGCAGCACAGGCTTGACACAGTGCAGAACATAGATGACGCAGTGCAGTGAGCGGTCGCGTAGACGCGCTGCCCAAAAACCTTATTGCCGTCCCGTGCAGGTACTCTCTGCGGCAACGGTTCGGAGATAGCCGCTCTCCTCCTTCCGTGTGCACGGAAGAAAGGTCGACGAGGTTCGAGACGGTAGCGAGATAACAAAGACAAATTGATGAAGTTAGAGATGCAGGCAGTGAGAGATTCTCTCTATATTATACCTTGAACGTCTCCAGGTATATATATATAGATATGCAAATTACTCTCTAGTAACTGTCCTATTGAACTGAAATAAATCACTGGTAACTACTCAATTATTCACTGGTAACTGATAACATTTAATCAGTGATTTACCCACTGATAACTGCCTGTCATCAAAAGCCCAATTAAGCCTCAAATTCAAACGTTTGAATCTCATTCAAACAGAGAGAGAGTGAGGTGCAGGGTTCAGCAAAATAAAGATAGACCTGGTCTGCCAAGTGGCGCGCCACGTCACGGTCGCGCGTCGTAAGTCACAAGTCACGCGATTTGCACGTGAAAATACGCGAACACGCGCGCGTGCGCGCGCGTGTGTGTGATTAGACAAAACCCTCCTTATACCATCTCTATCTATATTCAAGAAGTGGTGAGAACTCCACCTTATAAATCGGTGTTCCTCACCTTGCCTTAGCAATATGGTACTAAACCATGCATGCTTTGGAATTAAGGAAATGTGCCATAATCAAATGGTCCAATTTCTAACAATTCCCCACCAATTTCAAAGCAAGAAATAAACATATGACAAAGATATTGTGCTGAAGTACTGTTAATATACCAATCTTTTAGTGTAAGTCCCGTACGGGTTGAACTTGCACCTAGAATGACAAGATTATCTTCTCATAGCTGATGAATAGACTATGCCTTGAATTCATAGCTTTTCTATATTAGATTTCACTTGAAATCTCAACTAGCACTAGGCTGCCAATGAACCACGTCTAAACGGAGCGTTATATGGTCATGCTCCCTTATTTTCTCATGAGCTTTCTAGAGAATGTCCCGTTCTCATGAACTGCGACCACACAATTAAGCTCAAGTAGGTGTATTCTTTCTAGGTATCCTGCAGGCTAATACATTTTCCTCATTTAGACAACAGAATACATTAAGGCTTTATGACAACCTTCCATACAGTCGAAAGTACATTGTTTATTAGGATATGGGTACAATAAATATGTACTCTCTTGTTACAACATCAATTTGTTTCCCTATTACCTAAATCATAGGATCTTCGATCAACAAGGTATGTGTTACTATTGTGATGTAACTTAAATGGGCCTTATTCCCATATCCATAGATGCAACAGAAATCGCTTTCCATTCCAACCCCTTTGTAAAAGGGTCTGCCAGATTTTTCTCAGCGTGAATATAGTTCACATCGATCACTCCGGAGTTTCTCAATTTTCTGATAGATTTAAGGCTACACTTCACATGTCTAGAGGACTTCATATTATCCTTTGTACTTGTAATTTTGGCCAACACTGTTTGATTATCATAGTACATCAGGGTTGCAGGTATTGGTTTCTTAACCAATGGCAAGTCCAATAGAAGCTCTCTCAGCCATTCAGCCTCAACTATGGCTGTGTCAAGTGCTACAAGTTCTGCTTCCATGGTTGACCTTGTAAATATAGTCTGTTTGCAAGACCTCTATGAAACTGCAGCACCAGCTAAAGTGAATACATAACCACTTGTAGCTTTGATCCCATCCGCATCAGAGATCCAATTAGAGTCACTGTATCCTTCTAATACAGGAGAATGCCTAGTATAATGTATTCCAAAATATGTTGTGCCTCTCAAGTAGCGCAACACTCTTTCAAGTGCCTCCCAGTGATCATCTCCTGGGTTAGAAGTAAACCGACTTAATTTGTTCATAGCAAATGAAATGTCAGGTCTTGTGGCACCAGTTAAATACATAAGTGATCCAATAATTTGTGAATATCTTAATTGATCTTTTCTAACCCCTGGTTCTTTCGAATCTTAATGCTCGTATCATACGGTGTTGGAGAAACTTTACAGTTTTCAAAACCAAACCGGCTCAATATTTTCTCAGCATAATGGGATTGATTTAAAGTGATCACATATTTGCTTTTGATCAATTTAATATTCAGAATGACACCTGTCTCTCCAAATCTTTCATATCAAAACACCGAGATAAGAAAGATTTGACCTCATCAATTACGGTAGTGTTTGTTCCAAATATAAGTATGTCATCTACATACAGACATAAGATAACTCCTTGGACAAAACCTTGTTTACTATCAGGTATGGTAGTGATTTCTTACTTGTTCAAATTTACGTGGATGACATCATATTCGGTGGTTCTTCTCATGCTTTAGTATCCAAATTTTCAGACTCTATGAGTAGTAAATTCGAGATGAGTATGTTGGGCAAGCTGACCTTCTTCCATGGTCTTCAAGTGAAGCAACTAAAAGAAGGGAATTTCATTCATCAAAACAAGTACACAAAGGACCTTCTTCAGCACTTTGACATGTGAAGCAGCAAACCTATGTCTACTCCCATTGCCACTTCTACCGTGCTGGATCCTAACGAGGATGGAGAGCCCGTGGACCAGAAGGAGTATCGCAGCATGATCGGCTCTCTCCTCTACCTCATAGCGTCGAGGTTAGACATACAGTTTGTTGTGTATCTGTGCGCTCGATTTTTGGCTTCCCCTCGTGCCTCTCATTGTCAAGCAATGTGTCGCATATTCATATACCTTCAGAGCACTCTTGACATTGGACTCTGATATTATTCTGATTCCACACTCTCCATTTGAGTTTTTTCTTATGCCAATTTTGCGAGGTGTAGAGTAGATAGGAAGAATACTTCTGGCACTTGTCATTTCTTAGGCACATCTCTTATCTCTTGGTCATCCAGGAAGTAGTCTTCTATTACACAGTCCACTGCTGAGACGGGATATGTAGCTGCAGCTAGTGGTTGCTCTTAGGTGCTTTAGATCTTATCTACTCTGCAGGACCATGGGTTGGATTTAGATAGTGTTCCTATTTTCTGTGATAATACTAGCACCATAAACATTGCCAAAAACTCAATGTAACACTATAGGACTAAGCGTATTGACACTAGATACCATTGAGAATTGGTTGAAGGAAGATGCAATCCACCAACTTGCTGCATGTGCGTGCTATGCTGCACCTTCCATCAAATTTCTTCCTCCTTCAGAATTAATTAATATCCTTAATCTGTTAAGAACTAGTACTAGTGCATGCTACTACTAGTCTTTGTTAAGAAAGAAAGCACTATTCCAATTAATCCGTCATCAACTTGTTCTTGTGCAGGCTAGCTGCACGGATCTTCCATCAAATTTCCTGGGTTTTATAACTTTGTAACTGGAACTCGTACATCTTTGTTTTGCTTCCTAGCTCCTCCCTTTCGTGTTTTTGTTTTGGCTTAACAAGCAGTTCATACTGCAGATGAGTCGGGACGAGAAGTAGTAGGATTGGTTCTTATAATTATCACATAATTTTTTAAAAAATGAATTTATCAAAATTTTACCTTTTCTTGTTGAATAATGCCAAATCAAATCCAAAAAAGCCAAAAATCCAAAAGTTAAAAAGAAATGAATTAGTTAATTCAATAAGAGAGAAAAGGGGATCATGACTAGTAGCTGGGTTCTTTTTTTTGCTTCAGTTTATCACTTTATGTTACAGTAGCTAGCTTTTAAACGATATATCTTTTTAAAACGAGATCTATATGTAGATTATAGTAGATATTATATCGAGTTCAGCTATACTAGCAAAAATCACATGCAACTGTTTTCTTCTGCGTACTATTTCTCATGAACAGCCAGAATTCCAAAGCATAAATCAAAAGCCAAAACCACAGCCCAAAAAAAACACAAGTACTAGTACTTCTTGTTCAAGCATAAGGAGATACAGATATATACCATAGGTACTAGTCATCTGTCCGTGCGTTGCAACAAAATTTATTGGATATATAGAGAATCATGCTATGAAAAAGGGCTATTCTGATCAGTAGAAAAATGAAGAGTGATGAGAAGTTGAGAATGGAGCGGTTGGAGGAGGAGGGACGTACGGCCACTAACTCGTTTTTTATAATAGTAATGATTAATAACTGGATACTATGGTGCCTAGGCATAATGGTTTAAAATAGGTACATATCCTAGGTATCACACACGAATTATTTTAATTTTTTAATATCGAGTTTAACTATTTTACTAACTAATTCAAATAAGTTTGAGCTAAAATTCAAACTAGAGTTGCTTTTTTATGATTATTGGTTGTAGGTATGTGCTGATTTTATATAAAAAAACACTACAAACCATGTGATGAAAAATCGTTGAAATTTTTTGAATTCGACTAATATTTTTAAAGATATGTGTTTTATTTGAATTTTTATAGATGGATATATATACTAAAATTAAAATTTTGAAAAATATTCACAAATTTAGATTATATCCGAATATTTGAAATTGTAGTGTCCGAGGACCATGATGTGCCGTTTCCGCGTCCCTTCTCTCTGTTATGGATATCGAAGACGAGGAAGGCCAGCTCTGAATCGAAGACCACATCTTCTTGTTTGGTAGTACAAGCGCCTGATGTCAGGCGTGACGACACACGATGTTCCCCCTTCGTTTATTGAGGAAGAGTTGTCACGAGCGCATGGAGTGATGAAATCAGAGCAGAGATGACGCTCTTGTACTACAAGCCGACGATTGGCGGGCAACATGCATGACCAATTGTAGGCAGAGCACAATACTCGCGGAGATAAGATGATGGTTTAGAGCCTATTTGTATTGTTTTTTTCGCTGATGGATTTTAACTGCAGTCTATGAATAGTATCAGCTAATAAAAGTGATTGATAAAAAGTAATGTATTATATAAGAAAAATGGTATAATAAAAGACATTGCAATATTGGATCATCATTCGATTTATGGAATTATGACATAATACATAGCGTGTTAAAACTCATGAAAATATAAAGTAGTGACTAATAAAAAATAATGATTAATAAAAATGAATTATAGAAGCTAGAGCTTTTATATTGATTTTGGTTTATAGAAATAGAAGCGAAAGTCAATGGTAAACGTTTAGTACCGTGAGCCGCCGCCCCCACCAACTCCGGCACCCTGCCTCTCACCTTCCCTCGGGACATGTAGGGTTAGGATCAAGTGAACTCTAGGAGGGATGGCACGGTGCACGAATCTTAAAAAAATATATATCGTGATTGTGTCCCCATATATGTGACAACTGAATCCATCGTCTTGATTAGTGGACTGAATAGGCACCGAACACTAAACATAGTACTGGATACTCCTCAAAACCCTCCATCGAAAATGCCGTCGCCGGTGCGCGTGGTGTCGTCGCGCACCGTGAAGCCGCCGCCTGGGCCGCGCAAGCGCATCCCGTTCACCTCGTGGGACGTCTCCATGCTCTCCGGCAACTACATTCAGAAGGGCCTCCTCTTCGCGCCGCCCGCCTCGCCCCCTCTGCTCTCCACCGCCCACATCGTTGACCACCTCGCCGCCGCCCTCGCCGACACGCTCGCCACCTACTACCCCGTCGCCGGCCGCTTCGTCACCGACAAGCACCGCGATCACCGCGGCAACGTCATCGGCTGCTCGGTCTCCATCGACTGCCACGGCCAGGGCGTCGAGATCGTGCACGCCGTCGCCGACGGCGTGGCCATTGCCGACGTCATCCTCCCGACGTCGGCGTGCCGCACGTCGTCCGGTCTTTCTTTCCGCTCGACGACGCGATCAACTACGACGGCCACGAGCTCCCCTCTTCGTCGTCCGGTCACCGAGCTCGCCGACGGTGTCTTCGTAGGGTTCGCGTACAACCACGCGCTATCCGTGACACGGCCTTCGGGACTTCCTCAACGCGTGGGCGAGATCGCGCGCCAGCTCGCTTCCCGGAAGCCCCACGCCCGTGACGTCGCGGCCCTTGTTCGGCGTTGGTCGGCCGACGGCGGCGCGGTATGCCGCTTGTGTTGCCGTATCCCGACCGCCGAGCTCATCCAGCGGTTGGCGCCGCCGGCTGCCGCGCGGCGGATCTTGCACTTCGGCGGAGTCCTGGCGGCGCTCAAGGCGGGCCCGCCAAGATCTCTGGCGGCGGGGACACGGCGGCGCGGCCGCCGACGGCAATTCGCGCCGAGCTCCCGATGTGGCGGTGCATCACCCGCGCCCGGCGCTTGTCGCCGGGCGAGACGGTGTGCCGCCGGCCATCAACAACATGGCGGCTCCGGCCTCTGTTGCCGGCCGAGTACTTTGGCAACACCATCTATGCCATCGGCACGAAGCGGTGGCGCGTCGGGCTGGCGCGCGCGGCACGCAGGTGGCTGCGGCGGCCATGGGGGCGCGGTTGCGGCGCGACACGGACGTGGACATCCGGCGCGCGTGGGTCGCTTGGATGGCGGCCGATGGTGTACACGCCGAGATGGTGCGACCTTCTGGGTGATGATGGGGAGCTCGCCGCGGTTCGACATGTACGGGTGCGACTTTGGGTGGGGGAAGGCGGTGGCGGCGCGGAGCGGCAATGCGAACAAGTTCGACGGGAAGGCGTCGCTGTACCCCGGGCGGGCGGGGGGAGGCAGCGTGGACGCGGAGCTGGTGCTGACGCCGGAGCATATGGCGGCGCTGGAGCAGGACGAAGAGTTCTGGGCCGCCGTGTCGCCGGACGCGCCGGCGGAGGGGAAAGCTTGAATTCAGCCTTTTGGATTTTTTACTACTAGCTAGTAGCTATTGCTGTGTTGTCGCAGGCTGCATCCATCGTGACATTGCTTCTCCTTTTGTTGTATTGTTTCACCACTAGCTAGTAGCTATTGCTGTGTTGTCGCAGGCTAGCATTGCTTGGTGCAAACTACCAGTAGGAGAGTTAGCAATAGGTGAACCAACGTGAGGATGCCTATAGCTTCTGGGTTCATCTTGGTCTAGCTCATGACCAATCTGCTGCATCATTGTAAATCAGAAGAAAACCAGAGAATGAATCAGATCAGTGTCAGTACATTGCATCAGAAGCATTCCGTCAATGCTAATCGGTTCACATGCAGGACAAATAACTACAAAAGCATGCTGTCCAAAATTCAAGGAACATCTCGACGAGCACATGGGCATATCTACAGCTTACACAATATACCATTAAGGAATTAGTGAAGTGCCCACTTTTTTTTAACAAAAACCTCAGGGAGTACACAAGCTAGTTTGTTTTTCTTTACATGAACCTTAGTTCGTCATAGGTTAAACACCATCAGAAGAATGATCGGACGATATCGGTTTGATGAGATAGAGATTTGATTATAGATTAGGATGATACAACTCGAGAAAGAAACTAGAAATTGAGGTAAAAAACATGAAGCATTGGTTGAAGGAAGATGCTAGAGCTCACAGATCGAGGATATATACCCATGAATAGAGCCCTGCAATTTAATTTTGGCTGGTTTTGGACCTTGTGCGTCTAGTCTTTTAGGTTATAATGTTTTTCCCCTTTGTTTCATGAGCACATGGAGTAATGAAATTCAGAGGAGAGATGATCCAAGCATGCATGGACCAATTGTAGGCAGAGCACAATACTAGCACATGCGCAATACTCGCGGAGATAAGATGATGGTTTAGCCGTTTAACAAGGCAATGGTAAACGTTTAGGCTTTTGGACCAATTTTTGGAACTAATTAATTTTATAAAATTTTGTTTACAATTCGGTATAAATTTCGTTTACAAATAGATCATGCATCAATTGTCACAGCATTCCACTATAAGACAGTACCTTGAGCCGCCGCACCCACCAACTCCAGCACCCTACCTCTCACCTTGCTTGTGAAATGTAGGGTTAGGATCAAGTGAACTCTAGAGGAGGGATGGAACGGTGCACGAATCTTAAAAAAATCATTATCGTGATTGCTAGGGACGGATGCATGTTGAGGGGTGGCGCAGGCCCGCGTTGATTTTAATTTTTATTGCTTAGAGTCTAAATTTATATAAGTATATATCTCTATATGTCAGAAACTAGCGCTCTTATATGCTAAGAACTACATCTATCTAAAAGAAAAAAAGTTAAAACACGCTGACAAACAGGAGGAGAAAAGAAACATGTTGACATGCATGAAGCATGGGCCTCGTGTTATTTTTATTTTAGTTCCGTCACTAGTGATTGTGCCCCATATTATGTAACAGCTGAATCCATCATTCTTGATTGTTGGGTTGAATAGGGCACCAACCACTAGTACTTTCTTCAGTCATAAATATCATCTCTATTCATCTAAATATTATTTTAGTAAACTATCTTTCTAATTTGGGACATAGTTATAAATATCATCTCTATTCATCTTAATACTATTTTAGTAAACTAGCTTTATAATTTGGGACCTAGTCAATAGTGCCCTCGAAAATTGATGATGAACTTTAGAATGTTGACATCTCTAGCTTTCTAATTTGGGACCTAGCCAAAAGGCAGCCTGGGTGCTCATCGAGGCGACACCTAGGAGGTGGGTGGCAGCCGGCTGCCGCGCCTTGGTCCCTCGATGGGATACTGGGCAGCTAGGCAAGGAAACCGACGCCATGGCTACATCCAAGGAAGAACACCTGATTTAGGAGAATATGTCTATGGCAAATAGAACCAAAAAGAGAGGGGAAAGTTAGGGGATAACACCAGGCTAGAGAAAGAAGTGACCGAGTGGAGGTAGCTGACGAATCCGCTATCGCCAGCGCTAGATCTGGCCATGGCAGTGCCATCGGCAAAAGTAAATGAGCGCACGCAGTGAGGAACCAAGGGTCACGGGGAGGCGAGAACAAGTAATGGGAGGGGCATGGCTGTTCAGGTGGTCCAAGGGTCGCGGGTAGGGGTGGAAAACGGTAACGAATAATTCGTTTTATCCGATATTCGTATCCGAGAAAACACGAATATGGTAAGCAAAAATTCGTATTCGTATTCGAGAATATTCGTATCCGTATTTGAGAGTATTCGTATTCGCATTCGTATTCGAGAATATTCGTATCCGTATCCGTATTCGAGACTATTCGATTCGTATTCGACCCGTTTTTAGAACCCATGAAAAATTCGTACAAATTTTGTAATTCAAAATTTGAATTTAGGTGGTTTAAAACCGGTAACCGGTCAAAAACCGGTGAAAATCGGCAAAATCGCTAGGAATCCGTTTTATCCGATATTCGTATCCGAGAAAATCCGTATTCGAAAATATCCGTATTCGTATTCGAGAATATTCGTATTCGTATTTGAGAATATTCAAATTCGTATTCGTTTTAAAAATATAGATTCATATTTGTATTTGATACAATTCGACGTATCCGATCCGTTTCCACCTTTAGTCGCGGGTATGTGAGACCCAAGTAATGAGAGGGGAGTGGCTGTTCGGGTGGTGAGATAGAGGACTGCAATTGACATTTCTTTGACCATAGAGACCACAGTACAAGACTACTGTAGGGTTACATCCCATGCACAAAACAAATTAATGGCCTAGATGGTGCTACCGTGTTGAACCAACACATTAACTGGAGCCGTAGACTTTAGGCAATTAATTAGTGCATGCTTAAGATAAATACTAACACAACCACGACACAGCTATTAAAGACACTTGACCGTAGAAATGGGCTACTGTCCTCATTTTAATTTGGCCGTCTAGGACCTGTCTAGGCTCCCTAGGCGCTAGGCCCCATCTCGCCGCCTGTCTAGCACAAAGTTTTAAAATTTTATTAATTTTGTAGTTTTTAAATGAGAAAAAATCTGTTGAAGTTGTAATAAAAGTCTATGTTCATTGTATGTTGTAGGTGCGTAAAACATTTTGAAATTTGTTTTTACCAACGATTGACCGTAGAACAATCGGTACATACGATGGTAAGTGATATTTTGATGTTACTGAGAATTCGTGTACGGAGAAAACTGGTATGTTAATATTGTTAGATGATTTGATATGTGAATGATTGAATGCGAAAAGTTGAGATAATAGGCTTGTTTGAATTGAAATAAACTTCATAATATAGTTGGAAGTAACATGCCGCGTACTTTTTTATTACATGCATAACATATAGCATCATGTGCGACTAACCCACCCAACTGCTCATACGACCTACTGTGTGGACCGGGGCCATTTTCTTTCCATGCCCGCTCGTTGTTGAACTCCTCGACGGCCTCTTTTGCCTTAGCCGCCATTTTTCTCTTTCTCTCGCACTCCCTCTCGCGAGCCTCCCGCTCCCTACGCGTGCACGCTTCGAGATGAGCTTTCATCTCGCGTTGTATACGCATGGTTTGCTCATTCTTGTGCCGCTCCTCCTCCTGCATCTCCGATGACCTTGCCACATTCCACTCCTCGAAGTCGATGGCCCATTGGTCCTCAGGGTGGATCTCCAGATCGATCTATTTGCGGTAGGCACATAGGGGTTCTGGGGACTGTAAATACAGGAAATAGATTGTTAGTGCGTGTTGTGTAGGAGAAAAGGTAGGGGAAAATGGTGCACCTGGTCCTTACCGACTGCCGATAGGTTGCGGTGTCTAGACGGTGGTCGGGGTAGTCACTGGAGTAGTTTGCGCGACCCCAGTAACGCATACCTAGGCTGATGTAGTGCTTAGACTTGAAGAAGTTGCAAGTGTCCCCGCACCAACAAAGGGGGTGTCTCACCCTCGGGTGGGAGTTGTGGCGAACGCTCGGTGGGAACGTCCGGGATGGGGTTGTTGCTACAGGGCCCCTCATTACGGGGAGCTGACCTCGTAGCACCCTGAGCTTGTTCTTCCCGGGCTGCAATACCCCTTATTTTCTCATCGCGGGCGGCAGCTGACCGTGTTAGGTCACGGGTCTCCTCCCATTGCTTCACCATCTTGTCACATTGCTTCTTGTGCTGCCTTTTTTCCATCCCGGTGTGGTGAAGGAAGCACGGTGTAGTGTGGAGTTTAGTCATATAGTGTTCCCTGCAAAATGGAATGCACCGCAATTTATAGGGTCCGTTTTTCCTCTACTCGTACGTGTAAAGCTGGTGCGCGTGGTCCTAGCACTGAGTAAAGCTGGGTCGGCATGCCATGTGACTGCGTAAAACTACCCCCTTTTGTTATGTCACTGCACAAAGCTGCCCTTTTATGTGATGTCACTGCGCAAAGTTGACCTTTGTTGTCATGTCTCTGTGCAAAGCTGCCCCATATTGTCATGTCTCTATGCAAAGTTGCCCCCTTTTGTCATGTCACTACGCAAAGCTGCCCTGTTATGTCACGTCACTGCGCAAAGCTGACCTCTGTTGTCATGTCTCTACGCAAATCTGCCCCCTATTGTCATGTCTCTGTGCAAAGCTGCCCCATTTTGTCATGTCGCTGCACAAAGCTGCCCTATTATGTCATGTCGCTGCGCAAAGCTGACCTCTGTTGTCATGTCTCTGTACAAAGCTGCCCCCTATTGTTATGTCTCTGTGCAAAGCTGCCCCCTTTTGTCATGTCATTGCGCAAAGCTACCATGTTATGTCATGTCACTGTGTAAAGTTGACCTCTGTTGTCATGTCTCCGCGCAAAGCTGCCCCGTATTGTCATGTCTCTGTGTAAAACTGCCCCCTTTTTGTCATGTGGTGATTGTACTAAGTTCTCTCGTTCTATATAAAAAGCACGGTTTGACGTTCCATGAGAGTAGGAGTAGAGAACCCTGTGAATCGAACTAAGTTCTCCGTCGTGCAGATACATACCATGGTGGACGCTGAGGGGCCAGTCGGAGTGGGGTCACCAAAAGAAGACCTTCCCTTGCAAAGGAGGGAGGACTTCGGTCCTAACTACCGCCTGATACCCACGAGGCGTGCTCAACCAGTGTGGCCAAAATGCAGACACAATGAGGACGCGGTCGTGCAGGTCATCGAAGGCAATTTTGATGGCGGGTAACGTTTCTTCCGATGCCTACACTCCATGGTACAAATTGCTAACATTACATTTTTCGTTACTGCTTATAGAGCCTCTTTGTTTACCGTCCTTTCCCGCAGATGGCAAAGTGCGACTTCACCCGCTGGATTGACCCTGCTCATGAACTGTATATTGTCAACTACGTGAATACATTATGGGATCGAATCTTTGAGTTGGAGGAGCGACTCGACACCCACAATGAGGAGAACAACGACCTCCGCCAACAGATGCAACGCGAGAGGGGCAACGAGGAGGTTGTCAACATAGGAAGCTCGGACGATCCGACATGTTGCTGTGCAAACCCTAGCTGCATATGTGCGTGCCACTACAACGACAGCCAGCCCCATCCGAGGCGGCCCCCTCAGTAATACTGTAATACCCTGATTGTCGATTCGGTGTAAGTTTTTTAAAATAATCGCGGAGTCGTCGGTTTTTTCATAAATCGCGGGAAGGGAAAAATAAAAATTATGGAACAGTGTAAAATGAATAAAATAAATTAATAATTAAATAAAAACCTCGGAGTGAGCACTGGAGAGTGGGCCGACCACCTTGGGCCGAAGACCTAAGGGGTGGCCGCACCCCTTAACCTAGCCGCCCCTTTCCCCTCTCCCACCCCTTGGCCGCCACCCCCACCCTTGGCCGCACCCCCCCATCCAGTGCGCCTCCCTCCCCAAAGCAGTGCGCCATTGGTGCCAAGGAGAAAGGTGAAGGAAGGAGAAGAAAGGGAAGAGAAGGAAGAAGAAGAGAAGGAGGAGAAGAAGAGGAGGAAAGAAGAGGGGTGATCCCAAGGGATCATCTAGGTAATTTTTCTACATCCAAAATCCTCTGTTTTACATAGTAATTAGGGTTCTTGACACGGAATTTGAAGGGAATTAATAGATTGATTGCTCGATTAGAAATTACTTGCTGTCTGCTTGTAGATCAATTCGTGCAGCGCGTCTGTTTGTGCGGTTTAGACCCATGAAACGATTTTTCCTGCGGATCTTTCCAAAAGAAAAATTATAGAGGACTTCGAGACCCATCTCCTGTATTTTTTCAGAATTTTTGGCCGTGTTAGATCCGTGGTAATTAAATTATTAAATTGACACATTGGTGCATAGTAGGATGGGATGGGTCAAGCATTTCATTTATGCTTTTGACATGTTGTATTGATGATTTACGTTATGAAATGATCTTGTATGATTATGATTTGCTCCTATGGCTGTTATGACTGAGGATAGTAAATGATAAGATGTAAAGATTGTATTTGCTGCCTTGGCATTGCCAGATTATACCACTGTTCGTGGTATGGGGTTAGCGATGTAGTTACCTCAGGTAACTTAGTTGCAGATGTTATGAGTGAGTTGATTTTGGCCAATTCTTGGCCTATTACAGTTAATGAATTTATCTTGAGATAGCGGTTCATTGCAGTTGAGGGTTTTCAATTGGTCTCTACCTGTTTTTTGAAGCAATTATTGTTTCTTTTCGGACTATTGAGACACTTTTGCTACTTGCGAACATTGTTGATTTGCAAGGATGATCACTTCGTGGGAGTTTTGTCGTGTTGTGAATCATGACTCATTAGTTCGCTTGGTATTTTTTATCAATGAAAGTTTTACGTTGCAAACTCATTAATATGTTAAAGCCTTGGATTTACATATTTCTTTTAGATTATTTTGAGTGTTGAAGTTTAATTCCTCTCCTTTCTGAAAGAGTGTGTTAAAACCCTTTGTGGTGTTTTGTTATGCTTAAGTGGAAGGTGGTAATTATATAAACTAATTCATAAGGTATGAATTATCAAGTTGAGATGTTAGCGTAGTGCATAATTAATTTCACTAGCATCCTCGGAAGTGTAGTTGATTAATTTGATATCGCCTTGTAATAGTTTCTAGAGGAACTGTCATTAAGAATTTATCTATACATGATTGGAACTCATGGAGTTATTGAGGAGTGTGCAAAAGAATTAGAATGATTATTATGATTGTTTAAATTTCTATCATGTTGAATAAATTGAATTATTTTTTACTTTAGTAATTAATCTGACCGTTTGGAATTTATTAAGTAAGGAGTTGTTGGAATATTGCCTTGGTAATATTGACCTTTAATCTATCCTTTATTAGATATTTTATGAGCATGCACAATTGCTAGTTTCATCTATCTTTCACCATGCTAAGTTGTTGAAATATGTATAAAGAAATAGAGGAAGGTTGATGTATTGACTTGTGCAACCTTGTCTTATAGAGCTTATAATATTGAAGTTTGAAAATATTTCTTTCTAATTGCTGAATATAAGGTGGAATGTTGAATCTATACTCATAACTGTTTTCGAGATTGCCATGTTCTAGTACCAGCTTGTTAAAAGAAGTTTTATTTCTATATTGTGGCTTGTGCACTAGGTTTTTCCTAGATTAAATAGTTGCAATATTATTTAGATAATAGAAACATGATGAAGTGATTTCGTGTGTTTTTTTGGAAAAGTTTATGAAGGGATTTGAGGATATGATGATACTTATTAAGAACGTATTATTCTGATGTTAGTATGATGGTCAGTATGTGGTTGTGATGATAATGTTGAATGTTCTATAAATAAAAGAATTTGGTAACTTCCATGATACTATTTAAATCAAAAGTGTTGAGATTTGCGTACGCGATCTTTTTGATTTCATGACTTATGTGGCAGCTGAAATTGTTTTGAGCAAAGTGACGCGTTAGAGGTTTCATTAGTTCTTGAGGGATTAATGTGTTGTGGTCTTCAAATTTTTGTTGTTGGAATTGTCAAGGTAATACCGTAATCAAAGAAAGTTGTTCTCTTTGTTAAAAGAAAGAGTGTGGTAAAAGTATTGGAGGTTGAAGTCAAGTTGTGCAACTTTTTGAGGTGTGCTTGACTTCTTATTTTCGCCGCATAAGAGTTTCTTGAGCTTAAATGGCAATACTGTATTCTTATTGGTTGAGGTTTGATATTTTCTTCTTGAGGGGCATGTGCCTTCAACTGTGATCTTATCTTTTGTTATCCAAGATCATTGCTATTTCTTTTGGTCTTGTGTCTATTGCAAATGGTAACATCTTTCTTTGTGCTGGAATTTACTTCTTTTTGCCTCTTCTAAGAAAGGGGTAATCAATTTGAGTTGCAAAGTCCTTTCAGAGGTGTATGGCAACTAGTTGGTGTGGTTATGCGATTGATCTTGGTGAGATTGTGGTGGTAAAGTTGTTTTACATTCATTGGAGCCCTGGAGATGGAAAATTTTGGTTTGGCGGTCTATGCTAGAACCTTAGAGGCTCAGCGTCTCTGTGTGGGGATAGTGGATTAGAGTGAAATCGAAATAGTGTGATTATCGAGATAGCATCCTTGGGATGCAGTAAATGAGAATGTGTGGGTGTGATATGAATTTCGAGTTGTATCCTTAAGGGATTGAGGTGGTTTACAAATTATCGGTCAAAGTAATTCCATTGGTCGAGGGCTTGGCTAGAATGTGTTTTGTGGAGACAGTAGAGTCTCTCTGGAAGGGTGTGGATGATGTACTCGGTTTGAGCGCATTGTCGAAATTGCCAACTTAAGATAATTGAGTTGGTGTGTTGGGCGATGATTTGGAAATCCTTGGTTCAAGAAAGTTAAATTTTTCAAAGGGAATGGATTGGGAAATTAATGATACCTTGAGCAGTAATATGTTCTCTTGATTCTTACTTAAACTGTGTGTTTGTGGCGGAGGTCATCTACAAATTTAGTTGTTTTATGTTGAGGCGTATTCTTTTCCAGTTAGGAAAAGAAAATGATTGTTTTGGTTTGTCGATTGATTTTCACTCTTGGCTTGTAGTGTGAATTTTCCAAATGCCTATTTGGAGAGTGTAAAAGGTTTTGTGATGAATTCTTTGATTTGGATTGTGGTCCTTTGAAGGAAAGCTGGTTGCTAGTGTATTGCTTGAGAATCATTTATTCTTCTTGTGGTTGGGTTCTATTTGTAAAAGTTATTGTTTGTGTTTCGAGTAAAATGTTATGAGTGGAATCTGTGGTCGAATTTTTTTAAAGGGGTACAATGTATTATCCTGATTATAATATATAGAGGAAAATGATTTAAGAAGGAGGATGGTATTAGATAGTAGCTTGATAGTTGTGGTGGACAATTTTACAAGAACGACATGATCTGTTAGCCGCTCAGAGCCGGCAGAAGAGTTGCGGATGCTCGGCGTTGTCCGGCGCGTGTCGTGGACTCGTCGGAGTTGGTCATGAGGAAGAGGGCCACCAGGTATGTGGAGGCCCTCTTGACGAATCAGTCTGAGCGGGAGGTGATGTGGGAGCTTGAAGTTCAATGTAGAAGAAGGGCCCGAGTTCTTCGAGGCGGGTGAGAACCCGTAGTTGTGGTTCCCTTGGGATGCTCTATTCTTTGGTTGTTCTTTCATTGATTGTTCTTTTGTCTCTGGGTTGAGGAGTTAGATTCGAGGACGAATCCTTTTTAGGTGGGGAGAGTGTAATTCCCTGAACGTCGTTTCGGCGTTGGGTTTAAATTAATCGCGAAGTCGCCGGTAGCAATTATTGATCAATTGATATGTTTGGACAAATTGGTCGTAGTCATGTGGAAATTTGTTTAATGTGTTAATGCAGAATATGAAAACAAATATGTGGTGGATATGTGGTTGTGGATATGTTGTGAGTATGTTGATGCTCTTTTGTGGTTAGAATTCATGTGGTTTATGATTATCATATCATTCATATCATATCATGACATTTGCATATGTGGAAGTCGCCGCACCTAGCCGCGACCGTACCGGTATAGCATCGTATATTGCTGTAATACGATGCACACTCTTACTTTGTTGGGTAAGGGTGCTGTGGAGCATACGCATTCATATGCATTGCATTGTGGAAAGATCATTTGCATACCTATGCAATATATTGTGGTGATGTAATTTTGTGGAATATTCAACTTCATAGTTGTAATGTGGAATATACAACTTCCTAGTTGTAATGTGGAATATACAACTTCATAGTTGTAATGTGGAATATATAAAACTTCATAGTTGTAATGTGGAATTAGCTCATGTGAGCTACTTGTGGTATGAGGAATGTGGCAGTGGTCATGGATGGGGCTTGCTCCTTGTGGTATGATAGGGGTTGTGATTGTGGCAGGAGATTATTTTCTCTTGTAGTAATTATTGATAGCAGTTGTGGATGTGAGAAACAATAAAGTAGTGAAGTAAATCATACATATGCTTTATTGTCTTTGGTAGCGGTAGTGGTTGAGGTTTTAAAGTATCCAAACAAGATTTATTTGCTATTGTTTGACCATTGTTGGTGGTGATTTGAGGTTGAGGATATAAATGTGGTCATTGTGGAAATTAAATGTTGATGATTAAACTGTTGTAGTTTGATTAGCTTGTTAAACAGTTTGCTTGGTGAGATTTTTATCTCACCCTTGTTCCCCCCTTACAGGTGATTATTGAGCATGCATGGGAAGAGTAGAGTGGCACCACAATAATGCACTTGGATCATATATTTATGATGTAATAAAGACAAAGTGATTCTAGTCTTTGCCTAGCTATCTCATCAAAGTTTACCTTAACTTATTAGTGTTAAACTTGTGAACTATTCTTTTGATAGATTGTTGGAGGTTGATGTTAAATTATTAAATTGATTATCATTATCCTGTTTCGCTTAATTGATTATGCTTCCGCTTATCCTAACTTGTTTAGGAATTATTGCCAGAATATTTTATCTTGTAATTTGGCTAGCTGAGGAGAGGTTTTAGTGGCATCCCAGGGTAATGTGGGTCCTGGGGTGTTACAAATACTCCATGTGGGTGCCATAAGGCTCGTTTGGCATATAGACAACGAGGTGTATGGTTGTACCGTAGTATGTATGTATGAGTGTTGATCGAAATAATATGCAATGATGTTAAGTTTGTCAACGATTGGTTGTTATCTTTGTGCGGTTGTTATCATGAGCCATAAAAATATCGTATTTTAACTAACAGTAAATAGAACTAAAAAGTTAGTAAACAGAGCAGTACTAAGCTACCAACACAACACGAACTACATTACAGAAAAGAGGATGTAACACAGCAGTTGTACAAAATGGTACATGAAATATGCGATACATTGTAGTCTCGAACAACTATTGATCAGCACATGCATTGCATCGTCTAGCATGTGCTTGTAATATCCCGAACGTCGTTACGGCGTAAGTTTTTAAAACAATCGCGGAGTCGCCGGTTTTTCGGTAAAACGCGGGAAGGGAAAAATATAAATTGTGGAACATTGTAAAATAAATTAAATAAATTAAAACAATTAATTTGGATGTTTTGGGCTGTCGGAGGGTGGGCGGCCGCTTTAGGCCACCAGCCCAAATGGGGCCGTACCCTCCCAAACCCTAACACCCCTTTATAAACCCCTCCCTTGGCCCCTCCACCCTCCCCACCCTTGGCCGCCCCCACCCTCTTGGGCGCCTCCCCTCCCCTATTGCTGCCATTGGTGCCCCAAGTATTGCTTCCTTGGAGAAGGAGAAGAAGGAGAAGGAAAATAAGGAGAAGGAGAAGAAGGAAGAAGGAAGGAGAAGAAGAAGAGGAGGAAATTTTGGGGAAAATCTTCACCTAGTTAATTTTCCCTCATCCCAATCCTCTGTTTTATGGATTAATTAGGGTTCTTGGCACGGATTATGAAGGTAGTTAATAGATCAATTGCCCGATTAGAGATTAGACGCTGACTGTTTTTAGATTGATTCGCGCAGCGCATCTTGTCGCACGGTTTTGATCTAGAAAACGAATTTTCATGTGGGTATTCTCAAAAGGAACGTTGTAGAGGACTTCCAGATGCATCTCCTGTTTTTTTTTCATATTTTGCTACCATGGGATCTGGGAGATACGGAGTCGGACAGATTGGTATAGTCCGACGGTAATCCGGAGTTTAAAAATAGTAAACGAATTTTATGCCCTTGTCCGTAGTTGAGAAAGTTGTAGATAATTTAGAGATATATCTTCTGTACAAATTTCATAATTTGTAGATATCTGTGTTGTTTCTGGCATGCGTTTGAATACTGCTGTCCAATCTGCCAGAACAGAGTTCTTCCTCAATTTTGGGCATTAAATTACTCTTAGCTGTGATTAAAATAAAAATAGGTGTTCTCCATGAAAATTGTAGGTTTTTAAGTTATAAATCCAGAGAGGTATAATTTTGTATTTTTGGTTCATTAGTTTTAAAGATACGAAAAAGTGAAGCAGCGTTGTTGCAGAGAGTAATTTGTTGAATTGTGGAGCGGAGAGGAGATTGTGCGGGTTCGGGTTTCTAGCGATGTTTTATATATTTATGTCGTGCTTGTATGCTGTGGTTGTGTGCTGAGAGTTGTCTTATGGACAGGTGGTCTTGTCCTTGAGCGCTCTTGATCTCTGTTGTACTTCGCTTCGTCGGATTGAGGCAAGTGAACGTAGCGGTGGTTGCTGCCGTTTAACTTGTTATTCCTTCTACTTGCAACTTACATTATTATCTTAATTTGATACATTATACCATGATTGCATGATATTTTAATTGTGGAGATGGTAGCAAGTATTTATCCATTGATATGTTGATAATCTGTAGTAGACATGTGGAATTCTTGCTTAATATTATAATGTAGACATGAAATTAACATGTGGTGGATGTGGATATGTTGAGAGCATGATAATGCTCCTTGTGGATGAATTAATGATATTTATGAATTATCATATCATTCATGTCATATCATGTCATTTGCATATGTGGATATCGCCGCACTTAGCCGCGACCGATGCAGACTGACATCGTATATTGCCGTGTCGATGCACATCTTCGCCCGCGGAAGCATCGTATATTACCGTAATACGATGAACTACAATTCCTGCCTTGACAAGATTGATGTGGAGCATGGCATGAAGCATTCATATGCATTGTAATATGGAAAGATCATTTGCATACATATGCAACATATTATGGTGATGTTATTTTGTGGAATATACAACTTTCTAGTTGTGATGTGGAATTGGCTCATGTGGCCTATTTGTGGTATGAAGATTGTGGATGTGGTCGTGGAATGGGATTCGTCCCTTGTGTTTGGTAAGAGTCGTGGTTGTGGCATGAGATTCTTTTTCCTTGTATTAATTGTTGATAGCAATTGTGGATGTGAGAATTAATTAAGTAGTGGGATGATCATACATATGTTTTATTGTCTTGATGGTGATTTGAGATTGAGGATATAACATTGTTAGTTGTGGAAGAGTAAATATTGATGATTAATTTATTGTAGTTATGGAAGATTAAATGTTTCATATGCATTTAATTGATATTTAAAATGATAGCATTTATATGTCAATTAAATCTGAAATTGAAGAGGTATGATCCATGGAAGATTTATGGTGGTTTAATAATTGTGAACATGAATTGTGGTTGTAGTTGTATGAAATTATAAATGATGATGTATAATTGTTTGTAGTTTGAATAGCCTGTTAAACAGTTTGCTTGCTGAGATTTTATCTCACCCTTGTTTCTTCCTCCCTACAGGTGGACATTGAGCATGCATGGGAAGGGTAGAACGGTGCCACACTGATGCACTTGGATCATAGTTTAATGCTGTAATAAAGTCGAAAGAACTCTAGTCTTTGCTTAGATATCTTGTTGATGAATATTTCATCTCATTAATGTTTAATTCGGAACCGTTCCTTTGGTTATTAGGTAGAAGTTGATGATGAATATTAAATTGTTATTGCTATTCTGTTATTCCTTAATTGTTTATGCTTCCGCTTATACTATCTTGTTTAGTATTGTTGCCAGTTTAATTTATCTTGTAAAATTGGCTAGTTGTAGAGTAGTTTTAGAAGCATCCCAGGGTATTGTGGATCCTGGGGTGTTACAGTGCCCCTCCTGACCGCATCGCCCACAACGTGCACCAGATGTTCCGGCTTGCGATTCGTCCATATCATTTCTAATACGTCGGCTCTGTCGCCGACCCTTCCCACCCTTCAGCATGTGAACATCTGGAATCCAGGTCCTCGATGCAATGTCCAACGCGGCGAAGTTTTCACCACCCTGAACTCCCGGAGCTCCCCCACACCAAGCCTGCAGTACCCTCTCCTTAAAGAAGTACTCCGACATGAAGTTCGAAGGATTCATGCCCACGGTCCAGCATGCAGGGAGGACATGAGAGCATGGCTTGTGTAACAGCTTCAGCTTGTTGCACGTGAAGCTAGGTTCATTTGCATGTTCTCCAAGGCACACCTCGTGGGTAACAAGGGAACGAGCCGTCCTAAATCCGGCTCTATCATGGAGTACCACGTCGAACCGATGCTCCCTTTTGCCCATGACCTGCACTGTGTGCAATTGACCCTTCTGTGCCTTCGTCTCCATGTATGCCATAATTTTCGACGAATACAGGGCTCGAGGATTGGCCGCATGAGGTAGGGCATTCGCGTGCCTCTCCCTGAAGTAGCTAATTGTGCTGTAAAGAACACCTTCCACGATGGCGACAAGGGGCTGAGAATGGAGGCCCCTGAGAACCTAATTGTACACCTTTGTCAAGTTAGTTGTCATTATGTTGTACCTTGCGCTGTCTGTGTCATGTAACAGCGACCACTTCTCCAATGGTTCTCTCTCGATCCACTACGAGAAGCACTTGATGTTTCGTGAGCTCCTTCTTCTTGGACCAGCTGGGTTAGGCTCATCGAGTGCTGGCAAGGATTGCGGTTGAGCTGCTCCAGGAATGACCGACCCCTTGCTCCTCTTGTCGACATTCTTCCTGGTATGCTCGTCCAACAGCACCCACAAAGCATCAAATTTCCTCCGCTGGTTCTGCATAGCCAACCTCTTGAATAGCTTCATCAAAGGTTGTTTCGGGAACTGCTTGAAAAAGTTAGCCCCTAAGTGACGAATGCACCACTTGTTCCTCATGTCCAGCCAGGAAAAGGGCTCTTCAGGGTCTTCCTGAAGTTTTCTTATTGCCTTTATAATCCCGGCATGGCGATCATAGATTACGCACACACCAGGATGAGTGCCGATAAATCCAACCCTAACATGTCTGAGAAATCACAACTAGCTCTCATAATTCTCACTTTCTATGAATGTGATGGTCAGCGGCAATATTTGGTTGTTGCCGTTAACGCCTATGGCCATCAGGATCTGCCTCTTGTATTTGCCTGTCAAACAGGTTCCGTCAATTGAGATCACCGGCAGCATGTGCCTGAATACCTTAATGCAAGTACCAAATGCTAACAAGGCTCTCTGCAACACCGCATATCCTGGTGGACTTGTGGACAGCATGTCTTGCACGATATATACGTGCCCGGGTTCCTGTCCTGCAACACCTGAAGCATACGAGGAAGATTATCACACGCCTTCTCGAAAGACCCAAAACGTTTTTCCAACGCCTTCTGCTTGGCACGCCATGCCTTCGCGTAGCTAATCTTGTACTTGAATTATTCTCAATAGCTACCACGATATGCGTCGCCTCCATGTCTTTCTTCTCCACTATCTCTCCGTACATCAAATTGGCTATAAAGGTGGACGTTAGGTTACGATGCCTCGTCAAAACACTGTTTAGAATGCAAGAGTGCGGCTCCACCTTTGATACAATCTAGTGAGTCTCATACTTGGGTCTACGTGCGTGCACCCTCCAAGGACAACCAGGCTGCTCGCACTTCACAGTGTACTGCTCCTGGCTTGATTTCACGACACGAAATGTCTGCTGCATTGAAAGAGCCCACAACTTGATGGCATCCTGTAGTATTGCCTTGTCAGCAAACATAGAATGCAACCAAACCTCTGTCTCGTGATACTCCAACGCTTATTCGTGCTCATCATGTGCGGGAACACCCTCAGCGTTAAACCTGTTCCATTCCCGCGGGATAAGAACTTCATCGTCATCCGAATTATCCTCGTCATCGTCCTGTACAGCTTTCTCGTCAGTCCATGCCCTCTGGTCATCACGGTCCATCTGCTGCACGATGTACTCAATATGCTGCCCTTGTCGGCTTGTCCAGTTCCCTTTGTATGGCTTGATCATTGTACCTCTCCTCCATGTACCGCATCGGCTTCATCACCATCAACTTGATCATCTTCGCCAACATGCGGTATGCTTGAGCTGCTAGCACCTCCCGGAGCAAGAGCGGACGCATGACCTTGCACAGCTTCTAGTGATCACGGTTGCACAAGCAGGACACACTCGTATCCACTGCGTCGACATCTTTGCACAAAGCCCTTCCACGCAGCAGTCCGCATCAATGTCTTCAACTCTCATCTCATGTCCGTGGGAGTCTAGCTCCAAAGCCCTTACACGACGACGCTGCACACCTCGGGGTCCAACACAAAACTCCGGGTCAGCCAATGTAGCACATCTGTGATTTGAGCATTCTCACCATTCGAGTGTACTAGAGTGACTTGCGGAAAACCGCTCAAATCCACACCATTCGGACCTTCACGAACGGTTCCAGCACCGTAATGCACTCTCAATGTAGTGGCTATTGCCATTGCTGATGTCGGCCTGCATATATATTTCAATTTTGTAACATGTCAAAATACTAAACTTTTGGACAATACTAAACTTTCTATACTACAAATTGTACTAAAATTTCTATACTCAAAATGTTCCAACTAAAAAATGTGTACTAAAAATTTTCTATACTAACATTTCTATACTAAAAATTATACTATATTTTCTACATCTACAATTTTTACTAACACTAATATTCGTACAAAATAAATACTGCAAATACAACATGCTAAAAAAATACCTGGATCTGAGAATCCGAATGGATGGAATAGCTCATACTCCTCCTTCCTTCCTTCCTCTCCTCTCCCTCTCCGCTTCTCCCCCTCCTTCCTCTCCTTCCTCTCCTCTCCCCCCCTCCCTCTCCACTTCTCTTCTGCCCCTCCTCTTCTTCCTCTCCTCCTCTTCTTCTCCTCCTTCCTCTCCTCTTCTTTTCTCTTCTCCTTTTCTTTCTTTTCTCGGTGCCGAGCGAGTGAAGCCAAAAAAATGGAGAACAGGGCGGTGGCGGCCGAGCGTGTTGTGTTTTTAACACCCCCCTATCGCCTGGGCATTGGGAGACTGGACGTACAACGACTGAAACTGCAGTCGTCCAACGCTCGGGAGACAGCAATAGTTCGCCCAACCGTTGCCATATTCACCACGTGACGCTGTCCGGTTGGGCGATAGGCTCAGTCGCCTCCCCATTAGGTGACTGGAGCCTATTTTTGTAAGAAAATTTGCCGCGGGTATATTTCTGTAATTTTGAATAATAGATTATTCATACAAAAATTTCTCCACCTCATACACATCGTATTTTGAGTCCACAGTATTCCATTCAGGGTGGTACTTAAATTCATCCAAATAGTCTTCACCAGATCCTAGCAATTCTTTGAACTGACATACTACTAAACAAGGGAAGATAATGGCAAGGGTGAGTATAGGAGTACTTAGCAAGCGTTATTAGCAAAATGCACTGAATGCCCATCATCTAACATTTCTGGGAACATCCAATCCACTCCTCATTCTCTTGCTCTCTTGCTCTCTTCTTTTTCTTTTTCTTTTTCTCTTTCTCTTTCTCTTTTTCCTCCTCTTTCTCTTTCTCATGATTAATAGAAAATAAGGTTTTGTTGTTAGGTTTTGAAAGAAGTCCAGATTATTACTTTAGAAATCTACTGAACACTCGTATAGTGGATAAAAACCTCCACTGGTTCCGTAGCCTCCAGTCCAGGAGATAGGCATGAATTCATGATTTAGATAGCACTGCGTAGGCTTGTACCACTTTACCCATAGTCAGTCTAATTCTTGTAGCAAGTGGATCTTCGCATTTTCATAGATGAGATACCTAAATCAGAGTACAGAACTTTTATATCTATCGCAGTATATTTATCTTCACCCAGACCCACTAAACGCAACATAGATGGTGGTAGGGTCAGTTCGTTCACCCTTACCTAACACTGCACCTACGCTAATATATGTGCCTAGGATTTTGCCCTCTATGACCTTACCCCTAGGTTTTGCCCTCTTTGGCCTTACCCAAACCTCATAATCATATATTACTTACCCATGTGGAGAATATCATATATTACTTACCCATGTGAAGAATATAATTGTAACACCCCAGGAACCACACTACCCCGGGATGCTACTAACTAGATATACAACTAGCTGGATTAGAATAAAATCCAGCAGCATCTTCCCAGAAAAATGTTAAACTACGCGGAAGCATGACCACAACATAAAATGGGAGATAGCAAAAAAAAATAAATGGCAAGAACCAAAAACAACGTTTATCAATATAATTCAGAATTTGCTCAACCACACTAAAGTCTACCATGAAGGGCATTATTAAGTTACAGGGGTCCACGACTAGATAGAAGCATGATTTTAAGAATTAAATCCTCCAATTTAAATAGCAAAAAACCATGAAGACTTGGTAAATAGTGTCGTGCTGCTCTATCCTTTCTACACATGCTCAAGGTTCACCTAGAAGAGGGAAAACAAGGGTGAGATAAAATCTCAGCAAACAAATTGTTTAACAATTTAATTAAATTGTGGATGATTAAGTACTCATTTAATAACACGTAGCACAATGATAGAACATTATCACATAGTTCTTCTCAACCACACTGTAAAATTCCTTCATAACCCAAAACCACAATGCACAAAGCAATAGCACAACTATAAGTGATTTCACCATAAGATAAACCATGTACCACCAGTCAATGCCACATACCTCAAATTATTTTCACCGTAAACAATACCACAAGTGACCATAATGAGCCAAAACATCCTAAGATCTTAAAATTAAGATTCATCCTCACGAAATGCATATGTATGCAAATGTTCCATTGCACCCTTACCTGGAAAAGTAAGAGTGTGCATCGTATTACGGCAATGTACAAAGCTGTACCGGTATGGTCGCGGTTTGGTGTGGCGACATCCACAGCGCAAATGACATGCTATAACATGCATGATATGACCACAATTGACTCCTTAGGAATATAGCCACATGAATAACAATCATATATAACAAGGCACAAAATGTGGCATGGCATCTTTATTTAAATATAGATTATTTACCAAACCTCAGCAATTATGGGAAGGCAATAAAATTAATATGTCAAAAAGTAGCAATAACCACTACGTTTACTTGCCTCTACCGAAGGGGCGAAGGGATCAAGCATAGTCAAGAGCGAAGCAACCTGTACACAAGGAACCACCCAGCACAAAACCATAATACAACATTCACGACTGAGAAGAAAATGCCTCTACGCCCAAAACCTACAACTCCCTCTCAAGTTGTTGTTCCCATACTCTGTTCCCTACAGCAGTGCTAGTTGTCTTTTTCATATCTTTTAATCTACTAATAAAACCACAGCAAAACTAATATATTGAAATCTACAGAACAAAAGCTACAAATTTCATGAAGACACTATAATTTTATTATATAGTTTTAAGGGCGTAATTCGCAATCGAAAACAGGGAACAGACTCTGCCTCCGAGTTCTGTCCAGCAACTTCCACAAACCACCACCGATAGCCTACTATAAAATTGTACCAGAAGCTAGTTCTAGATGTTATCTAGCACTTTCATTATTATGAGTTAATTCATAAAATTCATTAGGACCTCTGAATTAGTCCACGATCAGAAATTGGATTCTGAATCAAGCTCTGCTGCACAGTCGACTTCAATCCTCTGTTGCGCCTAAACCCTGCATCCACAAATTCTAAAAAAAATACGAAACTTAGATCTCTCCATCCTCTACAACTTTCGTGTTCATTAGTTCCTTAGGGAAAAATTTTGACTGCCTAAACCACCCAAACAGACACACTGCCCGATCTGATTGCGCACAGAACACTGATTAATATCTAATTAACGGTTTTCCCTAAATTATCCACCTCTAAGGATGAACCAAAAGCCTATGATCACCCTAAAACAGAGGGGAAAAGATGAAAATTTCTTACCTAGGTTACCCACACAGGTTTTCTTCACCTCCTTCCTTCTTCTTCTCCTCCCTTCTCCTTCTTCCTCCCTTCCCTTCCGTCTTCCTTCTCTCCCTTTCTCTTTCCTTCTTCTCCTCCCTTCTCCTTCTTCCTCCCTTCCCTTCCTTCTTCCTTCTCTCCCTTTCTCTTTTTCAGCAGAGCAGCAAGGGGCGCATGGAAGAAGAGGAGGCACGAAGGGAAGGTGGCGGCCAACGGGAGAAAAAGGGGGAGGGAATGGGGTGCAGCTAGGGTTGGGGCGAAGAGAGCGGCTGGGACTAATGGGCCGGCCTGGCCCAAGTGGCCGTCCTCCCTCTCTAGATAGCCCAAAAGAAAATTCCTGCCAAATCTTAATTTGTTTTAATAGTTCCACAGTCTACACCCGCCTTCCGCGATTCAACAAAAGAGAAGAAAAAACTCCACGACCCCGCTAAAACTTCCGTAAACTCGGAATGATGTCTAGGACATTACAATAATAACCTCGATAAAGCTACTAATTATGCTGGTCTTTAGATGGAACGATGGTTGATACAATTGATATAGTCCATTACACAAGTGAAGTCTGATTAACCTTATATTTTATCCGTATACAGAAGGTCCCATACCTGCCCTTTTCTCTCCTGGCCTGGGGACCCACTTCCCACTTATTTACTGGCCTGACAGTGGCTTCTCCAACCGATTTCCCTAAATTCTTGGTACGACAGTGGCTTCCTCAACCGTCTATCCTTATCTCTTTCATTTCTCTCTCACATCATTTATCCGATTTAAACATGCTTATGATTTTTGATGTAGGGTAATAATAATTTCATAGGGAAATACTTGTTTTACGGAAGATAGTCTAATAATATGCTCAAAGTGATGCTTACCTGGATTTTTAACCATAGCTTCAAATTCAAGTAGAATCAGGTGAAGTCCTACCCGTGACTTGGATTGTTGCCTGCAATTAGATACGTAGGCTACGATGTAATTTACGCAAATATAAGGATGCAGTATGTCAATGTGCCTGTGCTCCTAGAGTAATGCTTTGGTCGACATAAATGGGTCCTAGTAATTATAATTTATTTATATCCGATACTCATCACTTGACACTAACATACTGGCATTAGGGAATATGGCTTATCTAGGAGGTATACTTGGCGGTGGGTTGGATGTTCTAAAATTTTCTACTCAAACGTGATTAAATATACATGCGTGCAAATATAACTATATGATTTATTCCTATCTGTTTTTACACAGGAAGTTATGCTTATTTAATTTTACGTAGGAGCGTAAGCTTTTATCTACCTCTCTAAATGATTCTAGGCCTCAAGGTCACTCGAATAAAATCCTCCCTCCTAGTACCACAAATGCTCATTATTGGTGTTTTGTAATTTAGCAAAATTCTACTGAGTAATTTGACGTGCAAATTTTTATTCGTAAAGAAAATTTTTATTATACACACACTTTTCCTCTCTCTTCTTTTCCTTCTTCCCCTTTTCTTTCTTTTCTTTCTTTCGATTTCTTTTTATGCTTTATCTCTATCCGGCCAAACCGGTTCCTCCCTTCATTTCCCCCATCACCTCCTCATCTCCTCCCGATCCAGATCTATGGCGCCTCTCTTGGTCACTAGCTGTCACGCCCCTGCGCCTCCAGCCTATGAGCCAGCTCCCCCTCTAGCTCCTCACCTCCATGGCGCCCCCAATCGGCTTTGGGTGTCGCACCCCCGAGTTCCCCTTGCGTCGTTGCTTGTGGCTGGGTGCCATGCGCCGCCACCTCCTCGGCAACCCTAGCTGCACCTCGGGTCTCCTTTTTGGGCTCCGGCCATAGTTGGTATCTTGAGGTCGCCAGTGCCTTCGGATCCTGCCTCGTCTCTCCCTCTATGCCACCACCTTGGGTCCCCTCAACGCCAACCCAAGCCGCTCCCCTTCAGCTCTAGCTCCTCATTGGCTAACTCCTCTCCCCCTTCTACATGGCTGAGCTCCTCTTAAACCCCCCTTTAGTCTTTACTTATTTCAGTGGCCCGCTTTACTTATGTTCATTTTTATGACTTGCAATGTATTTTGGTTTGAACTCTACTAAGGGTAGTGTTGAGCAGTTGCTATGGTAGGGCTCAAAGTTCGTCCATTCGCTGAGGGAGTGTGGATGGGCTGTCGGGTGCGAGTAGTGACTCTACACTACAGTGTTTGCCCCTCGGTACCTTCTTCTACCTATGTTCGTACTGTTCTATGCCTTAGCTCGTTGAGTGATGAAACATATTAGTGCTGTGGTAGCTTGTGGTGGTAGCTTATGGTGCTAGATGATAGTCACCGGGGGTGGCTAATTTTTTCTATGTTAGAAATGACTTATTGGGTACATTTGCTACCTATGTGGTGTTAGAACAAACCAAATTGATTGGAAGACTTGGGTGACCTACCTCGGCCAATTGGCTACCAGATTACGTGTGGTGGGGATGGAAATGGTCATGGTGGCCACTTCTCTGTCGTTGTGCTGGATGTGGCTTGTGGGAGCTCTTGTTGTCCCTCCTAGGGCTTGGCTCCTGCCCTTGTGCTCCTTGTCCCCGGTTGCTGGTCATGAACTCTCCTTGCCTCTGGATCTTGCTAGCTCGGCCCTGATCTCCTCTTGTGTGGGCTGAGGAGTGTTGGTGGTTTTGGTGTTGGATCTGGGATGGATTTGGAATGGGGAAATGGGATAAGAACTGGGGTGGCTCTCTCTCGGTTGGCTTGCGGCTTAGGTGTATGTTGTCTCCCTCCTTGTGGTCGAGAACTTTGGCCCTTATCTCTTGGTTGTGCATTCTCTGTGTTCTCTCTCTCGGTCACTATGCTAGGTGGTGAATCTGAGATATTTTGTGGGCTGGCTTGTACAGTGGTTCTTCGGTAAAAATTTAGGATTATTTTTATTGTCGGATGATGATCCTACGGCTGTGAGAGATGCCGACTAGACCTCAGGCGGTCTGGGAACCTTGATGAGCGGAATGCCCAGCTCGAAATTAAATTCTAGGGCTCTGACGATAATTCTTTCTTTTAATTATTTTCTTTTGTTCGGTCATTTTTGATATCTTTAAATTCATTCTTCTTGCAATTGAAACCATGGCTATTTTGGAAATCAGATCATTAGTAATTGTTGTATGAAATGATATGTGTGTAATTTATATCCTCCATAGCTTCTGAGTAATTGTAAATGTATAAGTTGCTCCTACTGAAATTTTATTTTTATATTTGATGTAATAACTACAACGGACTATACAATTATTGATTGCAATGTGTTGTAAATATTTAGTTTCTGAAATGGTTATTTTATTGGGGGGTCAAGCATTGTAAATTCACTGTAATTTATATTGTCGTTAATATGTAATATGAGTTGTAATATTTTTATTTGACTTGATGTAAATTTTAATTGTTTTTGGATGGATGTAATTGATTTACTGTGCAAGGACCATAATTAATTAACTGATATATAGACTGAAATATGTATATTCTATTTGAGTTATGCACTTTTAATTGTCGCACAATTACATTATGTTTCTTCATCTGGTCTATATAGATTGTTTTCGTCATCGTCAATGAAATCGTGAAAGTAACGTATTGGCTTATTGTTTGCCGATTTTAAGGAAGCATGTAACAATGACATAGCACCTTAATTTTAAAGAATTAATTAATGTGAATATAGAATAATTAACGAGTTAAACAGTAGCACAACCGCTACGTTTACTTGCCTCTACCGTTGAAGCGAAGCAATCACATGCGTTCAGGAGCAAAACCACCTGTCCAAAAGTGTATCTCTCAGCACAATGCTGCAGCATACAAAACGTGATTTAAAAATTAAAATGTTGCTAGAACCCCGAACCCACACATAAACCTCTCCGCTCAACAATTTGACAATCTACCCACTACAGCAGCGCTGCTTAATATTTTGGTATCTTTAACAATTTTAATCCATTTACAGCAAATGATATATTTCTAGATTCCTCACTTAAATACCTTCACTTTTCATGTAGATCACATATTTTTATTTTGATCTTAGCAAGGTGTAACTTAATGCGCAAAACAGAGGACGTTCTCTGTTCTGGCAATCTGGACAGCAAGATTCTAACGCGTCCTAACCACAGTGCAAGTATCCAAAAATTATGATTTTTATACAGCAGTTAGACTACTGAATTCCCTACATTTTTATCAATTGCGACCAAAATCATAAAAATCATCTACTACCCCTAAATCACACTTGAACAGCAATCTGTCCCAATCTACACCCCTGACAGACAGCGGTGTTCCCGACCCTGCTACGCCCAGATCTCACGGCCAACAATTCTGAAAACAATACAAGAGATGGGTCTCGAAGTCCTCTACAATTTTCCTTTTGGGAAGATCCGCAGGAAAAATCGTTTCATAGGTCTAAACTCAAGAAACAGACGCTGCTGCGAATTGATCTGGTGAGCGGAGGAAATCTCTAATCGGGTAATCAATCTGCTAATCCCCTTCTAATTTCGTGCCATGAACCCTAATTACTCTAAAAACAGAGGGGTTTGGGATTAGGAAAAATTACCTAGGGGATCCCTTAGGATCACCCCTCTTCTTTCCTCCTCTTCTTCTCCTCCTTCTCTTCTTCTTTCTTCTCTTCCCTTTCTTCTTCTTCCTTCTCTTTCTCCTTTGTACCAATGGACAGCAGCTGTGGAGGGGTGATGGAGGGGGGAGGGTGCGGCCAGGGGTGGAAAAAAGGGGAGAGGGGCCAAGGTATGGTGTTTATAAAGGGGGTGCTAGGGTTTGGGAGGGGCTACGGGCCTCCCGTTGGGCTTGCTGGCCCAAAGCGGTTGGCCCACCCCTTCGGACAGCCCAAAACATCCAAATTAATTATTTTCATTTATTTTTTTAAGTTTGGAAAATTATGCAATTTAATTTTCACCTCTCGTGATTTACCGAAAAATCAGGAAACTCCGTGATTAATTTATAGCTAACGCCGAAACGACGTTCAGGGTATTACAGAACATGTAGTTGTTGCTTCTTGTTACTCCCAATTGCTTTGGATGACAGCTAGTCTTAAGGATTTTAGCTAAAAATTATATAGTGTTCCCCTTTTCTGTGATAACACTAGTATTATTAGTGTTGCTAAAAATCCTATGCAACATTCCAGAACCAAACACATTGATGTTCGCTATCATTTTCTTAGAGACCATGTTAAAAAGGTTGTATTGCACTTCATTAATTCTGATTCTCATGTTGCTGATATTTTCACCAAATCGCTTGATTCTTCTCATTTTGCTCTTGCAGAGTGAGTTGGGTGTGTTGTATCCTATAGGATTATTCTAAGGGGGAGCTTGGTGTTTAAGTTTTTGAAAGTCTTGTTTATTATACTTGTCATATTATACATCACGTCTATGTCTTTGAAATCAAATGATGGGTACAAGAGCTGTCTTTATCATATTTACTCATTTACTAAGTAGTAGTAGTCGAAACAGGTTGTAATTAATCTGCTCTACTTGCACTAAAACATGACATGGATGAACACCTTGACTAAATTAATTGTGGATAGTACTTTGTGATGTTTATCTAAAATGATTAGCTAAATTGTGAGTCTTATTTTAAATAGTAGCTATCAGGGTAGTCTGTTTCATATTGCAATATTTTATGATTAATAAATTGGTATGTCATTAAAAAAATGCATAAATAAAAAGAAATATGCATCAAGCTTGCCATGGTTAAATAAAAAGAAAAAGGCACAAAAAGTGCATAAATAAAAAAAGTATGATTCAAGCATGCCACCATTTAATAAAAAAATTGCTACAAAGATGGGATTATGAAAAGAAGTGTGCTACAAGCATGCCACATGCTAAAAGATTTGTGCATGAAACAACAAGTTGCTATACGAGACTGCTAGCTTGTCTATATTTAAGGTTTGCTTCATATTTAGGCTTTGGCTTTTCGTTGCAATATCTCATTGTGCTCTCTGTAATCGGTTTGGTCTTGGTTGTAATGCCTATCATTAATCCAATATGCTTAATCATGCTAAAAACCTGTTTACACTTGCTTTGTGGTATATGAATTTATATGATCTAGGGAGCTCCACTCGAATGACTTGAATACAGTCTTAAATCAATTCACCGTTACATGGATAATCTACAAAGCTTCTGGATATTTCTTCTCTTGCTCCTTTTTAGCATTTTTCTCTCTCTGCAGGTCTTGATGATTTCATTGCCAAAGGGGATAGATTTGAAGAAAGGTGAAGAATTTTGAGAAGGACGAATTTCGAGTTCGAAAATGTTGAGTTTAAAAAAATTGAACAAAATTGCTCTCTGGAGTTAAGGGAGAGATTTCTGAGTTGAGTTTTCTGAGTGTTCTGAGCTCTTTAGTATTTTCTGCTATGGTTTGTGCTTTCTTTTTTTGCTGTGATCGATTCTTTTGCAAATTATCTCATTCAGGAGTTTGTAGGTGTTGTCAATATATTCATCAAGGGGGAGATTGTAAGACCATGTTATGGTCGTGCATGTTGTTAATGATGAATAATTGATATTTGGTTTTATTGGAATTTGCTTTTGTGGAAGTTCTAGTCGATGTGCTTCTGTGCTTGAGTTTTCAGGATGGCAAAATGATCACATTTGGTAATCGGTGGTCCGAATGACTTTGTCCGACCAGCAGACTTCGACCACATCCAGATTCGACCACGTTTACTTCGACCATATCAAAATTTGACCACGGTAATCCGACCATGGTAATTCGACCTCATCAATTTTCGATCATGGGACATCATCTACGGCAGAACGGCCATACCTGGTTGAAGATGGTAAGTTACAATATTTTTTGATGGTCATTGGTACAGTGTTTGGTCGATACTTGTTACTCGATACTCATAGACTTCACTTGTAGTACTCAGTAGTCAAAAGAACTCAGTACTTAATAGTCGCGGTTTCCATGATCGTGGTCAGCGATCGGTTGTCAGAAATTTGTGCTTTGTGCTTTGGTACTGTAGTCTGTGTGGTACTCAATAATCAATGGTCCAGGTAATGGTTGGAGATCAGTAGTCATGGACTTTGCGATCAAGTGCTTTAGCGGTAGCGATCAGTATTCGGTAGTCGATACTCGGTGGCTCTGTGGTCGGTAACGATGCAGATGATTTCCTGAGTGTTTTGAGTGGAGCAATGGTAATTCCTGAGTACTTGTTGTTTTTCGACTACTCGTTGAGCTAGCGGTCGTAATGAGTGCTCTAAGGTTGTTTTCTGGATAGCGATAGAAAGTGTGGTCATGGACAACTTGGTTGGTGGTTGTGGATGGCTTGGTTCTTGTCTATGGATAGACGATGTTATGCTTCGTGTGTGTGTGTGTGTGCTGATTTTGGTCAAGTTGCGAAGAACTTGTGCCGGGAAAACGTTCTTTAGTCTTTACATGTGCAGGTGAGCGTGGAAATGATCATGGTCGGTGATGAGAAAGATCAGGACTGGGATGGAGAAGTCTGAGGTCTAGGCGATCGCGGATGTCACGCGAGTTGGTCGGGCTCACGCTGGAGCATGTGGAGAATGAAGCTACGAGTGGTGCGGTCCAGGAGGCTTTGACACGAGCGATGATGGTGCATATGAAGATACATGAGGTGATGTCCTGGAGGCTTGTCACGTATTGGGTTAAGAGTTATGGATAGAGTCTGTAACTGAGAAGATTGAAAGAGTTTCGGATAGAGTCCGTAATGTGGAAGAGATGGAGATTTGAATAAAACCCATGTTCGGAAGAGTTTTGGGTCCCTTGATTTCAGGAAGAGATAGATTTTTGTGTTCGTGTTTGAGGCGGACACGGTATGGACATTAGCTTATAAAAGCAGGGGAGACTAAGGGCTAATGTGTGGCTTTCGAAGAAGTTTTTAGTGCAGTTTTGGTAGGGCTTTCGTCGAGAAGGTTTTTCGGGGTGCTTGTGGGGGCACTTTGTAACTCCACGAAGATCCTACAATAAAAATAAGTCTTGAATCAATCTGGTTCTTGTTTTGCTTGTAGGTTGGTTGTGATTGTAGGTGCTGTGGATCTTACGACCTCGTTCGAAGCGATCAGACGAGCAGTCGTACAAAGCGATCGGGTACACAGTTGTAAGCTAAGCGATTGATCTGGTTGTTCGTTTCAAATAGTCAAAAAGTTTTGAGTGCTGAAAAACTCCAAGCGGCGACAATCATTCACCCCTAATTGTTGTCTTCTATCCTATACTTTATGGCTTTGGTTTTGAGTTATTAATTCCTGCTATATTAACTAGATTATATTTGCTAAAATTATTTATAACTATTTTTTTTATATATTATCGCTCACAAATAGTTAGAATTTAAAATCCGTCAAAAGCTAAAGCCACGTTCTAAAAAGAACTCATCCTTTCCCGCGGAGGCAGAGGTGTTGTGTTCTGTTCCATCCTTTCCCGCGGAGGCAGAGGTGTTGTGTTCTGTTCCATCATGTGAACAGTAAATAGGAAGCAAGGCACCAATGTGGAGACTACCAGGAAGCAAGGCACTAGGCGGAAGCATCACGTGGGACATAAAAGACAGTAGAGAGATGCTTCATCACTTCCAGAAGGCAAGGCGCATAACATCGAGGGGACAAGCGGGTCCCACGGAGAAAGACACTATTCGTGCTGTCTTGCGCGTGTACCGGTCAGACGTCAGGGGGCAAGGACCGAGAAGTTGTGAAGATGTGAGCGCACGAGCATGATCCGAGTGCAAAAGATCAACGAAAATTTCAACCGTTGGTGCTAGTCTCTTGATTTTAATGGTTAGTTAGGACGAAGGTCTAAGAGAGGCTAATCTTTTTCTAGTACTCTTTCTTGATAATCTACAATTATCTGATATGGACTACGAAAATAAAAGCGAACATATGCGTCCAGAGTGTCTAGGACGCAGTCGATCTGAAGGGAAAAAGAGAGGAAGACGACAAGATAGATCAGACGATGCTTGCTGCCATCTATCAGGCAATACCAAATTCGATGATGCATCAGCTCATCAGGAAGAAGACAGCATGTGAAGCATGGGAGATGTTGGGATACAGGTAGGCTACACTAGCACAGATTAAAATTTTCTACCGCGTAAACCAGGAAGCCATGCGAGTAAGAGATCATGGATCGTTACCACTAGATACGCAGTACAGCGGAAGAAAAGTTGAAGCAGCCGATTCAACGAAGAGCACGTCGGTGTAGTGGTAGTAGTCGATCATCCTCCGGCCAACCATCTCCTCCTTACGATCATCCCGATTAGCGTCATAGTCGCAGCAGCGCCTCTACCGAGGTCCACACATCCAGAGTTGGAACATCGTGCGTCGGCGTGCTAGTACCAGCGTGCACGGTAGGGGTTATGAGCGGTGGCGGCTACGATTTCAACGGGTATGTCTTGGGATGCCTCCCTCAGCCCCGCACCTCTCTTTAAATAGGCTTCAATCGGATCCTTATCTGATACGAGTAGAGATCGAATCCAACTTGGAAACTATCATCCAGACCCTTATCTTTCCAGCCTATTAAGAGTGTGACCCTGTAGGTTCATGTATATTTGGCCATAGGCCGAAAAACTCATTTTTAGCCCATAAGTCGGTAGCGGTCCCTAACAAGACATGACGACTCCTAAACATACATAAAGATCATATCAGACAAACCTATATAGTTCGTATGTACCAATCTCTTTGCCTCATGATACTAGATAGAACTCAAGGTGAGAAGCGTTCCAGTTGATCATTCACTCAAACCTGTAGTGGATTACTCAGTTGTGATTGACTCCTCAACCACATTTGGTATGGCCATGCATATAACACCCCAGGACCCACAATGCCCCGGGATGCTACTATTGCTGCTCTACAACTAGCCAATTTATAAAAATAAACTAAAACTAGCAACAATACTACGCAAGATAGTATAAGCGAAAGCGTAAACAACTAAGGAAAAACAGAATAATAACAATTCAATAATCATAATCAACTATAACAAAATATCTATAGGAACGGTACACAAATTTAATATTGCTAAGAAGAAACATTTGTCAATAAGATAGCTAAACAAAGACTAGATTTCTTTCAACTTTATTTCAGCATTAAGATTATAATACAAGTGCATCTGTGCGGTGCCGCTCTACCCTTCCCAATGCATGCTCAAAGTCCACCTGTAGGGAGGGGGAAGCAAGAGTGAGATAAAAATCTCAGCAAGCAAACTGTTTAACAAGTTATTCAAACTACAAACAATTTAAACATCATCATTATAATTCCATACATCCACAATTACAGTTTATGTTCATAAATATTAAACCACCATAAACTTTCTTGAATCATACCTCTTAAATTTCAGATTTAATTAGCATATGAATACAATCATTTTTATCCCGTATTAAATGCAAAAGAAACATCTATTCCTCCACAAACCACACTAGATTAATCAACAACATTTATTCTTCCACAATTAACAACACATATATTCTTGACCTCAATTCACTATCAATGACGGTAAAACATTAACAAATTAATTCATGATTGACTACTTTAAATCCTCAACCACTACCACTACCAAAGGCAATAAAACATATGTATGTTTTACTTCAATACTATAATACTTCTCATATCCACAATTAATATAAACAATTAAAGCAAAAGAAAAGAGTTTCGTGTCACCATCACAATCACACAAGGGACGAACCACATTCCAAGATCACAACCACAACCTTCATTCCGTCCATAGCTCACAAGAGCCAATTCCACATTACAACTATGAAGTTGTACATTCCACAATATAACTTCACCACATTATATTGCATATGTATGCAAATGATCATTCCACAATGCAATGCATATGAATGCTATGCTCCACATTACTCTTGCCAGGGTAGGAAGTGCAATGCATCTTCCACATTACAACTATGAAGTTATACATTCCACAACATAACTTCACCACATTATATTGCATATGTATGCAAATGATCATTCCACAATGCAATGCATATGAATGCTATGCTCCACATTACTCTTGCCAGGGTAGGAAGTGCAATGCATCTTCCACATTACAACTATGAAGTTGTACATTCCACAACATAACTTCACCACATTATATTGCATATGTATGCAAATGATCATTCCACAATGCAATGCATATGAATGCTATGCTCCACATTACTCTTGCCAGGGTAGGAAGTGCAATGCATCTTCCACATTACAACTATGAAGTTGTACATTCCACAACATAACTTCACCACATTATATTGCATATGTATGCAAATGATCATTCCACAATGCAATGCATATGAATGCTATGCTCCACATTACTCTTGCCAGGGCAGGAAGTGCAATGCATAGTATTTCGGTAATATACGATGCTTCCCGCGGGTGAAGAGGTGTGTCGTATTACGGCAATATACGACATTGTACCGGTACGGTCGCGGCTATAAGCGGCGACATCCACATACACAAAGGACATGATATGACATGAATGATTGAATGATATGAAAATTCATTAATCACATTAATTCATCCGCAAGGAGCATTATCACGCTCTCAACATACTCACATCCACCACATGCTAATTTCATTATCAGCATTATAACATTAAGCAAGAATTACATAATTAAAATATCATACAATCATGGAAATTGTATCAAATTATGATAATAATGTAAACTGAAAGTAGTAAGAACAACAGGTTAAACGGTAGCAACCACCGCCACGCTTACTTGCCTCAATCCGACGGCGAAGCACAACAAAATCAAGAGCACTCAGGGACAAGACCACCTGTCCATAAGACAACTCTCAGCACTCAACCATAGCATACAAACACGACAAAAAATATATAAAACATCGCTAGAGACCCGAACCCGCGTAAACTCCTCTCCGCTCCACAATTCAATAATTTCATCTCTGCAGCAGCGCTGCTTCCTAATTTTGTATCTTTAAAAATATAGATCGAAAAATAGCAAATGATACTTCTCTGGATTCATGACTTAAAAACCTACAATTTTTATGTGGAACACCTATTTTTATTTTAATCACAGCTAGGAGTAATTTAATGCCCAAAACAGAGGAAGAACTCTCCTCTGGCAGATTGGGCAGCCGCGTTCAAATGCGTGTCCACAACAGCACAGAGGTCTAAACATTATCAAATTTATACATAAGCTATATCTCCAAATTATCCACAACTTTCTCAACTACGGACATATCTAGAAAATTTGTTTACTATTTTTAATCTCCGGATTACCGTCGGACTGTACCAATCTGTCCACCTGACAGATAGTGGTATTGCCGACTCCATATCTCCCAGATCCCATGGTATAAAAATTTTAAATAAATACAGGAGATGAATATGGAAGTACCCTACAACTTTCCTTTTGGGAATAACCACAGGAAAATTCGGTTAATATTTTTAATATCTGGATTACCGCCGGACTGTACCAATCAGTCCGCCTGACGGACAGCGGTAATGCCGACTCCGTATCTCCAGATCCCACGGTATAAAAATTTGAAAAAAATACAACAGATACATCTGGAAATTCTCTACAACTTTCCTTTTGGGAATACCTGCAGGAACATTCGTTTTATAGACCAAAACTGTGAGACAAGCCGCGCTGCGCGAATAGATCTAAAATCAGCCCGCAACTAAACTCTAATCGGTAAATTGATCTATTATCTACCATCAAATTCCGTGGCAAGAACCCTAATTAATCCATAAAACAGAGGATTTAGGATGAGAAAAAATTACCTAGATGAAGATTTTTCCCCAATCTTTTCCTCTTCTTCTTCTTCTCCTTCCTTCTCATTCTTCTCCTTCTTCTCCTTTTCCAAGAGTAGCAACGGGGAATCACCTCATGAGGGGGAGGAGGCGCAGCCAAGAGAGAGGGGGCGAAATCTGGGTGGGGGCGGCTAGGGGTGGAAAAAGGGGGAGAGAGGCCAAGGGAGGGGGTTTATAAAGGGGGTGCTAGGGTTTGGGAGGGGGTACGGGCCCTCATTTGGGCTGACTGGCCCAAATCGGCTGGCCCACCCCTCCGGACAGCCCAAAATATCCAAATTAATTGTTTTAATTTATTTTATTCATTTTTCAATGTTCTACAATATATATTTTCCCTTCCTGCGATTTACCAAAAAACCGGCGATTCCGCGATTGATTAAAAACTTACGCCGTAACGACGTTCGGGATATTACAATGCACTGCCTTAATCCAACCACATCGAGGGGCCTAGAGGTATCTCTCTCCTGTTATATAGGATGTGCAAATTCTATCTTGATCGCTCATATTCCTTTGTATGTTTCATAGTAAACCTGAAAGCTACATTTATGATCACCTAGTCACAGAGTAGTGTATGGTAGCCCCTAAGTAAAATATTACACATGTAGAAAACAATGACAATATCAGGTCTAAGAATTCTACATACACTATGTATGAGACCAACTGATACACTATGTATGGTCGCCTCTGGTTCAACATGTGCGACCTCGCCGAGGAATTCACCATGTACGGGTGGCGCCACTTTCCGGCAGGTGGAAACACAGGCGAGGTCGCACCCGGCGAGATGGCGTTCGCCCGAGCGTGTCTTCCCTTCCGGAGCCCTCCGGTCCTTGTAAGTTCTTCGGCTATAGGCTGCATACGCCTCCGTGCATGCCTGCGACTTTTTGTGAGTAACGCCTCGCTTTTGCGTGTAGGTTCCCGACTGGAGGATGCGGAGCGCGCAGTAGTTGCGTTCCTTGGACCATACACAGCGCCACTTTCCGTGAATCCGCAACCGCCTTGGATTCCCGTGCCAGAGCGTGTGACACCGGCATCGGTCCGAGCTCGTCGCCGTGTGGTGATGGCAGGGTAGGGGTGTCTCCTTCCCGGCGCAGGGGTTGGTCTGATGTCGCCGCATCTAGCCCACCGGCCACATCCAGCCCGTCGGCCGCATCTCTGGTGGCCACCGTCGAGACCGAGGGTGGCATCGGCGCCGGGTCCAAACCCGTCGGATCGGAGGAGCGCGCAGCCCCAGCGATGGGGCTTCTGGTGGTGCCGAGGGGACAGGCCGTGACGCCGACTCTCCGGAGGATGAGACCTTGTCGCCTGTACCGGCAGGCGAGGGCTTATGGCCTGCTCCGGTTGTCGCTGCCGCGGAGGTGGCCTTGGAGACGTCGCCAAAGTCTCCAAGGGCGAATCGCCCCCGGATACAATCACTCTCCCCTACAAAGAAGGGGTTCGGTGTGGCGAGCGGCGTCGCCGATGACGCGGAGTTCGACGGGGAAGTCCTTCTGGTCGAGGGGAGACTCACTGTTCCCCTCGCAGATGAACCCCCTACAGACGAGGTCGGGGCAGGGCGGATGCGTGCCCGTGCACCGGTTGACGACCTTACTTGAGCAGGATATGTTCTATAGGATCGTACCGCTGCATCCTTGACTAATAAGGAGGCAAGCACTAATGCTTGGTTGATGACACGAGACCTGTGGGCTAGAGCATGATTAACAGCCCGGATCGTGCCCCCTTGTGGTCTGATCCCCCGCTGTAGAGGGTCGTTCCTGATCAGCTTCGCCTGGCCAGGTGGCCCATAGGTTGTCTGACAAGCTCCATAATATTTTTTTTAGACCCTTTCTCTCGGTCGGGCCCTGGAGGAGGCGCGCATCCGTGAGCGAAGGGTGCTGGAAAGTCAACTCGAGCTGCTGAAGAGGCTCACACCATCAAGGATGAGCGCATTCGCTTGCTCGAGGCAGACAGCGCGAGGGCGGTCTCCGACGCGCAAGCGCTTGCCGAGGAGGTGCACCGTGCCACGGCGGAGGCCCAACACGCTGCAGCGGCAGAGCGCGATGGCCTGCTCCAGCAGATTGCAGCGCTGGAGAAGGAGAAGGCCCAGCTCGCAGCATCCCTTGGGGAGCGAAACCGGGCACTGGGAGACGCGTCAGTGGTGGCGTGGGGTGCGATGGAGTCCTTGGAGGGGCCCTTACGGACCTTATCGTCGATGTGCCGGACCTGACGTTCGGTCCTGAGGACCTGGCACATACACTCGCCCGAATCCGTGGCGCCAGAGCCTTCGGCGATCACTGTGGTTTCACCGATGCCTGCCTGGCTTTGGCCATGCTGTACAATCGCGGGTGCTCGTACGTTGCCGAACTGGCCAATCCCCGGTTGGAGCTGCCCGTCGGAGCTAATACGATGTCGAGCGCCATTCGCAACGTCCGCCTTGCCGCTCGGGCTTTCTACGACCTAATCTGGGGCTACATTGGGAGCCCGCGGCCAAGGTGGCGCTACGTCGGATGCTACACGGCGAGGGGAACCTTGGCCGGTGGCTCGACTAGGTTCCTCAGTGCGACGAGGATGGCTCCGCCCTCCCTGAGCACGGAGCGGGCCCGTAGGCATGACGCCGGGACCCAGTGTGTAGGCGTACGTTGTTATGTATGCGTTTTTTGTAAGCAGGCACCCTGTGGCCCCCCTGCCCCTTTATATGAATAAAGCGATGTTTGTCCACGGCCTTTTGACATACGTACCGTCTCTGCTCCTGGCAGGTGCCCGATGGGTGCCGAGTAGTGTCTTGGGATCGCCTGGAGACGAGCTCTGTCCTCCACCCTCCGAAATCGAGGTAGACGCGCACGCGCTCCGTCCCCTACCCTTCGAGGTGGTGGCAGCGGAACTGGCGCCTAGTCGAGGTAGGCGCACGCACGCTCTGTCCCCTACCCTTCGAGGTGGTGGCAGCGGAGCTGGCGCCTAGCCGAGGTAGACGCGCCGTCCCCTACCGAGGTGGTTGCGGTGGTGGCGCTAGCGAATCGGGCGCCTAGCCGAGGTAAACGCGTGCGCGCTCCGTCCTATACCCTTCGAAGTGGTGGTAGTGGAGCTGGCGCCTAGTCGAGATAGGCACGCGCGCGCTCCTTACCCTACCCTTCAAGGTGGTGGCAGCAGAGCTGGCGTCTAGTCCAGTAGACGCGTGCGCGCTCCGTCCCCTACCCTTCGCAGTGGTGGCAGGGAGTACGCATCTTATTTATACTCTAGAAAGTACGCGTAGGGACAACATCCACGCGTACGCTGGGATATTCGCATCTTGTTTATACTCCGTATAGTTCGCCGGGACAACATCCACGTCTTGTTTATACTCCCGTGGGCTACCGCGCGTCTTTGTTTAGACTCACGGAGAGTGCGCACGTTTACCGCGTGTCTTTTTGTACTCCGCAGAGTGCGCACGTACCGTGGGCTACCGTGCGTCTTTGTTTAGACTCACAGAGAGTGCGCGCGTTTACCGCGTGTCTTATTTTATACTCCGTAGAGTGCGCGCGTCTCGTGGGCTACCGCACGTCTTCGCACAAAGTATGACAGGTTTCACAAACGGTGGACTTTATTGATCTCCCATTTGCACGGGTGAGCCATTACAAAAGACAGGGTACTGACCACAGGTCGCTCGAGGATGGGGGCAGGATCGACCGCTGTTACCGAGGTTGCGAGGTGGAGCTCGTGGGGAGCCTCTGGTGCCAGGGTTGCAAGGTGGAGTTCGCGGGGAGCCTCTAGTGCCGGAGTGTTTCTTGGAACCGCCAAGCACCTTTATGCTATCGTGTCGTCCTCAGGAATCCTGGCGAGCCTCAAGCTCTATATGCCGAGCTATATCTTGGTCACCGCGGGTGGTGTTGATACCTCACGGGCCTGGAAGTTTCATGCATAAAAAACCATGATGTGGAACTGCCCTGAAGGAATTGAGGGTTGGCTGCCCCAATATGGCGTTGTAGGGGTACGGAATGTCGACGACGTCGAAGGTGACGTCCTCGCTCCTCATGTTGTCGTCTTGCCCGAGGGAGATCTATAGGCATATCTGGCCCAATGCCCCCAGCGACTGACCTCCGAAGCCCTGTAGTAGGATTCCCGAGGGACCCAAGCAGCTTCGAGGGATCCCCATTTGGTCAAAGGCCGTTGTGAACAAGACGTTCGCGGAGCTTCCTCCATCGACTAGGACGCACTGGACGTCGCATCCCGCGATGGCAACCCGGATGACCAGGGGATCTTGATGGGGGAACTCCATGCCCTCAGCGTTCGCGGGCGTGAAGGTAATGTAGGCCTCCGCACGTAGGCCTTCTGCTGCCACGCCGAGGCGAACTGCAGCGAGGAGCCCCCGATGATGACGTTTATGACTCACACTCGGCTCCCTCTGGGGCTTGGATCTGCAAAGGTCCCCCCTGGGGCTGTAACCCGTGATATTGTATTCGCATGGGGCCCTCCGGGGGTTGCTAGACGTGGGCTACGACGGGCGGCCGCACCTCAAGGGCTTTGTCCCTGATGATGCTTTGTCGGAGCACCGCGATGGTGGTGCATGCGCGTGTGTCGTGGCTACCTCGGCTGTGCACCTTGCACCACAAACCGTAGGGCTGGTCGTCGTGCTCCGCACGGGTTATCATCACGGCCCCGGCCGCACCCCCACCCCCGGCTCCAGCGACCCCGACCGCAGCCAGCGAGGGTGTTGTCTTCGGAGCCGCCCTCGATGTCGAAGATATAGCGAGCTCTCTAGGACTTGTGTTGATCACGCTTGGGCTTGTCGCCCGAGGAGTCCCTGTGCTAGGCGTCCTTGTGCTCGGGGGCGCCCTTCGGCGGCTCTTGTTTGTGCTAGATCTGCTCCCACGTGTAGATGGAGTTCGGCTCTATGGTGAAAAACCAAGAGAGCACCACTTCCTGCAGCGCGAGGGGGAGCCCCTTCGCCTTGGTGGTGTCGTCTCCACCCGCAGCTTCATGGCTGTCTCATACACGCGCACGAACTCTCGAGGATCCGTGTCGCCCTTGTATGGCTCGATGGCACTGGGGAACTTGAAGCCTTCCGGCCATATCGATTGTTGTAGGCCCGTGGAGAGGGCGGATTCTGGGTCTACATGTTGCAGTGGGATGTGGCTGGACGTAGGGGCCTTGCGGCTGTCCGCCCGCTCCGGCGTGGGCTCTGGCGCGATCACCGGTGGGGTCTGTTGGCTCCTAGCCTCTTGTATGTCCCGCACAGCTCCACGGAGGTCCCCTAGCTCTTGCCAGAGCATACCGATGGCCGTCAGCGGAGTGCTCTCCACCGTTGCTGCGGTTGGGGCTATCGGCGCACCCGGTTGGACCGTCGAGCCGCTGTGACCACGGCCTACACTCCTGGGCTATCCGATGTGCCGGGGTGGCAGACTTTAGAGTCGGTGACGAGGCCGACGTGGCCGCCGGACCCGTTTGCTGCTCCTGCACCGGGGGTGGGGTCGATCGTGGCGCCAGCGGTGGGATCGACCGTCGTGCCGGTGGTGGGGTCGATCGTCGCGCCGTGAGCGTCAATGTTCGTAGCCACCGTGCCCGCGCTCGCGATTGCCGACGCCGAAGCCCTGGTGGTGACATGAGGTCTCGTCGCGTCTTTCTTCTTCTCCTTCGCCGCCGATGATGAAGCTTTCCTTGGTGCCATCCTTCTTCAGATTTTGGAGCTTGCTCTTGCCGTTCCCTACGGACGACGCCAACTGTTGTGGTTACAGACCAAACAGAAAAGAGAGATGTCATAGTAGAGAGTTAGGTGAACAATACTTCCTAGGGTCTTCCCCATGGCCTGCACGGTACATATATATCCACATGGGGAGTGTTTTACAATCTCACCCTTACACTCTAGGGTCCCTCTTAGGGGTATTTATGTCATTGTACATATCCCATTTTGAGCCTTACAACCTCCTAACATGCCGGCTGGGCTTAGGTGGGGGCCACCTTTACAACATGCCCCATATTATGTGACAATTGAATCCGTCGTTCTTGATTATTGGATTGAATAGGGCACCGACCACTATACTTTCCCCGGTCATAAATATCACCCCTACTCATCTTAATATTATTTTAGTAAACTAGCTTTCTAATTTGGGACTTAGTCAACAGAGCTATCAAAAATTGATGATGAACTTTAGAATGATTTTATGGTAATGTGTGTTTTCTCAGTGAAATTCTATTTGCATATTTAATTATACTCTATGGCATATAGTTCTGGGCATTCTTAGGCGTAGGGTCCTGAGCGTTCTCGAGCACAAGATCCCGAGTGTTCTCGGGCATGAGGTCCTAAGCTTCAGTTATGATATGTCTATTCTTGTTCATAGCCCTAGTTGTTTTTAACGTAGGTCGTCAAACGTAGGTTATTCATCGTTTCGTAGTACCTAGGGAAAATGCTGCTGAAATTTAATAGTGATGGATGTAATTTAGAGTGATATAGAGTAGTGGTAGCATTCTAGGCTCAGTGTGTTGGGCTAGGGTGTTAGATGTCCATTATTTTAGGAGTATACATACTCGTGCACGTTCAATGGAAAATTATGCCTTGTACTCTCTAAAAAAAAAGATACTTCTATGTCAGTTTTGCATATTTAACATGCAACTCTTGCTGTGATGGTGAAGTTGTGGTTATACAACTTCAACAGGGTTCAAATCTTGATGCTCATCTTTACAGACGCATGTATACACTTCAGTAGAAATTTTATAAGGTTACAGATTTATCTCCAGTCCCTGCCTATTTAGATGTGTTAAGGAAGCGAACTCTTGTATGTGCGTGTGATGTACCTGCGTGGTGATAGATAGCTTGAATCAGCCATGAATAGAGCCCGGCAATTTGATTTTTGCTGGTTTTGGGCCTTGTGCGTCTAGTCTTTAGGTTAGAATTGATTGTCAAGCTAGGTAAACTCGTGAAATATCTTAATTGAAGCTGCCATTAATTTCCATGAGAATTGGTTGAAGGAAGATGCAATCCACCAACTTGCTGCATGTGCGTGCTATGCTGCACCTTCCATCAAATTTCTTCCTCCTTCAGAATTAATTAATATCCTTAATCTGTTAAGAACTATTACTAGTGCATGCTACTACTAGTCTTTGTTAAGAAAGAAAGCACTATTCCAATTAATCCGTCATCAACTTCTTGTGCAGGTTAGCTGCGCGGATCTTCTATCGAATTTCCTGGGTTCTATAAATTTGTAACTGCAACTCGTACATCTTTCTTTTGCTTCCTAGCTCCTCCCTTTCGTGTTTTGTTCTGGCTTAACAAGTAGTCCGTACTGCAGTATAGTGGAAGACTAGTATAAGTACTTGTTCAAGCATAAGGAGTAAGACTGTGCAATCGATTTTTTCGGTTTAATCGATTCGGTATATACGGTATATACGGTATTTGTAGTTCGGTAATATACGGTATTTTTAGAAGTACGGTTCGATATCGGTAAATCCCAATTTATTTCGGTGCGGTATCGGTAAATACCATATTTACTAAAGTTGACGCGAATTGCAAATAATATAGCGACTAACGAGACGAGTAGACGGTAATATCGCATGACTAGACGCCAGCAAAGAACTTGGAAGCAATAATGGTAGTACATGTATTAGAGCCTAGGAAGCAATAAAATGCTATTCCTGCATGTTGTGATGCTAATGGCGTGTATTTTGGACTGGAGATTTATAAATCCGGGAGTGCACTAATGCACCTGCCATTGTTGCATGGAGTATATCACCTAATCACCTATTGGCTATATTAATGCTGGCGGCAGAGCTGAGCCTAGCTCAGTTGGCAAGAGCGCGTGGCCGCTGTTGCCCGCCCGCGTTCGAGTTCGGCTCTGCGTCCTGTTTTCGGTATAGATTACTACGCGCTGGCCTACCTGGCCCGTTTGCACGGCCCACTCAGCACCCTTTTTTCTTTTTCGGTAGATTCGGTTTTTAATCGGTTTTTCCTAAAAAAAAACCGAATGCTAAAAAACCCAAATTTTGAAAACCGAACCGAATACCAAAAACCGGTCAAACCAAGTTGACCGGTTCGGTTCGGTTTTTCCGGTTCGGTTAAAAAATGCATAGCCCTAATAAGGAGATATAAATATACACCCTAGGTATTAATAACTGGGACGCTATAGTGCACTACACATAATTGTTTAAAATGCGTATATAGCCTAGGTATCACACCTGAAAGTTTTTGGATTTTTTACGTGGAGCTTAACTAGTTTATTAGCTAGTTCAAATAAGTTTGAACTGAAATTCAAATTAGAGTTACTTTTTATGATTTTATACAAAAACCAGCAAACCAAGTGATAAAAAATCATTAAAAACATTTTAAATTCGATATATTTTTTAAATATATGTGTTTTATTTGAATTTTTATAGACAGATATATACTCTAAAATTGAAATTTTTGAAGAACATACACAAATTTAGATTAAATTGTGTATTTGAAACATCCCATTTCGGCTTCTCTCTCTGTATATCGAAGACGAAGAAGACCAGCTCTGAAAGGAAGACCAGCTCTTCTTGTGTAGTAGTACTAGTCGTACTAGTACGTAAAGCATGTGAGGCGTGACCACACATAATGTTTTACCCCGTTTGTTTTTTGTGGAAGACTTGTCATGCGCGCATGGAGTAATGAAATTCAGAGCAGAGATGATGCCAGGCAAGTCAATGGGTGACTTTTTTTCCTTATAACTTTAAACTATACTTTTTATAAAAAAAAACTAACAAGAAGATTATAGCAAAAATATACTGTATTCAGTTGTATTGATTAAAATTATATATAACTATTTGTTTATATATTATCTCTTATAAATATTTAGAATTTAATAATTTAAACTATAAACTAAAAGGATCCGTATAGTATTGCCCAAGCATGCATGGTCAATTGTCTCAACATTCCACTATGAGAAAGTACCTCGAACAGCCGCCCCACCAACTCCAGCACCTACCTCTCACCTTCGCTTGTGAAAATGCAGAAACCCCCTGCATGGATATATATAGAATATGGACGGACGGCTTGCAATTCCGGGGTCCGGAGGCGCAGCAGCACACTCCTCGAAACCGTCCATCGAAAATGCCGTCGCCAGTGCGCGTGGTGTCGTCGCGCACCGTGAAGCCGCCTCCTCGGCCGCGCGAGCGTATCCCGTTCACCTCGTGGGACGTCTCCTTTCTCTCCGGCAACTACATCCAGAAGGGCCTCCTCTTCGCGCCGCCCGCCCGCCCCACTGCTCTCCACCGCCCATCGTTGACCACCTCGCCGCCGCCCTCGCTGAGACGCCGCCACCTACTACCCGTCGCCGCCGCCGTCACCGACCAGCACCGCGACCACGCCGCAACGTCGTTACCGCTCGGTCTCCATCGATCGCCACGGTCGGCGTCGAGATCGTCCACGCCATCGCCGACGGCGTGGCCATCGCCGACGTCATCCTCCCGACGCCGACGTGCGCGCGTCGTCGATCTTTCTTTCCGCCGACGACGCGATCAACTACGACGGCCACGAGCTCCCCTCTTCGTCGTCCGTGTCACCGAGCCGCCGACGGCGTCTTCGTAGGGTTCGCGTACAACCACGCGCTATCCGATGGCACGGCCTTCGGGCTTCATCAACGCATGGGCGAGATCGCGCGAGCTCGCGCCCGGAAGCCCCACGCCACCGACGCCGCGCGCCCTTGTTCGAACGCTGGTCGGCCGACGGCCGCGGGCCGCGCCGCTTGTGTTACCGCACTCGACCGCCGGAGCTCATCGAGCGGTTGGCGCGCCGCCGCCGCGCGGCGGATGTTGCACTTCGGCGGAGTCTGGCGGCGCTCAAGGAGCGGGCCCGCCAAGAGCTCTGGCGGCGGGGACACGGCGGCGCGCCCCCGACGAGATTCCAGCGATGAGCTCCACGATGTGGCGGTGCATCACCCGCGCCGGCGCTTGTCGTCGGGCGAGAGCGATGTCGCCCGCCATCAACAATCGCGGACGGCTCCGGCTGCGCTGCCGACGGAGTACTTTGGCAACACCATCTATGCCATCGCCACAAGCGGTGGCGCGTCGGGCTGGCGCCGCGGCGCGGGCAGGTGGGTGCGGCGGCCATGGGGCGCGGTGGCGGCGACACGGACGAGACATCCGGGCGCGTGGCGGCGTGGATGGCAAAACCGATGGTGTACACGCGAGGTGGTTCGACCGCCGGGGTGATGATGGGAGCTCACCGCGGTTCGACATGTACGGGTGCGACTTTGGGTGGGGAAAGGCGGTGGCGGCGGAGCGGCAAGGCGAACAAGTTCGACGGAAAGCGTCATTGTACCGGGCGGGAGGGGAGGCGGCATGGGCGCTGAGTGCCGACGCGGAGCACATGGCGGCCGGCGGGGCGAGGAGTTACGGGGCGCCGTGTCGCACGACGCCCCATCCGGAGGGGAAAGCTTGAAATGAATTCAGCTATTGCTGTGTTGTCTATCTCCTTTTCTTGTGTTATTTCTGCACCCACCAAATCTCGCATTGCTTTGTGCAAACTACCAATGTTAAGTTGTTTCGTGTTTGCTTAATCCAATAATAATAATACTGCTGTCAGTTTGAAAGCATCAAGTAATCTGATAAGGGACAAAGAAGAGAAAAAAGGAATTATGTCTCGAGACCAAGTGAAACTCGATGAACTTTGAAAGCTTACAACTAGGTGCTATAAAGCATGCCAACTCGCAATGCTTAATAGTGGCAAAACCTTTAACCTGGAAATGCTAGAGTACACTGTTCGGCGTCTACTGTTCCCAGAGTCGAGGACCGAATCAACATTTTCACAAGAATAAAAAAAAATACCACATCGAGAATTCTCCTCTTACTATAAGGGAAGAAACCAAGGTCATGTGCCTTCTTGCATCTAATTTGGTCATGTTGGGGTGAACACCTCCACAAGGGACATTACCACCAGAATTTTCATGTCACCATACAAGGATGACTTGTACAATGAGAACCATGAAACGGATCAAAATTCTTGATCATAAGAACAAAACTCAGACAGGACACAAGAACCATTCACAAGGCACAGATGAGATTCAGATTTCCACACTGGCAGGCAGAATAAAACATGCAGAGTTAACACAAGTCTTAAAACTGTACAATTTGACCAGTTCTCTTCTCTTCTTTACACCAACCAAAAGCACCCAATTCAAAGCCTGCTTCAGGGGGGCGACATCCGTTCCAACAAAAACTAGTAGATGCTGTTGGAAATCGAGAATGCACTCACACAGTACTTTCATGGACACACGCACTCTCAATCTTAACTCCTCTGTCTCTAGTTGATTAACTCAACCCCTAAATCTCTCTACGCAGCTCTCCTGGAGGAAATTCACACAATGATTCATTCCTTCAGAACACACACGAACTCTCGCAGAGAATGAACACCCATACACTCGCAAAGGAACAAATAAAGGAATAAGAGACGCACAATAACACGCATGATGAGGACATCTCTACTACGCATTCATCTTCCACTCTAAGGGTGTGTAATGAAGCTAGTGATGGGGCTCCACCAGGTCCTATGACAAGAGCAAGAGCAAAGATGCTACAACAACAGGTGCTTTTGTTTCTTAAAGAATTCCCTATTACTTTAGATGAGAATGGTATACTACCTAATGCAAATACATTGTGTGTTCTCATCTTTGAAGCAATGGATGAACAAGGACTTAAATTACAAGTTTTGGATAAGATTTTCAAGCCAAATTCGGACCTCCCACGTGCTCAATCCAATTCAAACTCGGATTCAACTCAGGATTCAATTCGGATTCAGTTCGGGACAGCCTGACAGGCAGTTACTAAAAAGGCCATAACTTTCACAAACGGAGTCCGATTCATGTGTTCTTGTACTCGTTGGAAAGATAATTTCAAGGGCTACGCAATGGATCTGGCCCCACCTTCAAATTCATCACGAATAAAAAGTTATGACCGAAACATGGTGACGGTTCAATTTTAGGTTTTTCATTTTGTGTGAGTTTGTTTCCAAATACATGTAGGGATGAGTTGGAGTTGGTTTATGACATCTTAGTCAGCCAAGAGGTGGAGAGGGAACTATATATTGAGGGTTAGACCTCCATTGTAAGAGCACCACTTTTGATAATAGAATACTCTTGTTCTTTCTGTTGGCCGAACCAACTTGAGGGAAGAATTGGGAGTTCATCTAAATCAAGATCGTTCAACCTTTCCGTTGGGAATTGGGAGCGCGATAGAACTTCATTTGGTGGTCGTGAAGTTCGGCACATGTGGTTGGGCGAATTATAGAGTGCTAACTCTTGCATTGGCAACGAGAGATCACTACGGTTCATCAAATTCACGTGAGTATCTTGATCCTACGTCGAGAAGATCGGGCGACCCCATATCATTTTGGTATCAGAGCGCGGTTTACTCGGTAGGATTATTTACCCTTAGTTTTAGATTTATTTACTTCTGTTCCTATAGTCTATTAAAACCGAAAATTGCCACAAAAAAATCCAAACCCTAGTTTTTACATCTGTTAATTTTGTGAGTTTTGTTAGGTTTTGATCCATTAGAATTTTGTTTAGGTGCTGATCGTTCGTGTTTATTTGCGTAGCTTAATCTTTGTGTCCAATCCAAAATCCAAAAAAAAAATCTTGCTGATATTTTTTTCATCAATTGAGACTAGCTGTTGAATGTTGCATCTAGGGCTGCTCTTGAGTATTTTACACATTGCTAAATATTTGTGACCACAAAAAAATCAAAGGAACGATTAAAGCTATTTTGGCCTTTACAAAAAATAGGACAACTGAAAAAAAAGAAGAAAAGAAAAAAAACATGGCCGAATTTGGGTGAGTTCCATGTCCATAAATTCAGATTGTGTGATTTAATTTCTTGAGCAATCTCATGCCCTTACATTGATATCATTGCAATTGGCTAGCGTCTCTCCTAGTACTTGGTGCAAAACGAGCTATCTAATTTTTAATTTCAGATTGCCTCTACTTAGCTCATTTCTTTGTTTGCATCAAGTCACATTGATCTTTGTGTGTGCATTCATATACTTCACTTAAATCTTTTGGATCAGCACTTAGGTAAAGTATTCTAGGTTGGATTATTACTTAACTTTACAACATCAAGAATTTCAGATTTTAGGATATACACTTCCATACCAAGCTCCATCATATAACCGTTGTTGTGTAAGTAGTGAACACTCTTGAATTCGCTTAATCATCACGTTGCTGTTGTCACTTCTACCACGTGTAAGTTTTTGTTAGCCTTAATTCACTTCGGAAGGGTAAGAACTTTACTTGGGAGAGAAAATAGTGAAATTAAGTGATTTCCATAAAGCATTATTCTACATAGCTACTTGTTTCTTGCATAGCTAACCATGTCAGGTGGAGGAGAACACCATGATGAGAGTGGTGAGACAAATGAAACTCAAGCATCCGTTAAGCAATATCAATTTGGGGTATTCCGTGAACACTTTCAACGTGAGCTACGCCAAGGGATCGATCAACTCCATGAGAAGCATGATACTTTCGCTGATCAAATTGCACGCGAGATGCAAAACATGGAGATACAAGCTGATGAAAATGTGCGCCAATTGCGGGAGGATATTGGAGCCCTCACTAGGCTCATACAAGCTCGCAATGGTGGCGATGAAGCAAGTGTTCAAGTAGGAGACGCTGCTACACATGTACCTCCTGAACCGCAACATCGAGTGGCTGCCAACATGGTGCGTCCACCACATATTGGAGGACGAGGAGGAGGAGGCTATGGAGGGCGTGGCCAAGGCCTAGGTGGTGGCCGTGGTGGTGCTGCACATGCAATGGAATGTGATGGTGATTTTGCTTTGCATCGTAATGACCAATATCGTCGTCCAAGCAATGAAGATGATGGATTGGGCAAGCTCAAGTTTTCCATGCCCAAATTTGTAGGTGGGGATGATCCAGGAGTATCTCACTTGGGAATTAAAGGTTGACAAGATATTTCGTATGCATCACTATTCGATGAGAGAAAGATACTGTTGGCATCTCTTGAGTTTGAAGGTTATGCTTTGGATTGGTGGGAACAAGTGATCACCCAAAGAGCTGAGAAAGCGGAAGAATCTGTTGCATCATGGCAAGAGATGAAGCGAGAAATGAGAGCCTGTTTTGTTCCTCGTCATTACAAACGTGATCTATTTGATAAATTGCAGAATATGAAGCAGGGAGCATGTTCTGTGGAGGAGTACTACAAGGAGATGGAGCTAGCCATGATTCGAGCCAAGATTCAAGAACAAGAAGAACAAACCATGGCACGCTTCCTCTCAGGTTTAAACCATCAAGTCAAACGAATTATTAATTTTCAACCCTATAACAATCTTTATGAGTTAGTGCATCAAGCTACAAAAGCAGAACGATAATTGCAAGAGGATGCTAAGTTTGCTAGATCAACGTCCTTTGCTGCCCGTACACCGTCCAGCGGAGGAAGATATGGTTCCAAATCACAAATAAGTCAAAGAGCAGTTCCAAGTGGTGGTTCAAGCTTTCCCCCATCATCTAGCAAGAAGGTAGAAGCCACTCCAAGTGCAAGGAGGCCATCAAATCCAGCAGCTAGTGGTGTCTCTTACGTGGGTTCTCTGACAAAAGTAGCGGCATACAATGCTTCAAATGCCTTGGCCGTGGTCATATGCAAAAGGATTGCCCAAATAACAAGGTGATGTTGATGTTAGAGGCTGGGAATATGATTCCGCAAGTGAAGAAGAGAATGATCACCATCTTGATTTAGGGACATATGATGATGCACATGAGGTAGAGCAAGACATAGAGTATTGTGACCCCGGTGTTGGCCCTATACTTGTGTGTGCGCCGACGGTGTTGAGTGTGCAACCAAAGGCTTCCCACGAACAACGTTGCAATTTATTCCACACAAGAGCTCAAGTTAGCAAGGATGGCAAATTTTGCAAGGTAATCATTGATGGTGGTAGTTGTCGTAATTTGGCTAGCAAGGAGCTTTGCAATAAACTTGGGTTGAAGTTCAAGAAACACCCACATCCATATCAGATTCAGTGGTTGCATGAGAGAGGCTCGTTGAATGTAGGATACACCGTGGATGTCGAATTTGAAATTGGCACTTATCGTGATACGGTCGAGTGTGATGTAGTGCTGTGGATGTATGTCACTTGTCGCTAGGAAGACCATGGCAATATGATCATCTTTGTGCTTCATGATGGAAGAACTAATCAATGCAAGTTTTGGTGGAACAACAAACAAGTGGTCTTCATGACAGTTGACTCCTTCTCAAATTGTAAATGATAATGTACAAAAGATTGAAGTGCAAGTTGAGAGTGAGAATGGGAGAGAACAAAAGAGTGTGATTCCACAAAAGGTGAGTGAGAACCACAAACCAAACCCGAGAGATAAAACAAAGAGTGAGGGAGAAAAACTTAGTCATGATAGCCACTAAATCGATTTGAGAGAGATGAAAGATGATCCCACCTTGATGCACCTTGTATTGTTGTACAAGGATGCATTGCTCTACTAATGATCTAACATCTCTTCCTAGTGTTGTTTCTCAAGTTTTGCGTGCTTATGACGACGTGTTTCGGAGGAGGTGCTGCGGTCTCGCCACCTATTCGAGGGATTGAGCATCAAATTGACTTGGTTCCGAGAGCCCTCTTCCCAACCGCCCGTCTGCACAAATCCGAAGAAACAAAGGAAATTCAGCGCCTAGTGCGAGCACTTTTGGACAAAGGGTATGTATGCGAGAGTCTTAGTCCTTGTGATGTTCCTGTTATTCTTATTCCTAAGAAAGATGGTACTTGGAGAATGTGCGAGGCGTAGAGCTATTAACAACATAATTGTTCGCTATCGTCATCCTATTCCTAGGTTAGATGATATGCTTGATGAGTTAAGTGGTTCTACTATCTTTGCTAAGATTGACTTGCGTAGTGGCTACCATCAAATCAGAATGAAACATGGTGATGAATGAAAAACTGCTTTTAAAACAAAATTTGGCTTGTATGAATGGTTAGTGATGCCTTTTGGATTGTCCAATGCTCCTAGTACATTCATGCGCTTAATGAACCATGTTTTGAGACACTTCATTGGAAAATTTGTGGTAGTTTACTTTGATGATATTTTGATATATAGCCGCTCTTTGGATGATCATGTTGAACACATCAAACAAGTGCTAGAAGTGCTTAGGCAAGAACGCTTGTATGCCAATCTTGAGAAGTGTACTTTTTGCACTAGTAAGGTTGTGTTCCTAGGCTATGTGGTTTCAGCTCATGGAATTGAAGTGGATGAATCTAAAATTGAAGCTATTAGAAATTGGCCAATACCTGTGAATGTTAGTCAAATTCGTAGCTTCCATGGGCTTGCTAGTTTTTATCGGCGATTTGTGAAAGATTTTAGCACCATTGCTGCCCCATTAAATGAATTAACTAAAAAGGGAGTGATTTTTGAGTGGGAAGACAAACAAGACAAAGCCTTTTTCGAATTGAAGAAATGTTTGACCAAGCACCATTACTTGCTTTACCGATTTCACAAAAACTTTTGAGATTGAATGTGATGCTAGTGGAATAGGTATTGGTGGTGTTTTGATGCAAGAAAGGAAACCCGTTGCATATTTCGTTGAGAAACTTCATGGGGCACAATTGAATTATCATGTTTATGATAAAGAACTATATGCTCTTGTGCGTGCGTTGGAAATTTGGCAACATTATCTTTGGCTCAAGGAATTCATTATACATTCGATCATGAAGCTTTGAAATACTTAAAGGCCAAGCGAAATTGAATCGTAGACATGCTAAATGGGTAGAATTCATTGAGACCTTTCCATACATTGTCAAATATAAGAAAGGCAAAGAGAATGTGGTAGTCGATGCATTGTCTAGAAAACATGTGCTTTTAACTCGCTTGGAGGTAAAGGTACCGGTTGGAAAGTTTGAAAGATTTATATGCTTCCGATCATGAATTTGCAGCTCCATATTCTAATTGCAAAGATGGGAAAGGGTGGGATAAGTTTCATATTAATGATGGTTTCTCTTCGCATGAATAAGCTATGTGTTCGGAGTCCTCGGTGCGTTTGTTATTGTTGCAGGAATCACATGCGGGAGGATTGATGGGGCATTTTGGGAGAGAAGACTTATATGATATTGGTGATCACTTCTATTGGCCAAAGATGAGGCGAGACGTGAGAGGTTCGTTCAAAGATGCATCACATGCCATAAGGCTAAGTCAAACTCAATCCACATGGTTTGTATACTCCATTTCCTATTCCTAGTGCTCCTTGGGAAGATATTAGCATGGATTTTGTATTAGGATTACCTAGGACCAAGAGGCGGTGGATTCAAGATTTGTTGTTGTAGATAGATTTTCTAAAATGGCACATTTTATTCCCGCCATAAGAGCGATGATGCGTCGCATGTAGTCGACTTGTTTTTCAGGGAGATTGTGAGATTACATGGAATGCCAAGAACCATTGTTTCTGATCGCGACGTCAAGTTCATGAGCTACTTTTGGAAGACTTTGTGGGCCAAGCTTGGGACAAAGTTGTTGTTTTCAACGACTTGTCACCCACAAACAGATAGACAAACGGAGGTGGTGAACCGCACACTTTCAACGTTGCTACGTACTATGATAAAAAAAGAACTTGAGAGAGTGGGAAGATTGTCTACCGCATGTGGAGTTTGCATATAATAGGGCGGTACATTCTACAACTCAATTGTGTCCATTTGAGGTGGTGTATGGTTTCAAACCAATCACGCCACTTGATTTACTTCCACTCCCACTACAAGACCGTGTTAATATGGAGGCTTTTAAACGTGCTAATTTTGTAAAAACGCTCCATGCCACAACCAAAGAGGTAATTGAAAAGAAGGTACGTGCTTATGCTTCCAAAGCTAACAAGTCTAGAAACAAAATGCTTTTTGAACCAGGTGATTTAGTGTGGGTACACCTTCGCAAAGATCGCTTTCCGGAGAAGCGTAGATCCAAATTGATGCCCGTGGTGACGGACCTTTAAAGTTCTTGCCAAGATCAATGACAACGATACAAGATTGAGCTTCGTGGGAAGACTATGGGGTGAGTTCTACATTTAATGTTGCTGATTTATCACCCTTCTTGGACAAGATTGCATGAGTCGAGGTCGACTCCTTTTCAAGAGGGGAGGATGAAGAGGACATCTCTACTACGGATTCATCTTCCACTCCAAGGGTGTGTAATGAAGCTAGTGATGAGGCTCCAACAGGTCCTATGATAAGAGCAAGAGCAAAGATGCTACAACAATAGATGCTTTTGTTTCTTAAAGAATTCCCTATTACTTTAGATGAGAATGGTATACTACCTAATGCAAATACATTATGTGTTCTCATCTTTGAAGCAATGGATGAACAAGGAGATCTCACCTTGATGCACCTTGTATTGTTGTACAAGGATGCATTGCTTTCTACTAATGATCTAACATCTCTTCCTAGTGTTGTTTCTCAAGTTTTGCGTGCTTATGACGACGTGAGCCCAGAGGAGGTGCTCGCTGGTCCGCCACCTATTCGAGGGATTGAGCATCAAATTGACTTGGTTCCAGGAGCCCTCTTCCCAACCGGCCGCATCGCACAAATCCAAGAAACAAAGGAAATTAGCCTAGTGCGAGCACTTTTGGACAAAGGGTATGTATGCGAGAGTCTTAGTCCTTGTGATGTTCCTGTTATTCTTATTCCTAAGAAAGATGGTACTTGGAGAATGTGCGTAGACTGTAGAGCTATTAACAACATAATTGTTCGCTATCGTCATCCTATTCCTAGGTTAGATGATATGCTTGATGAGTTAAGTGGTTCTACTATCTTTGCTAAGATTGACTTGCGTAGTGGCTACCATCAAATCGAATGAAACATGGTGATGAATGAAAACTGCTTTTAAAACAAAATTTGGCTTGTATGAATGGTTAGTGATGCCTTTTGATTGTCCAATGCTCCTAGTACATTCATGCGCTTAATGAACCATGTTTTGAGACACTTCATTGGAAAATTTGTGGTAGTTTACTTTGATGATATTTTGATATATAGCCGCTTTGATGATCATGTTGAACACATCAAACAAGTGCTAGAAGTGCTTAGGCAAGAACGCTTGTATGCCAATCTTGAGAAGTGTACTTTTGCACTAGTAAGGTTGTGTTCCTAGGCTATGTGGTTTCACTCATGGAATTGAAGTGGATGAATCTAAAATTGAAGCTATTAGAAATTGGCCAACACCGTGAATGTTAGTCAAATTCGTAGCTTCCATGGGCTTGCTAGTTTTATCGGCGATTTGTGAAAGATTTTAGCACCATTGCTGCCCCATTAAATGAATTAACTAAAAAGGAGTGATTTTTGAGTGGAAGACAAACAAGACAAAGCCTTTTCTCGAATTGAAGAAATGTTTGACCAAGCACCATTACTTGCTTTACCGATTTCACAAAAACTTTTGAGATTGAATGTGATGCTAGTGGAATAGGTATTGGTGGTGTTTTGATGCAAGAAAGGAAACCCGTTGCATATTTCAAAGGAGAAACTTCATGGGCACAATTGAATTATCATGTTTATGATAAAGAACTATATGCTCTTGTGCGTGCGTTGGAAATTTGGCAACATTATCTTTGGCTCAAGGAATTCATTATACATTCCGATCATGAAGCTTTGAAATACTTAAAGGGCCAAGCGAAATTGAATCGTAGACATGCTAAATGGGTAGAATTCATTGAGACCTTCCATACATTGTCAAATATAAGAAAGGCAAAGAGAATGTGGTAGCCGATGCATTGTCTAGAAAACATGTGCTTTTAACTCGCTTGGAGGTAAAGGTACCTGTGGTTGGAAAGTTTGAAAGATTTATATGCTTCCGATCATGAATTTGCAGCTCCATATTCTAATTGCAAAGATGGGAAAGGGTGGGATAAGTTTCATATTAATGATGGTTTTCTTTCGCATGAATAAGCTATGTGTTCCGAGTCCTATGCTTTGTTATTGTTGCAGAATCACATGCGGGAGGATTGATGGGGCATTTTGGGAGAGAGAAGACTTATATGATATTACCGATCACTTCTATTGGCCAAAGATGAGGCGAGACGTGAGAGGTTCGCTCAAAGATGCATCACATGCCATAAGGCTAAGTCAAAACTCAATCCACATGGTTTGTATACTCCATTTCCTATTCCTAGTGCTCCTTGGGAAGATATTAGCATGGATTTTGTATTAGGATTACCTAGGACCAAGAGGGGCAGGGATTCAGTATTTGTTGTTGTAGATAGATTTTCTAAAATGGCACATTTTATTCCCTGCCATAAGAGCGATGATGCGTCGCATGTAGTCGACTTGTTTTTCGTGGAGATTGTGAGATTACATGGAATGCCAAGAACCATTGTTTCGATCGCGACGTCAAGTTCATGAGCTACTTTTGGAAGACTTTAGGCCAAGCTTGGGACAAAGTTGTTGTTTTCAACGACTTGTCACCCACAAATGAGATAGACAAACGGAGGTGGTGAACCGCACACTTTCAACGCTGCTACGCACTATGATAAAAAAGAACTTGAGAGAGTGGGAAGATTGTCACCGCATGTGGAGTTTGCATATAATAGGGCGGTACATTCTACAACTCAATTGTGTCCATTTGAGGTGGTGTATGGTTTCAAACCAATCACGCCACTTGATTTACTTCCACTCCCACTACAAGACCGTGTTAATATGGAGGCTTTTAAACGTGCTAATTTTGTAAAACGCCCATGCCACAACCAAAGAGGTAATTGAAAAGAAGGTACGTGCTTATGCTTCCAAAGCTAACAAGTCTAGAAACAAAATGCTTTTTGAACCTGTGTGATTTAGTGTGGGTACACCTTCGCAAAGATCGCTTCCGAGAAGCGTAGATCCAAATTGATGCCCCGTGGTGACGGACCTTTAAAGTTCTTGCCAAGATCAATGACAACGATACAAGATTGAGCTCAGGAAGACTATGGGTGAGTTCTACATTTAATGTTGCTGATTTATCACCCTTCTTGGACAAGATTGTACAGAGTCGAGGTCGACTCCTTTTCAAGAGGGGGAGGATGAAGAGGACATCTCTACTACGGATTCATCTTCCACTCCAAGGGTGTGTAATGAAGCTAGTGATGAGGCTCCAACAGGTCCTATGATAAGAGCAAGAGCAAAGATGCTACAACAATAGATGCTTTTGTTTCTTAAAGAATTCCCTATTACTTTAGATGAGAATGGTATACTACCTAATGCAAATACATTATGTGTTCTCATCTTTGAAGCAATGGATGAACAAGGACTTAAACTACAAGTTTTGGATAAGATTTTCAAGCCAAATTCGGACCTCCCACGTGCTCAATCCAATTCAAACTCGGATTCAACTTAGGATTCAATTCGGATTCAGTTCGGGACAGCTTGACAGGCAGTTACTAAAAAGGCCATAACTTTCACAAACGGAGTCCGATTCAGGTGTTCTTATACTCGTTGGAAAGATAATTTCAAGGGCTACGCAATAGATATGGCCCCACCTTCAAACTCGTCACGAATAAAAAGTTATGACCGAAACATGGTGACGGTTCAATTTTAGGTTTTTCCTTTTGTGTGAGTTTGTTTCCAAATACATGTAGGGATGAGTTAGAGTTGGTTTATGACCTCTTGGACAGCCAAGAGGTGGAGAGGGAACTATATATTGAGGGTTAGACCTCCATTGTAAGGGCACCACTTTTGATAATAGAATACTCTTGTTCTTTCTCATACGAACCAACTTGAGGGAAGAATTGTGAGTTCATCTAAATCAAGATCGTTCAACCTTTCCGTTGGGAATTGGGAGCGCGATAGAACTTCATTTGGTGGTCGTGAAGTTCGGCACGTGTGGTTGGGCGAATTATAGAGTGCTAACTCTTGCATTGGCAACGAGAGATCACTACGGTTCATCAAATCCACGTGAGTATCTTGATCCTACGTCGAGAAGATCGGGCGACCCCGTATCAACGCACACAACCATGGACTATATTTTCTTTTTCCCGTTATTCTTTCAAAGTAACCGATGCAACAGATAAATACAATAGGCAAGCAGAGGCTTCGGCCCCAGAATGACTCACACAATGCACTCACATGGTCTGGCGGATTACTCATTCCTTCGAGCTATACATGCATGCACTTGATCCTATAAGCAAGGTTACAACTCAGAACGTGCATGTATGCACATGCAACCACTAACAGTAGCTCATGCAATTAAGTTCTTGAGCTATTCTAGTGCTTATACATGCACACGCTAAGCCACCCACTCGCTCATGCAGAACTTCAGAAGCGCTCACGTCCGCAGACTAACTGCACCCGCTTCTTTCTCCACGTCTATCACAGGACTCAGGCTCCTTTTGCATGCTAATACACTCAGACTTAAGGCTAACACAACTAAACATGTCATGCAAACACAAATAAACATTTAGACAACAAGATTAAACCCAACAATCACCCCCTTAATCTTGTTGTCATTATTCGAGTACCTTCTCGCCAAGCTTCAAAGTAATGCCGTCGTCATCGGCATCAGCCATAACGAGATGCGCCTCCTCCTTCTTCTTGTGGCATTCGGAAGCAAAATACCCATAGTCATTGCAATTGTAGCATCTTACTTTAGCCTTATCAAATTTGCGATAACTGCGGTTTCGCCCACCATTGCCATCGGAACTGTCGCCTTCGCGCTTTGACGATCGGACCTCCCACTCGGCCTGCGTGAGAAGAAGATGTTTGTCATTGTTGTCGTCGCCCGGAATGCTTAGACGCTCTTCATATGCCTTGAGACGGCCGATCGCTTCTTCCACCGTTATTGTCTTCAAGTCTCCAAATTGCTCAATGGTTGAGACAATCTGCAAGTACTTGTTCGGGACAGCGTAGAGAAGCTTCTTCACGACGTAGCTTTCCTCCAACTTGTCATCAAGACTACGAATCGGATTGACGAGAGTCATCAAGACTACGAATCTGATTGACGAGAGTCATCAACCTCGCGGCGAAGTCGTCCATCGACTCCGTTTCCTTCATGCACAAACCCTCGAACTCACTCTTAGGGGTTTGCACACGCACCTCCTTGACGCGATCGGCGCCGACGTACATCGTTTTGAGCGTGTCCCACACAGCTTTCGTCGTTTCCTTTTCGGCGAGTAGGAGGAGGGTCTCCTCCGGGACTCCTTGGAAGATGGCCGCAACATCCATTTGATCTTTGCGCTCATCAACGTCGTTGGCCACCACAGCTTCCCTGATGCCTTGGGCCTTCATGAACACCTTCATATTGATTGCCCACGCGGCGTAGTTGCTCTTGTTCAGCATAGGGTATTGAAGAAAGACACTGCTTTCTCTTCCCGATACCCTCGACGAACCACTGCTGGTGACGATGGTGTGACCTGACGGCGACACCAATCTTGTCCTCGGCATGGCTCTGATACCAAATGTTGGAACTAAGATGGACTCAACGCTCTATGTGGATTGAACTAAATGTTAGAAGAAACACAACAGAGAGGAGAATCAATTTCGGTGCGTTGCACCCTGTATTTAGAACTCTGTTATTGCCTCTCTGATACACGCATACATGGAGAAGACTGCTACTTCTTTTATTCCATTCTCAAATAAAACAATGATTACACGGTTCAAATAGCTAATGCGCAGCCGAGAACAACCACCATGATCCGCTTTCTATGCCATGCCTCCATGAGGCTCGGCCACTAACGAAATCATACATGTAGCTAGTGGAACCATGCATGCAGCTCTATGACTTGGTAAACAAACATGACATGCAACGTGCAATGGTCAGTGCAACGTGCATAGTACTATGCATGGATACAACTCAAATAAACATGCTACTAAAAAAACTAAGACAATAAGATTAACACAACAGATGCGCCAGGCCACACCAGAAATTCAGCACTAACCAATCTTCCTCACTTTTATACAATTTGGGATGGATATTATTGTGGCTACAGACCAAATAGTAAAGAAGGGACTGGCTAGAGAAGAGGAGAGCCAACACAGAGATCGTATGTGGAAAGTGAGTGAGTATGAATGAGGGATCCCCCTACTTCTGCCCCTCTTAGGTGTTTATATACATCAAAGGGGTAGAAGGGGTATTTTCCATCATACCCCTTAATAATTACAAAAGATGAGGGTACATTGGTACATTCCTCTATACTATTGGACATATTACATATTGGACCAGTTATAAGGCCCTGTCACGGGGGTTGAGCCACCCCCCACAACAGATACCTTTTCGCCTAGACAGTTAGACTTAACGGTGATTCACATCATGGTTATAATTTACAGACTCCTTGCCATGGAGTTCTCTCCAGCTATCTTCTCGTTCTGATTGTCACCCTCTTCATGGTCAAGTGTCAGATCTCAGAGCAACAACTCTAGAACCCTCTGTGTAAATCACACTAGTCCAGAATCAGCTAGTGCACACGGTGAATAAAAAAGACAAATATTATGCATAATGACAAACTTTATTTAACTGAATATGGGCCTGATGGCCAAAGTTTACATCAACGGCACATAAGCCAAAATTAAAATATAAGCAGCGGAAGAAAAACCGAAGCGAAAGAACCCCACTGAGCCTGCCCATAGGCAAACGATAGTAAGACGCGGCCTATTCGTTCTGATCCTCACCGAAGTCGATGCTGTCCTCTGAAAAATGATGAATTGAGCAACATGAGCACATAAAGTACTCCACAAGTTACACCAGGAGGTTTAACAAAATTAATGCATGCATAAGGATTGACAAAGGAAGGCATAATACGACTAATTGAGCGAAAAGTACAATTCAATTAAATATTGTAAGTAGATTCAAAAACTGAATTTGATACAATAGATAAAAACAAGATTTTTACCAAAATAATATCATTAGTGCAGACTCCAACCAAATACTAACCTATCCACGGGCATCCTACCCAGACCATCTTTTCCAAAAAGATCTTACATGGATTCCATCCATCCATGAGGTTTTCATAAACCATTTTGAAAAATAAAGTCTAATCCATCAAAAACTTTACTCAGCTTGCCCACGACCGTGGGCACGGCAATCCAGGATAGATTATACACTCTGTAGAGGTTGTACAACTTTATCCACAAGACATGATCACCCCATAGTGCCACCGGATAAACACACTTTCTTTGGTGTACGGCGAGGAGATCATGACAAGACCTTTACAATGCAAAGCCTTCAACCTGGGCAAGTCAACACTGAGGTTTCACTAGAACTTGAATCCACAAGTTGGAACCCCTTCTTGAGTCGAGTGAGACTTATCATGGCCTACGCCATGCTCACTTTCAACCTACAGCGAGACTCAGGTTGGGACCTGCAAATTAGTCGGCCAGGGTTGTCCCATACCAGTCTTGTGGTAGTACGAAAAGGGCTTTATAGCAGTAGCTCACAGACCGGTCCTTAACTGACCTAGGCACCAACCACATACACCTTGTGTCTGGCAATCAACATTGCGTCACCAAACAATAATACATGCCAGCAAGCACCCACCACCTAACCATTTTTCTAAGTCTAAACCAAGTTTTTATATTTTGTTTAGAAATATTTCATAATCCTTATTGACTCACCAAAGTCAAGAATATATTTTAAAAGATTATCATTTTATGTGAAAAAGGTTATCTGAAAATGAAAATTATGTCACTAGTCCATACTAGTGTATTAACTAGAGTTTTATCTAAGGTGACAAGGCATGTTGATGTCCAATGTCAAATTTGGCCATATACAAAGAAATTCTGGTCTTTTGCTAGCCCGTTCAAATCTTGAGGTTGAGATTTTCATAGGGGGGGTAGGTTTGTGACATTCTAAAATTTATTATCAATTTATTTGGAATTTATTGGATATTTTCTAGAAATTAATTTCCCGCTTTTTAATTTGGCCTAGAATAAAGCCTAATAAAATTTATGCGCATTTTTGGTCAAAATAGGTTTATTTTATTTTTGTTGAGTTCTTTACATTTTTTAGAATTTGTAGGATTTTTTGGGATTTATTTGGAGTTTTTTGATATTTTCTAGGCCTTTATTCTCTTTCTCATGATTTCTGGAAATCAAAATTTAAAAAAAAAACTTCCCACCTCACTCCTGGGCCAACACATGGACGGCTTAGATCGTTGCTCACACGTGCTGGCCCATCCTCTCCAACCACCGCTCTCCTTATCTTTTTCTCTCTCCCAAGGCCCGCATGTCAACCGCCGCCACCCTTTCTCCCCTCCCCACCCTCTCTCGCCGCCAGGTGGGTCCCTCCTCCCCGTCTTCTTCCTCTTGCCCCCCTTCTCCTCGCAGCCATGTTGCCTCATCCTTCGCAGCTAGGGGTGAAAACGGTCGGGTTAATCCCGATCGATCCGCACCGAATCCGATTGGTACCGAATCCGAGAAAAATATGGGTTAGGATATGGTAACAAGAATATCCGTCCGAATCGATATCCGTCCGAATCCGATACGCCTTCAAGTTTGATTTCGTGTTAGTGCTACTATTTGACGTTTCATTTTCTTTTGCAATGGTAAAATAAAATCTTCCACATCGCCTATTAAGTAGTAACATCAAGTTCTTGACAAGACGTCCTCCTACTCCATTTGTTGTACCGCATGCATTCCTTACAAACAAGTAGGGTGCAAACGGTTCGGGTTAATCCCGACCGATCCTAAGACCGAATCCGATTGGTACCGAATCCGATTAGTACCGAATCCGGAGAAAAAAATATGGGTTAGGATATGGTAACAACAATATCCGACCGAATCCGACCCGTTTTCACCCCTAATCGCAGCTGCCTCGCTCTTCCCGCACGGGCGCCGCCCCACTCCCTATCCCCTTTCGAACTCCGTGCGCCCACCTTCCCCCTCTCTCAGCGTCACTCCCCCTTATCCGCCCATAACAGCCGCCGCCACTGCCATTATCGTGCAGGTGGTTAGCTACCATGCGCACCCATCCACCCCCTATAAATACCCTAGAGCTCCCCCTTCCGCTTCCCTCTCTCCTTCCCGCCCCAACTTCTCCTGAAACTTGAGTCCCCCAGCGTCGTCACCTCTCTTCCCCTGTGCCAGCAAACTTCTCAAACAAGAAATCCCAGGCGCCCTGGCCACTTTTGTGCCCGGCCACCAACACCATCGGGTTCACCACGTCACGACCGACCTCCTTCGTCCTTCGGCTGAGCCTTCTCGTCGTTAGTATGCCGTCGACACCACCGCCCGAGCTCCTCTGCCGCCTCTCTCCATCACTGGCCACCTCCATCGCTCCTTCAGCTTCGCGTGAGGTACTGTCAGACTCCCCTCGCTCCCCTCTTCATTTTGCACTGCTCCCCGATCGCCGTCGTCCACTCTACCGCCGGTGACCCTCGGTCCCTGAGCTCCACCTCTCGTCGGTGCCGCCACGTCAGCGCACCTGGCCCATGTGGCAGCCATATGGCGCTCCACCTCAGCACCTAATGGCCACTCGGGAATCATGCAGCACCCCACCCACCACACCAACATGCGCATCCACATGTCCGCCAAGTAGCATGCCACCTAATGGCATAGGTCCACATGGACGCCACGTGGAGCCACATGGCACGCCACTCAACACCGAACCGCCCCTAGGCCACGTTGGTGTCACGTGTCAACCATGTGGCAGCCATGTCAACAACCACGTCTAGGGCTGATGTCAGCATGACATCATAAGTCCAGTTTTTAGGATTTAAACTTCTAGAAGCTCGTTCTCCTTCATCCTAACTCCGATTGAGCCAGTTCAACTTTTTAAATTCATCTAAAATCATGAACTATGTAAATATGAAATGTTTTAAAATTTTGATTTCATCTAATTTAGTTTTTTTAATTTGGAGGGTTAATTTCACTTGTAGACTATGACAACGAGGAAGAATTCTACTTCGATGATTCGCACTAATACGCAAAGCAAGCCAAGTTACATACCATGATAATATTGATTCTAGATTGCAAAATAAAATTTATGTTATTTTAGATTATATTGCATTGCTTAATTTTTATTCACAGTATCTCAACTCCTATTTTACTTTAGTTAATCCCCATTTGTTATGATACCTTTGACTTTGTGAATTTTTGTAGCAAATGCTTAGACCTGCATAGATGTAACTTTAGGCTTGGGGTAACATTTTTCACGTAAAATGATGAGCTTTTAAAATATATTTTTGACTTTGGTGAGTCAAGAAAGTCTATAGAATATTTCAAAATAAAATATAAAATTTGGTTTAGACTTAGGCAAATGGTTAGGTGATGGATGCTTGCTAGCATACGTTGTTGCTCGGTGGCTCAACGTGGATGCTAGGCAGAGGGTTATGCGGCAAGTGCTTAATTCATTGAAGGACCAGTCTGTAAGCTACTACTACAAAGCCCTATTGTACTACCATAATACTAGTATGGGACAGTCATGGCTGACTAATTAGCATGTCCCAACTTAAGTCTCGCTATAGGCTAAATGTGAGCACGACATAGGCCACAAGAAGTCTCACATGACATAAGAGGGAATTCCGATCTGATGAATTCCTTATTGAGGTGAGACCTTAGTAGAGGCATGGCCAGGTTGACGGCTTTGCTTTGTAAATGCATTGTTATGATTACTCAGTCGCACGCCTACGGAAGCGTGTAGTGGCCGACATAACAAGTCAATCATATCTTATGGGTAAAGCTGTATAACCTCTGCAAAGTTTATAAACTATCATGAATAGACGTGCCCATGGTCATGGGCATGATGAGTAAAGTGGAAATGTGGAATCTTTTCGGAGAAAGATGGTCTAGATGGGATACCCGTGGTTAGGTTAGTGTCAGGTCGGAGCCTGCACCAGTATTACTTTGTTTAGGAATTACTGATTTTACTTATTGTATTAAATTCCACAATTTTCATATCTAATTATTGTATTTCATTAAATGCTATTTTATGCTCAAATAGCCATATATGCCTTCCTTTGTTAGCCTTGCATTACTATTGTATCTTTCTGTGTAACTTGTGAAGTATAACTTTGTACTCACCCTTGCTATCACTTCTCAGAGGAGGACTACTTCAACTACGGTAAGGACCAGGACATGTAGGCTATGTCTTTATGTCATGTACCTGTGGGTAGGCTCTTGGGCTTTGTTGTTTATTTATTTGTTTCCACTGTTATCTTTCCTTTATTATTTTACCAACGAGCATTGATGATGTTTACTTTGGCCATAAGGTCGTACTATTTTATTTAATGAAGTTTGTCATTGTGCTTAATATGTATCCCTATTGCTGTTGTGTATACTAGCTGATCCTGGACTAGTGCGATTAACACAAAGGATCTAGGAGTTGTTGCTCCGGGTCTGAAACTGCCCCCACACGTGCACGCCTCCACAGTGCACTAGCCGCCACGCCTAGGGTTTGGGGTGGGTTGAGGAAGACAGGAAGAAGAGGAAGTTGAGGTACCGAGAGGGGATAGATTGGGGATTTGGGATTTGTTCAATTGGGGGAGGTTTGGGGGCTTGTAATGGTCCAGGCCTTTGGCCCATGTAATGGCTCAATGCGATGGAAGACGACCCAAGACGAGCTTGCCAGGAAAGCATCGTTGCCATGGTGCCTAATAGCACTAGGGTCAACTGGGATTCCACTGCTTAGCACCGGTGAGCCCGGCAATGCCCAAGGTAGCTGTGAGTCGCATCGCATATATATATATATATATATATATATATATATATATATATATATATATATATATATATATATATATATATATATATATATATATATATATATATATATATATATATATACACCCTAGGTATTAATAACTGGGGAATCATGGTGCCTAGGCAACATGGTTTAAAATAGGTATATACCCTAGGCAACACGTGTGAAGATTTTTGGATTTTTATGTTGAGTTTAATTAGTTCAAACATGTTTTAACTAAAATTCAAACTAGAGTTGCCTTTTTTTTATGATAGTTTGATAAAAAGGTATGTGCTGATTTTATACAAAAACCAGCAAACCATGTAATGAAAAATCGTCAAAAAACTTTGAATTTGAGTATTTTTTTCAAGAGAAAATTGCACTGTAATTCCTAAACTTGTGACGTTGTGCCACTCTACTCTCAAACCTTGCATTTTTCTTTCTTATCTCCTTAAACTTGTCTCCGTTTGCACCGTAGGTCATTTCCTCTGTTTGCTAACAGAATTTCCTAAGCTGGCACACAGGTGGCACATGGGGCTACCGCCCTAAGCCACTAGGCACTATAATCTGTAGTCTTCTTCCTGAGGGGAAGTGGAACAGAAGAGACACCTGGCTGAGCTTGGCGTCGGCAACAGGAAGCCACGAAGACCACTAGAGACCACCAAAACGGAATGTAGAGGCTTTGGTGAACCCATATGTTGCAAAGGCGTGGCTAGAGAAGCACTATAGCGGTGACGCCCAATGTTGTGATAACCTGCTGAAAATAAACCAAAAATCATTTTTATTAGGGTTACCGTCCCACCCCCCTCCCGAGTAAATTATAGTACTGGGCAAATCTTTTTGGGCTGCGTTGAAAAGGAGCCGGCCCAAAGTGGCCCATGGACGCCACTACGCTTGCCCTAAGCCCCTAACACGTAGGTTTCCCATCTTGCCCTTGGCCTCTCCAGTGCCCTCGCCACTAACGGCTCGTTCGTGGCTACGGCATTGCGTTTCCATCGTTCTTGATTATTGGGAGGGATGGAAGGGTGCACGAATCTTAAAAAAAATCATGATAATCACCAAAAAATTCTGATAATCACGACTTTACTATACAAGGGATGGAACGGTGCACGAATCTAAAAAATCATTATTGTGATTGTGCCCCATATTATGTGACAACTGAATCTGTTGTTCTTGATTATTGGGTTGAATAGGGCACCGACCACTACACTTTCTCCGGTCATAAATATCACCCCTACTCATCTTAATATTATTTTAGTAAACTGGCTTTCTAATTTGGGACTTAGTCAACAGAGCTATCGAAAATTGATGATGAACTTTAGAATGCTTTTATGGTAATGTGTGTATTCTCAGTGAAATTCTATTTGCAGGTTTAATTACACTCCTGAACATATAGTTCCAAGCATTCTTAGGTGCAGGGTCTTGAGCGTTCTCAAGCATGAGATCCCGAGTGTTCTCGAGCATAAGGTCCTAAGCTTCAGTTATGATATGTCTATTCTTGTTCATATCCCTAGTTGTTTTTAATGTAGGCCGTCAAACGTAGGTTATTCATCGTTTCGTAGTAGTGTACCTAGGAAAAATGTTGCTGAAATTTAATAGTGATGGATGTAATTTAGAGTGATATAGAGTAGTGATAACATTCTAAGCTCAGAGTGTTGGGCTGGGGTGTTAGATGTCCATTATTTTAGGACTATGCACACTCATGCACGTTCAGTGGAAAAATGTGCTTTGTACTCTCTAAAAAAAAGATACTTCTATGTCAGTTTTGCATATTTAACATGCAACTATTGTTGTGATGGTGAAGTTGTAGTTATACGATTTCACCCAACAGGGTTTAAATCTTGGTGCCCACCTTTACAGACGCACGTGTATATTTCAGTAGAAATTTTATGAGGTTATGGATTTATTCTCGGTCTCGGTCTATCTAGATGTGTTAAGGAAGCGAACTCTTGTATGTGCGTATGATGTACGTGTGTGGTGGTGTGTGTCTTTCTGGGAAAAAATTATGCTGATGTCCGTGAATATATATATAGAACATTTTCGATCAAGATGTTAGAGCTCACAGATCCAGGATATATAGCTTGAATCAGCCATGAATAGAGCCCAGCAATTTGATTTTGGCTGGTCTTGGACCTCGTGCGTCTAGTCTTTAGGTTAGAATTGATTGTCAAGCTAGGTAAACTCGTGAAATATCGTAATTGAAACTGCCATTAATTTCCATGAGCATTGGTTGAAGGAAGATGCAATCCACCAACTTGCTGCATGTGCGTGCTATGCTGCACCTTCCATCAAATTTCCTTCCTCCTTCTAGTCCATGCTACTACTAGTCTTTGCTAAGAAAGAAAGAACTATTCCAATTAATCCGTCATCAACTTCTTGTGCAGGCTAGCTGCACGGATCTTCCATCGAATATTCCTGGGTTTTATAAATTTGTGACTGCAACTCGTACATCTTTCTTTTACTTCCTAGCTCCTCCCTTTCGTGTTTTGTTTTGGCTTAACAAGTAGTCCATACTGCAGTAAAGTGGTAGACTAGTACAAGTACTTGTTCAAGCATAAGGAGATAGAAATATACTGGGACGCCATAGTGCACTAGACATAATTGTTTAAAATGGGTACCTACCCTCTCTCTGTATATCCAAGACGAAGAAGACCAGCTCCGAATGGAAGACCAGGCCTTGTGTAGTAGTACTAGTCGCACTAGTACGTAAAGCATGTCAGGCGTGACGACACATAATGTTTTACCCCTTTGTTTTTTGGCGGAAGACTTGTCATGAGCGCACGTGTTGGGCAAGCATGCATAGACCAATTGTTGGGTCTATTCTTTTTTTACTGTGATTTATATTTTTTAGCTGAAATTTTTGAATTTTAATTATTGGCGACAGATATTATGAAGAGAGAGATACTCGCTTACGATTTTGGTTGATACAGATGTTAGGCTTTTAACGTGTACTACAATTAACTTGTAGATCTTGTCTTAAAAAAATACTCTATTTGAAAATTAGGTATTGTAGCAAAAGCGAAAAATCACTTTTAGAAACCGTAAAGAATAGGCCCGTTGACGACCTGACTTGTAGCTAGGCAAGTCAATGGGTGACTCTTCTTCACTTATAACTTATATAATAGTAACTAGTTTTTAAACGGTGCATTTTTTAAGATATGGTTAATAGAAATATTGTTGTAAAAAATATATTGAGTTCAGTTGTATCGGTCAAAATTACATATAACTATTTTTCTCTATATACTATCTCTTACGAATAGTTAGACCACAGTTTAAAAGGATCCATGTAATATTGTGTTGCATATAATATTGTGTTGCAGTTGCACCGACCACTTCCAGAACTATACGACCACCTTGTAGTCGCTACGACCACTCCCTGCAGCCGTACGACCACCTTCTAGTCGCTACGACCACTCCCTGCAGCCGTACAATCACATTGAAGAGGCTACGACCACCTCCTGAGTCGCTATGACCGCTTTACTGATTCTCCGACCACATTGACAATCATTATGACCACGTTATGACCTCTCCGATCACACATCGCTGCTCCGACCACGTAGTCGTAACTTCAATAGAAGTTATGACCACATTCACCTCCGCTGTGCTGCACTTGCTTCGACTATGGTCGATCACCGTAGTCATAACTCGATTACAACCACGTAATGATTCTGTCAACCACGTTGAAGGCTCTGTCGGCCGCTGTGGTCGTAACGCTTTACGACCACGTCTCCCCGTTGTAATCGCTTATGACCACGCCTTCTCGCTGTGGTCGTAACACTTACGACCACGTCTTCTACTCTGTGACCGTAGTCATAACTCCTTTACGACCATGTCTTTAGCACCTACGAATACATCCGCTCGTCGTCGTGATTGTACCTCCATTTACGACCACGTTTGCGATTGTTACACCAATTGTTATCTTTTTCCTTGCCTCCCGATCACACCAATTGTTATCTTTTTCCTTGCCTCTCGATCACACCGATCGCCCTTGGCTTCTCTCCTCCCTCTCGGTTACATGGCTCTATCTTTTATGCCCTACTCTACGACTTCGTCTCAGATTCGACTATGACTATGAAGCATACTCAAACTCGATAGACTTGTACTCGTACTCGAACTCGAATACGACTACGATTTCCGACTCTATGACGACCATAACTTCCGACTCTGTTACGACCACGACTTCCGACTCGACTACGACTTACGACTTTAACTTCTAAACTAAAAATAAAATTACACTCTCTAATATATTGGGCATGTATGCATGGTCCAATCATAGACATCATCAATTGTCTCAACATTCCACTATGAGAAAGTACCTCGAACCGCCGCCCCACCAACTCCAGCACCTACCTCTCACCTTTGCTTGTGAAAATGCAGGGTTAGGACCAAGTGAACTATAGAGGGATGGAACGGTGCACGAATCAAAATCTTAAAAAAAATTTATCATGATTGTGTCCCATATATGTGACAACTGAATCCGAACACTAAAAAATCTTAAAACAAATCTTAAAAAAATTAGTGGAGTGAATAGGCACCGAACACTAAACATATTCTCTGGTTATAAATATATATAAATTTTATATATGTAATCTAAATATTTAAAAGACATTAATAGTGAATTTTTTAAAAAATTCACTGTACATATCATAAACGATGTGTAATCGTGGCCGGAGGAAGTACATCTAGCTCACGCAGAAACCCCTGCATGGATATATATAACCTAGGAGCATCACGTGGACGGACGGACGGACGGCTTGCAATTCCAAGCAGCAACACACTCCTCAAAACCGTCCAATGAAAATGCCGTCGCCGGTGCGCGTGGTGTCGTCGCGCACCGTGAAGCCGCCTCCTCGGCCGCGCGAGCGCATCCCGTTCACCTCGTGGGACGCCTCCTTTCTCTCCGGCAACTACATCCAGAAGGGCCTCCTCTTCGCGCCGCCCGCCTCGCCCCCACTGCTCTCCACCGCCCACATCGTTGACCACCTCGCCGCCGCCCTCGCTGAGACGCTCGCCACCTACTACCCCGTCGCCGGCCGCTTCGTCACCGACCAGCACCGCGACCACAGCGGCAACGTCGTCGGCTGCTCGGTCTCCATCGACTGCCACGGTCAGGGCGTCGAGATCTTCCACGCCGTCGCCGACGACGTGGCCATCGCCGACGTCATCCCTCCCGACGTCGACGTGCCGCGCGTCGTCCAGTCTTTCTTTCCGCTCGACGACGCGATCAACTACGACGGCCACGAGCTCCCCCTCTTCGTCGTCCAGGTCACCGAGCTCGCCGACGGCGTCTTCGTAGGGTTCGTGTACAACCACGCGCTATCCGATGGCACGGCCTTCTGGGGCTTCCTCAACGCGTGGGCCGAGATCGCGCGCGCCAGGCTCGCGCCCACAGAAGCTCCACGCCCGCTGACGTCGCGCCGGCCCTTGTTCGAGCGTTGGTCGGCCGACGGCGGCGCGGCTGTGCCGCTCGTGTTACCGTACCCCGACCTGTCGAAGCTCATCGAGCGGTTGGCGCCGCCGCCGCTGCGCGAGCGGATGCTGCACTTCTCGGCGGAGTCCCTGGCAGCGCTCAAGGAGCGGGCCAGCCAAGAGCTCCTGGCGGCAGGGGACACGGCGGGCGCGGCCGCCCTGACGAGATTCCAGGCGCTGAGCTCCCTGATGTGGCGGTGCATCACCCGCGCCCGGCACTTGTCGCCGGAGCGAGAGACGGTGTGCCGCCTGGCCATCAACAACCGCGGACGGCTCCGGCCTGCGCTGCCGGCGGAGTACTTTGGCAACACCGTCTATGTCATCGGCACGGAAGCAGTGAGCGCGTCGGAGCTGCTGGCGCGCGGGCACGGGTGGGCTGCGGCGACCATGGGGCGCGCGGTGGCGGCGCACACGGACGAGGACATCCGGGCGCGCGTGGTGGCGTGGATGGCGAAGCCGATGGTGTACACGCTGAGGTGGTTCGACCCTTCGGGGGTGATGATGGGGAGCTCACCGCGGTTCGACATGTACGGGTGCGACTTTGGGTGGGGGAAGGCGGTGGCGGCGCGGAGCGGCAAGGCGAACAAGTTCGACGGGAAGGCGTCCATGTACCCCGGGCGGGAGGGGGGAGGCAGCATGGACGCTGAGCTGGTGCTGACGCCGGAGCACATGGCGGCGCTGGAGCAGGACGAGGAGTTCTGGGCCGCCGTGTCGCACGACGCTCCGGCGGAGGGGAAAGCTTGAAATGAATTCAGCTATTGCTGTGTTGTCTATCTCCTTTTCTTGTGTTGTTTCAGTACCCACCAAAGCTCGCATTGCTTTGTGCAAACTACCAATGTTAAGTTGTTTCATGTTTGCTTAATCCAATAATAATAATACTGCTGTCAGTTTGAAAACATCAAGTAATCTGATAAGGGACAAAGAAGAGAAAAAAGGAATTATGTCTCGACACCAAACGAAACTCGATGAACTTTGCAAGCTTACAGCTAGGTGCTGTAATGCATGCCAACTCGCAACGCTTAATAGTGGCAAAACCTTGAAACGCTAGAGTACTCTGTTCGGCGTCCACTGTTCCCAGAGTCGAGGACCGGATCAACATTTTCACAAGAATAAAAAAAATACCACAGCGAGAATTCTCCTCTTACTATAAGGGAAGAACCAAGGGCATGTGCCTTCTTGCATCTAATTTGGTCATCTTGGGTTGAACACCTCCACAAGGGACATTACCACCAGAACTTTCATGTCACCATACAAGGATGACTTGTACAGCAGAACCATCAAACCAGATCAAAATTCTTCAGTCATAAGAACAAAACTCAGACAGGACACAAGAACCATTCACAAGGCACAGATGAGATTCAGATTTCCACACTAGCAGGCCTGTTCGAGTTTCAACTACCAAATAAAACATGCAGAGTTGATACAAGTCTTAAAACTGTACAATTTGCCCAGTTCTCTTCTCTTCTTTACACCAACCAAAAGCACCCAATTATCAACTCCCCACATCTATCTGTACAGAAGGGGGGGTGAATGGGGAGACACGGAGAGAGGCCTAGCAAACTCCCAACTCCAATTCAAAGCCTGCTTCAGGGGGGCGACATCCGTTCCGACAAAAACTAGTAGATGCGCCAGGCCACACCAGAAATTCAGCACTAACCAATCTTCCTCACTTTTATACAATTTGGGATGGATACCTTTTCGCCTAGACAGTTAGACTTAACGGCGATTCACAGCATGGTTATAATTTACATACTCCCCGCCATGGAGTTCTCTCCAGCTGTCTTCTCGTTCTGATTGTCACCCTCTTCATTGTCAAGGGGGTCCCCGCTGGCAACTGCCCCATCTTCCAGAGGCATATGGATGCATATGCCGTTGATCGGAAATGGTTCCTGAGTTCCATTCAGTTCACAATTATTCATGGTATTAGTAAAACACTAACACTAGATGCACTTTTGAGTATTGACATCAAGAGTCTGTCATATCAAACCCTCTTGTTAAGGGAAGAGTAAACACATTGGGCCTAGGTATTACCATTTCACTACTTAAAATCGTCATGATTAGTTTGTTCAATAGCAATATTATACTCCTTCATGCTTCAAGTATTGCTTTGCGCAATACAAATTTGTTAGACAGGTGTCCTTTTCAGCATACAATGCAACAACCATGTTTACCTCTGGAGGACCATGGTGAAACTTGGCAAGCAATATGACGTGACTAAACGTATGCTGACATCAAAAAATCATGAGTATTGCATCAAAAGTAAACATATGGGAAAGGAACATACTGTTATTAGAAGAATTGACGTATGTACCTGATTTCCAGACTCTGGTCCATTGGAATGGAAAAGAATAGGGCGGCATCTCTTATCCTCATTCATCAAACTTGAATTCTGAAAATGTGAAATGAGTGCAGTTCTTCCCTGGATCCTAGCATAAGCCAAAGAGGCTACTTTCTCACTGTTGAACTTCTCCCATTTCTTCCCATTAAACGCCTGCAAATTAAAAGCATCATCCAAAAACGTATCTTTCAAGCTGTTCAGATTAATTCCAACAGTAATCTACATGATGTGCAACTCTGCTAGCCAAGGATCAAGATCTCCATTCTGATGATAACAATTTACAGAACAGTGTAACATGTAAGGGCCAATAAAGAAAAGAAAACACACCTGGTAGAATGATATAATGTGCACAGGTGATATCATGTTAATGAACGCATAACCAACATTGCATTTGTTCTGCATGGGCAAAATACAATTAAATAGTGGTGGTCATCAAAATAAGTCCTGGGAAACAACAGTAGAATGCAACATAAAATCTAGTACCTTGAAATCAATTGGCAGGTAGAAAAAATCATATGTGCCTTTGTGGAGCTCATCAATTGCAGCCAAAAGCATCTTAGATGTGTACCTATCGAATTCAGGAAAACTGAGTCAGGACAACAAATTAGCAAAAAAGATAACAAAAGAAAATACAATATAAAAACTGCATACTTGTTTGGAATGTTTTTAATCATCAATGTCGTCCGAGTATCATCGCCTTTACGAATCTTCTCCAAATCAAGCAGATACTGCTTCTTGCTATCAGCTTGGAATGGACTGCTGTCAACTCGGCGGTTACGACCACGTTCAATGGAGCTGTCGAGTCCGAAAGAACCAGGCCCCTGATATGTGGGATTCCCCAAGAATGTTTGTCCCAATCTTGGTGACAGTATTGGTCTAAAGTTAGTAGAGCTATTATCTGACAGGCTTCCACTTAGAGCAGAAACAGGATTTATGGAAGCACGAGCAGCCATGTTCAGCATGAGGCTTCCCCCATTTCGGCCAGTACCAATATTCCCAATGTTCCCAAACCTGACTTGATTCATAAAAGATGTCTCTGGTGATTCAGGTAAAAAGCCAAAGTGGCTCTCAAATGGAGCACCTGAAGGGGCCGACCCAACATGATGACGATGGTGCTGATCTGAAGACCCAAACAATGAAGCCTGACGGCTGCCAAACAAAAAGCCTTGCCCCTGAGGGCGGTTATTAGATGAAATTGCACGTCCAATTGCTGGTGGGCGCCAAATCGAGGATTGAGAATGTTCTGGATAAGGCTTTGGACTGCCCCATAGAAATTCAGGACCTGTTAAAGTCCCCAGACTTGAACTCATATGTTCACTTTTGTGATCTTGGTATGAGTGGGAGTGCTGAAATGCAGTACCAAGGGACTGGTTGCTGTTTGAGAATACTTGATCATATTTAGACCAGTTGCTATCCTTCCCAATTGGCGCAATCTTCACAGCATTTGACATCAGTGAAGGGGGCATTGCAATAGGACTCATTCCATTTCCAGTTGGTGACTTGTTGAATGCTTGTAACAAATTGTTATCAGTTGGACTACCATATTGAGCCCATGCCGCTGCCAGGATGTAATATTCCTTAGTTGTAAACAAATGATTGATGGAAAATTAGATGAGGACAGGATAACAACCAAATTAGATCCAGTACAAGTACCAGTAGGAGAGTTAGCAATAGGTGAACCAACATGAGGATGCCTATAGCTTCTGGGTTCATCTTGGTCTAGCTCATGACCAATCTGCTGCATCATACTAAATCAGAAGAAAACATGAGAAAATGAATCAGATCAGTGTCAGTACATTGCATCAGAAACATTCCATCAATGCTAATTGGTTCACATGCAGGACAGATAACTACAAAAGCGTGCTGTCCAAAACTCAAAGGAACATCTCTAGATGAGCAAATGGGCATATCTACAGCTTACACAATATACCATTAAAGAATTAGTGAAATACACATTTAAAAAAACTCAGGGAGTACACAAGCTTGTTTGCTTTTCTTCCACTAAAGAAACTTCGAAACTGCAAGTGGATTATTCAAATAAATCAAAGTCAATCAATAAAGCGTAAATCTTAGCGCTTCAGTTGATGATGCATAAAACTGAATTTAACAAGATCGGATACTGCATTGTTTACTTTTAACTTGCAAAATGGTCAGAAAGCCAGAATGAACTTAGCGTGGTTTTAGCAGCAATACATATTAAACATGACATATTGACATGGCAATAACTACGTCAGGACGCTAGCACAAAATATAAGGAAGAGCCTCAACATGGCAAATTGACAATGTCCTGCCCATGTCAAACAATGAAATTTGATACAGGAAAATACTAGTGTGTAGCAGACAAAGTCGAGCTAGCTGCAGCATCAATAAATTGTTCACGAACATAGGTGAGAAATTAGGCACAAAAACAACAATCTGAAGGCATAAGCAGACAAACAGATTAGGAAAGAAACTAACTCATAATCATACTTTCTGCGCGTTCCACCAGGACGGCTTGGTTCCAACTTGATGCGTTTTCCAGCTATCTCACTCTTATTCAGTGACCGAAGAGCAGCTTCTGCTGCTCTTACATCATAGAACTCAATAAACTTATGATGTTTTTTATTCGGTGTCTCTCTTATCTGCAAATAGAAACCAAACACCAAAAAGAAAGATCTATGGAGCTGCAATCTTCAAGCAAAAGTATAATTTAGGGGGACTTGGGAGTAACATCCTAACCTCCTTTACTTCCCCATATGCTCCGAAAATCTGGCGAACTTCTTCATTAGAAACTGACGGATCTAGGTTAAAAATAACAAGAGTTCCCTGGTTTAAATCTTTGTCCGATGGATTGTCCTGCATAGTCAAAACGGTAATTATTCAAAGGAGTACTTTTGTGGGTAGGGGACTACCAGTGCAAAAGAGGAACATAACAAACCTTTGGGATGGAAAAATGGATGTCCAGCTTTCTCCTCCTCAAAGGCTTGTTCTGCAATGAACGCATTGCACCGCGTGCAGCTCGTATATCAAAATATGATATCATTACAAAACCTCTATGCTTTGTTGCAGTGTAAAGGGTTCGGATATCCCCGTATTGCTGAAATGACAATAATAAACACTGTCAAGACAAATTGAAATTCAATATCAAAGACATGCAGATAAGAACATTGTGAGCATATGATTAGAAAACATAGAAGATAGTGTCAAGATCATCAATGTCCTACATACAGTTGTTCAGTTACAAGATACACACCTACTGTTGAGTAAAAACCACTAAATCGGACTGGAACTGTAATTAAAAATAAATAAATAAATATAACAACCACTGCAGTTATTACCTCAAACAGAGAGCGCAACTCGGAATCCTCAACATTGCTATTAATGTTCCTCACAAACAGTGTCCTGGAAGGGTGCTCCCCATATGGATGCTCCCCGGCCACAGTTCCGGCACTGTTTGACAGACCAAAATGGTTGGTCCCATTGCCTCTAACCCCATCACCTACACTCGTATTCCCCAAACCAGCTGTGATGCCTTCCACAGGGTCTGAGTCCAGCTCCATGCCCCCTCCACTGCCAAATACATCAAACTCCTCCAATTCCTCCACAGGGTTTGTCTGCCCAAGGGGCTCAATCTCATTTGTGATCCCCGCAAAAAGCTCGTCTTCATCAGGCAATAAGTCATCGATTTGCCGAAGATCAAAGTCAAACTTGTAGTCCTTCCCTTCAGGATCATCGTCAAACTCTTTCAGTTTTGCAGATGTGTCATCCATCAATGGGGTGAAATGTGCAGAATCAGGAAAGTTCACTGAAAGAAAAGGAAATACAAACAATCAGGAATATCAGCACAAACATGGGCACCGCTACACTACAGTACAAAAGGTAGAATTCGTGAGATTATTTATGCAGTAAAAGTTGAGATTAGTTAGCGACAAATAGGGGCATGGGGCGAAATATTTGACATTTGGACTCTGTACAGTTTCTTTTTCCTCTCCTCCCTCTTGTCTCCCTTAGTTCCTAGTATCAACCTCTCATGTCTCTTCCATACATCCCTTTGCACACATTTACCAACCATCAGTCACTCCTCTGCCACACCCCACTGCAGGCATGAGCAAAGTAGGTGTTTTTTTAAGGGGCAGCAAACTAGGTGTTTGCACAGTAATGCTAATTCCCACATGCACAGACTAGAGCATATTAGCATGTGCCTACAAATATAGTATGGTTAAAGTGCCTTAAGAAGATGGAAAGTGGTGTTGTATGAGAGGACATTTTGGGAATTTCCCAATTTGTTTTAATAGTAGTAGTAGTAGTAGAGAAAGGGAGAATAAGGGATAAGGCCTTCGGTCTAGTTCAGTTCAGCCACAGCGTGAAATGGGGATCGGCCGATCCCCACTCCAGCAACTCCGGCGTTTTTGTCACAGCTGTTGGCAACGCCACCCTCATCTCCATCCTCTTATACCCGCCTGGGCTCCTCTCTCTTGAGCAGATCAGATCCCCATCGTTCTTTACCTTCTTCCATCTCCACCGATTGCTTTGATTTTGATCCAATTGGATCGGCGGCTGCTGAGATCTTCTCCCTAAGCTACGACCGCGGTGGTGAGCATGATCCGGTCCTCTCCTCCTGCAACTTGGAGCTCCGTTGTTCCTTCGGCCTCGGTCATGTGTGTCGACCATGGTTGTCACGCGGAGTCGGCGACCACGGCGAGTGAGGGCGCTGGACGCCAGGCGAGGGCCCGCGACTATATCACCCCCGACCGCCTGTCTCGCGTCTCGCTCTCTTCCGCTCTTTCGCCATCTCTCTCGCCGCGTCTCTTCCTCTCTCTTTCGCCGCCTCTCTCGCTCGCTCGCTGTCGCGTCTCGACTCACTCCCCGACGCCTCCCCGCCGCCGCCCCCGCCGCCTCCCGACGCCTCTCCCCGCCGCCTCCCCGTCGACTCCCCTCTCGCCTCCGACTCCTCCCGACGCCTCCTCGCCGCCGCCTCCCGTCGCCCGCCTCCCCCCATGGCGGGAGCACGCTAGAGGAGGTGGCCGAGCACGGGAGGGAGACGGCGGCAGGAAGGAAGAAGGTGGCAAGACGGAGGAGGCGGCGGTGATGGGACGGAAGGAGGCGGTGAAGCTAGGGTTCGGGCCAAGGCGAGGCGATCCTCCCCAGCGTCTCCTCCCCGGCGCCAAGACGACTTGGCCTTGCCTAGGCGACGCCGTGACAACCATGGTGTCAGCACTGCTCCAAAGAGAGCGAAGCAGGTGAGGGCTGGGCTTAGGCGGCGATTGTGCTGGCGATTTACCGGTCGTTGAGGCCTCTCCCGTGAGGAAGAGGTGCTGCGGTGGTGGTGTGTTGAGGTATTGTGATTTGTTTTTGGCTGTGTTTGGGTGCGGCTTCCGTTCATCCGAGTGCTTGGCTGGTCTCAGTTGGTTCCGTGTCTTGTGCAACATTCTCTGATCCTCGACTTTGCGTTCGTGGTGAACCTCAGTGTGTGAAGGAGGCTTTGTATCTCTAAGAACCACTCCGGATAACCACGGTTCAAGAGTCGGCAATAGGTTTTCTGAGTCGGTGTCATCCTCGACGAGCCTAGCCGAGTTACTTCTAGATATAGCTTTGAGTGCTATACTGCTATCTCGATTGTGAGTACTTTTATTGGCTTCAATAACTATTTTCAATTAGTTAAGTGTGCTATACTAGTGAATATCTTCATCTGTTTATCTCGATTTATTTCATCACTAGTAATGGGTGACTTGACATGATTAAATGTGGGCTAAACAATGGTCGATGAGGATTTTGTGGTCTGATCGAAAATAACAGTGACAATTTAGAAGCAATTTACTAGTTTTGAGTAATTAGTGACTATATTATTTGCTGTCGTGTCACTTGCCGTAGTATTAACTTGTCATCGGTTCATTCCATTATTGCAATTCAATTGATACCAGAATAATTGAACTGATGTTAATAGTTGAGGTAAAGTGTATAAGTGAAAAATAGCAGATTATTTTGAATTGTCACTCTATTTCTTGAAGCAGTTAGACCTATTGTGTCGAGGGGGGCATGTTTAATAAGTGCAGCCAACATCTGAGAGCACCAATTCATTAATTTAAAATGAATATACTGCAGATTGTTTATCACTTTGTCTCTGCAATGATCAGTATAATATGCTGTTTACATGACTAGAGGAAATTTCATGTTTTAATAAACATTTTAATTGAGCTCTTGTCATATCTAAGCTGCTGGAATTATGCTGTTAAATTCAATTATATTTCTGGAATTATTAGTAATTTATTGCTGAAACAGCATATTATACAACAAGTGGCATACATTTTTCATGCGGAAGAACCGGCAGTGAGGTTGAGAAGAGGCTTGCGTCGCCCAGCCCATTGCGTGCATTCGGCGGCAGTGGCGGAGGGACTCTCCACGGGTTACTATTTCCGGCCATCTGCCGCATCTTCATGGCAGGGGGGACTGCAAAACCTAACACAAGACAAAAGCATATACAGACAGACATTCAGACACAGGAAAAGAACAACACATACATATTGTACACCTGGAAGGGAAGGTGGGGCGAATGATACCTGGTGGATTGAGAGGATCCGGTGATCGGTCCATCACTGCATTTGCCAAGGGATGCCTGCAAGAAGAAACAAATGGAGCTAATTTTAGCATTAGGGCTTAGTTCTCCGCAGGGGGGTGGAGCTAATGGGAAAAACTGAATCTTTTTCTTTTCTTTTGCAGCCCCATGGATGAAACAACCTTGGCAATCACAGTTGCAAGACGACACGCCCTATAAACGCAGGGTATAATTCCCTTGGGAGTTGGGAGTGAAGAAAGAAACAAATCTAATCCAAACTGATGGGGAACGAACAAAAAAGGGCATCTTTTTTTGCAATCGAAACCAGTAAAACATCAGATTGCACAAGTCAAACATGCAAATCGGAATTCAAAAGAAAGCAAGCAGCTTTGACTCCGAAAAGAGTAGAGCGGAGCAGAGCAGAGTGGCGGCAGAATGAATCGATGAATGATCATTCTACAACCCCGTGAAGGAATTGGGCGGGTTAACATAGCGAAAGAAACGTTTCCCCCAAAAAAAAAACCACACAAATAAGTACAGCATACGAAGAACACGCAGAGGCTTACTAAATCAACTCCACTCCGCTTCAATTTGTTCATGGAGTTTTAGGCAGGCACAAACGATCAGGCGCGCGCACAAACAAAACCCCACCAAGAAAACAAAATAATTCGAGGGAATAAACGTTGAGAGAGAAGAGAGCAAGTGGTCACCTCCCTCGCGCGCCTCCTCCGGAAACCCTAACCGATTCGTGGGAGAAATCTCTCTCTGCTGTGTTGGTAGTGGCTGGCTGGATGCGAGATGTGGGGGAAGGGGAGAGAGAGAGAAGGGGAAAGAGGGCGAGACGAGGCGAGCGAAATCTTGTGCTCTCTTCCTCTTCTCTTGTATACACGAAAAATTCTCGAATTTTCTAGAGATGAACTCGAATTTTAGTAGAAGCAATCCAATTGAGAGAGTTATAGTGGAAATTTATAAGGACGCCGAGAAATTATCCATAAAAAATAAAATAAAACAAAATATGGAAGTAGTGGAAAGCGACAGCTATGATGATTGGGGCAGCCATTGCTACCACCTTTTGTCTCCAGTCGCCCATGAAACGTGGGGCCCGGGCACAGAGTGCATCCCACCTGTCAGTGAGCTGGGCGTGGAATCGGCACGCATACAACGAGAGCGGGGCCGGTGGTGGCTGGAGGCGACGATGATGGCCCGTGGGCCCACAGCGTCAGTGAGTAGAGCAGCCTTGCCCATGATCAGGGCAGAGCTCGTGGACAGTAGAGATTTCCTTGCACCGGGTCAGAGAGAGTATAGGGTGGATTGGAATGGCGGCTCGCGTCCGCTCCCTTGCATTGCATTGCAATGCCTTGGATTGGTCAACACTGATTGGCTTGTCTCTCCTGCCCGCATCTCCCTACAAAATACAAATCCACCCATCCTTTCTCTCTCCTGCTTTCGTCTCCTTTCCTCTCTCTATTGTTGTTCGCCCGCGAATTTCTCGTGGGCCATGTTCTCTTGACTTTACTTTTGATTTCTATTTATAAAATCAAAACTATTATAAATACTTGGTTTTTAAAACAGTTTTTCTATTTTTATTGCCATCATCTCGCTTCGAAGATAAAATAAAGATCACAGGTGCATCATATACCCCACTCTCACTCTAATCAAACATATGTATTTCTCCCTCGCATTCCCCACCGTTCACGTCCTCCTTAAAGTCACTTCTTTTGGCCACTATAATTTATTTTTAACTAAAAGTTATAGTCAAAAATCGTAAGTAAAAACTAATACAAATACTCCCTAGATTTATGGATTCTTTCAAACAAACAAATAGAAAAAGAAATTCAATACTACATGTACTACTACCATGCATGCTCTCCGAATTGTACCTAGCTACTCTATAATCATCCTTCCATCCATCCATCCGTATGCTACCATGCAAGATTACAGTTGCACGTCGCCAAGCTATATAATGTTTTACAGCAACAATTAATCGCCCAGAAGCTGATCGATGAGCTCAAATTTTCTTTCAGAAATTTTCTTTCAGATTGATATGATACTTAAATTTCATTGGGTGATCTCATATGTTGCTCTTGTCTTCTGGGCCATCATATGCCAGAAAATTTAGCTAATCCGTACCTGTCCTGTCTGCAGCTATATCCATGTCAAAGTCAGCTTAATTTGTGCAGAGCTAGCAAGCAGCATTAAAAGATGATTGCTTAGTTGATTGACTAATCCGGTTTTCTTTTTCCATTACTAATCTTTCATGTTTCATTTGACACGTAACTACAATGACTTGGATAGCTAAAACCGTGTCAACTCTGATTGCCTTTCTTCACAAGTATCTAATACGTACTACCCTAGGTTGTGTACGTTATTGTATAAGATGGATACCGCTGGGCTCCTCTCTCTTGAGCAGATCAGATCCCCATCGTTCTTTACCTTCTTCCATCTCCACCGATTGCTTTGATTTTGATCCAATTGGATCGGCGGCTGCTGAGATCTTCTCCTAAGCTACGACCGCGGTGGTGAGCATGATCCGGTCCTCTCCTCCTGCAACTTGGAGCTCCGTTGTTCCTTCGGCCTCGGTCATGTGTGTCAGCCATGGTTGTCACGGCGGAGTCGGCGACCACGGCGAGTGAGGGGCGCCTGGACGCCTAGGCGAGGGCCCGGCGACTATATCACCCCCGACCGCTCTGTCTCGCGTCTCTCTCTCTTCAGCCTCTCTCTTTCGCCTCTCTCTCGCTCGCGTCTCTCTTCCGCCTCTCTCTTTCGCTCGCCTCTCTCTCTCGCCGCCGTCGCGTCTCGACTCACTCCGACACCTCCCCGCCGCCGCCTCCCCGCCGCCTCCCGACGCCTTCTCCCGCCGCCTCCCGTCGACTCCCACTCCCGTCTCCGACTCCTCCCCAACGCCTCTCCTGCGCCGCATCCCCGTCGCCTCCCCTCCCTCGTGGCGGGAGCACTAGAGGGAGGAGGTGGAGGAGCACGGCGGGAGGAAGAAGGTGGCGCGGGAGGGAGGAGGCGCATGGGACGGAAGGAGGCGGTGAAGCTAGGGTTCGGGCCAAGGCGGCGATCCTCCCCAGCATCTCCTCCCGGCGCCAAGGCGACTTGGCCTCGCCTAGCGCGGCAAGTGACAACCATGGTGTCGACCTTGCTCCAAAGAGAGCGAAGCAGTGAGGGTGGGCTTAGGCGATCGTGAGGGCCGGGCTTAGGCGGCGGTGTCTTGGCGATTCTCGGTCGTTGAGGCCTCTCCGTGAGGAAGAGGTGTCATGGTGGTGGTGTGTTGAGGTATTGTGATTTGTTTTGGTCGTGTTTGGGTGCGGCCCGTTCATCCGAGTGCTTGGCGATCTCGGTTGGTTCCGTGTCTTGTGCAACATTCTCGATCCTCGACTTTATGCTCGTGGTGAACCTCGGTGTGTGAAGGAGGCTTTGTATCTCTAAGAACCACTCGGATAACCACGGTTCAAGAGTCGGCAATAGGTTTTCGAGTCGGTGTCATCCTCGGCGAGCCTAGCCGAGTTACTTCTAGATATAGCTTTGAGTGCTATAACGCTATCTCGATTGTGAGTACTTTTATTGGCTTCAATAACTATTTTCAATTAGTTAAGTGTGCTATACTAGTGAATATCTTCATCATTTATCTCGATTTATTTCATCACTAGTAATGGGTGACTTGACATGATTAAATGTGGGCTAAACAATGGTCGATGAGGATTTTGTGGTGCGATCGAAAATAACAGTGACAATTTAGAAGCAATTTACTAGTTTTGAGTAATTAGTGACTATATTATTTGTCGTCGTGTCACTTGCCGTAGTATTAACTTGTCATCGGTTCATTCCATTATTGCAATTCAATTGATACCAGAATAATTGAACTGATGTTAATAGTTGAGGTAAAGTGTATAAGTGAAAACTAGCAGATTATTTTGAATTGTCACTCTATTTCTTGAAGCAGTTAGACCTATTGTGTCGAGGGGGGCATGTTTAATAAGTGCAGCCAACATCTGAGAGCACCAATTCATTAATTTAAAATGAATATACTGCAGATTGTTTATCACTTTGTCTCTGCAATGATCAGTATAATATGCTGTTTACATGACTAGAGGAAATTTCATGTTTTAATAAACATTTTAATTGAGCTCTTGTCATATCTAAGCTGCTGGAATTATGCTGTTAAATTCAATTATATTTCTGGAATTATTAGTAATTTATTGCTGAAACAGCATATTATACAACAAGTGGCATACATTTTCATGCGGAAGAACCGGCAGTGAGGTTGAGAAGAGGCTTGCGTCGCCCAGCCCATTGCGTGCATTCGCGGCAGTGGCGGAGGGACTCTCCACGGGTTACTATTTCCGGCCATCTGCCGCATCTTCATGGCAGGGGGGACTGCAAAACCTAACACAAGACAAAAGCATATACAGACAGACATTCAGACACAGGAAAAGAACAACACATACATATTGTACACCTGGAAGGGAAGGTGGAGCGAATGATACCTGGTGGATTGAGAGGATCCGGTGATCGGTCCATCACTGCATTTGCCAAGGGATGCCTGCAAGAAGAAACAAATGGAGCTAATTTTAGCATTAGGGCTTAGTTCTCCGCAGGGGTGGAGCTAATGGGAAAACTGAATCTTTTCTTTTCTTTTGCAGCCCCATGGATGAAACAACCTTGGCAATCACAGTTGCAAGACGACACGCCCTATAAACGCAGGGTATAATTCCCTTGGGAGTTGGGAGTGAAGAAAGAAACAAATCTAATCCAAACTGATGGGGAACGAACAAAAAAAGGGCATCTTTTTTTGCAATCGAAACCAGTAAAACATCAGATTGCACAAGTCAAACATGCAAATCGGAATTCAAAAGAAAGCAAGCAGCTTTGACTCCGAAATGAGTAGAGCGGAGCAGAGCAGAGTGGCGGCAGAATGAATCGATGAATGATCAATCTACAACCCCGTGAAGGAATTGGGCGGGTTAACATAGCGAAAGAAACGTTTCCCAAAAAAAACCACACAGATAAGTACAGCATACGAAGAACACGCAGAGGCTTACTAAATCAACTCCACTCCGCTTCAATTTGTTCATGGAGTTTTAGGCAGGCACAAACGATCAGGCGCGCGCACAAACAAAACCCCACCAAGAAAACAAAATAATTCGAGGGAATAAACGTTGAGAGAGAGAGAGCAAGTGGTCACCTCCTCGCGCCTCCTCCGGAAACCCTAACCGATTCGTGGGAGAAATCTCTCTCTGCTGTGTTGGTAGTGGCTGGCTGGATGCGAGATGTGGGGGAAGGGGAGAGAGAGAGAAGGGGAAAGAGGGCGAGACGAGGCGAGCGAAATCTTGTGCTCTCTTCCTCTTCTCTTGTATACACGAAAAATTCTCGAATTTTCTAGAGATGAACTCGAATTTTTAGTAGAAGCAATCCAATTGGAGAGAGTTATAGTGGAAATTTATAAGGACGCCGAGAAATTATCCATAAAAAAATAAAATAAAACAAAATATGGAAGTAGTGGAAAGCGACAGCTATGATGATTGGGGGCAGCCATTGCTACCACCTTTTTGTCTCCAGTCGCCCATGAAACGTGGGGCCCGGGCACAGAGTGCATCCCACCTGTCAGTGAGCTGGGCGTGGAATCGGCACGCATACAACGAGAGCGGGGCCGGTGGTGGGCTGGAGGCGACGATGATGGCCCGTGGGCCCACAGCGTCAGTGAGTAGAGCAGCCTTGCCCATGATCAGGGCAGAGCTCGTGGACAGTAGAGATTTCCCTTGCACCGGGTCAGAGAGAGTATAGGGTGGATTGGAATGGCGGCTCGCGTCCGCTCCCTTGCATTGCATTGCAATGCCTTGGATTGGTCAACACTGATTGGCTTGTCTCTCCTGCCCGCATCTCCCTACAAAATACAAATCCACCCATCCTTTCTCTCTCCTGCTTTCGTCTCCTTTCCTCTCTCTATTGTTGTTCGCCCGCGAATTTCTCGTGGGCCATGTTCTCTTGACTTTTACTTTTGATTTCTATTTATAAAAATCAAAAATCATTATAAATACTTGGTTTTTTCAAAACAGTTTTTCTATTTTTATTGCTATCATCTCACTTCGAAGATAAAATAAAGATCACAGGTGCATCATATACCCCACTCTCACTCTAATCAAACATATGTATTTCTCCTCGCATTCCCACCGCTCACGTCCTCCTTAAAGTCACTTCTTGGCCACTATAATTTATTTTAACTAAAAGTTATAGTCAAAATCGTAAGTAAAACTAATACAAATACTCCTTAGATTTATGGATTCTTTCAAACAAACAAATAGAAAAAGAAATTCAATACTACATGTAGTACTACCATGCATGCTCTCCGAATTGTACCTAGCTACTCTATAATCATCCATCCATCCATCCATCCGTACGCTACCATGCAAGATTACAGTTGCACGTCGCCAAGCTATATAATGTTTTACAGCAACAATTAATCGCCCAGAAGCTGATCGATGAGATCAAATTTTCTTTCAGAAATTTTCTTTCAGATTGATATGATACTTAAATTTCATTGGGTGATCTCATATGTTGCTCTTGTCTTCTGGGCCATCATATGCCAGAAAATTTAGCTAATCCGTACCTGTCCTGTCTGCAGCTATATCCATGTCAAAGTCAGCTTAATTTGTGCAGAGCTAGCAAGCAGCATTAAAAGATGATTGCTTAGTTGATTGACTAATCCGGTTTTCTTTTTCCATTACTAATCTTTCATGTTTCATTTGACACGTAACTACAATGACTTGGATAGCTAAAACCGTGTCAACTCTGATTGCCTTTCTTCACAAGTATCTAATACGTACTACCCTAGGTTGTGTACGTTATTGTATAAGATGGAGCCAACATGGCTAATCATCCCCTATTACGCCCCGCGGAGTTCGCGCGCGGAGAGAGCGCCCACGTCGCTCGCGCCAGCGCTCCGCCCGCCGCGTGGCCGCCGGTTTCGCATACGGTCGGGAGAGCCATTTTGCGAAAAAGTCCCTGCGTTTTTCCGAAATTACGTGCAGGTCCTTGGTTCTCACGAAAAGATCCCTGCTAGTTTTTTTAGCCCCTCCACTTTGCAGGATAGCCCCCCGCGGTTTTTGAAATTGCACACGGATCCCCGTTTGTTTACGTACAGGTCCTCATTTTTTTCGAAAAAGCCCTTTGCCTTTTTCGAAAATACGCATTTGCCTTCGGTTTTTTTTAAAAAAACTCCTCACGAATTATCGTCTCTTTTATTTTAGTACGTACGGTGGCTGGCGCGGCGTGGCGCCGCGCCTATGAGGCTAGTATTTACTATAGTTTCATGAAGCAAGCACTAGATGTGTACTCAAGCTTTCCCCTTTGGAAGACCTCTATTGGATATGGATAGCTCTTTGTTTGATTGATTAGTCTGTCTGCAGCAACTCTACAAGTAAAAAATATCTACAACACGGAAAAAAAGAAGTGCAAGAATTGCAAGGTGAAGATGTACCATATATTAATATTACAACATCAGAATTTAAATAGATCACATCGGGTCAAGGAGGGTAAGATGTAACACCCCGCATTTTCTAACTAATCGAAATGTTGTTATTAGCGTTACTAATAACCATTAAGTGGCCAAATTAACATTAGAGATTAAATTATTTAAACTCGGTTATCGCCAAACCAATAGCAACTTATTTACTCATCAACACAATTACATTAGAGAGCACCAATTACAACTAGAGATCCATCTCATACATAATTATTGCATTCGGGTAATAAAGAATAGAAATTACAATATTCTATATACATCAATATTAAGAGAAAGCCGAAATACATTCAGGTCATCTCATACATTAGAAACCGTCATCGAACTGCCACCACACCGCTGATCCAATTATGAGCGAACCAGTACTTGTAATACCGAAAAAGACCGAACAAAAGAATGCATAAAAATAAGTGAAGTAAGGAAAAAGGATGGAAATTTCCGTCAGAGCCCTATAGGTTAAGTTTGGGTGGGGTAATCCGTTCACGAAGATACCTGACCTTCGAGGGCCAGTCGGTACCTCTCACAACCGTAGACTCATCACTCGGCACAACAAACCTGATTAGGTATAGAAACCAGCCAACATAAGCCAAATTGCCATAATACCATTTTTCCATCCCACACAACAACCAGAAGGCCAGCACGACCACAGTAGGGGGGACAACGCGACATCAAGCCACTGCACAGCCAACCAAATATCACACGTAGCCACCAGAGAAAGGAGCAAAGAGAGCACGGCACCACACTTCTTTCTCCTTTCCCCATTCTTCTCAAGCCAACCAAGAAACCGTAGCCACCGAGTAGAAACCAGACACAAGACGAAGGCCAGGCGAGCCGACCCGGAGCAAGGCTGGACGCAGACGAGGGCCAGGCGAGCCGACCAGGAGCAAGACGACAGCGACGGCAACAGCGACGGTAGGAGGCCCGACCCCAAGCCACGAGACCGTCAACCCTAGGAGCGGGACACCACCAGGCGACGTCCACACCATCGAGGAAGCAACAGCCACAAGCAACCCCGATCCCTTCCTAGAACAACCCCCAACCATCGACCGACGAAGGTAGGCCACAAATCACTCATAGCAATAGCATCCGTCTCAATAGTAAATCCGGCATAGCTCTAGACAATAAGCAACCAATAGTCGTCACAAGCATCACTAGAGCTCCAGGGAACCAACACAGAGAGCGCCACCCAGAGGTAGAAGAAAAGAGTAGAGGGGATAACCAGGACCGAGGTATACAATAGATGGAGACGGCGGCGTACTACCACCAGCATAGCCACACACCCAACCGCTACCACGCACTCCCCGGGCGTGCGGGCGGCTCTAGCTCGGCCGTGACTAGCCGGGGCAGCTCACCTCCATGCCTGTCACATCTTGAGCAAACCAAATAGAACCAAACCAAAATAGCCACTAAATCAACCAACCCAGGTCGGATTCGAGGGAGGAGGCACTAGATTCGGGCCGTAGGCCACGGATCCGGCAGTAGCGCACCATGCGACGGACGGGCGGTGAGGCGAGGACGGCCGCAGCTGACGGCGCCAGGGAGGCGCGGCGCAGCGGGACCGGCGGCGCGAGGGGAGGAACGCGTAAGGGACGGAGGAGCCGAGGTGTCGGAGAACCAGAGGTGGGCGCCAGGCCGATTTAGATCGGAGGGAGAGAGAGACGCGCGAGAGAGGAAGCAGCGAGGGAGGCGATGAGGCGTTGGTGGAAGTAAAGAAAAGGGAGCGGACGGAAGGAAAAAAGGAACATAAGGGAAAAGAAGAAAAAGAAAAAGTGGAAGGAAAATAAATTAGGTAAATTAGAATGTTGCAGGCTAGATTTGCTAAATTTAAGAATACCCACTCATGCGTGTATTGTAGAAACTTGTATAACAGAATGGTCGAGGTTAATTAAATTAATTGAATGTACGAGAGAACCCCGTAAATGAATATTAGCCGTAACAACGGTATAGACATCCTTGTAGAAGTGAACGGAGAATTAACACGATCTGCGATATTAGTGTAATACCTTCGACTGATATGCACATAAGTAACGTTGAGTGTTTATAAGCAAAATGAGACATTAGAAACCTGCAAGCACATTTAGCAGGATTTGTCTAGTTACTTAAACAATAGTGCCTATTCGATGTCATTGATTAATTCCTAGTATAATTTACAGGCAAAGGGCCGAATCTTCAAAGAGAATTATATCGGGGTAACAAAGAGACTTCAAGCTTTACTATAAATACATGCAAGCATTCATTTGACCACATCTTTAGAGTATATTCATAAAACAAGTATTTTCGGTATTAATTTAGTATCACTTCCATGAAAGAAATAAAGAGTTTTAAATTGAGCAATGGCTATGAGTAAAGGGAAAAGAGTTAGATGGCAACTGATGGAGCAGTGGCCATCTAAGTTAATTCAGAAGGTGGGCCGAGGTCGCCAGTGCAGGTGACAAGGGGTAGGTTGGGACCTCTGCATAAGATTAGAATATAAGAAGTCACCGGCTTCATCCCTGTGGACAGACCGTACCAAAACGTATCACCAACATCCCGTTTTTACGGACAGACTAGTAGCTCTATTAAAGTGTTATATTCTCCACATGGGTAAGTATTTTATTAAGCCGTTGGGAGAACCCACATGATCCGGGACAACACTTGGGTGCCGGGTGGGGGACCCATGGAGGAACCCACACGATCTGGGCCAGCAACTAGGTGCCGGGTGGGGGACTCCACCACCGCAGGAACCCACATGATCCGAGCCAGCACTTGGGTGCCGGGTGGGGGATGCAAGGCGCATATATTAGCACGGGTGGAGATTGGCGTAGGGCGGGGCCACCCCAACCAACAACTATGTCGAGGTCAGTGGGCACCGGACGAGGGTGAGAAACCACCCCGGGTCGTCGGTTGAGAATAGTTGGGTGGAGATATAATCTACTGAGATAGATGTGAAAGTTTTGTACTCTGATCTGGGCACTGCATCTAAGGAGATGTGGAGATCCATGAGCCACCAGGATCAAGAGTGGTGGTGGGTAAAGTGATACCAGCTTGCGCAATGCTATATAAATCATGAATTCATGCATGTCTCTGGGAAAGGAGAATTACGGAAACTTATGGAGGTTTTTCCTGTTCATACGTATGCTCAGTAGTTTTCCAAAATAATGAATCCGTAATCTTTCACAACTTAAAACATTTATTTTCTATAAGTTGAGATTGAGATTGGGTATAAAAATAGAAGGGAAAAATAGAGGTAGAACAGGAGCATCCAGTGCATATTTGTTATATAAGCTTGTTGAATACTATGTACTCACCCTTGCTATTATTTCCTTTGTTTACATGATAGTCAGCAGTATTTGGACGGAGATGAAACCTGTACAGAGGAGCCTTACTATCCAGGGGAGGGAGGTTGTATCGAGGATGAGCCGTATGAGGGTCACACCATATACGAGGACTGGGACGACTAGAGCCACAGGAGCAGCTCAGACTCTACCAATAGGGTACTTGTGATATTAGGGTATTGTAGTTGTATCTTCTCTTGTGTAATTAGCATGCTAAACTACTCTCCTATGGTATTGTAATCCCTGAACTGCATAAGTTGTGTAATATTTTAGCCCTGCGTGGTAATGTGAATGTATGTAATCTTCTATCTCTAATTATTGTTCTTGCAACACTATGATTGGATTATTATTCGTTAAAGCGATGTTTTATCGGCTAAAATGAATAATAATCCGTTGACTAGCATTATTACCCCATGGTAATGATGCAGGTCGCCACATGTGATATCAGAGCAATGGTTCGAGAGCCACGTAAATAATTAGAGACGGTTCTTAACTTAAGGATGTTGTCCTTGCTATATGGCAATATGCATTCTTTAATACTTCTCATCCTTATGTCATTTTTTTATTTGGCTAGCTATAGACTTCAACAGTTCTACTTTCAAACCACCACATGTTTTTAGAACCAGAGTTGGTAGCAAGGAGGGGAAAGACGACAATAATAGTTATGACGATCTAAATTGGGGTACTAGTTCTTTCATAGGTAACAGTGTTAAGTCTCTACAAAATTCCAGTAGTAGTTGGTAAAAACATAATTTTAATTATGAACTTAACATTTAATTTTTGCTGCAATTAGACATTCTGCATTGAAATTATTGCATTTCAGTCAATACATGATTTATTTAAAGTATTGCATTTCAGTCAAATATATGATTGATGTTCTATTGTTTCAACCATAGCGACATAGGTAGCAACCTAGAGTAGCTGAGATTTAGTATTAGCAAGTGAAATGAATTAGAGAGCAACTCTCTATGAATTTTTTGTACGGATAAACCTTTTTTTATTCGAAAATACAGAAATATACCCACGGGAAATTTTTTTACAACAATAGGCTTCAGTCGCCCAATGGGAGCGCGATTGAATCCTTTCGCCCAACCGTGAAGCGACATTTGGTCAATATGGGAACCGTTCGGCGAATCATTTCTGTCGCCTAATCGTTAGGCGACTCAATTTCAGTCGCCCTACTGTTGGGCGACTGGAATCGCAGTCGCCCAACGGTAGAGCGACAAGGGGTGTGTGTTAAGGCAGCACAGCCGTCCGCCACCACCTACCACTCATTCCGCACACAGAGAAAAAACGAGAGAGAAGAGAGAAGAGGAGAGAAAGAAGGGGAAGAATAGGAGAAGGAGAGGAGGTCAGGGTAGGAGGAGGTGACGGAGGAAGGATGAGTGGAAGCTATTCCATCCAATTGGATCAGGTATTTATTTTGATTATGTTGTATGTTATATGAAATTTGGTGTTTGTAGTATAGAAATTTGTGCATAATTTTTAGTATAGGAAGTTTAGTATTGTGCGATATGAATTGACATTTCGTAAAATTGAAACATATATGCAAGCCAACATCATCAATGGCAACTACATTGAGAGTGTATTACGGAGCTGGAATCATTCGTGAAGGTCCGAATGGTGTGGATTTGAGCAATTTTCCGCAAGTCACTGTCGTACTTCCGGATGGCGAGAATGCTTGAATGGGAGATGTGCAGCGTTGGCTGACCCGGAGTTTTTCATTGGACCCCAGGATGTGCAGCGTCACCGTGCAAGGGCTTTGGAGCCGGTCTCCCACGGACATCAGATGGGAGTTGAAGACATTGGCGCGCCGCCGTGGAAAGGCTTTGTGCAAGGGTGCCGACGCCGTGGATACGAGTGTGTGCTCCTTGTGCAACCATGCTCACTACAAGCAGCTGCGCAAGCTCGTGCGTCCGCTATTGCTGTGGGAGGTGCTAGCAGCTCGGGCGGGCCACATGTTGGCGAAGATGTTGAAGTTGCTCGTCATGAAGTCGATACAGTACATGAAGGACAGTTACAGCCCTCAAGCCATAGAGATGCAACTGGGCAAGTCGATGAAGGAGAGTACAATGAGGACATCGTGCAGCAGATGGACTCTGATGACCAGAGGGCATGGGATGAAGAGGAAGTCATGAGAGAACGACGAAGAGGACAATTCGATGAGGATGAAGTTCCTATCCCGCAGAATGGAACCGATTTAATGCGGAGGGTATTTCCGCACATGATGAGTATGAATCAACATAGGAGTATCATGAGACAGAGGTTCGGTTACATGCTATGTTTGCTGACAAGGAAGCGCTGCAAGATGCCATCAAGCTTTGGGCCCTTTCAATGCAGCGGACATTTCGCGTCGTCAAATCAAGCCAGGAGAAGTACACTATGAAGTGCGAGCAGCCTGGTTGTTCTTGGAGGGTGCACGCACGTAGACCGAAGTATGAGACTCACTGGATTGTGTCCAAGGTTGAGCCGTACTCCTGCATTCTAAACACTGTCTTGGTAGTTGGTGTCCCACGGAATGTTGTGCAAATTATTTATGTACAACTTCCTTGACACATACATAGATCAACCCTCCAGCAGTAGAAAGACGATAACAATAAACACAACAAAGAAAATAGCACACAACATTAATTTAACATAACAACGAACAGAAGTAATAAAATATGACACAACCATAACCCTCATTGCCTACATGTCAAACGAGCCTCGTGGCACCCACATGGAGTATTCTTTGAGGGGTCGTCTCGGACGTGGTGGCCGTGGTAGTGGCACGCACATATGCGCTAGGGTTCGCAGCAACATGTGGGATCATACGAGCTTCCTATGTTCACGACCTCCTCGTTGCCCCTCTCGCGTTGCATCTGCTGGCGGAGGTCGATGTTCTCCTCATTTAGAGTCTCGATTCGCTCCTCGAACTCAAATATTCACTGCCATAATGTAAACACATAATTGACAATATATCGTTCGTGGGGAGGGTCGATCCAGTGCGAGAACTCGCATTTCGCCATCTGCGGGAAAGGACGGTAAACATGGAGGCTCCATAAGCAATACAAAAAAGTACTGTTAGTAATTTGTACCCCGGAGCGTGGGCATCGGAAGAAATGTCGCCTGCCATCGAACTGGCCTTCCACGACCTGCACAACCGCGTCCTCATTGTGTCGGCATTTCGACCATGCTGGTTGAGCATGCCGACTTGGTATCAAGCGGTACTGTGGACCAAAGATCTCCCTCCTTTCCAAGGGAAGGTCTTCCTTCGGTGACCCATATCCGATCGGCCCCTTAGCTTCCGACATGGTATGTTTCACCACAAAAGAGAACGTACTTCTTTTTTTGATTTGCACGGTTCTCTGCCTACAATATCATGGGACCACAACTGTGCTATTTATACCAAACGAGAGAACTTACTGCAGTGAGCAAACCAACAAAAGAGGCCAGCTTTGCACAGTGAGATAACAAAAGAGGCCAGCTTTCCTCAGTGAGCTGACAAAAGAGGCCAGCTTTACGCAGTGACATGACAAAAGAGGCTAACTTTGCACAGTAACATGACAAAAGAGGCCAGCTTTCCTCAGTGACATGACAAAGAGGCCGACTTTTGCAAATGACATGACAAAAGAGGCCAACTTTGCGCAGTGACATGACAAAAGAATTCAGCTTTACGCAGTGATATGACAAGTGAGGCTAGCTTTGCTCAGTGAGAAAATGGACCCTATAAATTGGTGTGCATTCCATTTCACAGGCCACACTGCACTTCCAAACTCCACACTACACCGCGCTTCATTCGCCCCACCGGGATGGACAAAAAAACCCAGAAGAAGCAATGGGACAAGATGGTGAAGGAATGGGAGGAGACCCGTGACCTAGCACGATCAGCTGCCGCCCGCGATGAGAAAATAAGGGCTATTGCGGCCCTGATAGAACAAGTCCAACACGCTAAAGGGTCGACTCCCGCGATGAGCGGTCAGCAGAGCAACAACCCCATCCCGAACTGCCCCACCGAGCGTTCGCCGCAACTCCCTGCTGAGGGGGAGACACCCCCACTTTGTTGGTGCGGGGACACTTGCAAGTTCTTCAAGTCTAAGCAGCACATCAACCTAGGTATGCGTTACTGGGGTTGCGCAAACTACTCCACTGACTACCCCGACCGCCGTTTTGACACCGCAACCTATCGGCAACCGGTAATGACGACATGCACCATTTTCCCCTACCTTTTCTCCTTCGCAGCACGCACTAACAATCTCTCATCTCAGATTTACGGTCTCGGAGCCCCTATGTGGCTACCGTAAATGGATTGATTTTGAGATCCACCGCGGACCAATGGACCCTCGACTTGAGGAGTGGAATGTCACACGGGAGCGGAGTTGCTTGAGGAGGGCGCCGCAAGAACGGGCACACCCTGCGTATACAACGCGAGACGCAAGCTCATCTCGAAGCATGCATGCATAGGGAGCGGGAGGCTCGCGAGAGGGAGCGCGAAAGAAAGAGGGAAATGACGGCTATGACAAAAGAGGCCGCGGAGGAGTTTAAGCCGAGATGGCAAGGAAGGGAAAGTGGCCCCAGTCCACACAGTAGGTCGTACGAGCATTTAGGTAGGTTAGTCGCATATCATGCTATATGTTATGCATGTAATAAAAATGTACGCGGCATGTTACTCCCAACTGTATTATGAAGTTTATTTCTGTTTAGATAAGCTTATTATCTCGTCTTTCGCATTGAATGATTCAGATAGCAAGTCATTTTACAATATTAGCATATCGGTTCTCTCCGTACACTAATTCCCGGTAAAATCAAAATATCACTTACCCCTGTATGTATCGATCGTTCTACATTCATTCATTCTTAAAAAAATTTCCTTAATAGTTTTTACGCACCTACAACATACTGTGAACATAAACCTTTATTATAACTACACCAGAATTTTTTCCAGTTTAAAACTACGAAATTGACAAAACTCTAAAAACTCACGGATAGTCGCATCCCTATTAGGCGACTGCATGCTAGTCGCCCATCCATTAGGCGACTTCACTCCAGTCGCTCAATTGTCAAGCGACTCATTACAGTCGCCTGTGAGTACAGCGAGTAGCTCAAGTCGCGCTCCCATTAGGCGACTGAAGCCTATTTTTGTAAAAAAATTTCTCGCAGATATATTTCTGCATTTTTAATAAAAAGTTTATTCGTACAAAAAATTCAACTCTCTACCGTGACTCCTTTTCTTTTCATTCTGGGAACTAAACCAATTTCGTTGCCATCTTAGCAAGCCGAACAAGGAACATGTGAATTACATGAACAGAGGTACTAAGGTGGCAAGGAATGACTAGCTAAAATTAGAGAGTGATCAGATCAATGTTACCTCGTATATCCCATAGATTAACACCATGAATTCACTCATGCAGTTGCGATGATAGTTTGGAGGGCGGAATGTGTTTTCAGCCACCAGCCATCGAGGTGGGAATATCACAAAATCAAGCAATGCGACACCAGGCTTATCATTTGGCGCAGTTAGCACTGAAAATTGAAGAAATACACAAGAAAGGTTATCAGAACCCCAAGAAGCAGCTAAAATCCCCCAAATTGAATAATCTTGCGTTGCTCAGTGAAAAGCAAATCACCTGTATTTACTGATGGGTCACCATGATCAAGCAGGACTGTATTAAATGGACAGAACTTACTCAGATCATACTGAAAGGATAAAAGGAAAGAAGATCAAGTCAGACCATTTGGAAACTATTCCACATACGACGGCTCACAGATTTCTATACAAGTATACAGCAAAGAGAAGACAAAGTTTAACAGGCGAAAAGGACTCAAAAGAGGTAGCAGCATTGCTGAAATGGTTGGTTACCTTGTAAGGGACATAATTTCCATGCCATGCAACCACATTAAACGGGGAAAATCCTGCGTGGCAGTGAATAGCTCACCACCATACTTCTGCACTATTATGTACCCAGGGCGGTGGGCTTGCTCAAACCATGCTGTGGGGGAAAGGAAATCCCTTGCCGAAGCCAAACCATTAGCACCTGAACTTCAATTATTAGGCATCTTCTAACAACATAACCTGTTGATTCTTACTGTTAAGAAAAATAAAAGAAAAGGTATGCGACCAGTTCGATCGATTTCTCTGCTTATGCAAAACCAGATCGATCATAGAAGACAGAAATAGTAGATTGAAAACATAGAGAGATAGAGAAAACTATTGGTCTTTCTTTGTTGCTTTCTTTCTGATTCCGTATACAAAATAGCCAATAGTACTCCCTATTTATAGCCTAGTGGTGAGGTGCCCACCATTGACCAAAACTTCAAGCCCGACTCAGGTTTCCTAACACTCATACTTGGGCACTCATCCGACATGTACATACCTCATCAAAACTCCATAAAAATCCAGTGCGAATAATTTAAAGAAAGAGTATATGATACATGTTATGCTGCGTTGCACGAATTGCCTCATTAAAAATCTTGGTCGAGAAACTTCAGGAAAACTTATCAAGGAAAAAGAGTACAATCCACCCAATTTCATTCAATCTTCAGGACTTTTGGGTGCTCGATCTTCATGATTAAGATTTAATAACGAGCTTAAGAATATTCTCCCCCTGAATTCTGCATTTCCCTAAGTCACATCATTCCAATTCCTCGTACACATCTTTCGAAACTAGATGCTGGAAGTGACTTAGTGAATAAATCTGCAAGATTCTCACATGACTTAGTATGCAGTACCTTAATTTCGTCTAACTTTTGCAATTCATGAGTATAGAAAAACTTGGGGTTGATATGCTTTGTGAGATGACTCTTCACGCAGCTCGTCTGCATTTGTGCAACACAAGCTGCATTATCTTCATAGATAGTTGTGGGAGCTTGCATAATATTCATCCCACATGACTGCTAGATGTGGTGAATCATTCATCGAAGCCAAGAAAATTCTTGTGCAGCTTTATACAGTGCTATGATTTCTGAGTGGTTCGTGAAGTCGTTACAAGACTTTGCTTAGACGATTTCCATGAAATTGCAATTCCACAACATAGGAATACATAGCCCATTTGTGACCTTGCGGTATGCGGGTCCGATAGGTAAACAACATCTACACAGCCAGTCAAGTTTAAATCTTGATTCTTTCTATAGAATAATCCAATGTCCTTGCTTCCTTGGAGGTATCGGAAGATGTCATTTATTCCCTACCAATGCCTTTTGGTAGGTTTTGCACTATGTCTTGCTAATAGGTTTACGACAAATACAATGTCCGGTCTAGTGTAGTTTGCTAAATACATAAGTGCTCCTACGACACTTAAGTATAGGAATTCCGCTCGCAGGACTTCCTCCCCCTTTTCCCTAGGTCGGTATGGATCTTTTTCTTACTGTAAAAATCTCCCGATTATCGGTACTTTCGATTGGTATGCCTTCTCAAAGCCGAACCTTTCTAACATATTCTGGGCATAGGCTGACTGATGTACTAATATTCCTTCAGAGACATGCTCGAGCTACAGGCCTAAACAATATTTGGTTTTACCCAAATCTTTTATTTCAAATTCTGACTCTAGATAAGAACTTACTTCTTTTATGTCTTCCATTGTTCGAAAATATTCAGATCATCTACATATACTGAGATTATACAAAATCCATTCTGAGATCATTGTATAAATACACAGGGACAATCTTCATTGTTTGTGTAGCCTTTATTGCACATAAAGTCGCTTAAGCGGTTATACCACATTTTGCTTGATTGCTTGAGTCCGTACAGTGATTTCTTGAGCTTCACACCGTACAGATTTCTGTTTGTTCTGTCTTGGATCGGGACAGGGATAACTTCAAATACCTTCATATAAATCTCGAATCCAAGTTTTCATAAAGGTATGCAATTACCACATCGATCACTTTCATTTCTAAATTCAAGTTTACTGCCATTGAGATCAAATATCGAAAGATAATTGTACTCATGACTGGGGAGTAGGTTTCTTCATAATCAACTAATGGACATTGAGTGAAACCTTATGCTACCGGTCTTGCTTTATATCTTACAACTTCATTTCTTTCATTTTCTTTCGAACAAATACCCACTTATGCCCTACAGGATGCATATGGGGATGTGTGCGGCTTACGGGCCCAAACACATCTCTTTTGTTCAGAGATAATAATTCAGTTTATATTGCCTTCTTCCAATCTTCCCAATCTGATCTCTTCTTACATTCGCAAGCGATCTAGGCTCGGAATCAAGATCGATGATTGTGCCAATTTTCTTTTCAAAGTAGATATCAACATTGGCTGTTGTCCTATTTATGGACTCTCCTGTGTGCACATAATTTATAGCTATGTCTTCATGAGTTGCTTCTTCTGGAGCTTCTCCTTGCTCATTGCTTCTTACAATTGGGTCGCAAGTCCTTTTAGTTTTTGGCTTCGATGTGTGCGCATACATCTATGCCGATTTCTTCTTCCATGGGGATGTTTAGATCCGGTATGCCCTTTTTAATGGTATTATACTGATGTCAGGTCTCAACTGGCTCCCCTTCTGGTTCTAGGGAACTTCAGTGATCGGATGTATCAAGTCCTTCTTATCATTCTTCACCAGGTGTCCCCGGTTACTTAGGATTCGAGGGACCAAAGTTCTCATCCTTTTATTCTGAGGTCTCTGGACGGGATTAGGGATACCTTCTACTTTCTTTGGTATTTTAACCCTCTCGGTGCATTGTGTGCAGGCACATGCGACTTGGTCACGCTCTTCAAATCACTGAAGTGGTCAGGTAATTTGCTAATGTTTGCAAATCAGTGATCTTCTAGACTTCTCTATTTGTTTCACTAGTGCGCGGGTCATGTGCATGGATTCCGTGGCTTGCCATGTAATTTTCCGACATTTTCATCAAGGGGATGATTTCCCCCCTAATGTTGGGAAATTATCCTCATCAAATATGCAATCAGCAAAACGAGCAGTATGCATATCTCCTGTCATGTGTTCTAAATACATAATTATGGATGTTGTCTCATAACCAACGTATGTCCCAGTTTTTCGGAGAGGACCAATTGCAGTACGCTGTGGGGGGTATAGATACATAAACCTTGCATCCAAACCTTTGAAGAGGAGAAATTTTGGTGCTAACTCTTACGTTAGTTGCATAGGTGAATGGATGTTGTAGGACGATGGTCTAAAGTTGATGAGATTTGTTGCATGTAGGACTGCGTGTCCCCAACATGTAGCTGACAAATTATAATTCTGAGAAAGAGATCGGGCAATAAATTTAATTCTCTTGATTAATGCCTCTGTTAAACCATTCTGGGTATGGACATGCGGTACAAAATGCTCAACTGTAATTTCGTTGCCATGCAATAATCATCAAATACCTTTGAAGTAAATTCTCCGGCGTTATCCATTCTGATAGACTTTATGTGATGATTAGAGAAAATATTTCTGATGCGAATTATCTACGAGATCAGCTTTGCGAAAGCATGTTTTCTCGTAGACAATAAACATACGTACGACTATTTCGAGGAAGCATCGATAAGCACCATAAAATATTTAAATGACCCTAAAAGTGGCTGAATGGGACCGCAAATGTCTCCTTGGATGCGATCCAGGAATACAGGGAATTGATCCTTCACTTTTAGAGTAGAAGGCCTAGTAATTACTTTTCCGGAGGCACATACAGGGCATACAAAATCTTCATGATTCGTGAAATTCTTTACATTAATATTATGCCCTTGGGAATTGTTGATTATATTTATCATCATTCTAAGACCTGGGTGGCCTGATCTGTTATGTCAGAGACAGAAAAGTTTAGAACTTCTAAATATTGTCTTCAGAGAAGATAGGCTGTAGATGCCTTGATATTGGTGTAGTATAGCCTAGTTTCTAATGAAACTTTTCTAATACCCTTTTTTAATTTGTTTCGTGCATTGTAATGAGCATGTATTCCTTATCGTACTCTTCTTCAGTCTCAACGTGGAAACCGTTGGTGCGAATATCCTTAAAACTTAGGAGAGTTCTAGTTAATTCTGGGTACAACAAGGTTACTTGAATGACTAAAGTTGTGCCCATTGGGAGTATAATTGTGGCTCTTCCTGAACCTATTATACAAGCATCGCTACCGGCGATTGTTGTAAGGCTACCAACATTCTTACTAATCGACTGAAAGTATTTTGTCTCTCTTAAGATGATATTCGTTGTGCCGCTGCTAGCTAAGCACACTTCCTTCATAGGGCGCCACACGCATTCTAATATAAGGTATTTTATTAATATGCATTAGAAGGCAACCAACACATAAATAAAATACTTCAATATTAGAACATATCATGCCATTATAAACTGAATAAATGAATGAATTATTCAAATATCATCCAACCATCACTAGAAAATAAAATTGCTTAAGTACGATCCATGCAAATTCTAACTTACTCTTCCACACAATATAAATGACAATTAAAGTCTAAATGCATTATATGCATTAGACTGAATCTGCTAAGAAGTCAGAGACTTCGGTTGTTATCTTCTCGAGGGTGATATTCTCTTCCGGAGAAATTATGGTGGTGGTAGCTGCAATGTCAAAGGGGGTGCTGCAGCTAGAATGGTTTCAACCTCCATTAGCGCAGGCAGCTGTTTAGAGCTCTCCCCCTCAACAGATGCAAAGTGGGTTTCATGCTGCCCTTTGCCATCCTTCTTCTTACGGGCTTGAAGGCATCGATGATATGTGCATGCTCTTCTGGATCCGCGACCAATGACCCTACTTGTCACACTTGAAGCAGGATTGATCTTGCAGACCATAGGCCTTGCCATCCCGCTTAGGCTTGCCTGCTTTATTCTCACGTGGAGCAACTGACTTGCTTTTCTGGGCTGCGACCTTACCCTTCTTTCTCCTTTTCTTCACATGGGCTTTCGCACCTTGTAGCTCCCGGCATTGGCTTCACGACCAGCAGAGCTCCTAGGTGGCTGTGTGACGTAGTTTTTGTGGAGAACTTTGTCCTAAGCATCTACAACCTGCATCATATCAATCAATTTGGCATACTCCTTGTAGCCGTCTTGACGATAATTGCGTGCGGATTACACTGCATTGGGGTAGAAGGTTGATAGGGTTTTCTCAATCTTTTGCTCATCTATGATCTATTTGCCACAAAGTTGAAGATTGGTATTGCAACCTAGAGGGGAATCGTGCGTTCTTCCCTGTCGTTCTTGTGTTTCCTTGTGATTGACCGGAGCGACGACACATCTACTTGGTGGTCGGGTAGACGGGATCACGAGCGTGTGGTTGAACGAATTCTTTTGTCGCAGGTTGATGTTCTAACAGTGGTTGACGTCATCGATTCGTCAAGTTGCACGGATCCAAATTATCTTCATCGATCCTACGCCGTGAAGATCGGGCAATCCCCCACATCACAACATCTACTCTGTGATGTAATCTACCAATCGACATTGTGCCGGCGACTTCAAGTCTGCTCACGGTAGATTAGAGCGGATTTGTACCATAGAAAAATGATCTAGAAAGCGAAATCTATGAATTTAGAGCAATCTAAATACAGACAATTCAATCTACTAGTGTTTCGATAATTACCTTTGATTCACCGGAACGATTCGTGCTGATAACGTGTTGAGGAACCATCACTGGCGACTAGTCCGATCGATTTCTCTGCTTATGCAAACCAGATCAATCACAGAAGACAGATATAGTATATTGAAAACACATAGAGATAGAGAGAACTCATGATTTTTTTTATTGCTTTCTTTCTTATTTCGTATATAAAATAGCTAATAGTACTTTCTATTTGTAATCTAGTGGTGAGATATTCACTATGGATCAAGACTTCAAATCCAGATACAGGTTTCCTAACAAGATCAAGGTACTATACCAATTGGGCCAAGATCACGGAGCTGAAAATGGGCAAAGGAAAATCTCAGAAACATAGCCACGCGAAAGACCATCAGGTAGTCAACGGCAAAGCGGAAACCTTGAGGAATGACGATAATTTCACCAGGTGATCAACAGCTCTGGGCATTCAGTTGTGATCAACAACTCTGGGAAAGATAATGAGAAATATAAACCATGAATGATGATGCTGCCCATACCTTTTTTTAAAAAAAGAGTCTGCCAACTTCTGCACAAAAAGACAGAATGACACAAGTGGAACACTGAAAAGGATGCAAAGCACAGTACTTTGGGGAACAACAGGAACATGTGATGGTCACTGTAGTTGTAGTTCGGTCTCGTGACAAAGAAAATGGTGGTTGTTGCGAATGTGAGATATTCCAAGGGATTCAATAATTAAACTGTTAAAGTGACAGGACAGCAGAGACATACAGACAGTGCCCAACTCACGAGAATGCGATGGAATTCAGGAAAAACAATTTCCGCCAAAATTTCTTGAAATTCGGTGAAATTTGGTTCTCTCGCCCCTCGGAGAAAAGCCTAATTCGACCTATTTTAAAAATTTTCTAAGATTTTGTACTTTTGAATATAACTGTAATTTGCATTTCTTGATTTGAATTGCATGTGTTGAATATTTTGATCGAAATTTTCCGAAAAATCTTAAATTTTAAATTTTTTTGAATTTATTGAGGTGGTCCGATAATTTTTCTGCACTAAAATTGTTTTCCCTCATGGAATCTACTGTCGCTGGTTGTATATGTTTGCAAGATATCAACACAGCAATATGGATGAAAGCAAGGACAAATCAGATCTTGGGCTAGGTGAGCGATAGTCCGAGGTCTGAAAACTAAAATCTATAGTAAATAGTGACTTGGTGCAAAAAATTTAGGAATGAAATCTCAGTACAGTCCAAAATCAACTGATCCAGCCTGAGGTTTGGGCAGAGTTTGATTCTGCCCCTGATTCTTGAAAGATAAGATGAGTAGGGATTGAATCGATCTTTGGAGGTAAAAGGGAAATAGATGAAGAAAAAAAACTTCCTTCCTTGTTGGGGAACAGTGAGCAAATCACCATCTGCATTGCAGATGGCACATCCATCCATTGACTTGTTAGCAGCGTACATAGAAGCATGAGCGGCAGTCACAGAGTCGTGAACGTACTACGGCCTGTTCGGTTGTGCATAAGTCGGATGGTTTTTCGCAGTTGTTACAGTACCTAGTTTTTAAATGGAATATTTTTTCAAAACGAAGTCTGCAAGTAAAACGTAATGCACGTTAAAAGCTTATCATCTGTACCAGCCAAAATTGCAAATAAGTATCTATTTTTTCGTAATCTGTACCGTAAACAACCAAAATTCAAAAAATTTAGCTAAAAACTATAAACCGCAGCCAAAAAGAGCAGGCCCTACGTCTTTGACTAGTGAGCAGATAATGAGAAGGCATACGTGTTTGAACCGGAACATGAACGTCCAATTAAGACATTCGTCTGCCTTATCATCAATAGATAAAATCAAGGAATAAAGCGATAAAATTAAGGAATAGAGCGAGCATTCAAGTCTAGTAAGACACATCTTCGTTTTCTTCTTTACGAGGTAAGAGTGAGTAATACTAAACTGAAGGAAGGATCATGCATGCAGTTGACGCTAGTCTTGTTTCAACAATCAACTAAGATAATAATGTAAGACTGACGACTAAAAACTACGAGGAGCAGCAGAGCAGAGTACATAGGTACATGTGAATGGCGTATGGCCGTGGCGAAGGGATCGAGGAGCTACCTGCGCCGCAGACGGTGTAGAGGCCGTCGATGAAGTCGACTAGCGGCGTCTGGGGCACCTCGGCTGGCCTCCAGCGCAGCTGCGTGGGCGTGGCGACGGTGGTGGTGCGGTCGAACTCCCCAACGAGGCGGCGGTTGGTGGGGTCGCGGGGTTGGAACGGCTCGTGGGTCACCGACGGCTTGATGCGATAAAACCATCTGGAGCGGCGGCGGCAGCAGCAGCAGCAGCAATGGATCGTCGGTAAAGCAAGCAAGAAAGAAACAAGGAAGGAAAGGGGAATACATAGTTTACGTACGTGCAGAGGTTGCGGGCGCGCGGGGTGGTGAAGGATGTGCCGGAGAGCTGCTCGGCGTAGAGGCCGAGAGGGCAGACGAGCGGGCTGTTCTGGGGGCGCGGGGGAGCGACCCCGGCACGGCCTCCAACGAGAAGGTGTTGCCCAGCCCCGACATGCAGCTGTAGCCGGCGGCGTCGTCCTGCTGCCGCCGTGGCCGTGGGTTGGCCGCCATGGCGAATGATCGAGTTCGAGTGGCTGTCCGTCAAGCAAGGCCGGCCGCCGGAGTTTCAGACTGGAGCAGCCTTCAGTCTCCTCTGGCGTCCGTCCGTGCCGTGTTTAGGCCGTTCGGCTGAAATAAGCAGGTTACGGATACATTATAGTTGGTAGAATTATGATATAGTTAATAATAGTTTATTTAGTATAATTAAATTTTATTAAATTTAAAAGTAGAAAAAATATGCTAGTCTATCATAGCCAATGTACACAAATATATAAAAAAACAAAAAACAAAACTAAAAAAATCTAAAAAAAGACAAAATCGAAGAATAGTGAACTAGAAATCAGAAATCAGAAACTTAAATCCAAATAAACAGGACAGTAAGAAAGAAAGAATAAACGTACACTCCTCCAAACAACTTCAGCTCCTTCCTTTTAATTTTCAGTTTATTTAACCTAACAACTATTGGAAATATACCGACTTCTACTTTCAACTTTATTTTGATTATTTTAGTTTTTTATTTGTATTATTTGTGATAATATAATATATTTTTATTTTTAATTAAATAATTTAAAAGGTAACAATCGCTAGTATAATTTTAATAAAAAAAATCAATAACTAAAGTCACAGCTCAAAGACTTTAGTGCCGCTCGGTTGGACTGAAATAAACTGGTTTATTGTTGAAATTGCATTATAGTTGGTTAAATTATATCAGATGGTGATGGTGGCTTAGGGCAATTAAATTTAAAATTCTAAAAATAGGTTAACCCACAAGAATAAGCTTATAAATGGAGTATTTTTTCAAGATAGGATCTACTAGTTAATCAAAAGTAATAAATGACTTCATTTATATTGACAAAACCACATGTGAGAAGCTCAAGTCTCGAAATATTAGGGCTTGTTAGGCAAAAGTCATCACCGCTGACCAAAAGGCATTTTGGTGAAAAAAAAAATTTTAGTTGATGTAACTAAATTGAAAAAATTAAAAATAGAAAAAATATATTAGCCTATCACGAACAACACAAATAAATACGAGCTTTTAACGTGTAAAAAGAGCTTAGAAAAAGCTCAAAAATAAAAAAAATAAAATTTATAAATAGTAAAAAATGAACAAAAAAACTAAGCTCAAGTAGGACCTTAAAACTCTTCGAGCGGGGCCGAAAAAGAGGGAGACGGCTTGGGTCGTCGACTGTCGTCTGCTCTAGCTAGGGTGACTCAGCGTCATCATCTACAGCAGCCACTGTCCCATACTAGTACTAATGTTGTTCATCTCAGCCGTTCCAATCCCATCCAACATTCCACGGACCAGATTTATTAATTATTTAGTGCCTCTCCAGCTGTCTGTGTCTGTTCATAGCGACACGAGTCTGCCACTGTTTCTACTACTAGTACTAGTTGCTTCGACTTTGAGAATAATCTCGGCATACATATAGCTGCTATAGCTTACATCCTCTTCACCGGATTATTCTTCAGAAAAACACCACCACCTTACCTGAAAATGAATCTATATAAATAAAAATAACTAATGAGATTTAAGGTACCTCTTTTATTTTAAAAATAAAAAATGTATTTATTCTAAAAAATTCTAGAAATTCTCACATTAATCGAGAAAAAAGATAAACATCTCCACCATTTATTTTAATAGAGCCAGATTATAATGGTACAGATTAATTATATATGTATATTAGAGTTATATAGCAAATACTATTATATTTTAATTATAGACATTAGAATTGTATATCAAAAATAATTATATCATAATACCTAGCATCGTAATTACATGAATAAATCCGCTAGTTTGTTGAAACGAATACCCACTTCTACTTGTAACAATTAAATTCTTCGTCAACTCCTCTCACTAGAGCATGCATGCCACTTGCATTGTGAGAAATGTTCCAAATAAAAACCACAAAGTAAAACGTCTGCAAGACTACTGAAGAACCTAGCTACAACTGAAACCATCTGTGTCGTGTTCCAACCATCTCTTCTTCCATCCTATCCGAATCCCATGCCCATGGCCATCTCATGAGACATCTGTAAATGAACTGATACTCACCAAACTGCAACGCCTACAGCTTTCGATTCCATATCTACGTTGCCAACTTGATGGTTGAAGAAGCTCACCACCAAACACCTAGAGTGTTGGAGATGATCCACTCATCTCCATCTCTCTAACTCTCTCACTTGTGTTTATCTCTCAACACACACCGATAAACAGGAGAAAAAACACAAGAAGAGACACACACAGGGACTACATCTTTGTTCTCCGGCCACACAGACCTGAAGAAAAACTGACTAAGTCGCTGCACCTCCGAGTCTTCAGTTCCCACGCGCAGAGTTCGGCCTCCGTGCCTCCATGCCCAACCTCCACGCGCACGAGATCCGCAGGACCCGCTCAGGCGACATCGTGAGCCACTCGCTCGATCGGACGACGCGGCTTCCTCCGCACGAACCGGCGCCACAAACTCCACTCTTCCTACGACTCGATCAACTTAGCAATAGACTCAAACGCGCACGCCCGGACGGGACCCGTGGCGTGGTTTATTCTAACAATCACCCCTAAACCACGACACCGCACGCCCGACCTACAGGAGCGTGGGCTCGTCGTTGACGTCGGCGAGGAGGACCCTTTCCTTCTTCTTCCGCGGCAGTCCTGGCCATATGGCGCGCCGCCGCGATCGAGCATCGCCTCGGTAGCGACTCCCGCCACGCCGCTCCCCGAGCTCGTCCGCCGCGATCGTCGCCGCCTTGGTCGTCGCCCGCCACCACGCCTCGCCGCTACCGCTGCGCTCCTTCGCCGCCACGCCGTTGCCGTCCGCCGCCTTGACGCCGACGCTCCTCCCACCGCTCCTCCGTGAGCGAGAGTCGCCCGAGGCCGCCTCAACACCACCGGTCCTCCGCCACGTGCACCGCCGACGAGCTCCTCCATGGACATCGTCTTCAAGGTGAACATCTCGATGGAGCACGCGATTTGGTTGTACCTTGCGGCACAACGCAACATCTTCTTCATCGACGCGTTCCTCCTCCATCTTCTCCCCATCGCGCAGCTGCGTGGCGAGAGTGCAGTCGCCGATTTGACGCCGCGAGCTCGAATCGTTGAGGAGGTGTTGCGTCTTGGCTTATAATCGCCCATCCTAGGACTTCACCGCCGCCCATGCTTCCTTGGCGATTCTTCTTGGCGACCGGACTTCATCTTTGCACAGGAATGGCGGCCAATGCCCGCCGATTTTTGCCGAGGTCGACCTTATCGGACTCATAGCCGCAGCTCCATCCCTCTCCAATGGTTGACCCGCATCACAGTGTCTACTCATGGTAGTTCGCCGCCGTCGCATCGGGACCTCCATCCCGCTAGAGTTGATGACGACGCCGTCCGCGACTGGTTCCAACGATCTCTTCTTCCATCCGGCACCCATTCCCATGCCCATGGCCTTCTCCTTGAGACTAGCTCGATACCAAATGTTAGAGATGGCTCACCAATTCTGTTTCCTTCCCAATTGTTTCTGTTTTACGGATATTTTCGACTTCATAAGAACTTTTTCTCCAACTGGTGATATCCTGAGCGATTAGATGCAGTAGCCATCTCTAACATAGAGATGCCCATGGCATTCCTCTTTCCAAGTCCTCCCCGATTCCCTGGCAACGCAGACAAAACATTATTATACCTGTCTATTCATTAGCATGTACAAGCAATCATTCGAAATATACTACACTAGTTGTATCAAAACAAACAGCCGTATCAGCATTGCCATGCACTAACTATTGTCGTTGCTCTGCACATTTCCATGAAAAATTGAATTCATGCATTCCTAGAACCAGGCAACCTATACAAGGCACCTTCTTGAATTAGATATGACTAGAACTGATTTATTCAATCCACGTGGCAAAGAGGCTTTGCTACAGATGGCTGAATGAATCAAAACAGTATCATTTTCACATCAATCTGCTAGCTTCAGACAACAGCTGGAACCCTGACATGCCATATCAGATTTATGCATCAAACGGCCATTGGATTAAACCTTTCTAGAAGAGATGAAACCACACAACAAGATTACAGACCACTGACTGAAGTAAATCATCTACTCCCTCTCCTATTTTTTTTCGCCTACAAGGCTTGCAAATTAACAAAAGGATTGCAAAGTGGCCTAACTCTGCCTGGCAGGTAGGCCAAGGAAAAACCGTCCGATTAAGGGTGAAAGGACAAAGGGAACCAGCACCAATTGCATTTACCTGGCTGTACGTATGCTTCCTCCCTATGCAAAGCTCACACAAAGTAAACCCAAAATAACTAGTCCTCACCTAACAAGCACCAGGCCGCCTTGCAGCTTCTACCGGCCTGCTCGTAGCCCTGCTGCAGGTCATCCACATATACACATGGGAGCTGAGGCGATGATGCTGCAGTTTACAGCGCTAGACCTGCTGCATATATGCATCCACAGCTGAACACTAGTCTTACTGCCTTAGCGCCGTCCTGGTCTCGTCAACAAAAGCCATGAGGGGTGTTGCGCTAGTTCTGGTGGTGGCATTGCTTATTGGGGAGCTGCATTGTGCAAGAACAACACCATCACCGGCACAGGCACCGGCACCACCATCTCCCCAGCCACAAGTTTATTCACAAGCACCGCCACAGGCACCGGAACCACCACAACCACCGCGACGACCGCGACGACGGGGATCGCCACACAGACGAGCACCGTCACCACCGCAGCCAGCAGTTCCTCCAAAGCAGGACCCTCCACCACCACGGCAGGTTGTACCACCACAAGAACCTGTGGTGGCAGCACCACCGCCGCCACCCAGACCCAGACCCAGACCCAGAACCAGGGCGATCAACTACACTGCTGTTGGCTGTACTACGTTTCTTGTATTTGGGGACTCAACAGTGGACCCTGGAAACAACAACCGTCTGAGGACGACAGCCAAGGCAAACTTCTTGCCCTACGGTATCAACTTCTATGGCCGGAGGCCGACCGGCCGATTCTCCAACGGTCGGCTAGCCACTGATATGTTAGGTAATAATTAAGAGGCATTCCTGTATCTCTTTTGCTTATGATACTATTTCTTGGTTTCACAACACAGAGCGAATATGTACAATGGTAGAACGTACACAAGCACACAAATATATATGCAGTAGGACAGGAGCATAGTGATTGAAACTGTGCAAAAATGCAACAATATATATCTTCCTTTTGAGGGTAACTAGTGTAACTGACAGCTTTGTGGTTATGCAGCGGAGAAGTTAGGTATAGCAAGGACTATTCCAGGCTTCCACAACCCAGGGTTGAAGCTGGGCCAGCTCAGGAAGGGCGTGAGCTTTGCATCGGCAGGATCTGGATACGACGATAGCACTGCCAATAGATTAGTATGTCAACTGTAAATATTTTCCATTATATCACTGCATGGAAATCTACTAGATAACAACACCACTTAATTAGTAAGCACAAAGTTTGTTTCAGTCAGTTCACTGATAAAGCCATGATAACATTGTTGAAGAAATCAAAACGAATTTAACCTACTCTGAACTCTGAAGTATTAGTACACATGGATACAGTAAATGAATTAAGCAGACAGGCTTTGTAAGATGGTTAACTTAGGCCTGCAAGCTTACTTGGAGGGTACCAAGTAGTAACTAGCTAAGGTTCTCGATTACAGAATGTGGAGTCATTTCCGAAACAAATAGAGCACCTTTGGCGTTACAAGCTACTCATCCAAACATTACTCGGACCAAGAAAAGCAGAGCGGCTTGTTAACAAGGCTACCTTTGTCATAAGCGCTGGTACAAACGACATGATCTTCAACTATCTTGCATCAAATCAATCAGGTGCCATTCGTACGCCACAGTACGAGAACTACCTGATAGCACGTGTTGCTAATTATACCCAGGTGCGCATTCTCCTTACCAGACTAGTATCGGGCATATCTTGTCTTGGATGTTAAATCTCTCTTTTACAAGCTGTAGCGTTTGTCACGCCTCAGGTCATGAGAATGCTTGGAGGAAGAAGGTTCGTCTTCGTTGGACTACCTCCAATTGGTTGCTTACCTATCGCCAGAACTTTGCTTGGAACAGGAGCAGATAGATGCGATGAAAACCTGAACCAGCTGGCAGCTTCGTTCAACTCGAAGCTAATTCAGCTGCTGAATTTTATGAAGTATCAGCATCGAACAAGAACTTCTTACATAGATACATACACAATCATACGGGAGGCAACAGAGAGCCCTATGAAATTCGGTATGGAAGTCTGCATTTCAGATTTGATATCATTGACATGAAAAGTCTTTACGATCAATTCGTTCTTCTTCCTTTTTTTTTTGGAATGCTAGGCCTGTCAGAGGTGGCGAGGGGCTGCTGCGGATCGGGGGTGATTGAAGTTGGCCAAACATGCAGAGGGCGAAAGACATGCGCGGATCCTAGCAAGTACTTGTACTGGGACGCTGTCCATCCAACAGAGAGAACAAACCAACTTATCGCAAATGTGATGATGAGTTCTATTGGGGAAATCTACAGCTAGCTCAAGAGCTAGGGTCATGATGAGGAGACTGGATGATACAGTTACGCTAGTGAAAAAGCACCAATTTGTTGTTGTTTTTTAATCAGTATGATACGATGTAGTAGTATATATCCATCAACTTTACTGCAATTAATTAACGTAGTTGAAAAGTTGACCTGTATGCTTATGGTGATTTGTGTTGAGCAAGAATTGAAGATGGTCGATCAGCAGCTTCCGCTCGAGACACCTTGTAGTACTTGTTAGAAACGTACTGCTATGTATGTAGGAAGGAACTGCATTAGAAAGTGCCTGTCGTTACTATTGCCAATCTAACGCAATCGACCGGCAGCAAGGGAGAATGAATGAATCGCTTGATCGAGCTGAGGTTAAGGTAGGGCAGAGCAGGGATTCCATTTTCGGCCGAAATTCACGAAATTCGGCGAATTTCGGGTTTCTCCGCCGATCCCGAAAAGAGGCCAAATCGACAAAACAATTTGGTTGCGCCTGCTTCCCTTCCTTCTTGACCGAGCGGCGGCTAGGGTTTCAAATAGGTCGAGCGCCGGATATGGAGGGAGATGCTGGGTCCGTCCACCTTTGCACTATCCATAGTTTGATCCAATCATTAGTCATGCATAGTGTGTTTCAAATGGGTCGAGCACCGGTAATGGAGGGGGGAGACGCCGGCGGCAAGGAAGGGGGCGGAGGCAGCACCGGCAAGGGAAGGGGCAGAGGCGGCGCCTGCCAGGCTCTGGGTGATAGCACGGCTGGAGCTGGAGCCTGGAGGCATAAATTGATTCGTTTGTTGAGCTGATTTTCTGGTCAAAATTTTGGTAAGTTCTATTCATGACTTTTGTGTATGATATGTTATTTGGTATATGCCTTTTCGTTACAACAGATGCATGCATATTTATAAATCTTGAAATTTTAAATTTATTTGAATTTTTGGATTCAAACTGCGAGTTTGAAATTTTCGACTGAAATTCTCTGAAAAAATAACGAAATTTTCAAAATTTCTGAAATTCGGAATTCTCAGGGGGTCTGATTTTTTCTTTTCTGAAAATGTAATCCCCGGGGCAGAGACAAATGGTTGGTGCGGTCCGGTGGTCCATAGATGTATATGCATGAATCAATCATCGCTGAAAGACATAGAAGAAAGATTGATTAGAGTGGATCGGATCAGAGACCAATGAATCAGCATCGGCATGAATAAGAAAAGAAGCGGGAATCATTTCCGTACCGTCGTCAGCGAGGGGCAAAATTAAGGTTGACTAGCCGGTAGCAATCCTTTCCCATCCCCTTGATTCATACGATCGATCGTGCCAAATTATGTTGGGTCTGTTCCTTTTCAGTTTCTCCATCTGCACAGGAGGGATTGCAGCGGGGTTCAGATGCCACTCTTGACGGAGCCCGGGTTCAGGGGCTACTTACATTTGTGTCGCGTGAAGTGCAATTTTTGTATAGTATCTAGCTTTTAAATAAAATATCTTTTAAGGTGATGTCTATAAATTAATTGTAATATACACTAGATAATAACCTTATGTATAATAGAAATAAACTTTATAATACCTAATAACTTCATTTATATTAAGAAATAAAAATAATACATTTGGGAGTAACATGTCACATTTTTATTACATGCATAACATATAGCATGATATGCGACTAACCATCAGCCCCGAAGGCCGATTCGATGGCGGCGACGTTTCTTCCGATGCCCACGATCCGGTAAAAATTAGTAACAAGATTTCTTATTTCTTATGCGGTGCTTGTTTACCCTCCTTTCCGCAGATGGCGAAATGCGAGTTCTCGGTGGATCGACCCTCCCACTAAGCGGTATATTGTCAATTATGTATTCACATTATGGCGCGAATATATGAGTTGGAGGAGTGAATCGAGACCCTCAATGAGGAGAACAACGACGTCCGCCAATGTATGCGACGCGAGAGGGCAACGAGGAGGTCGTGAACATAGGAAGCTCGTATGATCCCACATGTTGCTGCATGCGAATCCTAGCTGCATATGTGCGTGCCACTACCACGACGGCCACCACGTCCGAGACGGCCCCTCAAAGAATACTCCATGTGGGTGCCACGAGGCTCGTTTGGCATGTAGGCAACGGGGTTAAGGTTGTGTCGTATTTTAGTACTTATGTTCGATGTTGTGGTAATACCCGAGAGCGTGAAGTGCAATTCTTCTATAGTACTTAGCTTTTTGAAATGTCTTTTCAAGATGAGAACACTTACTCATGAACAATTTAAAAATAATAAATCACATCCAAAAGACATAAATTGAAGCAAAAAAAAACCAGGACCGTTCTTATTTTTCTTGTGCTAGTCTCTTGTTCAACTCAACTTGGAGGCTGCTTCCTGGTAAAACAACAATTAAAATAACATTAATAACTATCATCGTGACTCTTGTAATAGTGACTAGTACTTACGAAAGACTACTGAGAAGCTCCACAAATTATAAGTGGTAAACGATTGGTATAGTTGTGAAGTTGGATTTTTATTTTGTAAACGTTGGTAAAATTTAGATTGTTCTATTAGGTTTTAGATGGTCTGGTCGTCATGGAGATGACAGTCTGATCAACCAATGGCTAGCGATAGGACGCCATGGGCCAAGTGGTCAAACCCGGCAATGAGTTTTTGGGAATTAGACACCAATACTTGTGAGACTTGTTTTGGGATGTATTCACACTTGGTGCAACTCGAATTGGATATTGAAACTAAAACCAGATATAGTTTAATCAAAATTTCAGAGATAGTGTCTTCTGGTGTATAGTGTCTTCTGGTGTACTTAAGTGATCAAATCGCCTGTGGTCGGTGATCTTGCGGTCTAACTGGCGTTGGGCCAGTGGTCAGAACGGTTTGAGTTGAGTTGAGATCAAGTCATGACTTGGGAGTCATGAAGTGTTGTGTTGAGTTGCATAATGTATTGTTAAGTGCATGAACTTGTGCTCGATATGGTTGCTTGATCTTGGATATGCAGATGGCTTGGAGAACGTTAGTGGTCAATGGCAAAGGACCGAAACTAAGTGAGAGAGCTGAAGTTCGTGTGGTTGGGTAAGTACGGGTAAGGCTATGCGGCATAGGCGGGAAGTATAAAGAAGACAAGGATCGTGAATAAGCAAGTTGGTGTATGTGGTGCGCCGAAATACGAGGCCGATGTATGTAAAGATGATTCGGAGGAGTCCGAATGCGTGCAGACGTGACAACTAGTCATTGGGTGCCACAGCTATATGTCAAAATATACGAATATGCTTTGAGATGAAGGTAAGGGTTGGTTTATCAATTGTGTAAATTGATGATTTTGTATATTATACGGTGCTACCTGACGGTTTACTTGTTGGTGTTGATTGTAGGACTCCACAGCTAGGTTATGGTGAGACGGATGGAGCCGGGACTAAGCTATGAAAACTTAGGTCTAGAGCAGTCAAGAGATTAGTACTAAGTTAGGGGAGCTGAGGTCCAGAACGATCAAGATATCGCTAGAAGATGACTAAAGCTAGCAAAGTAGTTACAAGCTAGGAAGACAAGGAAATAAAGCCGGAGCTACCAATGACGGACATGATGGACAATGACAAGGTGGATCAAAACTAAGCTCTAGTAGGAGCTGAGGTCCAAAACGGTCAAGGAAACCAGGTGCCACCATGGTGTATGGAGAGGCATGTGGCACGCCAAGTGACTTGGACCCGTTTGCAAGTGAGGATGGTTCGGTGGGACCACTGCAATAAGGAGGACCTATGGAGACAAACAAAATAAGCCACAGAAATAACAAAATCACGTCACAAGAGATTTTGAGGTTGATAATGCTTGCATCATGTACCCTTGCCGCAAAAAGTATTCTGAGGCAAACTTGCTGCCTCGGAAGCCTTCCGAGGCAAAGCAAGCAGGCTGCCTCCAAAGATTTCCAAGGCAAAGCAAACAACTTCTAAGGCAAACTAAACAAGTTGCCTCAGAAGTCACCTCAGACAAACTAAGCTACCTTAGAAGCATTTCGAGGAAAACCAAAGACCTGCCTTTAAAGCCTTTCTATCAATAAAATAACTAATAGAAACAAATATTATTTTCATGTACTTTATGTAATAATTACTCACAATCAACAAAGACAACTAAACATTTGGCTCATATATCTCAACAAATTCATACATTGCCAATACATACTCATAATGCACCATCACTTTACAAAACATAGATTCAACTATACAAGTACGTAATACATATTACATATGGATCAATCATTGGGTACAATATTACTAACAAAAGGCATCATATTTCAGTACCGAGACCCCCTCTTGAGCCGAGTGAGACTTCTCATGGCCTACGCCACGCTCACTTTTAACCTACAGCGAGACTCAGTTTGGCACTTGCAAATTAATCAGTCAGGACTGTCCCATACCAGTCTTGTGGTAGTACGATAGGGCTTTGCAACAGTAGCTCACAGACCGGTCCTTTACTGACTTAGGCACCAACCACATACCCCTTGTGCCTGGCAATCAACATTGCGTCACCAAACAACAATGCATGCTAGCAAGCACCCACCACTCTAACCATTTGCCTAAGTCTAAACCAAGTTTTTATACTTTGTTTGGAAATAATTTCATAAACATTCTTAACTTACCAAAGTCAAGAATACAAGATAAAAGTTTATCATTTTAATGAAAGCTTGTCCCAAGACATAATCATTATAAGCATGGCTAAGCATTTCTACAAAATTTCTAGTTAATACTAATGTACTAACTAGGTTTTATCTAGGGTTGACAAAGTATAATGATATTCAATGTCAATTTTGGCTGTCCAAAGGATTTGAGTATAACTAGAGTTCAAAACTGAATTTAAACTAAATTGAATAAAATTACGCATGCATAATAATTTAAAACAACATAAATAATTTAAAATATTGGGATCAATATGGTCAAATGTGTAACTTGCCTTGCTTGGAGACTTGGTGCTGCGAATCATTGAAATCATACTCTCCGGAATAGTCATAATCTATACGCGAAGAACCAAAGAAAATAAATTCAAATGAAATACAAATAAAATCCAAAAAGTATAAAATATATACTGAGGGATAGATAATGATTTTAGATAAATTTAGGAGAAAGAATCAATGGATTTGGAATTTGTATGAGTGAGAACGAATATCTGGAAGTTTTGGATATCCAATGAAACGATAACAAAATCCAAAAATTACTTTTTGAATAATACAGTGTTGGTAGGCTGCGAGGTGGTCGGTGAACTGGCAAAATGGAACCATGCCGATGAGGCGAAGGTGGTGATATGGGTATGGCGATGAGGAACGGCGGCAATCACCATCGGTGAGAGAAAAATAGCACCGACAGCACGGTAGCAACAACAGCAAGTTGGAGAGAGATAGTACCGGTTATAAAACGTGGAGATGCAAGGTGAGTATAGGCTAGAACATGGTATGGTGTAGCTAGAAAAATTATTGTCTAAGCTGAAACTTCATCGGAGACGATACAATCAACGTTTGAACGATGACGGAAGAGAAAAAGGAAAAACTTGATATCTTGGTGCTCGGTGAAGCGAATCCAAAACAATTTGAAAGGTAGCTAGCTGGAATGGTTTGGCACGATATGACGTGAGCAGATTGGGGAAAACACCACCGGATAGATGGGGACACGAGATGCCATTGGCGGCCATGGCGAGGTGACGAAGGCAAAAATTTGTGGACGCTTTTCGTGTAAACGGAAGGAAGCACGGCGTAGAACGCGACGAGCAAGTCTAAGAAAAATTACGGCACAGGCTAAAACTCAACAGAGACGATGAATCGACGTCGGGAGTAAAAAACGGCCATCTTTGCGGAAAGCTCAATTTTTGACAATTGGCTTCACAAAAAATTAAATAAAAATACTAGATAAATTTCTTGGAGTCTAGGACATGATATAACGCGAACAAAAATCAAAGCGCTTATCCAAAAAGTGGTGTCGCGCGAAGGCACGATTTCAGCGTTTGGCTCGACAAGGTCGACGAGGACTCGGGGAATCTTCGAGTGATGGCGATGGAAGCATGACATAGAACGCGTCGAGGTAAACTCAACGGTACAGGCGGCTCGGCCAAAAAACATCGGATGGTGGCGGAACACGGCGAGAAGACATTCGGTGACCGGCGGGTTGACATCGGTGTTCTGGGCAAACGGAGAGGAGTTAGCGGGTGAGATTTGCGGCGAAACGAAGAAGAGAACATGTGGAACACAGTGCTCACCTTGGTTGTGGCGAAACATGCACGGTCGGCCGACAACGATGAGAGACACGATGACACAATTTGGCCACGGCGCTCCAGAGATGTTCCGGCGATGCTCCGGCAAAGACGAGGGGAGCACCATGTAGAACACGTGAAGGCAAAGTCAATGGTGTGGTCAAAAGTGACCGACTCCACTGTAGGCGGCGCAAATGGCCGAAGAACGCCGATTGGTTGGCGAGAGAAAAATACCGATTGCGGAGAGAAGAAAGGGAGAGAGGACTTGAGATTTTTGGAAACGACTGAGGATGAGGAGGGGCACCCGGTGCTTTCTTTTATAGGCACGGAGGTGGACCGGAGAGGGAGATCAAAAGATGATGTCAATTCAATGACGGTTCGTTTTCCCGTGTAAATGCACATGGTAGAGGGGAAGAACGGTTGGGAATGGAGGAGTCTTGAAGAGAGGAATTGATTGCAAAATAGTGAAGAAATTCATGAGGATTCAAAGCTTCCAATCAACGGCCATGGCGGCGCTCGCATGGGACAGACAAAGCTCCGGGAAGAAATAGAGGAGAGAGAAAAATGAAACAAAATAATTTTTTTTCAAAAATAAAATAAATTCAAAAAATTCAAGAAAATACAAAAGAAATCCTAGGAAAACGAAAATATCAAATAAAATAATTTCGTATTTATTTGAAGTATATTTTAACCATTTAAAATATTTTTACTTTCTAAGCTTTAATTTAATCCAAATAAATTTAAAAACTCCAAAAATTTTAAGAGAGGATAGAAATGGATAGATTGAAATTTTATAAGAATTTAGGAATTTGAATGAGCTCAATCGGAGTTAAAATGAAGAAATACGACCTTTTGGAAGTTTGAGAGGAGAGAAAAAGAATAAACTAATTTTCTGGAATTATTTTTGAACTCAAAAATCAGAGTATGATGTCAGCAGTGAATTTGATTTTCGGTGGAATTATTTTTATATAAATCCAAAATAACTTTTACTTCATAATATTTCTAAGTTTTCAATTAAATTACTTTTAAGAATAGTTTTTGTAAAAGCTGAAAACAAGCAAATAAAATCTCTAAATTTTGGCAACCAAATAATGCTTGATTTTATTTTAAATTATTTTTTTCTGACAATTTTGAAATAAACACCTGGGCTGTTACACTGCCTGTGTTGAAGCCGGGCTAGCCCTTATCTCCCCTTACCCCTTTTGCTCTCCTTCCCCCTTATTCTGCTCTAGCGTCGATGAGGCTGGGCTAGCTCACCGACGATTGTCGTCCATCTCCTCTCCTCTGTTGCTCCACCATTGGCCGCCACTCACCCTACTATTCTCCACCATACTACTGCTCCCTACATCCACGTCGACAGCATAGCTTGGCTTTCCTCTTCCTTTTGCCTCCCCTTGCTTCTCCTCTCCTACCTTCTTTACCACCCCCTCAGCTCTGTCAGGTCCACTGCACCTTCACTCGGCACCGACACCACCACATCGACCTCTCGTCCCTGGATCTGGTGCCACATCCTAGTAGTGTGCATGTGTCTCATCCAGGATCCACCACATCCTAACACACATGGAGCTCTCTCTTTCTCTCTCATTTAGTGCCTCTCCTCGCATAGATTTGACCAGTTTAGCAGGTGATTTCGCATAAATCCACCATCAACGGGGAGAACATATCTAGTTTTCTTTTTTTAGTTTTTGGTTGTTCTCGTGACAGATCTATTGCTTGGTCCAAGAACTCTAAAGGTCATCCTATAGTAGATTCGGTGAGTATTCAAGTAATTTTAGCACTATAGATGTTTCTAATATGAAGCAAACGAGAATAATTAATTTGGATGAGTATATGATGCTATCCAAGAACATCATAGGAGTGTCCAGAGGTACTGAACATCATAGGGGTGTCTAATGGTGGCAAACAAGGGTACAACATCTTCCTTGGTAAAAAAACGCAATCAACTCTCAAGCTTTTAATTAGCAAATTGAGATAGCGCACGAGATAAAGATATTGTTAGCTGATGCTGTTATATTTTGCTTTAAGGAATATGTGTCTTTGCGGATGCCATTCATGTATATGTATATAGTAATACTTGAGTTAAATGAGCATAGTGTTTTTTCTGAAAATTCTAGCCTGCGACTATGGGCTTTATAATTCATTGGCTTTTTTCTGTTTGAGACTCGGTAGATAAAAGCATTTTCTAAATTTCTCTAGGATGATGGATTGTTGTATGGTAACATCATTGTGACAACTCTTATTTTGTGAAGACTGGACAAAGTCTATTTTCACAAAAGGTGTAGATTACATTGGATGAATAACATGCCATTCAATTTGATACTTGTTCATTTGCCCATTCGATTTCTTATTTTTTTCAAATGTGATAAGATGCAAAATTTCTAGTTGTGGTGAGTAAAGTTTTTTTTCGTATGCAGCTCTATGGAAAATTTAACGTGAAATTACCTTGGGTGAAGCAATCTCATCATCACTCATAAGAGCTGGTAAATATCTATCTTTTCAAACTAAAATGGTGTTTTCTCAACATACATCTTGTCATCTATGTGATGCCCTATTAGTAATTCACATAATGAATTAATCATATTGATGACAACATCACTATCAAGCAGGTTTTATCTACATCATCATCACCTCCATCATCAGATTTAAGCAACAATGACAACGATAAGACTAGTGTTGGTCCTACGGTTGAAGCTTTGCAACAATTGTACAAGTGACTAATCACTCGAGCTAGAGCAAAAGAACTCACTAAACAGGTGAACCTAATCCTAAGTTCCTTTTATTTCACTGCTAAGGACAGCTTGCTACCTAATCTTCCACTTTATGTATCTTCATGTTATTAGGTGAGTAAGAACTTGGTGTTGCCAAGCGGGAGGCGAGGGAGGCCGGCGCACCAAGAAAAGATCCAAAAGGAGGAGATGATGACACCACTGATATTAGTGAGAATAGTCACCAAGTTGTTGAAATCAAAGTTTTCAAGCTCAAAATTGAAGTTGGAGAAGACTACGCTTCGGAAGCTTGATTGTATCCACTCTTCAACTCTGAGTTTGTTTGAGTTTTTTACGAAATTCCATGTATCATGGGCTGGTTTGTATCTATAATAAGACATATTAAGGGTGTTTTGGACTTTAGAATTTGTTTTGGTTTAGTTTTGAGGTGATGACGATGCCAAAGCTCTAACAGGATGAAAACGAATACTTGGACCACAAGGGAAGTTGGGCTGTTGTCAAGAGAGTTGTACATCACCGTCATAGGCCAACCACCACATGGGGCCCACCTCATGGGCACACATACCAAGGCAACCAGCCAGTCACTTATTGCTTTCGGTTTAGAAAGATATAATTATAATCGGATTCGAATTTTTTCCTTTTGTAACTTCGGTCAGGCTAGTACGATGCTATAAAGCCTTGGCCACCATCCGTTGTAACCCTTGAACGTTAATTTTGAGTCAAAGCAATTTTTTGCTCTTTGATTTATGCTGTGCGCTGCCATGAGAGTTAGGAACCCGACTAGTTAGTATTCCACCAAATTACCAATTACCAATGTTCTTATTGTTCCTCACGGACCAACGTGAGAAGGCGAAGATTCAGAGCATGTTGCTAGTTGAATTCTGGTACATGGGAGTCTGTAATTGAGATGTGCAATCATGTGCTTCCGTTCATTAGAATTCACAGAATTTCAGGTTAGCCACATATTTACCTTTCAAGAGAGATACTACATCATGAAGATCGGGCACCCCCGCATCACATATCTTACATACATGTACAATTCAAGAAATATTTGTCCTTATCCTAATTTTGTATGATAATTGCAAGTACTCGCATTCGTTTGGCAGATTGATGTGTTTGTAGCTCATAACTTATAGTTCAAGAAGTTAGTGCTTTGATAGGGCCAATTCATTAAATGTGTTGTCTAGGACCTTTAGGTTTATGAGCTATGATAATCTGTTTGGAGTTGGTTCATTAATTTCAGAGGGTTGACTACTTTCATAGCATATACTTGCATGGAAGTCCAAAATTTTCCTTTTGATATTCACTTTGGAGTTATAATTTACTATAGTTCACATGCATGTCAAGCTGAATTACAAAATTAAGTGTACCGATACTCATTCACAATATTAATGCTAGCAATTAAAATTCTAGTGGAGCTTATAATTTAGTCAAATCATCTATGGAAGTCGTTCTATTTGATGCCTGGCTGCGGTGGCTGTATTAACGAAATAATCAACAGTACGAGTCCATATCTGCTCCACGATCGCGGTGATAGGGAGGTACCGCACGCCTTTTAGGATGTTGTTGTACACCTCAGACATGTTGGTCGTCATAATCCCATACTTCGCACCATCCATGTCATAGAGAAGGGATCATTTCTCTAATTTAGGAGCATTACGACGAATCTACTCAGAGAAACTTATGGCGCCGCGGAGTTGCTCTCCCTCCGTAGTTCGCCTTTCTAGCTCTGTCTAGATGGATTCGAACTTTCGCCTATGGTTTTTGCAGACACAATTCCTTGAACATCTTCACAACTTCCTAGCTGCGGAACTGTACGAACAAGTTAGATACAAGATGCCTTATGCACCATCGGGTTCGCACGTCATTCCACTGGTGAGGGGGTTCTGTCCCATGCTGCATGGTGTTCAGCGTGGCCATCAACCCAGCATTGCGATCTGTGGCGACGCAAACGTTGGGTCGGTCGCCAACCACCGCTTGTTTCACGTTCGCCAGGAACCAAAGCCAACTGGACGTGTTCTCGCTTTCCACAATGGCAAATGCCATTAGAAGAAGCTGGTCATTCATGTCGGCCGCCACCGCGGTGAGAATGGTTCCCTTGTAAATCTCTGTTAGGAAAGTGCCATCCATCATGAGCACAGGACGATAACACTTGAAGCCCTCAATGGCATGGGCGAAAGCCCATAATAGCTAGTCCAGTATGAAGCAGTTAGGCCCTCAGTCAGCATCTGGACGCTCAAGATTGTTTACGTACGTGCCAGTGTTTAATTCGGCTATTTGGTGAAGCAATCTTAGTGCAAGGTCATGCGTCTCTTCGTACGTCCCGTACATGGACTCGATGACCTTGTGCTTGCCTCATTGGACCTTACTGTAGCTGACTAGATAGCCAACCACATTTGCAACTTCTAACATGAGCATCTTCGGGGAGACAGAAACGTCCGCCGCAACTAGGTGGCTAATGATGCTTGCCACATATGCCGAAGTCACATTCCGATGATGGCGCAGTGGCTCGCTGAGCATGCAAGTGTGGTCGATCATCACCTTGATCTAGAAGGTTGAGCCAAAAATCTTGGCTCGTTGAGCACTGACCTTTGTAGAGCAGCCTTCCACTACGCACTTCATAGCGTAATTGGCTGGGTTGGACCGGTGCACTCGGTACACATGGTTGATAGACAAGACATACTGTGAAATAGCTTGTTGCACATCTGCCTTGCTAGGGAGCGCTGTCCAACTAGGAGGGTGTCAGCTTAAAACCCCCACTGGGACCCTTCTTCTTGCGGCGGTACAAGGGAATGCACCACACCTGGAGGACACATAGGGCACCTCCGACGACACAATTCCCTTGGGTGGACTAGCCGTCTGCTATGCGTCGACCTCGCTATCATTGGAGCCTGTGTCAGTGTCCTCATCGGACTCTAACCCGAGCGGCTGGTTCGGTAGATACTCGTGGCTGTCAATTCGAGCTGACCACCACATGCCTGCCCCTTCATTCGGCACGAAATCAGGGGCGAGTCTACTCTCCAATACAACACACTCAGTGGTATCATCTTGAAGCTCTGCTTATGGTTCCCCGGGTGTCGAGGGCCGGGCTCATCAACGTTTTCCGACTCGACGCGTTAAACTTAGGTACACCATCTGCCTCCTCTAAATGGCCACCTCGGGCTGAGAGGCAATTTGCATGTACTGCCTTCATACTGTAGTGTCATTCACCTTCACGAGCTCCCACACACCATTGGTGCAGGTGATTCCCTCGATGGCAAGTTTCATCGCCATTGCCTTCGTAGCGAACTCCCTTCGGATGTAGCTTCAGTAGATCATGAATATTCATGACGCCGAGTCTCTCGGCCTGGAGCACCTTATATTGGCATGTTGACAGGTCCAACCCATTGTGTCCAGGTCGTATAAGACTATCGCCGTAGAACATTGTTAAGTGTTCCGTGTCTGCACTACCTGAACACAACAACCTGATCCACAGTAGGTTTTACAACAAAAATGATTATATGCGTGTAACTACATACGAATAGTTCATTAATTATTGATAATTTGACTACCCATCCAAAATATTACTTATCTTTCGGGAGAAACAATCAGCACTACCGCACCATCCTACCGCGTCCTTAATGAGATATGCACTTGCTTCTCAAAATAACTAGCTACGCACTCTTAATTTTGAGCGACGACCGCAAGAATGAGCTTCTACAATGAGCGACTGAGATGATCAATGATCAACTACGAGAGATTCGTATTTATGGCTATGCGCAAAGGGAACCCGGTACACTCACCATATAAATTAAGGACTCCTTGTCGATGCGCAGCACTTTGAGCGAAGGGGATGGCATGATAACACTGACAAATGTCTACGGGGCGAGGGAGCGGGCAAGGGTGGACGACACGGATATAACGACATTAGTACGGATGAGAGAGCACGTGAGACGGAACGACACGGGCAGAGTGACAATGTGCGAAGCACGTAGTAAAAAAAGAAAAGATAGCAACAACGGACCGATATATGTGCGAAGGACAGAGGTCACACACTTCAAAAGATACCTGAGCATCGCATATCGCTAATTACAATAAAACTATCATGAATTAACATGGCAAATTCGGGCACATAAAATTCTCAAACAAATACATAATTATGTCGACTTTGTTGGGAGGCTCCATATAAAATTTTATAATTGTTGGAGCTCATTTGATATATGTAACAATTCCTACAAATATCAAAATCATATGAATTTTCGAGCAATATTCATATGGGATAAAATTGTAAAAAAAACTACACAATAAAGTCCGGTGGGCACGGTCTAGACAGTAGATTTCATGTACGTTAAATTCATGATTAAATTAATCTGAATAAATGTGATAAATTCAGACCACATAATATTTTTAAACAATTACACAATAACTATGACATATCAAGAGGCTTTATATAAAATTTTGTAATTTTTGGAGCTAGTTTGTTATATGTAAAAACTCGTACAAATATCGAAATGCTATGAATTTTTAGCAACATTCACAATGGATAAAATTAGCCAAAAATTATACTATGAAGTATGTTATGTCAGAAGGTTGTACATACATTTTTGTAATTTTTGAGCTTATTTGATATATTTAAAATTCAAACAAATACTAAATAGAAAAAAAATTAGGGCAGGTTATTAAGCCGGCTATTTAGCCGACTTAATCACCCGCCGCCCCCTCACCGGACGGTAGGCATGCCTGCTATCCCCCCATCAGGTGGCAGGCAGCCAACCGTCTGCTTGTGGGGCAGCTGGCGCCTGCCGTCGGTGGCCCCGCCACGTGTTGCCTCACCAGCGCTGCCGCTCGTCTACCGGACGGCAGAAGTGATATTTTTGCAAATATGCTATATATACTGCTAATTTTGTAAATATGGTGGCCAACAGTGCCAAATCCGGCTTTGTCTCGACAACTATGTACCCATATTGATACCTAGACAGTGTCAATGCTAACATTTTCTTAGCATGGCATCTTGATGTCTAGACAATGTTGGATAGATAGATAGATAGCACTAGTCTGCAATGTAATGTATACATCAAGAGATTAACAAGCAAGCAACATCGCCATTCTATATCCTTGTTGACAATTCAAATCTCTTGTGTATTCTAAGCTAGACCCTAGATCAGTAGCTAGCTTACAAAATATAACATCGGCAAATATCACATCCATACATGCGTAATAATAAAAAGAGTATTTAATATTACATAAACATTCATAAAAAGATTTTATGATGAAGTTTTACATAATGGCCATCAGGCCAAATGAGCTTGTTATAACAAGCAACATAATAGTAAGTAAACAAAAAAGGTCTTCATAATCTAGCATAGGCAATCAACTGGGGCTAAACTTAGTCCCGGTCTTCGTCTTCCATGTCATAGCTAGAGGCATGGGCGTATCCATTCACTGGGTCATAACTTCGTTATTCAAAACACATATTAAGCAACAATGAGTACGAAAGTACTCAGTAAGTCCCTATAGTAGAATGCAAGTATATATACATATCTATATGCAAGGCTTATCCAAGTGAAAGTTTTATGTCTCTTGTAGCATTAAGCCAATTTATCAAATATATTAATTTAGCTAGTTTATAAACCTAAGACTTAGCCATTTTTATAGTAAAAACCAAACTCCATTTTTGAATCAAGTTCATTATAGTAGAGAAATCCCCCCGCTTTCATTTCCATTTTCAATTCAATGTAACCATTGCCAAGTAATCGTTAATTTATGAAAACTACGCAAGTGTGATGTTTATACACTTTTGCCTATGTCCGAGGGTATGGCTATTCGAATAGATTTTTAACACTCTACAGAGGTTGTATAGCTTTACCCACAAGATATGGTTAACTCATAATGTCAACTACTACACAATTCCATAGGCGTGCCAATGAGAAAATCATAACAAGACTTTTACAATGCTTAACTTCGATGCTTACTCCCACTCTAGGGTGAATCCTCAATACTGGTGATAGTGACTATTCCTATCCCTGGTTACGTCTCACCCCGAGAATGTTACGTCTCACCCCGAGAATGTTCCCTTTCCAAGCTATATTTTCAATGAGGGACCTAGTTGTTAGGGAGTCTACGGCCCTTTGTATTTATAAAATCCATAAGGGCAGTGATTGTTACAGGTTACTCCCAACAAGCACATTAGAAATCCACCTACCAATCTACTACACAGGTTTCACACCAAAGCTAAACAAATTAGTGAGCTATGCCTATCCCATAACTAGGCTTGTTGTTGCATGAAGTGTGTGTAGAAAAGAGAAGCACAAGACATCGGTCCTTAAACGACTCAGGTGAGACCAACCACAAACCTAGAGCTTGTGCAATCCCTAAACAGCTATTCAAGAAAGGACACATGTAATCCCCGGATGGCCCATCTAAAAATGATACATGTAATTCCTACATGGCCAATCCAATATGTGCAATCGCTGCACGGTCTCCTACCAACCACTTCCCCGGCTTTCCATCATTTTTAGAAAATATTTTCTTGTTTCCAGTGGTAACCCATATTACCATTCCTTTATCATGCTTTCAAGTATCAGTTGGTATGTGTGTGTTATATTTTATTTCATCACTAAGGTATTTTTAAGCACAACGATAATCACTAATGTTTAACAAATGGTGGAGTTATTAATATTGTAAGTATCCTAGAGTAATATAGTCGGGGAATATCAATATTTAAGGAAGGAGAATATTAAGTATCAAGTTCATGGTGCAACTAGGCAATCAACATTTAACATAGCATTTTAGGTGAATAACCATATTAAGCATGCATTTGTATTTGAAAGTAAAATATTTGCATTTGAAAACTAGGTTCAACATGATAAATTACAAGGACTTGTATTGATCAAATGTGATTAGGGTAGGATCTTGTTCGTCAATGACGGGAGCGTCTAAAGCGCCAAAGTCTATACACGTGAAATTATCCATATTCAACACAACATTCAATTAAAATTCAAATAAACTCCAAAAATTATGGTTTTGGTTCTAATAGAAAGGCATTGAATTTAGATAAATTTAGAAATAAAAATCATTGAATTGGATTTGAAATGAAGAAGTTATGGCCTTTCAAAGTTTGAACCGAGATGAAATCTAGAGATTCAAAAATTTCTGATAGGTGGAGTCGGTTGAAGTTTGTTTTTCTTTTTGGATTACTTTTCTTAGGAAAACCTTCAATGGCTACCAAGTGGGGTCAGTTAGGATTTGAATTTCTTTCCAAATTATCTTCATTGTGGAATTTGTTTGTGGCTGACAGGTGGTGTCACGGTTCATATGAACTTGGTCCATACGAGTGTCTACAGAGAGCGGGACCCACATGTAGGTGACAATAGTCCATGGACTTGGTTTACGCAATAGGTACAAGGGTGTGGTGTCCACATGTCAGTGACCATTGAGTTTTAAACTAGGTTAATTAGGATTCTTAACCACGTAGGGCCCACATGTCATACTAAGGCTAAGTATGTACTTAACAACTAACTTAATCCTTGGATTAACTAACTGTCTGGCGGTTAGTGAGACTAAATAGGGCAATGGAGGAGTTCATGGTGAAGCTCCTTGGTGAGCTCGTCAGTGGCGAGGGAGAGGTCAGCGTGCTTGGCTAAGGGCCAAAATGGAATGTGCAGGCTAAGAGCTAGCTTTTGATGGTGACGGTGTTCAGTGAGGGGCACTATAGCAGTGGCTAACTGGCAGTGAGCAGCGGTGCTAGGCAGTGATGCGGTGCCAACAGCGTAGAGCTACTCTCAGGCCCAAGTTAAGTGCGCAATAATATGTTTAGTGGGTTGCCAATAGTGTTTTGGGCATGGCTCGAAGACCTAGGGTCATCAGATTGAGGTTGGTGGCGACATGGCTGGCAACGGCGAACTTGGGATTTCCTACCTAGCTTCTTCAAATTGGAGGTGGTTTCATGATCTACGAGCTAATGCGAGGTTATGGAGCAATGCATATGGCTTATTGCATGGCATGCCGTGCTATCCATGGTGGCCAGTGATGGTGAGGAAGGGTGAATGTGGCTGGGGCGTTGTGGCTGGTCCTAGGTCCAATGGTTAGCCTATAAGTTTGGCCTTGAAGTGAATAGCAAGATGTCAGAAGGTCTTACCAAGATCTCGGATGAGGTGCTAGAACGGTGGCGGTGACGAGCTTGGTTGGCGTCGGGGAAGATGAACGTGTCTTGGCGACTCTAGAGCATAGCAAGGTAATTGAAGGGGCGTGTTAGCATAATAGAGTCAAAGCAAGTAAGAATGACATGATTGCAATTGGCAGAGCTCACCCGAGTGAAGGGAATGGGTAGTGAGGACGATGATGGCACTGTGCACGGCGGTGAGGATGTCGACTTTGTGCTTCCTGAGGGCAAATAGGCAAGGGGAGGTGAGCACAAGATAGAGGGAGAGGAGACAAACTAAACGCGCATGATAGCGTCGTCGAAAAACTTGGGAAGAAGGGAAAACTCTTCTTCTCCAAAGGCATTGGGGTCGTGGGAGTTCGTGGTAAACTCTAAGTGACTGGGCGCGAAGGTTTTGATGTGCAAGGTTGGACTTAAATAGGTTGCGAGGAGGGAGAGAGGGTGTGGGCACCATGAATGGCCTTGTGTACTGGGCGAGAGAGCGCGAGAGAGAGTGAGCTGGTGATGGGACATGGTCGCAGCGACGAGATGAGGTCACGACATGCAAGGCTTGAGAGGTTGTGCGCAGTTGCATGTGAACATATGTAAAGAGATGAGCTTAGGCATGCACGCGAGAGAGAGAAGAAAGGAGAAAAGAAGTACAGTAGCGTGCTGACAGGTGGACCTGGGCCCACTTGTCAGTGGCGGCGAGGGAGTGAGCGGGTGCTGGGCTGAGGTGAGCGACCGAGCGTTGGGCCGGCTCGGCTGGACCGTGGCAAAAGAGGCTGGGCTAGCACATCGCATGGGACGGCGGGAGAGAAAAAAGGATGATGGGCCGGGCTCACGAGTGGGTTTCAGCCCGATGGCATGGAGGGAAAGATTTAAACTTAATTTCTGGTTTGAATTTGAGTTTGAATTTCTAATTTGAATTTCAAGAGATATTTCAAAATTTTAGGAAAAATTCCTTAGCATCCAATTGACTTTTAGAAATTTTGAATTCATATTTTTGGGCCAATGAAATTATTTTTAAAAAACTTAAACTCCAATAAGGCTTTAGAAAAAATTTAAAAAAGCACAAAAAGTTTTTAAAATTCATGAAAATCATGCATAGTTTAATGTGAGGCAAAATTTGGGCTGTTACAATCCCTTCCTTTGCCAACAAACAAACAAACTTTCAACAACTATGTACACAAGTACACAACACAGGTATGTGAGCAGAGCACTGACTGTATTAACCTACCATTTTTACCATCTGGACAAGATAAAAAAAATAAGCCGGAGTCCGGAGGCAAGACCTGATGAGTCCATTCTGTTACAGGCATATCCACAAAGGCAGTAATGCTAGTACCAAGCAAGAGCGAGCGCAAATAATGGGACGACGAACCCGGCACCAGGATACTTACTACTCGCAAGGAATGAGGTAAAAAAAATGAAAACCTAATTATATACATATATATATATATACATATATATCTCTACTATTGTATAAATTGGAGTTGGTGGTCGTCGGTGTGTTCTCCTCTCCTCTCTCTACAGCCATCCGATTTGATCTGGACCATTCATCTCTCTCCTCTCTCTCTCTCAGGATATAACCGCCCACCTCCTTCACTTTCTTCATCTCCTCGCGCATTCTGGCCACCCTTCTCTCTCTGTCGCTTGCTCTCCAATGTTTGATGTGTGAAGTTTGTCGACAAGAAGTTCCGTCTCACCATTTTTACGACTGTTGTAACGCACGGGTCTCTAACTAGTATACATACATATATATATATATATATATATATATATATATATATATATATATAGGAAGCCTACTTACTACACCTAGGTGTAGTTACACCCATCATATCTACCGTCAATCTTCATCGAGATACTACTTCATATTTTGGGTTATTGGGTTGACCTTTACGGCATTCTTATCGGATAAACCGGTGAACATGGCAATATAACCGTTTACTTGCACATAATCTGGAGCAAATTAGTACTGTTTATGCGTGTGAATGATTAGCTGGTATGTGCCGTGGATATCGTCGGCAGTTGGTATGTATTAGTTCAATATTCAGCGCGCAGATAAATTCTACCGTGGTTTGACTGTGGTTTTCTGAAGATAAACATGCAGGGAAGTTTGTTCGCCTCATGTTAGGGATAGTTCAGTAAGTATCTAGTATTAATATATTAACATTTGAGTAGTATATTGAGGTGGATAATCTCGCACCATTTAATGATTGAGTAGTATATTCGGGGATAATCTACGCACCATTTAACAAGAATAAGTGATCCATTATCGAGAGAAAAATTTGAAAACGTAGATTGTAATGGTGTTTATCTATTGTGCATACTCGGCATAACCATGTACGAAATGTTTTGTTTCAGTTTGGAACGTATTCTGACTACCATACGTTATACTTGAATGGAGTATTAGGGGATATTGTTGTCTAGACTGAAATCTGGAGGCGAGTCATCGTGAGGCAAAACGACCACATAAGTTTCTATCCGGTTACTATTCGGTGCTTCTTAAGAATTGTTTTTTCGCAAGACTAAAAAGTGGTAAGTTATTGAATGGATTTGGTAGTACGTAACAGATGCGTATTCTGCGCCGTGTTAATGGGCGTTGATTTAGTTCTCGTTATTCTCCTGTACCCTGTGATACGTAGGTTGGTTTTTCTCTGGTTACCCTGTTCGGGTGGGATGGTTGGAGCATCTGAGATATACATCGTAACTTCAATCGAATAGAGATACCATTGGGAACGCTAACTGAGAGTAATGTCGAGATTTTGTGTGGAGCCGTCCGTATTGGGGGAGGAAGAACCTACGTTGGGAGAAGGTAGTGCCTGTCGGAATGATGCGGATGGAGTTCTCATACCCATGGAGAGATGGTATTTAGTTTTTTTGGAAAATTGTATAGCTTGATGTTATTATGAAGATATTTTTTTGCAGTCATTGAATTCCTTTTGTGCTTTGCTGTGGTGGTCATGAGCGGTGAGGCTCTGAATATACTAGTTTCTAGTTCGTATTCGGACCCTACGATCATGGTGCCTAAAATAGGACAACTTTTCAATCAAGAAATTGATGCATATACATTCTATAATCTGTACGCACGATGTAATGGTTTTGGCATTCGGAGGTTTAAGAGCAGATTTAAGAAGGGAGGCGTTGTGAAGACCATGCAAGAGTTTTATTGCCACTGACAGGTATGTAATTTCACCTATCTTTGTTGGTATAATCTTTGGGCATAAGTCCTGACAACTGTTTGTTTAGAAATTGGGTTGTAATTAAATTAAAGGTCACACTTTACCTTACATGTAGTATGTACTGGTAGTTTGTTTTGCATGACTAGCATGACTGTAGCATATGCGAAATGGTTTTTGAGAACATTATGAAGATGCGAAAAGTTGATATTGTCTAATCAATGTCGTATCTGAGTTTAAAAGGTAAAGAATATGTACATATTTCATGGCTCCTTGAAGACGAAAAGTCTGTAGATGACTCAATTTATTACGAGTTTGTGTGGAGTATGATTTAAGCGTAGTTCACTTGATTTATAGTATGGTTTTTTTTTATGCGGCTAGGATTTCACAAGAGACTGCAAAACCGTAATTGTATATATAATGAAAAATATCATGGTTATGCAGCTGACGAATTGTTTTTGTAATGTGTGATTTTTCCCATGGTTACGTTAGTAGTATTTACGTTTGAAGGTAAAACAATTACACAACCAGTTATGACATATGTGACTGTGACATATGCAGGGTCGCGATCCCAAGATAAAAGGAAATCCAACGAGGGTAGGATGTAAGGCTATGATTAGGATTAATCGTTCTTCTAAGCTTCATGAATGGAAAACCACTGCTTTTGTGAGAGAGCATAACAATGGCATGAAACGTGATTTGAGGCATACTAAGCACTATAGGTCACATAATTTCATTGACGATGGGACGAAGAGTATCGTTGCAGAAATGGTCGATAAGGGAGTACCACCTATGTGAATGTATTGATTGGTTGCTGGAATGCATGGTGGACCTTCGTTGGCACCTTTCACTAGAAGATCTTTAAACAGATTATCGTATGCCATAAGGAGAGATGAGTGCAGTGACGATGTCCAGAAAACATTAGACTACTTGAAAGAGCTACAGAGCCGTAGCAAAGAATTCTTCTACACCGTTCGTGTTGATGGGGCGTGTAGAATTAAAAATATATTCTGGACACATGCATTTTCAAGGCTGAGCTTCGAGCATTTTGGCGACGTCGTAACATTTGATACTACTTATCAGACAAATAGGTACAACATGACATTTGGTATATTTGTAGGGGTTAATAATCATTTCCGAACAATAATTTTTGGGTGTGCGTTGCTGAGAGAAGAAACAGTTGATTCATTCAAATGGTCGTTTCAAACTTTCAATAAGGCAATGAAAGGAAAGAAACCAGCTGCTATACTGACAGGTACTGTACTGAATATTAAATTTTTATAAATAATTTATACATATCTCCACCTAAAGATGTACTGATTTGGTCCTTTTTTTGAAGATAAGTGCCATCAGATGGAGGTTGCCATAAAAGAGATTTGGCCTGATAGTATTCACAGAGTTTGCAAGTGGCATGTACTTCAAAAAGCTAAAGAGAATTTGGGAAACATATATACAAGGAGGAACAAGTTTAAGGAAGAGTTTCATAATGTTCTTAATGGGCCACAGACAATTGATGAGTTTGAAAGAGCATGGTTAGGGTTATTGCAGAAGTATGAATTAGAGTCAAGTATATACTTGAGAAGAATGTGGGATATGAGGGAGAAGTGGGCACCGACATATTTCAAATCTTATTTCTTTGCAAAAATGTCGACTACTCAAAGAAGTGAGAGCATGAATCATGTTCTTAAAAAGTACGCGAAACCGTCTTCATCGCTGAATGGTTTCGTCAAAAGATACGGGAGTTTCTTTTTTGATAAAACCCAAGAGGAGGAGGCAGAGGAGCACCAATCGTACAAGGTTAGTTTTTCCTATTGTGGCAATTTTGTGTATTTATTAATGTTGTATCAAATTTTTTTCTGAGATTTTGGTGTTGTCTAATTGTTGAAAGTGTATAAAATTTTTTCTTGAAGGATAAGGTGGCGACAACAACGAGCTCACCTATAGAGAAACATGCTGCACGAGTGTACACACGGTGTGCGTTCGCTAGATTCAAAGAACAATTTGGTTGGAGCTTCTTGTATATGGTACAATCTACTGAAAATGAAGGCAAGATTCAAGTGATTCAAATCGGAGATACTAGAATCAAAATTGGGGAAGAAAAGTATTTGTAATAGACATCAATCTAAAGGAAAAGGAGTTCATGTGTGAGTGCAAGTTATTCGAGCATTTAGGGATACTTTGTTGTCATATTATAAGGGTATGTTCTTAATATACTACTACATTGTCTCATTTTAAAAATTATGTGTCATGATTTTTTTCTATTAACCATATGTTCATATTTTTAGGTTTTTATTCAGAATGATTACACTAAATTACCAGAGAGGTATATCATAAAGAGGTGGACAAGGGATGCTAAGGATTCAATCCCAAAACATCTTGAAGGCTACAATAGGGATAAAGCTGAAGCTGTGTCAAGAAACTACAGACATACCCTATTGCATAGGTCTGCTCTTGAAATGGTAAGACTTGGTGATACTAATGTGCAAACTTATGAGAAATCATTGGAAGTATTGGGTAAGCTAATGGCCGAACTGAAGGTTTTGGTGAGTTCAACATAGGAGAGGGACGAAGGGGCTTGCCATAGAGGAAAAGATGGGAAGTATGAAAAGGAGGACTATGGTTTTGAAGAGGAGGAATATTCCATTACGAGTGATCAAGATTTTGAGAACACAGAGAATGGGGAAGATATGACAGATGAAAGGGCAGTTGATGGTTCATTTGAGTATGACCAGAATGAGATACTCCCTCCAGAATGAGTATCTTTTGTTGTTCCAATTTTTTTTGGAGCGCACAAGAGACAGGGCCCTGTTAAAAGCAGAATTTGAGCTATTGCCAGCAAGTGGTTTGATAATATTCTTTGATTTGGCCATAGCCTACAATAGAAAATTGTAAAGTCAGTACATACTGCCTAAAATATTTGGTCAGATATTTGAGTAGTATATGCCATGGCCTACAATAGAAATTCTGGCAATAACTGAAAATTGTAAAGTCAGTACTGAAATATTGTACTACTCAAATATCTGACAAAATTATAGAATGTATATGCATCAGTTTCTTGATTGAAAAGCTGTCCTATTTTGGGCACCATGATCGCAGGGTCCGAATACGAACTAGGAACTAGTATGTTCAGAGCCTCACTGTCTGCGACCACCCTGGCAAAGCACAAAAGGAATTCAATGACTGCAAACAAATATCTTCATAATAACATCAAGCTATACAATTTTCCAAAAAAAATTAAATACCACCTCTCCATGGGTATGAGAACTCCATCCGCATCATTCCGACGGGCACTACCTTCTCCCAACGTAGGTTCTTCCTCCCCCAATACGGACGGCTCCACACAAAATCTCGACATTACTCTCGGTTAGCGTTCCCAATGGTATCTCTATTCGATTGAAGTTACGATGTATATCTCAGATGCTCCAACCATCCCACCCGAACAGGGTAACCAGAGAAAAACCAACCTACGTATCACAGGGTACAGGAGAATAACGAGAACTAAATCAACGCCCATTAACACGGCGCAGAATACGCATCTGTTACGTACTACCAAATCCATTCAATAACTTACCACTTTTTAGTCTTGCGAAAAACAATTCTTAAAAGCATCGAATAGTGTAGGATAGAAACTTATGTGGTCGTTTTGCCTCACGATGACTCGCCTCCATTTCGATCTAGACAACAATATCCCCTAATACTCCATTCAAGTATAACGTATGGTAGTCAGAATACGTTCCAAACTGAAACAAAACATTTCGTACATGGTTATGCCGAGTATGCACAATAGATAAACACCATTACAATCTACGTTTTTCAAATTTTTCTCTGATAATGGACTGTTACTATTCTTGTTAAATGGTGCGTAGATTATCCCCCTGAATATACTACTCAACTGTTAAATGGTGCGTAGATTATCCACCTCAATATACTACTCAAATGTTAATATATTAATACTAGATACTTCTCGAACTATCCCTAACATGAGGCGAACAAACTTCCTCGCATGTTTATCTTCGAAACCACAGTCAAACCACGGTAGAATTTATCTGTGCGAATATTGAACTAATACATACCAATCGCCGATGATATCCACGGCACATACCACCTAATCATTCACACGCAAACAGTACTAATTTGCTCCAGTTATGTGCAAGTAATCGGTTATATTGCCATGTACACCGGTTTATCCGATAAGAATGCCGTAAAGGTCAACCTAATAACCCAAAATATAAAGTAGTATCTCGATGAAGATTGACGGTAGATATGATGGGTGTAACTACACCTAGGTGTAGTAAGTAGGCTTCCTATATATATATATATATATGTATGTATATACACACACACACACACACACACACACACACATATATATATATATATATATATATATATATATATATATATATATATATATATATATATATATATATATATATATATATATATATATAGTATAAATAATAGGGCACCATGGTGCCCAGACTTTGATTAAAACTTTCCATCCATAATTAAGACTTTCCATCCATGATTGAGGCTTTCCATTCATAATTAAGGCTTTCCATCCCGATATTATATATCATTGCACTTGCACGCATCTAAAAGCAATCTAACGGTAGGGAGACTAGGTGTCAAGCACCCCGGTGTCCCAATCGGTCTATATATATATATATATATATATATATATATATATATATATATATATATATATATATATATATATATATATATATATATATATATATATATATATATAGTAAAAATAAGGAGTGCTCTTTGGTGTCCGGGATCATAGTGTAAGATAGGTATGTATCGTGTACGAAAAATTTTAAAATTTTTTGGATGTAAGTTTAACTAGTTTACTAACTCAAAGATCCAACTTCATACCAATATTTTTTTGAGATCATGAATATAATAAGGACACACTCATAAACACATAATCTATATATTACACCCGGGGGGTTCCGGGATGGAGAGCATCGCCACGTCATCGATTTTCCGATTAAGTCCCTGCATTTTACGAAATCACGTAGAGGTCGTTCGTTATCACAAACAGGTCCCTGTTTCTCGCAAACAGGTCCCTACCAGTTTTTTTACTGAAAACACCCTCTAATTTGCCGATAGCAGCCTGCGGTTTCTAAAATTATGTATATGTCCTTGTTTAGTTACGTATAAGTCCTTACGGGTCCCTATTTTTTTACGAAAAAACCCTTTGATTTCTCCGGAATTACGTATCCGTCCTCGATTTTTTAAAAAGAATCGTCTCACGAATTTTTGTCTCTTTTATTTCGGTCCACACGGTGGCTAACGCGGCGTGACGCCGCGCTTATGTGACTAGTAAACATAATACCACATCCACCCTGACACACCTACATGAATGCATCTAATACACATGCCTGAAAAACTTCATACCAATAACTTACTAGGCTGGCCAATTTACACGCCACCACCAACATAAACACATTCCATGCATAAACTGAAAGACGGATCAGGCCAGGCCTTGCAGATTTCTTTCTGCATCAGTTAGACCTTCTGTACATAAACAAACCTGCACAAGTCTCAGAAACTTGCAATAGCTCAGCACTTTCCAGGATAAATTAACTGCCTCAAAATCTATGTCCACAGCCTGAGGTCATAAAGGCCATATTCTAAACAGCTATAGCCGGTGGCTTTTATCTTTTTGGCTAAAATGGCATTATAGCATCTCTCATCTTTTTTGAAATATTCAACTAAAAGATAATAAAAATAAAAACTAAAAAATACCGCTATATCTCTACAGATAATATAAAGAAAAAATAACATTAAAGAACTAACTGTTCCAAACAATTTTTAATTTTTGAAAGATAGAAGTCAAAAAATATTTATAACGGACGGAAACCAGAGATTCAATCGAAGTGGTAACTCTCCTCCCCAAACTCGTTCATCAGCTCGTACTCCACGCGACATATTGTTTTTCTTTTTTGGTCTTCCTTCACTTCGAAACTTGCGGTCTCCTCAATCTGGCCCCACTTGTCAACTACCAACCTTATCATCCTCTTAGAGTATGTATAATAATATAGACAACGATAATCTATAATGTATTTCTATGTCATCTATAGATAGAACTAAAAACAACGTATACAATATGCTATCTATACAATGGTATAGACAGGAAAAAGTCGTCTATAAGATCGTTGTTAAATAGTAGACAATATTTTTCTCTCTCCTCCTTTCTCCTTCACATCACTCAGAATCATATATGGTATACGTTTACAGATAGCTGATATGAACCATTGTTCATGACTTGAATATGTCAATCGTGGCATTACGGAAGATCATTGTGTTGCCAGGCTTCGCTAAGTCAAGTTCAACTGTAAACAAGACTACACAGACTAAGGTGCCGTTCGATTGAGCTAAAATAAGTTGGTTTATAGCTAAAATTATACATGATTATCTAAAATTACTGTCAGAATGATAGTGGCTTCTTTGGCGTAATTAAATTTAAAAAATTTTAAAATTAAAAAAAAACAGGTTAGTCTATTATCATAGACAATATAAACGAATACGGGAAAAAAGAATCGACAAAAAACTAAAAAAAATTAAAAAAACAAGAAAAAAATAAATTTAGGAGTAATAAAAAATAAATAAAAACCAGAAGTCGAAATAAGCGAAACCAAAATCAACTGTAAACAAAACTGCACAGGTACTTGGATCAGTTACATGCAGCAACGTCTAACAGATCACTGGTGATGAATATCATACAACAATTTAGCACATGACCATAGCCAAGATTTGTTTATACCAGCAAGTACAGTCCTACACCAGGAAGTAATAAATCTTGTCATATCACTTTGCACCCATCAGTGTTCAAAATAATCACTTCAGACACACAGCTCATGGTTCTTCCAACATTAGCCGTGACACGTGGCAGATCACAGATGTGCTCATCATCACCAATTTCACTTCAACGAAGCCTTAAGTAGAGCGGGACTTAGGTCGTGCTTTTTGGGCTAGCCCAGCACGGCCAGCCGGCTGCCCAAGCCCGCTCGGCCCGACACGTGGCGGGCCGTGCCCGCCCAAGACGAACGGTGGGCGGGCCGGGCGACCATCCAAACCACGGTGGGCGACGCGACGCGGCATGGCAAATCGTGCGTGCTCGGCCGGCACGAGACGGCGGGCGGACGACGGCGGCTAAGCCCGGCGGCACGGCGGCACGACGGCGGCGGCACGACAAAGACGGCGGGAAGTCGGGATCGGGAAGATGAAGCCGCAGAACAATCGGGAACACAAGCAAGCATACACAATATGACAAGAACACACATACAAGATACATACAAGCATACACGATTAGCGATACACTCATACTACACACCAACACACCACCATCGTGGGAACTCGCACCGGAGGGACGAGGCGGCGGCGGGAGCCCGGAGAGGGGGGGAGGCGGCGCGCCAGGGAGGTGGGGAGGAGGCGGCGCGGGAGGAGGAGGCGGCACGGGGGTGGGGAGGAGGAGGCGGGGGGGGGGGAGGAGGAGGCGGGGAGGTGGGGAGGAGGAGGCGGAGCGGAGGGACCGAGGGGCGAGGCGAGGGAGACGCCGGGAGGTGGGGAGGAGGCGGCGGCGGGGAGGTGGGAAGTCGGGAGGGAGCAGGGAGGGAGGGGCGGCGGAGGCTGGAGGAGGCGGCTGGGAAGGAAGGGGCGGAGGGGAGGCGGAGCGGAGGGGAGGCCGGAGGGAGGGAGGGCGGTGGGGAGGAGGACCGGAGGGAGGGGCGGCGGGAGAGCCGTGTGCGAGGGAGGAGCCAAGGAGGAAGGCGGAGAGTCGGAGGAGGCGGGAGGCGCGGATCTGTGATCCTCGCTTCAGCGGAGACAACGAGGCGCTGGCGGCCGGCCGGTCTTGAGGTGGGGAAGAAAAAGCTGAGCCAGCGCCCAGCGATTTGATGGCGGGCGGGTCCCGCGGGAGGACAGCAGGCGCTACGTGGCAACCTAAGAGTGGTTGGACGGTGGAAAAAAGTGAAGAGATGCAACCGGACGCCGTAAAAAGAGATGATTGGTTGGGAAAAAGCTGAAAAATTTGAACGTTGTGATAATGTGATTCCATGTTTAGCGGTGTAAGTGTGTAACGTTCACATAACGATATAGCGACAACGTTCACATTCGGTGTTTATAAAATCTGCTCCCTTCGCTCTGCATTTCCACGCATGCAGATTCACGAATCACGAGCTTCAATTCACTCGCGCTTAACCATTTCTGAGCTCCATTTCTTCACTTCGCTTCACATTTTCATAGCGCTTCTTATATATTTTCTGCATTTATACTCTTTATTTAGTTATTTGTTACTTCTCATTTCACAAGTATATTTATTGTATTTGTAATTCTTATTTATTAAGTAATCACCATGTTACCAAGAAGTCGCAGATGCTGTGGAGCACTCAAGCGGTCGCAGAGGAATCAAAGCTCAAAAGGACAATGGACGACTTAGTGTAAGCTCGCCGTCGCTCCCTAGTCCTCCTCCGCCCCGTTGATGCTCGTCGGCTCTCGCCAAGCATGGGAGATTACGGCATGGATGACCGTCATATGGATGATGCAGAGGGCTACGAGGAGTACCAGGCGGTCCGAGTCAATGGGGACAACGAATCGAGTCGAGGCGGAGTGCACGAAGGCGATTCTTTGGAAGCACATGACCGGAGCCAGAAATCCGAGACGGTGGCGGTAGATATCGCAACTTGTAATTATTGTAATGCTAAATTAAGTGCTCAGACAATTGTGAGGGACGTGACACTTGAACCGCCACTACAAGGCATGCTTACATAAGATGGCGGCACAGGCCGAGGCCGAGGGGAGGAGGAGTACAAACACGGCTAAACTTCGAGGTGATGGCTCTGTAAGTACTTGGGTATACAACCCGCTTAATGCCGTGAAGAAATTGCTAGATATATTGTTTCGAAGACCGGTAGATTAGGATGGGTGAAAGTCGCGCATTGAAAGAATGATCCAACGCTGCTTTTGCCCACGCATCAACATGTTAGTAGGAGAACTACTACATCCGATATTTTACGGATGTATCAAAAGGAATTGGTAGAGTTAAAACAATTATTCCAACAAGTTCAAGTATTCTTTTGCCATAACATCGATATTTGGACATCATCCCACCAAAGAAGTGCATACCTTAGTGTTGTAGCCCATTATTTAGATGATAATTATAAACTAAATAAGAGAGTTATAGGATTTAAAGTAATAAATGAATCGCACATGGAGAGGCTATTGCGAACGTATACTACATGTACTAGATGATTTTAAGATAGATAATAAAATTACTTCTATAACTCTTGATAACGCATCGGCAAACACAACCGCTATGAACATCCTCACCCCAAAATTACAAACATATATTGGTGGTTATGTCCTCCACCAGAGATGTGTATGCCATATCTTGAATCTTGTTGTTCAAGATGGTATGCAAGTAATTGGTCCATATCTGCAAGATATCGTGATGCTATTCGTTACCTCACAAGTTCTCCACAAGTGATAGCCAGCTTCTCGGATTACTGTGCAGCTAATGGTAAAGAGCCAAGAAAATTTGGTCTTGACATGAAGGTGAGGTGGAACTCAACATATATTATGTTAAAAAGTTACAAGGCTACGAAAATGTCATATCCGTTTTGTCAATGTTAATTCTCAAAATAATGAATTGGTAGTTACTAATACAGATTGGCGATTGCTAATCATTTTCGAGAGTTTTAAAACCTTTTTATAAAGCAACAAAGGTTTTATCTGGTATTTATTATCCTACCTCTTGCTTAGTTATAGAGTTTATTTGGTTAATTGCAGATAGAATTGCTAAATCTAGGGACGACGCTCTTTTAAGTCATGCCGTCGTTGCAATGGAAGAAAAATTTGTTAAATATTTTGGTTCTCTTTCACACTTATATTGTTTTGCTATTATTTTTGATCCTACAAAAAGTTGGCGGGTTCTGAGATAGGTATGGAGGATATGTGAATGTCTTGGCCTAGATTATTCGAAGTTTTCGCACATGTGAAAGAGGAGCTTTCGTGTTTTCCGTTTGTATCATGATAAGTTTGGTAGCGCGGAAGATCGGAGGCCTCACAATGAGCCTTAACATGGAAAGACAAGCATGGCATCACACTTGTGGAAGAAGCTAAAGGGCAAGTCTACTTCTTCGTCCTCCCAGTCTCAGGCGGTCTCCAAGTGGAATTATGTCTCGGAGTTGAACCACTATTTGGAGCATGATTTTGCAAACATTGATCCCTGATTCATCGATGGAGGCAAGATAGACTTGCTCGAGTGGTGGAAGAACAACAAGCGGATCTTTCCTGTGCTGTCACATTTCGCACGAGATGTTCTCTTGGTGCCAGTGTCCACCGTCTCTTGAGCGACATTCGATGCGGTAGGGAGAATAATAGAAGAGAGAAGATCATCCCTTACGCCAAAGATGGTGGAGGCAATCACATGTGCCAAAGGCGGGAATTAGCCAAAGGCGGGAACAACATCAATGGAGGATCCCGAAATCGTGACAGCGTATCTTGACCTAGACATTGCCGAGTAGATATTATCTATGCATGTTGTAATAGTTAGTATATACATATGTTGTTACTGTACTCTTTTCCTTACTCGGGAAACCCCACTCTGGGGCGTAAGGTTTTTAACGAGGCAGTAACATTGTATTTCTAAAATATCAAAGAAATTCCACTTTTCCCGAAATATTTATGTCATTGCGTGCCCATGTGTTTATGCAATTAATTCAGTTATTTTAACTAGTTTTAAACGAGGCGGGTACGAGAGAAAGGAAGATGACGACCGCCGCCTTCGCGTATAGTAATTTCGGCCGGGCTTGGTGGCACGCAACACGGCACGGTGGGTTTTGGGCGTGCTTGGGCACTGGTCGGAGGCGGCGGGCCGGCATGGTGCGACACGATGTCATGATCGGGCCGAGCCGGCGCGGCGCAAGCGGCACAAGCACGATAGGCTTGGGCCGTGCTTGACGCGGCATGGCCCAAGTCCCAGCTCTAGCCTTAAGCATATACGACAGTTGTCTTGTCCTAACTTGTAATGTATGTGGATTTGTCGGTCCCTTTAAAGCATATACGACACTTTTACAAATGTTTCCCCAGAGCACACAAATCCATCTTCCACGGGGATTGAACAGGTCATCCACACCCGGACAAGCCTTATATTACTACCCTATAAGCTTCTATCAACATTAGTTAGTGTAACAGTACCACGTCACCGTATGATCAATATAACACAAGACTAAATAGTTATTATTGTTAGTAATATGCTTTAAAGGTAATCATAGAGATAATTGTATTATTTTTATATTTATGATCTTTTAAGTAATATATTATTTTGCCTTTTGAATAAATATCTTTCATATTAATCAACAGATACGTGACTTGTTCGTGAAACTCTTTATTCATATTTTGATGTTATTCTAAATTATCATTGATCTTATACCATTATGTAAGACAATTATGATTTACAGATCAACATATGTATTGATTGAGGATCATGTTTCACGGATCATAGATATGTGATATCAAATCAATAATATAGACACATATTAGATAATATGATGTTGGATTGACCCCACCATGAGACACTACAGGAATTATTATATTATTAAGTGTCATCAGTTGATCTCATACATAGTGTATGTAGAATTCTTAGACCTAAGATCGTCATTATTTCTTACATGTGTATAGTTTACTTATGGGATGTCAAATACTACTCCGTGACTGGGTGGTCATACAGATAGTTATCGGGTTTACTATGAAACATGTAAAGGAATATGAGCTATCAAGATGAAATTTGTCCTCCCTATATAACAGGAGAGATATATCTAGACCCCTCGATGTAGTTAGATTAAGCAAGTGTAGGCCATGCTGAATATGGTTGAGAAGTCAATTACAACTGAGTAATCTACTATAAGATCGAGTGAAGGATCGAGCTATCATAGAATGGACATGCTTCTCGCCTTGAGTTCGATCTAGTATCATGAGGCAAAAGGATCGGTACATAAGCACTGTATAGATTCATCCAATATGATTTTTATGTATGTTTGTGAGTCGTTATGTGTTGTTAGAGACCGCCACTAACTTATAGACTAGAAAGGAGTTTTCGGCCCATGGCCAAATATACATAAACTTACAGAGTCACACACTTAATGAGCTGGAACTATAAGGGTCCGGATGATAGTCTCCAAGTGGGATACGATCTCTAATTGTATCGGATAAGGATTCGATTGAAGGCTATATAAAGAAATGTGCCAGGCTAAGGGAGGTATCCCGAAACACACCCATCGAAACCCCAGCTGCCACCTCTCATAACCCTTATCGTGTGCGTTGGTGCTAGCACGTCGATGAACGGTGTTTCATCCCTGGACGTGTAGATCTTGGTAGAGGTGCTTCTACGACTACGGCACTGATCGGGACGATCACGAGGATGAGACAGTTGGCCGAAGGACAATCAACTACTTTCACTGTGCTCTTCATTGAATTGGCTGCATCAACTCTACTTCCGCTACACTGCGCGTCTAGTGGTAATGATCTATGATCTCTTACTCATATAGCTTTCTAGTTTACGCAGTATAAAATTTTAATCTGCGCTAGTGTACCTACCCGTATCCCAACAATTATACCAATGGTAATTGCAATCATCTTTCTCGATAATTAAGGATCAAGAGGCACACAAACAACAACACAGTGAGCATAGGAAGAAAAAAAGAAGTTTGCCCATCCAACATAACAATAGCTATAACTATCTTTACGATGTAGATCTACATAAATCTACAGATAATACGATGATGATCTCTACTATTTAAAAGAGAGTGTTGTTGTTGGTGGTTCATCTGCTTCTTCCATCTGCCCCTTCACCCCCTAAAAAATCTATAACAAAAACAGAAAAGCAATCTACCAAAAAAAATTCCACCACCCTAAAAATTCTCCAATAAAAAAACAACATAGCACTACCGGATGCGCGGCAAAGCCGAGGGCGTGGAGGCACGACGCAATTGAGCGTAGAGGCAGAGGGTATGGGCTAGATAGGCCAATCACGACAATGTCGACTCGACGTGCTAGGATAATAGGGATTTTTTTATCTATAGTAAAGCACAGGTATTCAACTAGTATACAAAAAACTTTGTAGCGTACTATGGATCGCTAGCGGAGAGGAGAGAGTGGTTTGGTGGTCGGAAGCCTAAAACCATATCAGTGATGTGGTGTAGTTGATTCACTTGGGCTTCCTCTTATATGCGTGGCAGTCTGGTTGTTCTTGGAGGGTGCACGTACGTAGACCGAAGTATGAGACTCACTGGATTGTGTCCAAGGTTGAGCCACTTCGCATTATAAACACTGTCTTGGCGAGGCATCGTAACCTGGTCGGTTATAGCCAATTTGATGTATGGGGAGATAGTGGAGAAGAAAGACATGGCGACCACACATATTGTGGTAGCTATCGAGAATAAATTGAAGTATAAAATTAGCTACGCGAATGCGTGGCGTGCCAAGCAAAAGGCGTTGGAAAAACGTTTTGGCACTTTCGAGGTGGCGTACGACAATCTTCCTCGTATGCTTAACGTCTTGTAGGAAAGGAACCCGGGCACGTACATCGCCGTGCACGACAAGTCGTCCATAAGTCCACCAGGATATGCGGTGTTGCAGAGAGCATTGTTTGCATTTGGTGCTAGCATCGAAGCATTCAGGCACATGCTGCCAGTGATCTCAGTTGACGGGACCTTCTTGACAAGGAAATACAAGGGACAGATCCTGACGGCCATAGGCGTTGACGGTAATAATCAAATATTGCCGCTAGCCATTGCATTGTGGAGAGTGAGAATTATGAGAGCTAGCTGTGGTTTCTCAGACATGTGAGGGCTGGAGTTGTACGCACTCGTCGTGGTGTGTGCGTAATCCATGATCGGCACGTTGGTATTATAAAGGCTATAAGAAAACTTCAGGAAGACCCCGAGGAGCCCTTTCCTTGGCCGGACATAAGGAACCGGTGGTGCAATCGTCACTTAGGGGCAAACTTTTTCAAGCAATTCCCGAAACAATCTTTGATGAAGCTATTCAAGAGGCTGGCTAGGTAGAACCAGTAGAGGAAATTTGATGCTTTGTGGGGGTTGTTGGATGAGCACACCACGAAGAACGTTGAAGAGAGGAGCAAGGGACCGGTCACTCCTGGGGTGGCACAACCGCAATGCTTGCCAGCAATCGATGAGCCTAACCCAAGTGGTTCAAGAAGGAGGAGCTCACGAAACATCAAGTGCGGGGCAGCTTTGCTCAATGACATGATAAAAGAGGACAGCTTTGCTCAGTGAGATGATAAAGATGCGGTTGCAAAGTGACTGACAAAGCGGGTAGCTTTGCTCAGTGATATGACAAAAGATGTCAGCTTTGCTCAGTGAGAAAATGGACCCTATAAATTGGTGTGCATTCCATTTCGCAGGCCACACTGCACTTCTAAACCCCACACTACACCGCGCTTCCTTCACCCCACCAGGATGGACAAAAAAAACCAGAAGAAGCAATGAGACAAGATGGTGAAGGAATGGGAGGAGACCGTGACCTAGCACGATCAGCTGCCGCCTGCGATGAGAAAATAAGAGCTATTGCGGCTCGGGTAGAACAAGCCCAGCGTGCTAAAGGATCAGCTCCCCGCAATGAGCGACTGCGTAGCAACAACCCCATCCCGAACGGCCCCACCGAGCGTTCGCGCAAGCGCCTCACGAGGCGAGACATTGCCCCCTTTGTTGGTGCGGGACACGTGCAAGTTCTTCAAGTCTAAGCACCGCATCAGCCTAGGTATGTGTTACTGGGGTTGCGCAAACTACTCCATGACTACCCCGGCCGCCGTTTTGACACTGCAACCTATCGGCGACAATGCTGACGACATGCATCATTTTCCCCTACCTTTTCTCCTTCACAGCACGCACTAACAATCTCTCCCCCGTATTTACAATCTCCGGAGCCCCTATGTGGCTACCGCAAATGGATCGATCTTGAGATCCACCGCAGACCAATGGACCCTCGACTTCGAGGAGTGGAATGTCACACGGAGAAGGAGTTCTTTGGAGGAGCGCCGAAGAACGAGCACACCTGCGTATACAACGCGAGGCGCAAGCTCATTTCGAGCGTGCACGCGTGGGAGCGGGAGGCTCACGAGAGGGAGTACGAGAGAAAGAGGGAAATGACGGCTAAGGCAAAAGATGCCGTGGAGGAGTTCAACGCCAAGCGGGCAAGGAAGGGAAAGTGGCCCCGGTCACACAAGTGGGTCGTGACTGGCAGTTGGGTAGATTAGTCGCATATCATGCTATATGTTATGCATGTAATAAAAATGTACGCGTCATGTTACTTCCAACTGTATTATGAAATTTATTTCTATTCAGATAAGCTTATTATCTCGTCTTTCGCATTCAATGATTCAGATAGCAAGTCATTTTACAATATTAACATACTGTTTCTCTCCGTACACTAATTCTTAGTAAAATCAAAATATCACTTACCACTGTATGTATCGATCGTTCTACAGTCAATCGTTCTTAAAAAAAATTTCTCAAAATTTTTTACACACCTACAACATACAGTGAACATAAACTTTTATTACAACTACACCAGATTTTTTCTCAGTTTAAAACACAAAATTGACAAAACTCTAAAAACTCACGGGGGACTAAGTCAAGTCGCCTCCCTATTAGGCGACTACATTCAAGTCGCCCACCCATTGGGCGATCGCATTCCGATCGCTGATTGAAGGCGATCGATTGCGATCGAGGGTATAGTGATTAGCTCAAGTCGTCCAATTGGGGGGCGACTGTAGCCTATTTTTGTAAAAAAAGTTTTACAGGTATATTTCTGTATTTTTGAATAAAAAAAGATTATCTGTACAAAAAAATTCAAAAATATGATAGCTTGTGGGATGTGCACATAACGTGTGATTTGATTGCCCACTCGACCTTAAGTGGACGTGTAGCTATAGCACTCCGTATTTTATTGTTGCTAGTGAGAAAAAACAAACGTGCGGATCGACAACTAGATTCGCCACCACGCAGCGATATTCTTTTCATTCTCTTTTACCTATCGTGTCGGACATGGACACGATCTTCAATTCTGTCCAATTATTTTTCATGTCATACCTTGGATTCACTAGCTTAACATTTTTAGTCTGAGACACAATCTCATTTAGCTAACGCCCATCGAAAACCTTAATCGGATCTATTATTAAACTTGGTAACGCTTTCAACCAGAAAGAAAGAGAGATATGATTTAACATAACTGCTCATCGACTAGTTACTCACATAGTAAGGAGTAATAGCTAACTTCTACGACTAATGCCTACATGTATGTATTGGTCAGAGCCGTGACGGTTTATTACGATATTCTTTTCCGTATTCTTTGTAACTTTATTATCCATTGCGATAAAATATCTGAGTGTGTTATTGTCTCTTTTGTTATTTTTGTAAGTTTGGTAGAAGGTCTCGAATCTTGTGCATCCACATACCTGTTAATATACTAGTTTCATCGGTAGATATAAATATTTCTATATTTATCTACAAAACCAAAGCAGTTGACCGCATGTATGTATTTGAGGACGACATGTAAAAATACGAGGCTAATACTGTATATGACATGATTGTTAAAAGATAATTGCTGTGGACATTTTACTCAAATAAGCTTAATAGGTTTATTAGCGTAGTTTAGTCCTATATTATTCTATTGGTAGGGTGAACCTCCCCAGACTAAGGAGGAGTAAAGACTGCTTATTGTGTACACATCAAAGATATCAAAGATACAAATAAAGAGAGAAGACTGCTTAAAACTACATCTTTGTGTTCTTTATATTCTTCTATATTTAAGTACGTCAGCATCGTAACAACTGCATCGGAATCGCTGATCCTTCGACAATGATGTCATTTACCCACGCCACGTACGAGCGGCCCATAGGAATTAGGAAGAGACCGAAACAACACGTTGTAACACAAGACAAAAGACTAGCTTAGTCTTGACCAAGGGGTCAGAGTAAACTAAACTGGATTGGTAGTCCATGTGTTTTGAGCTGTTTAATAAGACCACTATCACGTACTATCTTCAATTTCAAATATAAATTGTTTAAGAATATATGTCAATTAAATATCTTTAGATTTGATAATTAGTATATAAGAAACTACCAAGACTAACAACATAAAATTGATATCACTAGATCCAGAAATTGTTAATCAAAGTATCACCTTAGAGTCTATGTCACTAACCAAAATGACTTATATTTAGAATTAGAGAGAGCACTTCTGGGCAGTGGCGTACCTAGGATGGGTATTCATAGTTAACAAAGCATTGTTCAATAGAAAAAGTCAAAGTCTGTATTAGCAAAAAAAAACAAAGTACAAATTGTTTATATTAGAGACAGCATCTTGAAAAATTTGCAAAAATGTTAGGTGTAAAAGGTGATATATAGCGAGTGACTTGTGCTGTCAATGCAGAAGATGCAATATTATTTTTGAAAAATCGATAAAGGAGATAAAAAGTGTGGAAACACATACAATAGTAAATTGCTAATCTTATTGGCCTTATAGGTTTTTGAAATACATTGAAAAATGCATCCTTTTATATTTATTTTCCAAAATAAAATGATCAAAGTTGTCAAAAAAATTTGGGCAAGTTATTGAAATCCTGAGAAACAACGAAGAAACAGGATCTCAAAAACTTTTACACCAATTAAACTAAAAGAAAAATAAAAATGAACATAAGTGCCTCATGAATTGAACAAAGGACCTAATGCTTGACAACTTGAGACACAACCCAATGACCAACATGACAAATCTAGTTTTTGTAGAAATATTGATATTTTCTCTAAATATTTTGGATGTTTAACTGCACTCCCATAAACCCTTGTAGGTCCGCCCCTGCTTCTGGAGGCTTCTATTGGACCGGAGTGATGGATCAAAGACTGCTAGACCACTTGTACGCATGGTATGATGTGCATATATAGGCAATTTTAAACTTCAACAGAAATCCAAAACCAATCATCATCGTCAAGGAATTAATTAATATATCCTCCTTGGAAAAAGAAACACTACTCCCTCTATGTCACAAAAGCAAGCTAATTTAGACATCGATTGTTCCAAAAACACAATTTTAACAACTAATTTCTGTTATTAAAGATTTATAAAATTTAATAAAATTATACTTTTATACAAGTTCTTTTCAAGGCAAATCTGCACATACTATATTGATATGTTCAATATAAATATTTAAAGAATATTAATAGATAAAGTTTATAAAGTTTAACCGTATGCTATTCAAATTGATATTCTTTTTTAACCGGAGCAACTAGTGCGGTAGGAGAGTAGCAGTAGTGTACGAGGGCATAAAATTAGAGTTTTTGGCACTTTTGGCATATTTTAAACCCGTATTTATAAAAATAACCGTAGTCGTGCGGAAATGACAAACATGACACTTTTATCGCCTGGTGACTGGGCGGCAGCAGCGTGGAGCTGGCACTTGAGCAGCAGAGCCCAGTGGCTATGCGGTAGGGGTCTGCCGCCCAGCTACTATGTGGCTCCCTGCCTACCGCCCTGCCACCAGACGACAGGTAATTAAGCCGACTACGCAGCCGCTTTCCCAACCTTCGATTACCGACCACGTTATCCCCAACCACTGCCGTATTTGACCACAGTCGTTCATGACCATAGCCACTCCGACCGCTCTCGATCACTCTTTGCACTCTGTAGGTTTCGACCATATAAAGCCTATCAACCAGCTACTATATCTCCAACTACTGTAGATTCGACCACCTCGGCCATTCGAACACTTCAGCCGTCCGACCACGGCCATTCGACCACTTCAGCCGTCCGACTATGGCCATTCGACCACTCTAGCCGCACGACCACGGCTATTCAACCACTTCAGCCATCGACCACGTCCAATCACGATTATTCGACCACTTCAGCCATAGGCTGTAGATTATTCCAAAAGCCCTGCCACCAGACGACAGGTAATTAAGCCGACTACGCAACCGCTTTCCCACCCTTCGATTACCGACCACGTTATCCCCAACCACTGCCGTATTTGACCACGGTCGTTCATGACCATAGCCACGCCGACCGCTCTCGATCATTCTGTGCACTCTGTAGGTTTCGACCATCTAAAGCCTATCAACCAGCTACTGTATCACTAACTACTGTAGATTCGACCACCTCGGCCATTTGACTACTTCAACCGTTCGACCGCGGCTATTCGACCACCTTGGCCATTCGATCATTTCAGCCGTCCGACCACGGCCATTCGACCACTTCAGCCGTCCGACTATGGCCATTCGACCACTCTAGCCGTCCGACCACGGTGAGAGACCATGTGGAGGTCATCCCGTGTGAATGATGAGTAATTGACATCGTTTTATGAAAAATCGAGTTTGAGTCGGTTGGTTCGGACCTTGACGTTGCGTGGCATAACGGGCTCGGTCGGACTTGTTCGAACTTGTCGTATAGGATTAGGATGCGTATTCTGCTGATTCGACATGTTTGTTGATGTTATTATGCTTTCATGTATCGAGCGGTGCTATGTGATGTGTTTCTTGTCTGTGTTGATTGCAGGACGTCGAGGCGGAGTCGTGGCGAGACACGAGGTGACCGGACTAGACACAGGCGGTGTCGAGGTCGAGCGGTCGAGATGTGTCAAGACGGCGTGAACTCGAGGTGGTTGCGAGTCGAGGGCGGCAAGGAGCGGAAGCTTCCGGAAGGTGCACGAGGGGCGAAAGGGTATTTTCGCAAGGCTGCACAAGCGGGAGCGGGCTCCGTTCGGATTTTACCTGGCGTAACGGGTTTGCGGCCCGTTAGCCGACGCCTATATAAGGAGGGGTTGTCTCCTTGGTAGGTAAGGCACTTGAGAGAGAGTTAGGGTTAGCTAGAGTCAAAAGAGTCTTTGGAGAAGGCTTTAACCTTTGAAGGCTTTAGTTGTTATGGGTTGTTGAGGAGAGGCAGAGAGTTGTCTGGAGAGGCTCTCCTTCGATGGTTTCTTGAGCGTGTTCATTCCCTCCTCCAAGGATGTATGGTTGAGGGATTGAGTTGGAGAGGGAGAGGTAGAGGTGAAACCACGTAATCTTCCATCTTGTTCTAATGTCCATGCGTATGGGGACGATTCGTAATCGCTTGTGATTGGAATGAAAATCAAATTTCTCTCTACTCCTGCTTCCCTTCGATGCCTCTGTGCTTGATTTTTGATTCTGTGTTTTCTTGTTGTTTCTTGTTGGGAAGCCCCAAAATGGATTGCTATGACATGGGAGATGCTCAAAAGCCATTTGACTAGTCAATCCTAAGAGCAAACCACTTTTAATTTCAGTTTTGGAATTTTGGACCTTCTCTGTTCTTCCCTGTCATTTCTAGGGTTTTGGCGCATTTTGTGTTTCCCTTCATGAGATGGCTTGAAACTTGGCACGTTGAGTCCAGAGGCCATTAATTGGCTACCCTCAAAGTTTCATGGCCAAAGGATCAACGATTGAGGAGTAATTTGTTTTTTGGCTCAGATCGTGCAAGATTTCAGATTTTTGTCATAATCTGAAATTATTGCTCTTTGGTTTGATTTCTTTGTTTCTTAAAGCCTTTTTGTTATTTAGTCTGTTGTTGTGATGCTCTGGGCCAAAATGATTGGGAGAAATTCCTTGATTTCCTAGCTTTTCATTTCTGCGAGATAGACCGTCTTGGTCGTGTTTGAGTCAAGTATTTTCGGTTGTTCTGTTCCTCTCGGCCGGTAGTAAAATTCAATGTTGTCTTCGGTTGGTGCAGTGTGTTCTTCTTTCTTGAGTACCTTTTATCGCTTGGTTCTCGGTCCAAGTTGTTAGCCTTGAGAAAATCACAAGAACTCAAATCCTTCTCTAGCTTCGGTTTCTCTGAATATCTTGCATCGAAAACATCAATCATTGCTTATTGGTTTCAGTCCATTGCTTGTCCTAAGGTGCATTTGGGCTGCTATTTTCCCTTTTAATCTATGCCAAAGTCTGCATTTACATTGTTTGTTTCTGCTGAAAAGGGAGATTTTCTTTATTCTTTGTTAGCATTCCTTTCACCTAATTTCGAGCGCATGCGATCCGTTAGTTGTCTTGTTTGCTGCTGCTCTTAATTCATCTTTTCACCGTGTCTCTGATCGCAGTTGGCCAGCAAATACAATCCAGTTTGGTCCAGCTCTTTTCGTAGCTCTATTTCCGCTTTTGACAACATTGTGGGTGCAATTTGTCGCTTACTTTTGTGCGCTTTTTCAGCAATCAAAAGTTCAGAATTCATCCTTTTCGTAACAACAAAGAGCTTCATTTCTTCAGATAAGTGGTATTCGGATCGCATACTTTTGCGTTTCTTCTTCATAGCTTTTGTAGCTATCGGAGAATTGAGTTTTTCGCAAATACTTTGGGGATTGATTTTTAAAGGCACCATTCACCTCCCCTCTGTTGTCATTTCCGATCTTACAATTGGTATCAGAGCCGGTTAGCTCTTTTTCAATAGATCTTAACCGGGCTCAAGAGCCATGGCGACGGACAAGTACTCGACCAAGCCCCGATCTTCGATGGGATGGACTATCCCTTACGGAAGAGTCGGATGGAGACCTACATCCGTGCTCGTGGCTCGCCATCCGCGAAAGGTCAAGGTTCGACGGTTGTTCCTACCGATGAGGATGTCAATCTGGAAACATGGTCGCCGTTGAGGCAAACGCTAAGGCAAGGAACATCATAACCTGTGGCACGAGTCGTAGTGAGTTTGACCGCATATCTCATCTTCCGTCTGCCTTGATATTTGGGCGACCTCAATGCTTACCATGAGGGCACCACCCAAATAAAGACGCAATGACAGACCGATTCAAGCGAGATTACAACAAATTTGAAATGCTCATTGGCGAGTCCCTTGATGAGTGTTTTGCGTTTTCACAAGATCTTGAGCAACCTCTCGAGCGGTCGGTCTCACGCACTCGACTCGGACAACGCTCGTCGATGCTCACCGCACTCGATCTGCGTGTTTGGGAGATGAAAGTGACCACCATCAAAGACACGACGGACCTCTCGACCACGACTCTTGACACACTGTACTCGCGCCTCAAGACTCACGAGATTGACGTTGTCTCAGAGGTCAAAGTCACGATCGATGGCCTTGGTCACCGATCCCGTTTCTTCTTGGGCCCTCTTACGATTCGACTTGCGGTTTCTCCCTATCGCTCTGTGACGAATCGATGATCGTTAGAGCGACTTCGGATGATCGGTTGGCTCTCCTTGCTCGCAAATTTTCTTATGCTTACAAGAGAAGGAGGGACGGAAAGAGAGGAGGACATGTGATTTGCTTCGAGTGTGGTGGCCTCAACCACATTCGAGCAACCGCCCCAAGCCGGAGAAGGGCAAGAACGACACGGCGGTTCGGGCAAGAACGACTACACCGACAAGAACCGCAACAAGAAGACTCCACTCGACGCAAGACAAGAAGGCGTTCGCAATTTTGGCAAAGCCAAGAAACTCTTCCAGCGTCCTTACCGCTTCGACGACCTCGACCTCGGCGAGGTGGAGGGATGGAGCGACGACGACGGACGGGAGATCAAGAACGCAAGGTCATGGCGGCGACTTCTCCCAAGCATGTGCTTCATGGCCCTTGAGGGCGAGATCGCCGACGGCGAGCTCTACATCTGACCGACGAGGCTCGGGGCGAGGAAGGAGAGGTTTGGCTTGTAGACTCGAATCGTTTCTCGACATATGACCGGAGACTCCGTTGGTTCTCTTCCTAGCCCGAGCTCCAAGTGATGAGACTATCACCTTCGGAGACTCTTCGTTGCAGGCGCGCCATCACCAAAGGTACCGTATGCGTTAATGATTCATTTATTTTAAAAGATGTTGCTTTGGTGAGTAAGTCGCATTACAATTTGCTTCGGTTTCCCACTTACCGATGACAGTTCGAGGTATGCTTTAAGAAAACGCTTGCAAAATTCTTGATTCTTCTGTAGTCCGGTTTATGGATTTCTCGTTATGGGAGGATCTTTCGTCTGATTTCGTTGAGTCTTGGTGATCCTCTCGGTGTTTGGTTGCTTCGAGTCCCGCGACCTTACCTTCTCGCATAGGAGACTTGGTCATATTGATTTGACTATTTGACCCGAGTTAGCGGTAACGATCTCATTTGTGGTCTGCCGAAACTCAAGATGGTCAAAGATCTTGTTTGCGCTCCATGCCAAGACCGGCAAGATGGTTGCCGCTTCTCACTCTCCGGTCTGATGAATATGACCGATGCACTGTGACACCGCTCCACATGGACATAGTTGGACCACCAGTGCGATCGGCGGAGGGAAGTGGTATGTTCTTGTCGTGGTCGATGACTTCTCGAGGTATTCTTGGTATTTTTCTTAACCTCGAAGGATGAGACTTTTCACATTTCCGAGGTCTTTTCAAGAAGCTTTCTGCTGAGCTTAGGGTGCCTTACGAGCGATCCGCGATGACAACCAGACGGAGTTCAAGAATTCCTACTTTGAGAGTTTCTGCGATGAGGCGGTGTAGAGCACCGTTCTCTTCTCCATACGCCCCCAGCAGTAATGGCGTTGTGAAGAGGAAGAACCGTACCTTGATCGAGATGGTCGTGACAATGCTTGATGAGTACTCTACACCGAGGAAGTTTTGGGTTGAGGCTATAGCCACCGCGTGCCATGTCTCAAATCGAGTTTTTTCGGGGCACACTTGCATCAAGACTTATGAGTCGAGATATGGGCGAAAGCCAGTGTATCTCATTTTCGTGTGTTTGGTTGCAAGTGCTTTATTTTGAAGTCTGGGAACCTAGATAAGTTCGAGTCACGCTCTTGTGATGGGATCTTTCTAGGCTACTCGACTTCTTCGTGGGCTTATAGGGTCCTGAGGCTGAGTTTAGTAAAATGGTAGAGACCGTGAGGTGACCTTTGACGAGGCGGTCAGGGACTAGGCCCGATATCTCGTGTTCTTGAGCGTCCCGAGACCATCTTTGTGGATGATGAGGACGATGGAGATGAGGGTTGTCACCCGATCCGCCCCTCATCCACCCCTTGAGGTGCCATCTTCCACCGCACCTCGAGGCGATCGACCCATGCCTTCTACCTCCTCCGAGCTAGTGGCTCTGCTCCTACCTCGTCACCACGAGGTAGAGGCCACTTCTTCATCTCATCCTGGACCTCCTAGACATATCCAGAAAGCTCATCCTTCTGAGCAGATGATTGGAGACCTCTTTGAGCGAGTCACACGCTCAAAGTCCGCATGTCACTCTTCTCGATCTCCTTTCGCTGCCTCATTTGAGCCCAAGGATATTTTTCATGCTCTATCTGACGAGTCTTGGGTAAATGTCATGCACGAGGAGTTAGAGAATTTCGAGAGAAACAAGGTCTGATTGCTTGTTGAGCCCCCACAAGGTCACAATATCATTGGGACTAAGTGGGTGTTTAAAAACAAGCAAAGTGAGGATGGTGTGGTTATTGAAACAAGGCTAGACCGGTAGCTCGTGGGTTCTCCTGTGTTGAGGGACTAGATTTTGAGGAGACCTTGACCACAGAGCTAGACTTGAGGCCATTAGAATGTTGCCACCTTCGCAACTTCTAAGGGTTTCGTGCTTTACGGATGGACGCCAAGAGTGCCTTCCTCAATGGCCTTATTGAGGAAGAAGTCTATGTGAGACGACCTCCGGTTTGAAAACCCCAAATACCCAAACCATGTCTACAAGCTCTTCAAAACGTTGTATGGACTTAAACAGGCCCCTAGAGCTTGGTATGAGAGGCTTAAGTCCTATCTGTTGAGTCATGGTTTCGAAATGGGTAAAGTAGCCAAGACCTTGTTCATCCGTCAGCATGGAAATGATCTTCGCTCGTCGATTTATGTTGATGACATCATCTTTGGCGGATCCTCGTATGCTCTCGCTTCCCGCTTTTCCTATGTCATGAGCTCGGAGTTTGAGATGAGCATGATGGGCGAGTTGAGTTTTTCTTAGCTTCCAAATTAAGGCACTCGGAGGGTACCTTCTTGCATCAAGGCAAGTACACTCGAGACCTCCCGAGACGCTCGATATGAGTGATCGAAGCCCGTGTCAACTCCGATGGCTTCTACGCTTCTCTTGACCCGGATGAGGATGGCGAGTCGGTTGATCAAGGAGTATCGCGAAGATGATTGGCTCCCTCTTGTACCTCACCGCCTCGAGACCGGACATACACTTCTCGTGTGTCTTTGTGCCGGCCAGCCCTCCTCACAGATCTCACCGCCAAAGCAAGTGAAGCGCATCTTCGGTACCTTCGAGCTACCATTGACTATGGTATCTCGTAATCGTTCCTCGCCCTGCCTTTCCCTTAGAGCCTACTCTGATGCGAGACTTTCGGGTCAGAGGATAGATAGGAAGAGCACTGCACCGCCAATTCATTGGCACTTCTCTCGCTTCTGGTCTTCGAGGAAGCATCCTGTTGCATACCCACCGCAGAGACCGAGTACGTTGTTGCGGCCGCTGTCGTAGCTGTGTACTTTGATGGTCTCAACCTGCAGGCTTTGGGTTAGTTATCGACGTTGTTCCACTCTTTTGTGATAGCACTTCTGCGATTACATATTGCTAAGAACCCCCCAGCAAGATTCTCTGACCAAGCATATTGATATTGGTATCACTTCCTTCGAGACCATGTAGAGAAGGGTGACATCGTGCTCCAGTTTGTGGAGAATGACCACTAGTTGGCTGACATTTTCATCAAGCCTTTGGATAGCTCTCGGTTTTCAGCTCTGCGGGGAGAGCTTGGGGTGGTTTGTCCTTATGGACTGTTGTGAGGGGAGCTTGTGCTTTATCGCATCGTATTGATTATGCTCTTACTCCTTTCTCGTGCGCATTGCATATGGTGCATTGGGGTTAGTCTTCCAAAGATAGGTTAGAGTGGTTTTCTCGAGATGCTTAGACTTCTTACTCTTATCTTGTGCTTTCGTGATGTCAGATATTAGTTTCTTATCTCACTAGGTTGAGCTCACTCACTCTTGTAGGCTCTAGTGAGAGTTGGGCCACCCTGCAGACAGGTGGTACGTGTTTGCTCTCTAGTGTGTGTTTTCCCGTCAGCTGATAGTCCTGGAGTCATATGGGGTAGATGAGAGTCAGTCTGAGCCATAGTATTCTCTATATCTTATTTATGCTTTAAGGATTGCTTTTCTTGATTTCTTTGCCAGCTTCTCGTTTTTATTGATTTGGTTCAGGGGGAGTTCATTTGGGAACTTCTAGATCTTAATATTGACATAACTCAACTTGAATTAAAAGTTGCATCACATGTTGAAGGGAAGCTGGATTTACTTGCATGTCATTCTGCATTGTAACATAACTACATGGAGCCTTGATTATTATCCATTGATGACATGTTTAAACTGCTTTATACCTTGCCATGACTTGTGCTTATTTGCTACATTTATCATGACTTCATATGTGTAAATTAGCATTTACCATGATAAGTTTATTAAACTTGCTCAATTTAAACTAAAACTTGTCATGTTAGCACTTGAGATTAGTCTTTCTTGAGCTATCCTTTTATGATCCATGCCATGTCAAATAGGCTGAGTTGAGCGTTGAATCTCTATTGAGCCTTAGACTGAGCTATTTTAGTCTCTTGATGATGCATAGGTTAGTACAATTATTTCAAAAGCAAAAAGATCTCTTTTGTGCGAAAAAACTGATCTCACCAATTCTTTCTCATGAGACGACTTGCCATTGCACTAGGCATGAACTCAGAGGGAGTTTTGGATGACCAAGATTATTTCCTTAAGCTTCTCGCTTGGTATGATCGCATAAGGCTTGAGATCTAGCACATGATAAAAATATTGGTTGGAAACAACCACAAGTTTCATAAGAAAATATGTCATTTGTGCCCGATTTGCTTAAGTTACAAAAGAACCAAGTACTTGATCCAATGTTTCCTTCTTGAGCATATAGCACTTTATTTGGACTCAACTGTAGCTTCTTGGTTCCGCTTAGCTTATTGACATGGTCTGCATCATCCTTGGATGTCTCTAGCTAGACTTTGCTCATTGATGACTTATTTTGTTCACAAATTGCACTATAATTCAGATTGTCATATCTTTGGTTTAGCTAGCATATACATATCTCATCATGATCTAGATAGCCTTTATTGAGTTATGGCTTGATGTAATCCTTAATGATCATTTTGGATAATTCTCGTGGCTCTAAATGATTATAATAATCAATCTTCAGCCATTTCATCCATTTCCATGACTTGTTCTCCTTCTTGCATCCTTGATGTGTTTATTGCTAAAAGGGGGAGAATAGTGGTAGAAAATGCCATTCTGGGAGCTTTGAGGAAAACTTGTTCTTTCTTTTGCTCCTTGTGTCGACATGGTCATTAGCATCATTTCTTTCCTTTGGACCATGTGTGACTTCTTTCTTGCTTTTCAAACTCAACTTTGTGCTTTTTCTGGGTTTGTCAATATACTCATCAAAGGGGAGATTGAGAGACCATGTGGAGGTCATCCCGTGTGAATGATGAGTAATTGACATCGTTTTATGAAAAATCGAGTTTGAGTCGGTTGGTTCGGACCTTGACGTTGCGTGGCGTAACGGGCTCGGTCGGACTTGGTCGAACTTGTCGTATAGGATTAGGATGCGTATTCTGCTGATTCGACATGTTTGTTGATGTTATTATGCTTTCATGTATCGAGCGGTGTTATGTGATGTGTTTCTTGTCTGTGTTGATTGCAGGACGCCGAGACGGAGTCGTGGCGAGACACGAGGTGACCGGACTAGACACAGGCGGTGTCGAGGTCAGAACGGTCGAGATGTGTCGAAGACGGCGTGAACTCGAGGTGGTTGCGAGTCGAGGACGGCAAGGAGCGCGGAAGCTTCCTGGAAGGTGCACGAGGGGCGAAAGGGTATTTTCGCAAGGCTGCACAAGCGGAGCGGGCTCGCTCGATTTTACCCGCGTGAACGGTTTCATGCCCTGTTAGCCGACGCCTATGTAAGGAGGGGTTGTCTCCTTGGTAGGTAAGGCACTTGAGAGAGTTAGGTTAGCTAGAGTCAAAAGAGTCTTTGGAGAAGGCTTTAACCTTTGAAGGCTTTAGTTGTTATGGGTTGTTGAGGAGAGGCAGAGAGTTGTCCGAGAGGCTCTCCTTCGATGGTTTTCGAGCGTGTTCATTCCTCCTCCAAGGATGTATGGTTGAGGGATTGAGTTGGAGAGGGAGAGGTAGAGGTGAAACCACGTAATCTTCCATCTTGTTCTAATGTCCATGCGTATGGGGACGTATCTGTAATCGTTTGACTGATTGGAATGAAAATCTGAAATTTCTCTCTACTCCTGTTTCCCTTCGATGCCTCTGTGCTTGATTTTTGATTCTGTGTTTTCTTGTTGTTTCTTGTTGGGAAGCCCCAAAATGGATTGCTATGACATGGGAGATGCTCAAAAGCCATTTGACTAGTCAATCCTAAGAGCAAACCACTTTTAATTTCAGTTTTGGAATTTTGGACCTTCTCTGTTCTTCCTGTCATTTCTAGGGTTTTGGCGATTTTGTGTTTCCTTCATGAGATGGCTTGAAACTTGGCACGTTGAGTCCAGAGGCTATTAATTGGCTACCCTCAAAGTTTCATGGCCAAAGGATCAACGATTGAGGAGTAATTTGTTTTTTGGCTCAGATCGTGCAAGATTTCAGATTTTTGTCATAATCTGAAATTATTGCTCTTTGGTTTGATTTCTTTGTTTCTTAAAGCCTTTTTGTTATTTAGTCTGTTGTTGTGATGCTCTGGGCCAAAATGATTGGGAGAAATTCCTTGATTTCCTAGCTTTTCATTTCCTGCAGTATAGACTGTTCTTGGCTGTGTTTGAGTCAAGTATTTTCGGTTGTTCTGTTCCCTCGGTCGGTAGTAAAATTCGTGTTGTCTTTCGGTTGGTCGCAGGTGTTCTTCTTCATCGAGTACCTTTATCGCTTGGTTCTCGGTCCAAGTTGTTAGCCTTGAGAAAATCACAAGAACTCAAATCCTTCTAGCTTCGGTTTCTCTCGAATATATCTGCATCAAAACATCAATCATTGCTTATTGATTTCACCATTGCTTGTCCCAGGTCGCATTTGGGCTGCTATTTTTCCCTTTTAATCTATGCCAAAGTGTCGATTTGCATTGTTTGTTTCTCGAAAAGGGAGATTTTTGTTGTCGTTAGTCGTCTGTTTCACCTAATTTCGATCGCATGCGGTCCGTTAGTTGTTGTTGTTGTCGCTCTTAATTCATCTTTTCACTGTGTCGCAGCCGGCCAAAGAATACAATCCAGCTTGGTCCACTCTTTTCGTAGCTCTATTTCCTGCTTTTGACAACATTGTGGGTGCAATTTTGTCGCTACTTTTGTGCGTTTTTCAGATCAAAAGTTCAGAATTCAATCCTTTTCGTACAACAAGAGGCTTCATTTCTTCAGATAAGTTGGTCGCTCGATCGATACTTTTGCGCTTCTTCTTCATAGCTTTGTAGCTATCGGAGAATTAAGTTTTTCGCAAATACTTTGGGGATTGATTTTTAAAGGCACCATTCACCCCCCCTCTGTTGCCATTTTCGATCTTACACACGGCTATTCGACCACTTCAGCCATCGACCACGTCCAATCACGGTTATTCGACCATTTCAACCATCGACTAATTAAGACATGTAATTAAGCCAGCTAATTACTTGTCTTGATTACTTGTCGTCTGGTGGTAGAACGGTAGGCAGGGAGCCACACGGTGGTCTGGCACAGGCCCCTCTCATATGGTCATATGGCTCCGCTATCCACGTGTAACTATATTTTTGTTATTTTTACACGATTATAACTATTTTTATAAATATAAATTTAAAATATATCGAAAAGTGCCAAAAATCCATGCAGTTCACAGAGAAGCAGTGCGGTAGGCGAGTAGCAGTAGTGTACGACCGCATGCGATTCACAAGGAGGCATATACTGCTAGTATAGTGCACGAGGCAATTAAGCTGCCTCCTTGTCGCTCGGTTTTCCGGCGGATTGATTCCACACGTACTCGGCGCGAGTCCACGCCACGTGCCGCCTCCTCTTAGCTTGATTTTTCAGACACACCGATGGACCGAGTCACCGACCGATCCGATCCTCTTGTAAGTTGACCGCACGAACATCGCGTGCGAGGACAATCCAATCCGATGCTTGCATGATTCGTAGAGGCCGGATTGGACGGTTCTCTGCTGGGTCTAGTTCTGTTCCCTTAAAGCTCCTTTCCAGCAGTAACAATTAATTAGCAGTCCTAGCTAATTAAACCCTTTAATTATTGCACACGAGACACGCGGTATTACACACATAGGTTTACAAAGGTTGGAGATTCACCCACTGCATAAATATTACTCCCCTCCAATTACAAATACAATTATTTTATGATATATACAGTTAAAAATTTAATTATTACTATCTTTTTAAACATTTAAATTAGATATATAAAAATTATATAGACTAATTTATCTTGAAAAGTTTGTTTAATAATATTGTAATTTTATTAGATATTTTAACTATATTATAATAAAAATTAGTGGTGAAAGTTAGAGATGGTGACAATGTTCAAATCGACACGTTCAAATCCGGAACGCATGGATTTCAGACCAAGACAGGACAGGCTCAACCAATTTTCACATAATCTGGGAAAAAAAGTCTGGAGGGATCGTTTTTTGGGACATGGTAAAAGAAAGAAAAGAAATCGATTAAGCTGCCAACAACCGAGCGCCCCTTATGAAGCAACAACTCTTTACCTGCCGGTGTGAGGAGTCCCTGTCCTTCCAAGCATCGCGATTCTCGCCTGCTTCCTATAAATTTATACACGAGAGCAGAGCAGAGGAGAGCAGAGGATTTTTCGATCCATCCAATAGGCGAGGCGAGATCGAGATCGTGTAATAAAGGAGTCAAGCTTGGCGGCGATGGCGATGATGGATGGAGGCGAGGTGGACCACCTCGCCGGCGAGAGGGCCACCGCGCAGTTCGACCTCGAACACATGAAGGTCGCCTGGGCTGGCTCCCGCCACGCCGTTGACGTCGCCGACCGCATGGCCCGCCTCGTCGCATCCGACCCAGTAAGCAACACCCCCTCTCCCCCCAGATTCGCGCACTTCAATTCGTCCCAACCCATCACCCCCACCCCACCCGCAGTTCAATTCTCAGCCCACCATTACCAATCTCTCACAAATTCCTCTTCCCCTCTCTTTCTGTGTCCTGGACGTTCCCAAGAAGAGGGAGTATTCCTTGTGTTTGATTAATCGGGCTCGCCTCGGTTGGATCCGTGCTCTTCACTCCAGATGCATCCGTCCATGGATGGATTCCTCGCCGGAGGACTCCTTTCCTCGATGGATCCTAACCTGCGCGTCTTTTATATTCATCTGATTTTGTGGTTTATTCCCTTTGCGCAAAGGGAAAAAAAAAGAAGCTACCTTTCCACACATCAACTGGACAAGGCTTGTCTGTACTAGTTTAGCCGGCGGATTTTGCAAAATCGGCCGTCAACTTCACACGTAACCGCACTGCTAGCCGCACTGTTTACCAGCTTTGGAGGCTTCACCTCCCTCTCCTCCTTGCATTACGAGCACTGCTGCTTCGTTTTCAATGTTCCCCCTCTGCTTTACTTTTTCACTTCATCATGGATCCTTTATTTCTTCTTGTTCAGACTACAGTAGTAACTTTTCTCAACAGTAACGTGTATTACATTACTAGGCCCTGTTCTTTTCAGCTTTCTAAAACTGTTTTTCGGCTTTTCTACAGTAACTAACTTCTAAATAGAGTATTTTTTTAAGATAGAGCCTATTAGTTAATTGTAGTACATATTTTATTGACTTCATTTATATCGGCAAAAACTGCACGTGAATTTCTGTTACTCTGTAATTTCTCATATAAACAGCCCAAAAGTCATAAGCCGCAGCCAAAAGTTACAAACCGCAGCAAAAAACCACAAGCCACAGCCAAAAAGAACAGACCCTAGGATATGCTATGATTTCCAGGTTTGAAACTGAAGAATACTCCGCTCCGCTCCATATATAAGCAACAGCAAGACTGTAACAACTACCTTTTTCAAAGGGCTTTTCTTTGCTAAAGCGTAACATTGAACCAAGCACTGTTTTGCGCACAAGAGAATCTTTTACATTGAAATATACTTTGCTGAGATGATTGTTAAATTCCCCTTCTACAAAAGGTTCACTTACATTTCACTCCTTTACGATCTAGGTGTTCCGCAAGGATAACAGGACGATGCTCTCCAGGAAGGAGTTGTTCAAGGACACACTGAAAAAAGCAGGCCATGCGTGGAAGCGCATCGTCGAGCTACGTCTTACAGGTCACATGGATGGCCCGACACGAACCCAAGTTTTCTCGAGCTGTTGTTCTATGTACGATACTCTTAACTGATGTACTGCCATTTTTTTATGGATCAACAGAAGAGGAGGCAAATTTGCTGAGGCAATATGTGGACCAGCCTGGTTATGTTGATCTGCATTGGGTATGCCTATTGGTTCTTTGTGTCGTCAGTATATATCCTGATCATACAACGCTGAATCATTTTGCTGTTCTTCACATGTGTTGTGTGCTGAGGGCCTTCTTGAGCTAGTGCCACACTATGCTCGACAGATTGCTCATATAGATGCAAAAAATCTTCGTTACTTCTTGACTTGTACCTTCCCTTAAATAATAATTAAAAAAATCATACTGCGGTTTGATGGATAAGTCTCTGTGTTGCCTGGTGCTTGTGGGGCTGCAGCACATGGTGGTTTTTGCTGCCCTTCAAGGACAGAATCTTAGGACAAGCATCTTAGGACAAGTGTCCTAGCATCTTGACTAGCATCTAGGACAGCATCTTAGACTAGCACCTTAGCATCTTGACTAGCATCTAGGACAGCATCTTAGACTAGCACCTTAGCATCTTGACTAGCAATCTTAGACTAGCACCTTAGCATATGCTCTACCGGTTACCGCCTATAATTTGTATCCCCAACCCCTCGTGTTGGCATGGCATTGTGTGAGAAATAAAACTAGAAAATTTCCCATCTCCAAGAGTCATCCTCTCGATGAGAGTAAAGATCTTGCTATCACCAAGAGCAAGAATCCAATGACCAACAAGTGGTATCGAGTCTGACTATCCCGTAGCCCCGAGCATCTCCCGCTCAATCCCTTCTCCTGCGCCGCTTCCGAACCGCAGCACTTCCAACTAGCGAGAAAGCAGCCCGGCCTCCGCCACACTTCCCTCGCTCGATGAGCAAAGCATCATCGAGGCGCCTCTCCACGCAGCCCCGGTGGCGCGCCATGTCCGCAGATAGCCTCGGCCCGGCTTCGCCGAGCACGCTGACGGCGGCAGAAGCCGAACACGTGGCGTAGGAACGCGAGCGAGCGGCAGACAAAGGCCGCGGGCGCGAAAGTGGCGCCAAGGCCGGCGGGCGGAGCCGGGCAAGCAGCTGAGAGCTGAGGCGGAAAGCGGCGGCGGCAGATGCAAGGCAAGGCAGAAGCGGAGGTCGAGGTTCTCATGGCAAAGAATAAAGCAGCCCATCTTCGCTGGCGACAACTAACGCGACCTTGAGCCGCTGGAGGAGGAGGCGCTGAGGCTGAAGGCGCGAAGGCTGGTACGCCAAGACGCCCACGAGCGCGGGCGGCACTTCAGCATAGGCGGACGCACGGGCGGGCCCGAGGAGGCACGACGGCGGCGGCGCAGACGGTCGACGGAGAGCGCGCTTCACAGCGACGCGACTCTCTCCCTGTTCGGCATCGTGGTCACCACGAGTACCAGTCGCCGTCACGACGCCCCGGCATGGCGGTAGGCCTACCCTCACCAAGACCAACTACGCCGAGCGGGTCGGTGCGATGAGGGTAAAGCTCTAGCGCGCATATATGGGATGCGCCCCGACGGCGACGCCGACCACGATCAGATCGACGGCGCCGATGCTCTCATCGCCGCAGCCCCGCCCGAGATGCGCTCGCATTAACAAGCGGATCGCCAGTGGTTGGGACGCCATCGCCGCAAAGACGATCGGCAGCCGACCGCACCGCAAGTCTACATTACGCTCACTATGCAAGGAGCTGGGAGAACCCGCCTTCAAGCCGTGAGGACGTTGATGATTTTGCCTCCGCCTCAACACTATGTTGCGAAGATGGTGCGCCGGCGACGACACCTACGGCGAGGGAGAGAGTCGTGGAAAAGCTCTTCCGCCGCGCCCCGAGAAGTACAAGCGATGGCTCGCCGATCGAGTCTCCGCCGACCTCTCCACGATGACGATCGAGGAGGCGCGGTCGCCAAGGTCGTGGATGCCGACGAGCCGCCTTCCGGACCCGCCACCATTGGCGGAAGCTCCTCACGGGAACAAGGTCACGCCAAGGTGACAGGAAGAAGCGGGAGCCTTCTTCCACGACGACGGCCGCAGCGTGGCAAGCGCGGAAGCCGCAAAGACGCCTGTGCAGGCGCGAGGACGTGCCGAGGGTGATGATCGTGATAGCGCCTGGCGCCGCTAGCAAGTAAAAGCCAAGACGAGACGACTCTTGCTACAACCGCGGCAAGCCCGGTCATTGGGCAAGGATTGTCGATACCACGACGCGCCAGCCCACGCCGCGCAGAAGTGAGGAGGAGGAGCAAATTTACCTGCTGCGGGAATTAAAGATCGTCGCAATACAAAGAAGGCGACTTCAATGCACAAAGGAATCAACTAAGGAAGAGGTGTCCAAACTCGGTTCTAGTTAAGACATAGATATCATAAGATATATGAATAGCGTATGAATACCTTCTTTAGGAGTTGTACTTAATAGGAACGTATTGATCTAGTGTTATAAAAGGGAGCCTTACTCATTGTATGAGGCAAGAAAGAATTACAATATTCGCTTCCCCAATCCCGAGTTCTCTGCTTTTCCCTGCCTGCTTGCTTGCTTGCTCAGATCTCGTCACGGCTACCGACGCCGAGTCGCCGGGCGAGATCCCCAGAGCCCATCGCTATCCCTTGCGATCTCGAGGACATACCAATTTGGTATCGAGCCATCCTTGGGCCGCTATGCCGGGTTCTAAGATGCGACGAGGAAGTGTCCATGGCATACCGCCCAATCCATACAGATGCTTACGACACGCATCGATGGAATGAATCAACAGACGGGCGACGTGGTTACGCTGCTTGACTAGAATGAGAAGCAACCCGCTAGAATTGTTTGGTCATTGCCGCTCACGGATCACAACACCCAAAATTTTGGCACAACCTAGCTGACGCCTTCAACAACAATTCCCGCAACCACCACCGCATCCCCTACCATCTACTCCATGGCCAACCCTACCAACTTCATAACCGCCCCACCACACCTCCCGCACTCCACCACCATACCATACCATCACCACCAATTTCATCCTCAACCCCAAGAACATCACGGTGGCACTTTCTCAACTCGTGTTACCATCATACAATGTTTCTTCCGCAGCGCCGCTATCATAAACCGGAGTTCCTCTCACGACGGCAGGATGATCCATTGGCTCGATTAATAGATGTGAACAATTTTTCATGACAAAGAACGTAAGAAACCGATAAGGTTTGGCTCGCTTTATCACCGACGAATCGCCCAAGATTGGTATTTCCATTAGAACGTGATGGCGTACGCCATCATGGCCACGCTTCAAAGACCTCTCGTCATCTTCGATTTGGGCCACCGATAAGAAGCAATCCTCCTACGCTTGGCACGCCTTCCTTTCACCAACTCGGCCCAAGATTATATTGAGCGCTTCCTTGCACTTTTATGTCGCACCGAGGCATTACATCCACTACATCGATGCAGCTTTTACTACGGACCGCCCAACAATCATGGATTGACGAGTTACAAGACCCGATGCACCTGCTGTGTGGCAATGAGTCTCGCCAGGTATATGAACGTCGGGCGGTGTGGTCTGGCTGGCGCCAGAGCAGTGCAACACCGTCCGAATCCACGATCGACGGATGGCAACGACCATCAACTCCATCGCCATAATACCACGACCATCAAGACCAGATAATGCAACCGCGCCGCCCACTACCATAGCATCATCCTACTACCACGACGATTGACTCCTGAGATGGCCGAATCGGCGAAGAAGGGCCTTTGTTTTAACTGACGATAACAGCTTGTCCGAGGGCACCGCTACAACGATCGCTCTATATTGATGTGCTTGACGAAGATGACGTCAAGGGCAAGACAACACACCAACAGAGCCCAAGAAGCACCCACAAGATCTCTTCATGCCTTGACAGAACTGGAGCATCGTACAATGAAACAATGTACCAAGGTGATGGTCGGCAAGAAGGAATTCACCGCGCTTGGACACCGGCCCATACATAATTTCATCACGACGGATGGTGTCAGTAGTGTCCACCCGAGCCCCTGACCGGGCTTCGGTGATAGTTGCCAACGGGATCAAGTATCTAGTGGCGGCATCGCCGACTTAACACCGCCCATTGCCGGCGAAACCTTCACGACGACGCCTTGGCTATTCCGCCGGTGGATTCGACATAGTTCTTGGGGTACAATGGTCGCGCACGCTGGGTCCGGCTCGGGACTTCAACAACTTACATCTCTCCTTCTCGCGACGGCCGACATATTGTTGGCACAAGATAGCAAAGACCGGTGGCGAAGACGTGCGCTTCATGCTCCAATGAGAATCTCCTCTCCGACCTATTGGGTGAATTCGAACACATCTTTGATTTAACCAAGAGGCTCGCCACCACCGTAGCCTTTGATCACCGTGATTCACCTCCGACAAGGGTCGACCTGCGGTCGCTCGACCATATCGATACCCACAGCTGTAAAAGGATGAGCTCGAACGCGGTGCAGCGGCAATGTTGCAAAGAAGGCACAATCAGTCAAGCACTTCGCATTTTCTTCACCCGCTTTACTTGTCAAGAAAGCGGATAACTCCGGCGCTTTGTGTGGATTACCGCTTTAATGAGTTAACTATCCGCGATAAATTTCCAATTCCAAATGGCCGACGAGCTCATTGACTAATTCAAGCGGGCACGCTTCTTCACGAAACTTGACCTCCGCTCAGATATCATCAAAAGCGATGCATCCCGCCGATGTGGAGAAAACCGCCCGAACACATCATGGACATTTCAATTTTGGTGATGCTGCTCGACTCACTAATGCGCCATCTACATTCCAAGCCTTGATGAACACGGTTCTCCGCCTTACCTTCGCTGCTTTGCTCTTGTCTTTTTGACGATATTTTGATCTACAACCAACTTATGAACATTTGCAACATTTACGAAGCATACCACAAATATACGCCGATAATGGCCTCTATTTGAAGAGGTCCAAATGTACCTTTGGTACACCATCCGTGGCATATCTCGCCACGCTATTTCCGCCAATGGGGTTTCTATGGATGAAGACAAGGTGATTGCAATTCAAACATGGCCTCAACCACCATCAAGACGAGGGTCGCTGTGGATTCCTTTGGCCAGCCTGGCTACTACCGAAATTCATCTGTGATTTCTGTTCTATCGCTGCCCTCTCACTAAGTTACTCAAGAAGGAGACTTTTCAAAGGGTCCGAGGACGCCACCATTGCATTTAACACACTCAAGAAGGCTCTCGCCATCCCGGCTCTTCACTTGCTCGATTTCTCCGATTTTATCGTCGAATGTGATGCCCCTGCACCGGGTTTGGCGCCGCCCTCCACCAAGGCCGTGGTCCCTTATGCTCTTCGCAAGCAATTACCGCACGACATCGAAGTCACGCCACGAGCGAGAGCTCATAGGATTGGTTCAGCCGTCCAAGATTGGCGGCCATACCTTTGGGGTCGCTCTTTCATTGTACCAATGCACTATTACGCTTTGAAATTTTTATTGGATCAACGCCTCTACCATCCCACAACATCAATGGGTAAGCAAATTATTTGGGTACGCTTTACTTGGAATACCGTCCCGACTGCTTAAATACTGTGGCGATGCTCTTTCCCGTCGATGTGACACGCCTACCGCCTTTGCATTATCAGACCAACGTTTCCATTTTGAGGAACTTTGCAGAGGCGGGTACCTCACCCGAATTACAATCTCTTTGTTCTAAGGTTCATCCGAGAATTGGGAGCACCATGGTCTTTTGCCAACGCCTTCTTATGCATGGCGGTCGTGTTCATGTATCCGCAGATCACCGACACTACAAGCAATCCTCGCAATGTTTCACGCGGACACTAAGGTTACCAAAACGCTACATCGCTTGCATCCGATTTTATGTTCCTCATGCACGTAAGGAAGTTCGTAATTTTGTTCGAGCTTGTGTTATATGCCAACCGAACAAGATCGAACATCTACATCCCGCGGGTTTACTACAACCATTAGTAGTACCAACGACAAGATGGGCCGATATTTCAATGGACTTCATCAAGGATTGCCTTGCATACCGGAAAATCGCACTTCGTCTCATATTGATCGCTTTTAAATACGCCACTTCATTCCAATAGGCTATCCAGATACGTACCACAACGGTTGCCGTGTGTTCTTTCACAAATTGTCGATTACATGGCATTCCACATTCAATTGTGAGCGATCGTGACCCCGCTTTTACTAGTGCTTTTGGAAGGATTTATTCAAATTAATCTGCACTCATCTTCACATGAGTGAAACGCTTCATCCACGCCTGGATGGCTTATTGCAGGCCGTAAACAAGGTTATTGCCATGTATCTTCGTTGTCTCACAGGGGACCGACCACGCGCTTGGGTAGACTGGCTTCTATGGGCGGAGTATTGTTACAACACTTCATATCATACACCGTGACACTCCTTCAAAATTGTATATGGGCGTTCACCTCCTTCGTTGAAGACATATGTTGACTTTAACGACACACGCCGCCGCCAGCAGAGGCACACCAGATCGTGATGCATTTCTTCATGAAGTTCGCGAGCGATTAATACAAGCCCAGGATTATGCCAAACATTACTATGATAAACATCATCGGGAAATTACATATGAAATCGGAGAATGGGTATGGTTAAAGTTGATTCATTGCTGTCGCTTCCCGCCAGTGGAGACAACGAGGCAAGTCGGGTCCACGATATTATGGGCCATACCAAGTGTTGGCTCGCATTGAACCAGTAGTATATCGGCTCCAACTACCTAAGGATCAAGACTTCACAATGTTTTTCATGTGGGTATTCTCAAAAGTTCTATGGACGCCGCCAACTGTAATACCTGCTACCTTCTACATCGATGGTCGCCCAATTCCGGGCCTCTAAAAGTCTTAAAAGCCACCGACGAGACGCTTGGCATGTCCTTGTACAATGGGTTGGTCTATCTCCTGTTGATGCTTCATAGGAGCCATTGGAGGAGTTCGCTGCCTTATCCGTCTTTTCACCGAGGATCTAGCCGCTTGTCGAGGCGGGAGAGATGTTAAAGGGAATTAAAGATCGTCACGCAATACAAAGAAGGCGACTTCAACAGCATAAAGGAATCAACTAAGGAAGAGGTGTCCAAATCGGTTCTAGTTAAGACATAGATATCATAAGATATATGAATAGCGTATGAATACCTTCTTTAGGAGTTGTACTCTAATAGGAACGATTGATCTAGTATTATAAAAGGGAGCCTTACTCATTGTACGAGGCAAGAAAGAATTACAATATTCTGCTTCCCCAATCCCGAGTTCTCTGCTTTCCCTGCCTCTTGCTTGCTTGCTCAGATCTCGTCACGGCACCGGATCGCCGAGTCGCCGGGCGAGATCCCAGAGCCCATCGCTATCCCTTGCGATCTCGAGGACATACCACGGCTCGCTCATTGCTCATGCGAGCATCGACCACCTCCACGCAGACCGGCCGCAGCCGACTCTCCTCCACCTTGACGAGCCAAAGCACACGCCTCCCGGCGATGCTCCCAAGAACGACAAGACCGACGGGCGGTGCCTCGACACCCGCCACCCACCACATGACCCAAGCGCGGGAGTTCTTCTCCCGAGCTCGACTCAGCGCTCGAGGCACCGCTGTTCGCGACGCCCGCCGTGGAGATCAAGGCGCGGCTCATTGCTGCCTTCGCCGCCAGGTCGGCGAGCACCTACCGCCACCGGTGTCTACTACATCCCCGCTGAGGAACTCCATCATCGCCTTGGGACACCGATGAGAACGGATCGCGCGGAGATCGAAAGCACGGTGCCGCGATCCGGGATCATCGCCGCCGCCCTCGCCAAGGTCAACAGAGCAACCGCCTATGTCCTTCACGCGCAGTGGCGCAACCTCTCGTGTCTTGCAGCCCGCCGCGACGACGACGCTTGAGGTGGCACGAGCGCTTTTGGGCACCTCAACTTTGAGGCCCTAAGGCGCCTCTAGAGTTAAGGAGATGGTGCGAGGCATGCCGCACGCCGACCACGTGAGCGCTCGCGACACCGCCCTCACCAAGCCGCGACGGCCCCTTCCTCGCCAGCGTAGCCCGCGCCAAGGAGAAGCCGGAGCTCAGACACGGTGACCTCGGGCCCCGTGACACCGGCCACACCGAGGTCGGCGCTACATCCTCCTCGCCGACGACGTGTCCCGCTACATGTGGGTCGCCCCGCCGACGTCAAGGCGTACCATGGCGACGCCATCAAGCGCCTTCAAGCCGCCGCGAGGGCGAGCGCGCCGAAGCTTCGTCCCACGCACGGACAACGGCGTGAGTTCACTACGGCCGAAGTTTATGGCGATCGCGCCGACGAGGGATCCATCGTCACTTCTCCGCCCGCACACCCCGCAGCAGTAACGGCCGCCGAGCGCCGCAACCGCACGGTGGTGGCCACCGCCCGCGCCTCCTCAAGCAGAGAGGATGCCGACATTCTCATGGGCGAGGCGTGATGATCGCCGTCCACTTGCTCAACTGTTTCACCAAGGCCCTCGACCAAGAAGACGCCATACGAGGCTCGTACGGGCGCAAGCTCGCGTGAACCACCTCCGTGTCTTCTACCGCTCGCCTTTGTCAAGGAGCTCAACCACGCCGCAAGCTCGACGACCGAGCACGCCAGGGTCTTCATCGGCCACGCGAGGGCGCCAAGGCTCACCGCCCTCGACCCCACGACACGCGCGGCAAGATCACGCGGACGCCGTGTTCGACGGCGGCGAGGTCGACGCGGGCAAGATGGTGGATGACGGCCGACCGACGACTCACCGATTTCATCGTCGACCACGCCCACTTCGAGGAGGCGTGAGCCAGCTTGTCTTCACCGAGCTCGCCACACCACCGCCTCGCTCGCCACCACCTCCCGCGAAGTTCTCCACCACCGCCCGCCCAGAAGCCCACGTGCTCGGCGAGTCCATCGCCAAGACCACGGCCACGCCGCGCCTCCCACACCCAAGACCTACTCCTTCAGTTTCTAAGACCGCAGCCTACTACCACGACGAGCAACAAGACGGAGTTCGCCACCACCGTCCAACGACGAGGATCGATCGACGCCACCACGGCGGGCGAGCCTCCGAGCTACTGCATCTGGATCTACCTCCCATGAAAGCGCCCGGCCCTCGAATCGGGCGCAGTCACGACTCGAGGCGAGCCGCACCTCGACAGACGACGGCGAGCCTCGCTCCTTCGCCGAGCGAGAGAGACGCAAGATGGCGTGCCGCGATGCAAGAGGAGATGGACGCCGTCGCTTAAACAAGACGCTGGAGTCGGCCGATCTTCCACCCGCCACCACGCCATCTCTCTGCTGGTCTTCAAGCTCAAGAAAGACGAGGCCGGAGAGGTGATCAACACAAGGCGCGCCTGTGGCACGTGGCTTCGCCCAACAGAGGGAGTCGACTCGACGATGCCTTCATACTGCTGCACGGATGGAGTCCGTAAGGCCTCCTCCTGCCCTCGCAGCCTCAGAGGTCGCGCGGCCCATCACATGGACGCCAAGTCCGCTTTCCTCAACGGCGACTTCAGCGAGGAGGTCTACGTCCCGCCACCGCCGGATTCATCATCCCCAAGAAGGAGAGCAGGTCCTCCGCTCGCAAGAAGGCCCTCACGGCCATGCAGCACCACGAGCTTGAACGCCAAGTCGACTCCACCCTCAAGCAAATGGGATTCCAGCAGAGCGCCACGAGGCCGCGGCCCACCGGCCGAGGCAAGGGAGGCAATGCCCGCCGATAGGCGCTCTACGCCGACGACCTTGTGATCACCCCGGCATCAAGGAGGAGGAGATCGAGGCATTCAAGGCGAGATGAAGGCCACCTTCCGATGAGCGACCTGCCCCTCTCCTTCTACCCTGGATCGAGGTCTACCAGACGCCCAGATCTCTTCGCCAGACCGCCCACGCCAAGCGCATCGTGGAGTTAGGCGGCCCACCGATCGCAACCCACCCCACACCCCTGAGGAGAGGTCAAGTCGAGTCGTGAGAGTACTGGCGGAGGAGGCGGACGCGACGCAAGACGGCGGCAGATTGTGGGCGCCTTCGCTACCTTGTCCACATCGCCGATCGGACTTGGCGTCACCGTGGCCACGCCACCGGCTCATGTAGCGACCGACCGACTGAGCACCCGCCAGTCGTGAAAAGGATCCTCCGCCACGTCGCGGGCACCTCCGACCACGGCCAGCACTACCCAAGGTGCCCGCCACAAGACTTCATCTGCACAATGACAATGACCACGGCGACATCGACATCGAGCAAGAGCACCACGGATCAGATTTCCTGCAAGTGTCCGATCACCGGCAATCGGCCAGCAAGAAAGTGGTGGCTTTGTCTAGTCATGAGGCAGAGTACATTGCAGCCACTACCGCTTCTACTCAGCTCGTGTCGGGTTTCTACCGCTGGCGATCTCCTTGGCAGAGACGCTGAGGCAGCTGGAGCTCAGGTGGACAAGAAGTCCGCTTGGCCTTGGCGAAGAACCCGTCTTTCCATAGCGCAGAAGCACATCCGGTGAGGTATCACTTCATCAAGTCGCCCGGATGAAGGAGTGTCCGCCAACTACATCAACACCCAAGACCAAACACGACTTCCCCGACCAAGTCTCTTGGCGGATCAAGTTCCGTGAACTTCGCGCCAAGATCGGGATGGCTCAGATTCTCACAAGGAGACACACAAGACTTAGGGGAGAGTGATGGATAAGTCTCGTGTTGCCCGGTGCTTATGGGGCTGCAAAGACATGAGGGTTTTTGCTGCCTTCAAGGACAAAGATCTTAGGACAAGCATCTTAGGAAAGAAAGATCTTAGGACAAGTGTCCTAGCATCTTGACTAGCATCTAGGACAGCATCTTAGACTAACACCTTAGCATCTTGACTAGCATCTAGGACAAAGATCTTAGACTAGCACCTTAGCATCTTGACTAGCATCTAGGACATCATCTTAGACTAGCACCTTAGCATATGCTCTACCGGTTAACAGCCTATAATTTGTATCCCCAACCCCTCGTGTTGGCATGGCATTGTGTGAGAAATAAAACTAGAAAATTGTCCCATCTCCAAGAGTCATCCTCTCGATGAGAGTAAGGATCTTGCTATCACCAAGAGCAAGAATCCAGCGACTAACACGGTTGACAACACATAGATTTCTTTGTACAAGCTTCATCTGCATTATTTAACTTTGCTAAATTTATCCTTGGTGCACTTGAATTATCTTTAATGTCTTGACGATTGCAACTAAGACAATCAATTCTTTTCTCAAATTGGCAACAGCACTTAATGCAATAGTACTCTTTTGTAGGGCATGTTTGTTCCTGCTATAAAAGGACAAGGAACTGAAGAGCAGCAGAAGAAGTGGTTACCACTGGCCTACAAGTTCCAAATAATTGGATGCTATGCTCAAACTGAACTTGGTCATGGTTCAAATGTTCAGGGCCTTGAAACAACTGCCACATTTGATCCAAAGACTGATGAATTTGTTATCCACAGCCCGACTCTGACCTCCAGCAAGGTAAAGTATTATAAATCTACTTCTGCTTTTATTTGTTTGTTTTAAAACATTGATTTCCTTTTATATTTCTCTAGCAATTTGAAATTTCTTCAAGAGCTTTTGATACGGTTCATGATTTTTTCCCATGTGCAGTGGTGGCCTGGTGGCTTGGGAAAAGCTTCCACTCATGCAGTTGTGTATGCTCGTCTGATAACTGAAGGAAAGGACTATGGCATACATGGTAAGAGTCTTTTGCATTTTAAGGTGTCTTTTAAGTGGGCTCTTCCTTTGCGACTGATGTACATCCATATTTCAGGTTTCATTGTGCAACTGCGAAGCTTGGAGGATCACTCCCCACTTCCTGGTGTTACTCTTGGTGATATTGGTGGAAAATTTGGTAGTGGTGCATATAACAGTATGGATAATGGTGTTCTACGATTTGACCATGTGCGCATCCCAAGGGATCAATTGTTGATGCGGTTTGTCCATTGGATTATCATGTTTTGTTCTGGCACTTATCAAATGTATTTTGATAATTTGATGTAACCCTCCTCAAACACCCCATGGTTTTTTCTTTTAGGCTTTCACAAGTTACGAGGGAGGGGAAATATGTACACTCAGATGTTCCAAAGCAGCTGCTTTATGGGACAATGGTTTTTGTTCGTCAATCAATTGTGTCAGATGCTTCGAAGGCTTTGTCCCGTGCTGTTTGCATTGCTGTAAGGTATAGTGCTATCCGAAAGCAGTTTGGCCCTCAAGTTGGTGGCCCTGAGACTCAGGTACTATAATAGTTAGCCTTTCTGATTGTTATTCATTTTTTTCAGTTAAGATCTTAAGACATTTTCTGTGACATGACATGCATCCTCTTGCATGTTCTTGAAAAAAAAAACATTTTCTGAAACAATCTATTACTCTGTCCAACCAACAGTTGAATCAGTCACGTGCAAAGAAACTTAATAAATGATGAGGCAACTTTTCACTTCTAACAAGTGACTAATGGGTTTAAACTGGTTACAGGTCCTCAATTACAAGACTCAACAAAGCAGGCTCTTTCCTTTGCTAGCTTCAGCTTACGCATTTAGATTTGTGGGTGAGTGGCTGAACTGGCTATACACGGATGTCACACAGAAACTGGAAGCTAAGGATTTCTCAACACTGCAAGAGGCTCATGCCTGTACTGCTGGGCTGAAGGCCGTGACAACATCTGCAACTGCTGTACGTATAACGATATAATTCAGTAATTCTTTTAACAGTTATACTTGTTTACCGGTTATACTGATTGTACAAATGGAGCATTCCACTTTCATCAGTTCATGTTTAGTATGTACTGTTTATAACATGTCATCCATAAGCTGAGCTCGAAAATCCCCCCGCTTCCATTTTGTTATTTGTCAATTTACTTGTATTCCTGAAGCTTCATTGGAACAGACTAAATTTTGGCTGAACTGTCCAGTAACAGCTTAGACTTGGGATTTCACATGCATGGTCTGATGGTCTAGTCAGTTTATATAATATAAATGCATTTCACAATTCATCATTCTGTAATAACGACAGTCTCTCTCTGTTGTGCAGGATGCAATTGAAGAATGCCGAAAGCTCTGTGGTGGACATGGTTACCTGAACAGCAGTGGGCTTCCTGAGTTGTTTGCTGTGTACGTTCCTGCTTGCACTTATGAAGGAGACAATGTTGTTTTGCTTCTGCAGGTTTGTATGCTATTCCTTAGTTCTGAGGATACTAATCATACTCTTACCTGCTTGTGGTTGAGCATGGATGACCTCACGTATTGGATCTTATGTAATCCCTTTTTTTTTAAAAAAAAATCTGTTTTTCCTTCACTCAATTTTAGTCAATAGTATAGTCAATTGGTGCTCTCTGCAGGTTGCGAGGTTTCTAATGAAGTCAGTTTCTCAATTGGCTTCTGGAAAGCAACCTGTCGGTACAACAGCTTACATGGGAAAAATACAGTACCTGATGCAATGCAAATGTGATGTAAATACAGGTACGTAGGTAGATCTTCACAGGCTCTTTACGTTATAGCATTCTTAACTATATATGTGATATTTGTCTGGAGCCTCTTGGGTAAGCTATTGTTGACCTCTTGATGATCATCATACTAATTCATCTTTTGATGATTCTCAATAGCCGAAGAATGGCTTAATCCTGCTGCCATACAAGAGGTATTTGAAGCTAGGGCTTTGAGGATGGCGGTAAATTGTGCCCAGAACATAAGCAAGGCACCAAGCCAAGAAGAAGGTTGGTATTGCACATATATTGATTTACAACGAGTAAAACATGGGGCTGCTTACGGTCGTGACTACTGTACAAAAAGTGCATAATAGATAGGAAGTCATACTGTATTTTCCTTCTATTTTGTTTTGTTTGATAATTTTCCTCCTGGTTTACACTTGATGAGGTTACACATTCCTTTTTACCCCATATTAGTTGCTAGAATCTATTGGGAAATTATGTTACATACATAGATGGTCTCATGCATTGCAGGTTTTTCCGAGCTCTCACCTGATCTACTTGAAGCTGCTGTGGCTCATATCCAGCTGATTATTGTAAGCAAGTGAGTAGTCTTGAACCTTGTTGAGGATGTACCGTTTCTTCTAGAGAACACACGACCCAGCAGGATTTTTTGTTGTCTGGGGCTGTTGTAGTTTTATGTTTTGAGACAAGTATTGATTTGTTGTTCTCCGTATGCTTAGGTTCATTGAGAAACTAGAGCAGGATATTCCTGGGTACGGAGTGAAGGATCAACTGAAGAAGCTGTGCAACGTTTATGCACTGTGTCTTGTTCACAAGCATCTGGGCGACTTCCTGGCAACCGGGTGCATTACGCCTAAGCAGGGAGCGTTAGCAAACGAGCAGCTTGGAAAGCTATACGCTCAGGTAGGTCTATGTCTCTCTCTCTCTCTGTCGTTGGCGCGACCGTCGCCGCTGCAGGAAAAGGAAAAGCCCATGATGGTGAAGGCCAGGGTTTAAAGTTTCGTTTTTGAAAAAATCTCGGAGGACAGCGAGATGAACGAAAGACCGAAATTTCGTTCATTTCGTTCAAAATTTCGTTCACTGAAGGCATTGCTGTGCAGGTCCGGGCGAATGCGGTTGCGTTGGTGGATGCGTTCAACTACACGGACCACTTCCTGGGCTCAGTTCTTGGGCGGTACGACGGCAACGTGTATCCCGCGCTGTACGAGGAGGCATGGAAGGACCCTCTGAACGAGACGGTGGTTCCCGATGGGTACCACGAGTACCTCCGCCCGTTGCTCAAGCAGCAGCTCAAGCTGTCCAGGCTATGATCCAGATGCACCGCGGTAACGACTCGGTGGAACAACAAGAGGAGACAAACGACAGGACCGAGGCACTCGCGCGTATTTGGTTGATGCAATAAAGAGTTATCTGTCTAGCATCTGGAGCAGGTAGTAGCAGTGGTAGTAGGGTCACTGTCCGTATTGATTTGATATAAAAGCCAACAACAGCGTAGTAAATTGTCTTGGTGTGAAATCCACGGTTCTATCTAATCTTTGCACAAGGAACGGGATGGCAATGGCATCATTCATATGTAGTATGCTTGGTCGTGTGCTCGAGCGTCTATGGTAATCTTCACGACGTTTGGCGTCATATATTTTAGTCGTATTTCAAGTGCAATTGTTTGTGGCTTGACAGGATCGTAAGATTGCAGGGTTAGCTTGTTTATCTGTCGTCATAAGAGCAGTTGCGAAAGAAACATGCATGAGAGTCAGCTACGTGGTTTTCTTCTCTCTTACTACGGGTCGGGTTGGTTTGCCTGCAAATGCATTCGTACGCTAACGCAGGCATTAAGGGTCTGTTGGCAGGGGCGGGGCCGGCTTCCGGCCAGCCTGGGAGAAAAGCCACCACCAGACCGAACAAGACGGCTTGCTAGGAAAAGCTGCTGCGCCCCTCGCAGCAACCGCACATTTCCCCACCGCCTCCTCCAAGCTCTAGGCGCCACGGGCGACGCTGCAACCCCTTGCCCGCCCGACTGCCTTGCCGCAGAGAGACTCTCACCGCCGCCCCTAACCCTCACGAGATCCTACCGCCAACCCTCCGCCCCTCGACCGCTGCACCGCCCAAGGCCAGGCCATCCCGCACTCCCACACCTCTCCCTCTAGATCCGGTGCCCCAACCTCTCCCTTGCATCCGCGACCCCCGACCGCGCCATCCCGCACTCCTACACCTCTCCCTATGCACTCATGCGACTTTGGTCGCGCCATCCCAGACTCTGCACCTCTCCTCCAGATCCCGCGCCCACCCTCTCCTCCGAACCGCGACCCTCCTGGGCAGCAGCCATCCCCACTCCTACCCTCTCCTCCTGATCCGCCACCCCCGCCTCCAGATCCGCCCCCCCCGCCGCCACACACACCCTCTCCAGTCATCTCTCGACCTACCGCAGAGAGGCCCTCCCTCCCACCGATCCGGCCGGCCTTGGCTTCACTGTCTGCCGGACCGCCAGCATGCGCGAGTCCACCGCCATCGCCGAGTCATCCTCCTCCGCACCGACGTCCGACGCCACGTCCCGCAGACATTCGAGTTTCCAGATCGAACGAGCTGCCCTGCCGCCTCCTCAAGACTCCTCCCGCCGCCGGCTTTGTGCCCTTCCTCCCGTCCGCTGTGAAGCCCTCGCCAGACGCCTCAGACCTCCCGGTGCTCGGGACGAGTGTCCGCTTAAGGTAACAATTACTACAATTGCGTAACATTTTGTGCATAAGGTCACGTTGAACCGGATATTACTTCATATATGTCAATTCGGCGATGCACACAACATTCTCGTAACCTTATTTTCACCGTTGTTGTTTATACCCTACACAATTTAGCAAAGATCGAGTAATGTCGTATGCACGTTGTTGCGCCTTGCATGCAGATGGGTAAGGGTGCTCGTAATGATACTCGGAATGCTATTCGGGACGAGGCCGCCCATGTGGCTATGCCGAAATATGCCGTGATGAGTTCGAGGCGCAGTAACACGTTAGGGGTTGCCTAAACAAAGCGTGGGTACATCAACCGGGAAGAAATTCATGGAACTGACAGTCATGAGTACACTAGGAAACAATTTAAGAACCACCGACACGTCAAGAGGGAGTACTACATATGGAAGACGCTGAAGCTTAATGCGAACGGATTGGGAATCAATGCACCACCGCTCCATCGACGCAACGGAGGCATGGTTCGAGGAGCAAAACAAGGTACAAACGAATTGTATTGTTTGATTATTTGTGCACTCACTGGGTTTGAACCGAAAATGATCTACATATTGCAGCGATGCCGGGGCCAAAAATTTACGAAAGCCACGCTGGCTCACGAGGAGTTGATGGACATCATCTTCATGAGGGCCTTTGCACAAACGAAAGCATGTCAAGTCCCCTGAGCGAGCCAAGACAATGCTCATGCCGGGTCTCGATGGTAGCTCGCACCCGAGCCGATTCGGTCTTTGAGCTCGCCGCCTTGTCGCCAAGAACGCGCAACCGGGCAGCAAAACAAGACCGACTCAAGAAGACCCAGCAGCAGCAGACGAGTGCATACTACGGATTGCTAACTCAGATGAGGAGACCGTGAACTGTGCTCGGCAGCCGCGCCGCACGAACACGGAGGGGCCGAGCGCCGATGAGGTTCACGCGGTCGATGCAAGCAGTCGTCGACGATGGGTACCCCGAGGAACGGACGAGCATTTCTACGCCGCGATCATGCCGCATGAGAGTAGGGTCGAGATGCTTTCACCGGGCTTCCGCATCGCGCAAGGTCGATTGGTTACATACGCAGATGTGACCCGTTTTCCAATCCGAACGCTGCTCGGTTCCAAGTCACGTAATGTGTTCTTAATTGTCTCATGTTATTTATGTGTTTATGTCGGATTGCTTAATCAGTATGAGTGAGGATATCATTTTATTTGTTGTACGAGTGAGGACATCATTTTATTTGTTGTATGAGTGAGGACATCACCTATGTTATTTGTGCTTTGCTCACTCGCCCCGAGTTGGTGCCGCTCGGGCGCAGATCCCGTGCCGCATGTCGCTCGGGCGCCTGGAGCCCGCCGTCCGTGTCGGTCGGCCGCATGCTGCCTGGGTGAATTATTGGTTGTATGTGTGATTGTTGATCCTGTGATGCATGTGAGGGCTGGGTGCTGTGTTAATTATTGGTTGTATGTGTGCTGCCTGTGATGCTTCCGCCTGTGCTGCTCGTGATGCTACCGCATGTGATGGCTTGTGCTGCTCGTGATGCTGCCAGTGCTGTCTGTGATGCATGGTGTGGGGGTATAAAAGGAGAGGCAGTGAGGCGCCAGACACATGAATGCTCGTGGTATTTGTTTGATCAAGGTGGACCAAAGAAAGATGGGTTTCCTTGACTTACTTGCATGCAATTCGTGATCAATGAGGGTCTTATGAGTTTTTGTTCGCTCAGATGGATGACGACGCCTCCCCCGCCACCTTGGAGATTGCACTCATTCATTATCTAGCGCACTTTGCTCGGGTCATCGCGACGACCTCCTCGTGAGCCAATGCAAACCGCTTGAATGGGTGCGGAGCAACTTGCATCTCCAAACCTTTGCCGGTCCATGTTCGAGATGGATGTGGACCGCTCACGCTGCATGACACGCTTGTCACGCACTACGGTTTGCATCCACGCGAAGTTCTTTCTATGGAAGCATTGTGCATGTTCCGTGGATTGTAGGTTCCCCGCAATCGTATGCGCAGTCGTTAATCGGTTCGCACACTCGCCGTCAACCGTTAGCGTGAAGTTTCACCATGTGTTGATTGCTTGTACGCCATGGCGCCAGACACATTAGGCCAATAGATGCGCTATTCACCAAATACATGACAGTTGAGGGAACCTAGATTTTACCCTCACTTTGCCGGGAGTCGTTGGGGCTATCGATGGTACACATATCCCCATAGTAGTGCGGTCGACCGACGGTAATGCACACCAATAGGCACGGGAGACTAGCCGTAATGTGTTGGCCGTGTGTGATTTCGACATGCGGTTCATATTTGTGTGTGCAGATGGCCCGTGCGCCGCGCACGACACACGCATCTTACTCGACACACTTAATGGTTACGACCACGTGTTTCCACACCCCCTCCAGGTATAATGCACTTGGTGATTTGTACCTATAACATATGTACGACGGCCTAACTTTGCTCATTTCTTGCCATGGCAGGGAGGTATTACTTGGTGGACTTAGGGCATCCGAACAGGACAGGCTTCCTAGCCCCATTTCGAAACACTCGGTATCATGTCCCCGACTTTGCACGTGGTGGGCGACCACAGGGGCACAACGAGGTCTTCAACTACCTTCACGCATCGCTGCGCAATGTCATTGAGCGAGCGTCATGGTGGAAGAATAAATGGCGATTTTGGAGCGAATTCCCGCCGACCATGTCACGCAATCACAAGCTAATTATTTCCACCATGGTGTTGCATAATTTCATAATTGACGGCAGAAGTAGCAGACATTGGTCACGCGAACACTCCTGTTGGCTCATTTGGAAATGAACACACGGGTCATTTCGAAATGAATCAAGTTCGCGAGACGATAGCAGACGGTCTGGTGGCATGATTTATTGTTGCTTGCATGCTGCCTTGTAACATGGCATGAAAAATATTTCTGTGCAATGCATATTAATGTAAAAAACATCTCCTATTGTGTCCCGTGTATTTCGTAAGTACCGTAAAAAATTTTTTGAGTATTTTTCAACCGCTACAACAGACACAACTTATTCAAGAAAAGCCATAAGCCACCAACCAGATAGAACAAACCACTTACTCCACCACATTATTCACCACCGCAGCCTAAAAGCCATCACCGCACCAAAAGCTACCACCATGACCAAAAAGAACATGCCTTGTTGTAGCACATCACAGACAGAGATGAGGTGGAGAGCAGGAGAGCCTCCTGGCTCGTCCTCAAAATCAAATCCAAATTCAATTCGCCCGCGCACTTGCATGGACATCCATCCATCTTAAATGGCCCGAGTTGCTTATCATTTCGTCACATCTAAGCATCTTATTCCTACTACTCCATGAATGACTCTACCTTGATACTACTCTCCATGGGAAGAGAGTCTCATTCGGATGAAGACCTCTTTAATATTCTCCCTCCTTTTTTTTAACAAAAAAGTTGTTTCACTCTCTCCAATTCTGATTGTTTACATTCTCCTGAAGTTATGTGGAGCCAAGTATAAGGCCAGATGATAGTCGCCATGATGACAATCCTAATAGGCTTCAACGCCATACTCAGTTTCAGGTTGAATCAACTTCCAAATATTCCATCCTATTTGTTTTGTTTCAGCTTCTTTTATTTGCTCGGTCAAACCGTTACTGATTGTTAGCTTTCCCTTCTTTTAAAAAAAAAAACATGTCTGTCCAATAGGTAATTTTGAAGCCTGATCCAGGAATTTCACAGGATCTCTTTCTGCGCAGCCTTTCAGCATTAGGTATTACTCAATCTTGTATAGCTTTAGATCTAATACAACATTTTCAAACCAAGGAAGAGTAATCTGATAATGCTTTCTAACTTTTTTTTATAGAAGGCCCAATACTTGCACATTGATGTTCTTATATTTCTATCCTTTTTTAATAAAAGGTCCAATACTTGCACATTGATGTTCTTATATTTCTTTCATTTCTTGTCTAATACATTTTTAGGAATATAATTGAGGTCAATGATCGGCTCTAATTGTTTGTGTCTCAGGTATCAATGTCCACGAATAGGGGTTAAAAGTGGATACAAATTATCCGTATTATCTGATTACCGTATTCGATAACAACGACATTGGTGGGGACTCACTGAAGTGGAGCAATTCGATGATGGAAGCCAGCGAGCAAATAAAAGAAGACTGTCCCCACCAATGCCACTGAAGTGGTATAGATTTTTCCATCCGATTAACAATTTCTATCATATTTGTATTCCACCCGTCAGTGTGCACGGTTCTTTTTCTTCCCCTCTTTCTTCCTCGCACGTGCGCTCGACCGCATCTTCTCGCCTGTTTCCGTGTGTAAGCAAGCAATGAAGGCTCTACGCCTCGAGCCAAGTGCGCCGTGACATTGTCTCATCGCCGCAAGGTAGTCCCATGAACAGCTGGCCTCTCTCTCTCACGCTCTATCTCACTCGACGTCCAAGGCCACTCATGGCACTTGAGCTCGTTCTCTCTCCACTCTATAAAAGCCGTGGCCAACTGTGTCACCGAACGCACCTCACCTCACTCTTCCTCTTCCCGAGTTCTCCCCTCTCTTCACCTCCGGTTGAAGCCAATCAAGCCTCGGTCTTCAACTCTAGCCGCTGGCTTCCATCGCCGAATTGCTCCACTTCAGTGAGTCCCCACCAATGTTGTCGTGCTTCCTGAGTTCACCTTATCTCCGCCTATCCCGTGCTCACCCCTTGTGCTCGTTTTCCCCTAGGAGCGCCGAACTCGAGATCTGCACCGTGCACCGTCCTCGCTGTTGACACCGCTGCCGTCGATCTCCCTCTCCACACTGTCTTCAGATAAGCCCTTTCGTTCCCATGTTATTCCAAGCAAAGCAAACACTTGGACTAGCTTAGATGCCTCGTAGGTCACCGTTGCATCCCCTCGCCGTCACCCTTGCCGCACTGCCCCCGACTGTCGTGGAGCGCCTAGCTCACTGCTGCCTCTGTAGTGCCAATGCACTCCCTAGCATCGCAACACCATGTAGAAGCCCAAGCCCACCTCATATTGGAGTTTTGAACTCACATTTGCCATTGCTATGCATGTTGTAGCAGCAACCACCACCCTCGTTGTTATGCCATCACCTCACACCGTCTCCGTCCTCATCATCATCGCCAATTGAACTGAAGAGGTCTTTACACCCCATTTTGTCCCTCACACCAGCATGTCGTACCCCTCACCACCAAAGTTAGGTCTATTTAAGGACGACATTGTTATCTATTCTCATTAAGTAATAAGAAGAAAGAGTAATTCTAGTCTATTTCCCAAGTTCTTCTCCTCAGTCTATTATCTCCTTTTTCTCCTAAAGCATGTTTCCTTCAGCCGTGCTATCCCGACCATCTTCTATACGGTATTTACCCTGTTATGATAGAAGAATCATAACAACTAACAACCCTGTGATCTTTCCTCGCTCTTTATTTTAATGCAGTTTGAATCTCTCTTAAGTATCTGATGAAGTGTTGCCTTGTAGAAGGAATCATCCTAATGGGTGATAAACCAACCTCACTGATTCCTCGAGGTCAAGCAGTTTACATAGCAGCTTCACCTCATCTAGTGTTGCCAATCCCTGATTCTGTCACAACTATGACTCCACTGACCCTAGATTAGAGCAAAGGGGATGAATGTAATATACTGAAAGCCATTGTGTATCAGCAGTATACATAATGGTTTTAGTTAAATCAATCACGAGCCTCTCAATAGTATCAGCAGCAGCAAGTGGTGCCAAGACATGTTTCTTTCTTGGCTCTTGCCTTGAGATGTTTACAGAATGAATGGCATCACTGGACTACTTTCACACTGAAATTGCTTCAACTTGATTCCCCTGGTGATAATAAAATTCTATTTTTCACTTGCAATGGATATATTCATCTTGGGAATAACAAACCTAATTGGTGGACTTCTTCTCATTTTCCACAATGTAATGTACTTCAATTTCTTGGCTAAATTTTACACTTTTGTGTATGATTACACACAATGTAATACCACTAGAACACAAAAGAGAAGTAAAGCAGGAAATGAAACAATCCAAGAGAGAATAAAAGAAAATAAAATATTTTTGCCGTCGGAATCCGTTCAACTTTAGAATGTCGAATACTAGTACCGCTCATTGAAGTTCATAGACCATCCCGGGCCGATCGGCACCATCTCACGTTTGGGTTATCATCATCCGGTGAAAAGTTTCATCCTTACCTACCGAACTAGACGAAGCCCAATCAATGCAGAGCCCCTTTGGACCAAATGGCCCTTATGGCCAATAACAACCGAGAGAATAAAGGGGGCATAATTGACAATCCATAGCATAGGAAGAGGGAGGCCAACTGTGACCACCTCGCTAAGCCTAGCCTAACAACAGTGCTATCCTCATTTCCTCCCTAAACAGAGTTCACCCAGTGCGCAAGCACTCCATCAGCCACTCCCTGATTTTCTCATTTTCTTCTCCCTGACCAAACCAAAGCATAAGCCAACCGAAGCAAAAGTTCATCCAGAGAGTAGAGCCAACAAAAGGGGAGAGAAAGAGAAACCATTCACACTAGAGCTAGCACCAGAGAGTAGCTATCCCATCTCTTCCCCTTTCATTTCGCCCACCGATTCACCTCCGACGCATCCATACCACTAGGCCGGCATAAGGTAAGCATAAGGCAATGCCACTAGTTACCAGAGACTCATAGAAGCATCACCATCCATCACAATCATGCACTTAGAGTAGGATGAGGGAAGTAAGGGAAAGAGTAAACAAGTGACGTCCCTAGGGCTCATGGTGGCGGTGGTCAAGGCCGAGCCATGGCACTGGCCTGAGGGTGGTGCTCCCGGATAGCGAGCCCATGAGGGGCGACGCCGCCGCCATGGGCCAAGCCGGGAAGGCGTAGGGAGAGGTGCCAGGTGGCTCGTGGCCGACGGCGTGCGAGGCCGACCAAGACCGACGAGGGGTAGGCCTGGCCTGGCCGGCACTCCCATGCACCCGAGCCTAGAGGCAACGACGTGTAGGCCCAAGAAGAAAGGAGAGAACGAGGGAGAGGGAGTGGTGCGTGGAGAGGGGGTCCGCATGAGGAAGCACCGGCGTTGGGCCACCAGTCGGCAGTGCTCCTGGCCGGTGCACCCCAAGGCACCCGAGGTGGCGATGGCGTCGCACGTTGAGCGTGAGGTGAGAGGGGGAGGGGAATGGAAGAAGGGGATGAAGCCAGGGGGGTGTAGGTGCACGATCGAGGGGCGGGTGGTGGCCGGCGGTGAGCTCAGGGCTAGCCTACCCGAGCTCGGCCATGAGTCGCCATCCCGCCTAGAGAGCGTCATAGAGAGAGAAAGAAGTGGGAAGGGAGAAGGCCATTCGGCTAGACCGAATGGGAAGGAGAGAGAAAAAGAGAGCTCGGGTGGTAGAAAGAAAAGAAAAAGATAGAGAGAAAAGGAAAGTAGGGAAAGAAAAAGGGAGAAAAGAAAAGAGAAGAAAAAGAAAAAGGAATTTGGTACCTATGCGTCGGGTCCTTAACCCTGGGCATTTTTATGCCAGCAACGGGTCTTACGCGTAGAGTCGATGACATTCAGTTAGTCGATGACGTTCATTTAAGCGCATGTATCGGTATAGTATTCTGAGTCGGGTTAACTGCTTGTTCAGGTGGAGATCCTGAGTCGATGTCGTCCGCACGTCGCTCCGCTCCGCTTGGTTAACAGGCAAGTGCATGATAAAGCGGTAAATTCGGGTAGTGATTGCTATTAGATGAATATTGATGCATTACTTACTATGATATGGTGAGTTGACTATTTCTAGTTGCATGTTGAGGAATGATGAATAACGGTTATTGAAACATGATATGTTGGTATGCTTAAATAGAGAGATTGCATTTGCATGCATGCATGTCATGAAAATAGATAGACTTTGAGGTCTCCGTATGAAAATGACGGGCTATTGAGGTCTCGTATGAAAAAGGACGGGTTTGTGATCCCCGCATGAAAATAGGGCGAGCTTGGGTGTGCATTGATGGGTGCTCACTCCCCTATACTGGTATATGCTAAAGAGATAAGAGAGAAATGCATATGCATATGCAATTGCATTATGATAGAGAACATGTGCAAATGTATAATGAGTGGTTGATGAAAAATTTCGAGAGATTAAATAAAAATAAGTGGTTATTGAGACTGTAATGGTTAATGAACGATACATGAACTTGTTACTCACTGTTTTACTTTGTACTTGTTGATTTTTTTGACTCACCCGCTTTATTGATATTTTAGGTTACCGTTAAGGACATCATGCACAGGTAGGAGTAGCACATGAATAAATTCATGTACCAGCAGAACTTCACATATCGGCATTTGTTAGTATGTTTAAACTTTACTAGTATGCTAGAATAGTTGCTTAAAATGATATGATGTAGGGGGAACAAGATGATGGCAGTCGCTGCTGCATCTCTCTGCGTGCATTGCACTGATAGCAATCGGCAAGGCGCATGTCAAGAGACCCAGGACCTACATCAAGACCCTCATGTACTACCTGACGATCGGCGTGAGCGCGCCGGGGCTGTCGTACGTCGCAGGCTTGCTGGTCACAGGGCTTCTGGCACACTTTGGCCTGATTAATCAAGGTGCATCAGCTCCTGCTCCTCCAAGCCTCTTGTTCCCTGATGCAGCCGATGTAGGAACAGCTGCCTGGGCTTCATACTGAATGAAAGTCTGGAGTTAGGGCTTATTCTTTTTCTTCGAAGTTGGCGGTTTTTAGCTTTTGCTACAGTACCTAACTTTCAAACAAAGTATTTTCTTAAGACAAAGTCTACAAGTTAAACAATGTACACGTTAAAAACCTAACATCTGTACCATCCAAGACACAAGTGAGTATTTTTCTCCGTAATCTATACCATAAACAGCTAAAATTCAAAAATTTTAGCTAGAAGCTATAAACCGTAGCCGTTGCCAAACAGACCCTTAGTTACTTTGGTTGGTGGTCACTGGTACAAAAAAAAAAACGCTAAGAGATAATCCGTGCACAAACATCTGGAAGAAGGCCCTTAGTTATTTTGTTGTTATTTGGTAAATAGTTTTTGATGCTTTTCCGGGCAGTCGTATGATCTTCATCGCTGAACTTTGTCTGTACCATAGCACCTTGTTATCAGTAGTTACCTTTGAGCAGGAAAAACTAGTTCAGTTCAGTCTTGTTCTCTTTTTTATCGAAGTTAGTTCAAATTCTGAATAAAGCAAATAATCCACCTATTCGGGAAGAAATACATCCTTTTCAGCCTGTTAGCTCACAATAGTATAACAAAATATGAGTAAAAATCATCTTATACACTGTTGCAAAGTGTCACAAGTAGAGATGAGAAATGGATACGAATTGTCCGGTTATAGTACATATTTTTACATCCAATTAACAATTTAGTTCCTATTCGCATCCGTATTCGAATAAAAAATATGGATACGAATATATTATGAACTTTTACCATCCAAAATATTATTTTATTCAGACTATTCATATCCGTATTCATATTCGGTGAAGTACTATATATATTTTATTGTAATACGACTAATTAGTTGGATAAATTTTTTTCAATTCAATGTGAATTCATGTTTCTTTAAGTAAAGTAAATGAATTAGAATAATTAAACGTGATTGTACAAAGATAAAATATTATTAATATTTTCATACTACGTAAGTTATAAGAATATCTAAATATGACCGATTGAGTAGATATTCAATTCAAATTTGTATTCGTTATAATATTTGATTCTTATTCGTATTAAAAAATATTCAAATTCGTATGCATATTTATTTACAAAATACGAATATAAATATGATAAGAACACTATTCATTCAATGCATTTTCACCCCTAGTCAAAAGCATGCAGTGCAGCTAATGAGTTCAGACCACAAAATCGATCGTGACACTACCCCAACTACATGGTTCACATTATCTCCTATATACACATCCTGAAACTAAGAGAAATTGGCAATGAAGACTAAACAGAGAGGCCGAAAGGGTGACGGGGACTGGTGGTAACCGGTAAGTCTCGTCTAGAATTTTGCAGATAAAGAACAATGCTATTTCTTTTGAGCCGGCTCTCCAGTCCAGTAAGTCTTGACAGCCACAAGGATCTTCTCAGGGTTGAATGGCCCAGACTCGTGATCCATAATTTGGCTCTTCCACCGCATACCTTCTGTGATTGCTTGTATCTTCACTAAGGCCTCCACAGTGTCCCTGAAGATCACCGTCCCTTCGGGCCGTAGAATCCGGTCCATCTCCCAGAGAATGTAAGTTATGTCACACCTGCAAACATTCCATCATAGTTCAAAATTAGCTGTCAAGTACTCAAGGGCATCTAATTAATCCATGGCTTACGTAGTAGTAATCATTAGTCTCTGTTTGCTTAAGCTGAACTTTCTTATAATAACGCAAATGCTAGCATACAAATGCACCAGAAAAGAAACACATCAAGAGATTCAAGACATGCATTTGAACTGTACAGAAAAACCTAGTCAGATCAAGCGAATTAAACGTGGCATGAAAGGAAATGTCTAGAGCGCATTAGCATATGTGAACATGGAAAGCTCAACTGCACAGTTATTTCATTACCTATCCTGATAAAAGCTGAATACTTTATCAGCGTGGATGAGATCATATGTCCTCGGATACGTCGAGAAAGCCTCACACCAGTCCTGGTATGTTCCAATGAAACCCCGTTCATAAATAATACCGAGGGTGTCATGAGCAGAGCCTGCAGGAACTACGTTCATCACCCAAAGCGGATACTTCATCAATGCGGCTGCAAAACCCCCCGTCCCTGCATTCATGTCCATCACGTTCCTATATCGCCCCTTGGCCAGTGGTGGAATCAATTTCTTGTAGTAGTCCACTCTCTCTGCCCACAACTTGTTATCCTCTTGGAACTTCTCAGGGGTGAGGCCTGAAACTGAACCTCGAGTTATTCTTGGAGGAACAGCAAATGCTCTGTTTGGCCATTTTTCAAGAGCTCCACCAGCTACTTCTTCTTTACTGTTCACATCTGGAAGAGGAGATATGCACGTCTCCATCTTCTTGTACCTAAACGTTCACCATTTCAGTTTGTTTACTGATCAAGAAAATATCAAAGGAAGGTCTTGTGATCAAGAAAATATTAAAGTACAAAAGATGGGCTGCTGTAACCAAGAGTGGATGCTTCACTCAAAAAGAGTAACATAGCAGAAATCTTACCAAGCAGAGTCCACATCATTGCTCTTGCAAATCTGTGGAGTTTCATAGGCCTTCTGACTATCAGCACATTCTATGTGGTTGATGGGTTTCTGCCATATAGCAAGATCATCTTTCTCTACCACCTTCTTCCAGCAGAGACGCTTTGCTAAGTCCTCAATCTCATCTTGCTCTTGCTTCAGGTCTTCTTCTGTTCTCTCCCAGCCCTTGAAGTGCCTCTTCCAATGAATTGGAGGTCCGGAGAGGATCCAGTAGCCTCCTGGCCTAAGAACTCTGTCTACTTCAATTAGATAGATACCATCTGCTGAGAGCAATCATAAGAGATTAGCTCCATAAACTCATTGATGTTGTGTTCAATGTAATGTAACCACAAGGCCATAACAAATATTGAGATAAAAAAACAAACCAAACTTGTTCCATGGGATCAAACATCTAGAGCAGTGCGCCATGTCAAATGCTCTAGCAGGGTATGGGATTCTTTCGGTTGACATCACTCCAATCATGGCTGGCACTCCCCGCTCCAATGCAAACTGCACCTGCGCCTCATGCGAATCCCTTGGTGCAAATGACATGGTGATGATATCCCTCTTAATAAGATAAGCAGCCCAACTTGCCACCTGAACAACAGCCAGGATACTTTCATCCCCAAATCCTGAAACCTTTAATAAAACAGACAATTTCGTAGAAATTACTCAAGTCACTCACCCCACATCCAGTATCAAGCGCAGTTCTGATGTTGCCAGTGGTTAATGATATGAGAGCATTGATGTCATCAATATAAGCATCGGCACCATGTGGAAACATTGTGCCACCACCTGGGAATCTAAAGCGGTTCCCCTCAACTTGGATCCAGTTCTGGACGGCCTTCTCAATACTCAGTTCCCGATGAGGAATGTTATCATACCAAGCATAATCCCGACTTTGTGGCCACTTGAAGGGATTCTTATAGTTTGGAGGTGCAGGAATCAAGCACCAGAACAGCTCCTCTTTCTTAGGGCAGTGCCTCTCCCTGTACTGCATCATTGTCTTTTTAAATTTCCTTGCCCTCCTTGGATCTTGGCAAGGGGTATACTCACTGTACTTCAGCTGGCAAGGTGAGAATTTCTTCGCCACAAGCGACGATTCATTGAAGGCCACCTGGTGGTGGGCTTGGAAATCAAGACGAGCACCTGAGGATCGCACTGATGTAGTGCTGGAGGTGCGCGAAACAGTGTCATCGCACTGGGTTTTAGTGTACATAAAGGATGACTTTATGCTAGATGACGTGCCTTGCCAAGCACCAAGAACGTATGATGCAACACAAAGGCCAATCACGCCTATGGTCAATGTCACACGCATCCTTTGGAACTCCAGATGGCGGACCTTGGGGGATCCACTCTGTTCTTTCGCCATTGGACCTGCACGAAACTGCAACTCAGCACATATGGAGCAATACAAACATGTGGCAGGGAATTAGATTGATGGTGCAAGTGATTGCAGGATAAAACAAAAATAAGGTGATCGAGAATTTACAGCCACCACCTATATCTGAATTCTGAAACCTTCCCCAAAGGAAACTTTGGCAACTAAATTTCCTTATGGAGATCAGAAGCAAAGAGGAATAGAAATATAGAATAGCATATAGCTCTGAAGGGATGCATACAGAAGAACATCTCAAACAAAGAAGAACCTCTCTATCTCCTATTCCTAAACAAGAATGCCAGCAGCAGAAAGTAGGAAGAGCACTGCTGTCCTCATCATCCTTCTCTCTGTCAATCATTCCAAGAAAAGAAGAGAAACGGCAGAACAAATGCAATCAATGATGCAAAGCAAAGGAGACCCCCCTAAAGTAGTGCCCATAGGGCAAAGTATGAGAGCATTGCAAGTATGAAGTATAAACTAGTAGACAGGAATAAAAAGTTAGTGCTTTTGGCCAGCCAAAGGAAGAAAGTAAAGAACTCCCAAAGAAAAGGGGTAGCAGTACATGGAGGAATTAAACATCAAAGGTTAGGTTTTGGCAATGGGTGTGTGAAAAATCGCACAGAAACTAAGATTTGCGCCTGAATTTCTTCATTCGATCGTCTCATTGCAAGAACTTGGGACAGAGAAAAAATAATCTTTTCGATAGATAAAAATCCTTCTTTTATTATCTTGAGATATCTAGAGAAAGAGGGATGAAAATAAAATCCGATGAAACCTGGTAGAATCCCTATCTGTGGTTCCAAGATCTCAGCACAACAAGAAACAAAGGAGGGGCGGCGGATGAGATTAGATTCTTGAGTTTTTCTCTCGCTAGCATGAACGACACTGTGGCAGGCAGCTTTAATGGGGAGAAAGAAAGAAATCTGATCGCTGTGTGGCAAAATTTCCGTCGATTGTAGCAAATAATGTGAAATCGCAGCAGTAAGGTGATTTGGGTGGACGATTTCAGTTGGTTACCTCCTCTCCTCTCCTCTAGGAATTGGGAATTAGGAAAGCAGCGCCGCACCGCGCCTGAGTTTCCCCTCCTGGGCACTGGCGGACGGCCTGTCTCTAGTGCAAATTAGCAAGCAGGATGAGGGAGCCTTCGATTCAACTCAATGATACGGTCTACCCAACCAAATAACCATACCTTGCAAATGATCTGAATCTGACGACGGGCAACACAGGAATGAAGTAGGGAATGTTTATTGGTTCCTGGATTACTATAAGTTTTTTCTTAATCTCTGGATTACTGTGAGTTGGTAGTTTCAGAAAGAGAGTTTAGGGGCTTGGTACATCAACGGGAACTCCAATCGTGGGCCTTCAATTGTAGCTCACTTATGGTTGGCAGGTCCCATTGGTAGAGATGTCTAATCGATCTGCCCGATGACGACACGATTATTATGACTTGTTTAATAAATGGGTTGTCTTAATAAACGGCCTATGGGTCGTGATCCGAATTCGAACATGTGAATATACGGTTACAGCTTAACCCAATACAAGATTGGACCGCATACAGATAGCACCATCATAGCCTTGACCTAGTATAAGACTGGAGTCAACCCGCATAGACCTATCTCTTTGGCTCTTCCTTCACCGAGACAAAGCCTCATTTTGCTGGAGAAAGGACCAAGTTATTGCCGTAAGCGCCGCCGCTCCATGGAGTTCAATCCTAGGGTAGTCACTCGATGTAGGAGGGACGAAGAGAGATAGTGAAGCCTGATTGGATCTAAGATGAATATCAGGAAGAAAGCCCAAACCAGTATAAAAATGAGGAGGAGGAGAGCCATGCTACCAATGGCCAATGCCAAGGCCGCCGAACTTGGGGAGGTGGGGATCAGATCAATGCCCATCTCCCTCAAGTTCCGACAAAACATAATGAGCCAAAGGCTCTTTATCCTCTCTCTCTATATATCGATGACAAGTGGGACCGACTCCTCTCTCCCTTTTATTTAAAACAGAAAACAAATTGAGAAATCCCCAAATTGTTCTCAAATCCAAGAGTATCAACAACATATAATCCAGCCTAACGAAATCCTTCGATTTACATAGATAGATCAATTAGGCTACAAGGGAATAATCATCAATTCTAGTTCTACTAGCAACTTTGTCATTCTTTAAAATTATTCACATGTTGACATGATTCAACCATAATTCGGAAGAAGGCCACATGAAAAAACAAAAACAAGTTGCTAAAATGCAGAATTATAAAAGGATTCGCTTACTTCACTTTGGCATTGATAAAACTAGGATACGTCAAAGGATGAAAAAAATAGATGAACATAAAACAAGCAACACATATGTATATCAACAAATCTAAAGAATCAGGAAACATCTATCTTCTCCAGAAACTAGCCATTCAGTCATAAGCTAATAGGGATGGAAACGGATCGAATATAAATCGAATAGTATCTTTACCATATTCGTATTTATATTTTGTAAACAAATATGAATATAAATTTGAATATTCTTGAATATGAATACGAATCAAATATTGTAATGAATACGAATTCGAATCAAATAGCTTCTCAATTCCGTCGGATGCAAATATCCTTATAACTTATGTAATATGAAGATATTAATGATATTTTATCCTCATACAGTCATACTTAGTCATTCTAATTAATTTGCTTCACCTAAAGAAACACGAATTCACATTGAATTAAAAAACTTGTTCAACTAATTAGTCATATTACAATAAAATATGTATATTATTTAGCTGAATACGAATACGAATAATCCGGATAAAATAACATTTTAAATGATAAAAGTCCATACCATATTCGTATCCATATTTTTTATACGAATTCGAATATGAATAGGAGAGAAATTGTTAATCGGATAAAAAATCTCCACCGTACCGGATAATACGGATAATTCGTATCTATTTTCCACCCTTGTAATCTAACATGGACAGATCTCACTGGACAAATCAAACTTGCAGATGAGTAATTGATTAAAACAAAGATGTTCACCTGGCCCCACTCAAGCAGCCTCACGGAGAGTGGCCAGCTTTGAACAGTGCGAGAACCAAGAGCGATCTGTGAAAGAAAATAATCTCAAATCTCCGAGCAGCACAACGACTCCATGCCATGAGAAACACAGGCAAAGGGTAACCTGCCATTTTGCTCGGCTAAACTCTTACTAATGAATGTTCCGTCTACTCTACTATCAAAGCACAAGCAAGAACCAAAACACAAGACATGCAATTCCGCGATATCCGGAGCAAAAAAACTCACAAATAATTTAGGATAAGGGACCAAGAAGAAGGCAAATTGAATGCAATGCCAAGGAAGAGGATCGAACAACGCTCAAACAACAGGAATGATGTCCCTCAGAGATGACTTGGGCTCACAGATAGATGGAAAGCAGGACATAATTGTTGGGAATGGGATACGCAGGACATAAAGCACAGCCAACGGGTGGCCACCATTTTCTTGGGCCCAGGAAATTTTTAGACACAACCTGCCAGAAAATCCGTTACTGCTACGTGTCTATGAAAAATCCTTTCCAGTGGTGTCTGACAACGGGTCCTGCATTCGCCGCTATACTCAGATTTACTTGATGGTAATTTGAATCCTCAAGTGAAGCCAGCATCAAGAATACAACCAAAGTTGCTAGTATAGCCAAATGTATTTTGTATACTACAAGTTACACACTACTAACAAGACAGCTTTGTACCAAAAAAAAAATTCCCAAGATGTAATCACCGTAACAATGATAACTTTATTCACATGCTCTTGGGATTTGGGAAGGAAAACTAGTATCAATCCTGTACATTTGGCTCTTCAAAGATCCTGATGGCACAAGCCTCTGTGTTCCATCATCCTTGTGATGGCCAACATCTCAAATGTAACAGCTAATATATACTGCTTGCTATAGTAGAGGCTGAAGGTTGGAAATTGGAACCACAGAAGAGTATCTTTCCTTGAACTTCTCCAGTGTACATCTTGGAGAGATCAAGCGGAAGCAGCAGCAGTTCCTACCCCACTTGACTGTATTGTCATTCCGCTGCAGGAATTGAAGCCGATTTACAGGTTTCATCAGCCTGCAAAAGACGCAAGAAAAACTTAAACAAGCCTTTCCAGGACCATTTACCATCATAGAATCCTTTACTTGGCTAGTAAAACTATCCTGAAGAGTTATGCTTGGAATTGATCAAACGTTGTGCACAGGTGCTGATTTTCACATTCCTTTGTAATGTTAACGATGCTAACTACACATTATCAACATGTTCTACCTTGTTCCGTCTTTTGTTCCAACAAACTATCCCAACGGCTTTTGAGAATCTCGTATGCGTCCGAACATGGAAGAGCAATTACACGGGAGCCGCCATCAGTTGGCAGCTCGATCACCAACCCCAACCGCAGCAGTGTCTCCATAGCTTTGTCAATAGGCATTTCAATCTACAAGGAAATGAAAATGCACTTCACGATTTCGTAACAACCAGAGAATACAAGGAAGATATCAATTTCCACCTTCGCCTTAAATTTCTCATACATAAACTGCTCACAGGTATCTCTGATGCTTGCACGAGATGACACCTGCATGCAATCAGGAAAAAGTATCAGTAACATATGACTTAGGTCTTGGGATACTGAAAGCAAACATGGCATACCTGATACTTCTTTCTGCAGAGTAACATTGCATATGCCAAAAGTGCTTCTTTATACTGTACAAAAACAGTCATTAAGGAAGTTTCCTTGCTCAAAACAGAGTGAAATGCACAAAATTTATGCTTCTGCGTGTTCATTGAATGTCACCTGTTGTTGCTCAGAAGCATCAAGAAGAAAATAAACTGAACCAAACCCACTTGCTAATGTCTTCTCATAGAGCGTCTTATTGACCAGAAGCTGCAGAAGAGACACAGTCAAATAAATTATCTTCTGTTGTACTGAAAAGTACTTGAAAACCTTATGATGGCATGTCTTAATTTTATCATAATCGAAATTTCTACTTATTGATAAAGTTCTGATCAAAGAAATAATCCACGATCACATTTTCTGTACCTCATCTTCTCTATTAAAATAACTAATGAATGTATATTAAATATCAGGAAATCGAGATTGAACCAAATAGGTATCTGCCAGTTTTTCTATATGGAAATGCTGATACATTTCTGAATTTTAAATGATTATGTAAACATAAAATAATGTCAATGATTCACCTGGTATCTATCCCTGGTCTGTTTGTAGCCCAGCACCACACGGAACACAAGTATTGCGAGTGCAGTAATAGCAACTATATCAAGAAGAAAAGCTGACCTGCAGTACCATGGAAGAAACATAAAACAATATTAATAAAAAGAAATCTCCTCAAATTACTGACACAAATTACATACTTACGGAGATGAGGCCAAACTCTCAAATTTGTAGTTCACAACATATGCCAACAACCCTATTACAGTAGCAATATCCAGCCTTACCTGTATTAAAAAAAAGCTATCAACAAACCTAAGCACAGGAAAAACAAAGGAGTAGCATATTATTATCCAGTAACTATAATAGTCATTACTAAAGAGTTTATATGGATAACATGGGATAATAACAGAAGGAAGAAGTCCATTTTTGGTCCTTCAACTTATACCCTAAGTCCGATTTACACCCTCAACTACGAAACCATTCACTTTGTCCCCCTCAAGTAACAAAACCAGGTCACTGAACCCCCTTTGCCCAATACCGCTGGTTTTAGGACGACGTGGCACACATACCACAGTGACTACGAGAGCTCCCTGCGGAGCCGATGCGAGAAGAGCATGCACACATCCATGCTCAGGTCCACCGTCGTCGCCAACACCACGAACGCCGCCACGTCCTCCGCACATCCCACGTGTGCCATGCCCACCTCTGCCATCGGCTTGCTGAACCTCCCCTCACCCTGCACCACCGCAGACATCACGAACCCACGGTAGCTCTCGAAAGGCCATAGCCCCGTCCGTACCTGAAGTCGCCACTGCCACGTGGGCTGCACCTCGGGGACCTGCTCTGGCCGAAGGGCTGTGCCGCCATTAGGTTGATTACGAAGCGGTTGCCCTTGGACACCGGGATGCTGGACTCGGCCACAGAGATGCTGATGCCCATGCTGGTGGGGGCCAGGAGGAGGAGCTCGAATCGGTACCCAAGGCTATCGCCGACTGCGTCAGCACTCCAGGTGGCCCAACAGCTTCCACATGCCACTGCTGTGCCGGAGCACTAGCCAAGCACCCAGGTTGGAGCAGCTCACTCGGTCAGAGCTGGGCAACGCCACGAACAATGTCACCATTGAGGCCAGCGCCACTAGCAAACTTGACATGCCATGCACCATCACCGACCACCCCTTCCGCTCCTTCCCCACTCACTCACGGTGCAAACCGAACACCGTCAGCCAGTTGCGCCCGCCACTCCCCGACTTTGACTACATTGATCTGGATCAAACAAAAATCCACGAATTTGGTCAGAATGATGCCATATTTGCTTAATTTGGGAAGACACCACACTGAATTGGTTGCCATGAGGACGAGGAAGGATGAACTTACCGAGAGCGGAGGTCGCTATTGCTGCAGCAGAACTTGCAGGTGAACATGGGCTGCTTCATGCTGCCCTGCACCTGGAGCAACTGCGGGCTGCATTTGGGCTCGCCGTCGAACTCGCACTAGCTCCACAAGGAGCTCTCACAGTCGCTGTGACATGTGTGCCACCTCGCTGTGACGTGTACCACGTCGGCCTAAAACCAGTGGTATTTGGCAAAGGGGGTTAAGTGACATTGTTTTGCTACTTGAGAGGTTTAAGTGAACGGTTTCGTAGCTGAGTGTGTAAATCGAACTCGGGCATAAGTTAAGGGACCAAAAGTGGATTTCTTCCTAACATAAAAGATTCGACAGAGAATTACTGTATCAAGGATGCGGAAGGACAACTTTTTGTGAGGAAAAACCACCTGCAAACAAAGTTCAGCATGGTCATTACTATGATATTCGGCACTTTTCTCTACCTCTTAATGCAAAAGATAGGTAAGTCTTCTGACTGATAAGACACCATTAATTGTAATGAGTAAAGTGAATGTATTGTAGATCTAGACAACACTCAAATGTTTTGTTTTTCCAATAGGTCTGAGAGACTCAGGCACTTACTGGCAGATCTGGGATGGGAATTCTCTCATAAATTTTCAGTTGTAGCGGCAGCATCTCTGATTTATCCCTCTCTTTGCTTTGAGCAGCCTTGTCAGTATAAAGTAGGATCAGCTCTTGGAATGCTGGTTCCTGGTAAAGAACAAAATGGAATTATGCATCTTCTCTGTAAACAATTTTCTATAAAGTAACATTTTTGTGTCTTATTGGCATCCCATAGTGAGTACAAACAGAATAACAGATAAAAAAATTGAATATTGTCAGTTTTCTATCCATTATAGTAAAATACATCTGAGTATTTGGGGGCAAAGGTTGTGTTCATGCTATGGCACATTTAAATTGTTTCTTATGCTTTCGTTTCATCATCCAAGGTGCTTCATGGCCATGTTTAATACAAAAGAGTGAACACCAGTCTTGTTTGTGCATGCGATGCAGGATTGAAGCATACGTTGATGATCAATTAGTTATTACATTAACATCCAACCACTCTACCATCTTTTTTCCACACAACATGATGAATGCTTCACAATCATTTTTTTAGGACATTTATACTAGGACATTAATCACCTATTAGTATGAAAGAGGGGTCCCGAAATCAACTTCTCAGATACCTGAAGAGTAGACTTGCCAAATAAAATGCCAAGAGAAGCTTTCACTATCTCCCAAACATTGTTGTCACAAGATTCTCTGCTTGCTGGCTCCCATATATTTGCAAGGGTAATTCTAGGCAGAAAATTTGGCCTGAAGGGAAAGCAGAATATACTTCATGACATTCAAGAACATTTAATGGTCAGGTTCCAAAGTAGGCACAACAAATTAACAGGAAAAACACTATTCAGGTATAATTAGCCGAGCAACAATTTTAACATTGATTATAGAAAACTACTTTCAATAATTACTTTTCTAAAAATAAAGAAACCCAGAAATAAGGGCAATAGCTCTACTTCTGGAGTTCTGGTGGCTCGGAAGGATGTATGCACAGGAAAAAGAGAATGTGGACTGGCTTTCAAGAATCTGGAAGTTTTTAATAAGAGCTTTGTCATGAGGTTCTTAGTTATCTTATACAACCATCCCAGTTGACCCTGGGCTACACTAGTTTGGACAGACTGTTGCACAGATAGATTGCCAAAAGTGATATCAATCAGAAGACAAAGAAGTGCCCCTAAATGGCAGAAGAAAACCAACATATACTCGGGGTCTAACCTCACATAACCTTCAACATGTTTTGTTTCAACATCAGATTTTATTGTTGCTTCTGGCAGAGATGGGATTAATCCAGTCCATGTAAGCAATCTTCTTAGAAGTCTGCCACGAGGACCAACAGGTGACAGAATTCCTTCATAACGAGAGACTGCCATTTGTGCAGCAATCCAAATAGGAAGATCTGCATCTGGTAATTGATCAGACCTAAGCTTGTCCCATGAAGAATTTTCAATCAACAACAGTGAATTCTCTGCATAAGTTTGCTCTTTCAGCCAGAGCTTTAATTTATCAATCCAGATCTGAAATCCCTGGTTCCCCGTTGATCTTTTCAATGCCTGCCATCAACTAAAATAATCACATACAATTAGCTAAAAAGTTGTTACTTGTTACACACACGCGGAATCATAATAGTCTACCAAGATTGAGAGTTAAGAGAATATAACATGAATATCAATGTATAACACATTTCCTAGATATGGTGGAAACTGCGGTACATAAATTATCACAGTATGCATATGCTATCCTAACTTGAATATTCTGGACTGTTTGGCTTAGCTCAATCTGCAATGATATAAGATAGTACAGTGTGACTGCATTGATATATGCTTTTCAGTCAACTGACTAAAGAACTAAAAGTTGATGTAGCGTTGTGCACAGTAGCACTTGTTTTGTATACAGGGAACATATATCCCAGGAAGCAACAGGTACAAATATTTGAAAGTATCTAAAACATGAAACTACGAAAAGATTGGGTTTAATCCTGGCATCCGCAGCTCCTTGTACTTTTATCAGAATTGTATTTGCATATGATTTGAGATTGATTTTTTTCAGTGTCGGAACCATCACTTACAACTATGTGTTGGTGGCACTGGTATGGCCGTGCCTCCTTGTACTTTTCAAACTCTCTTTACTTCTTTAATGAAATGGCATAATTCTCCTGCGGCCACTTAAAAAAAAGAGTAAAATGCATGGAAGGTCACTGAACTTGTTCGGGCGTGTCATACAGGTCATTGTACTTTAAAAATGCACATCTAAGTCACTGATCTGACATATGTAGGTCATTAGTCCATCTTGTTGCCCACGTCAGCATATTTTATACGCGTGGTATAACATGTAAGATTCGATACTTTGAAATTTACACAAAACCCCCAATATTATACTTTTTCTTTTAACCATATCCCTTTGCCCTTATCCTAATCTAGTCTAACCAGACCGAATCCATCCCCATCAGTCACTCGATGCCTTATCCTCTTCTTCCATCCGCATCCTCTTGCGATGAAACCCTTAAGGCGGCGGCGGCAGAGTGTGGCACTGATGGTGGAGTATGGCTTCGTCCTCTCGGGACTCATCATGCTCAAGCTAATGAAGTTATGATGCACGAACCATGATCTCCTCGCACAGGTCGCTTGGGAGTCAAACAAAAAGTAACAAGAAGGTATAAAATGCTGTCTGGTTTGGGTAAGGGCACATGGGTAGGACTAAATGAAAAAAATTACACAGGGGTTTTCTACAAATGTTCCACCAACTGTTTTGAATCTTACATAATCATGCCACGCGTTCAAACTATGCCAGTGTGGGCAGTTAGGACTAATGATCTACTTATGTCACATCAGTGACGTAGATGTGCATTTTGAAAGTTTTGTGACCTCGATGACACAAGTTAAATGACCCTCCATGCATTTTACTCAAAAAAAAAAAAAACTAATGTGTTGGTCCAAACCATTCATGTGTCACTACATTACTAAAAGCTACTAGGAGTTAGGCTGGATTGTGATTACATGCCAGGCCAGCAATGCATAAAAAAGAACTCATACTCACATTGATGGACATCAAAACAACATATCAGGATGGAAAGATTGACTGACCTCATTAAGCCATCTCCCCAGTTTTTTCAACGGTTTGGAAAGGCTGAAGAAAATATTTTGTAATAGTTTTGACTGTAGATAATCAAGTTTCTCTACTAATAGTAGGCCTTTCTGTCTCTCAGTTGCATACCCACGCCTGTGAAGGTCAGTAGTTAGTTGTACCATGAGAGCTCCATTTTGTATATGTTCATCAGACAGCAAGCCAGAACAAAAACTCACCTGAATATTATTGCATTAGATTCAGCTGCCTTTTTCCAATCGACGTAAATTGGCAATGTTAAGAGGTAATCGCTGTTTAGGGCGTATGTCAAGAGCAGATCTTGCGCAGAGAGTTCTTCAAACTGAGCATTGCGTAGAAGGTTCATGAAGGAACGCTGGAAATGAGTTGCGAAAGCAACTCTTTTACTTTTAATCACACAAACAATTTATCATTAGGTAGGTAGTTAGCATTAACGTAACCACGGAGTAGGCAAGTATTAGATAGCTAACTAGAATTGAAAGAACATTCATCCATTCCTTATTGGTGTGGTGTTAGTTACCTGGTCTGAGAATCAGGATCTGGGGATAAGCCGAGCAGAGTCCTTAAACCCAAGCTTCTAGTAAGGAACAATGTGCCGTCTTCTTGGGTAATGCCAAAAAAGCCAGAGCTCTGGCCGTTGACGATCGCTTGGGCATCACCGGAGACCGAGGAGGTGTCATTCTCATCCTGATGGGGATGCGTGAGCATGTAATAGGTGCGCATCTCCTCGAGCATCTCCTTGTGCTCGGCATGTAGAACGGCGTCCAAGCGTCTGAAGCATTTCACACAAGGAAAATTTAGGATTCTTTTCCCCTCACGGTGCTACTCTATTGCTGTAGCATTTTGTGCTTGTGTGATTTATAAAGCGTGGAGTGAGATCAGTGGAAGTAGTAGTACAGCAATACCTTGCGAAGCGCTTGAAATCTGCTGCTGCGGCGGAGGGGGTTCGGAGGGAAAGAGGGAGAGCACGGCGTCGAGGAGAGCGACCTTGGGGACGGCGATGTAGCGCTGGCGCGGCACGTGGATGCCGAGGATGCCCTCGTCCCTCTCTTCCCCGTCCTTCCAGTCGTCCTCGTCGTCTTGGTCACCATCCGTGGTGGCGAAACCAACGGCGTTGTCCCAGGGATTGGAGTCGGAGCGGAGGGGCTCGAATTGCGCGGCCGAGAGCTTGGGAGAAGAGGCGACGGAGCAACGGGCGGAGGAGGAGGACCTGCTGACGGAAGTGGGCGCCGGCACCGTGGAGGAGGAGATTGGGATGGCGGCGACGGCCGGTTTGGCGCGCTGGAGGAGGGTCATTCTGGCTGCCGCCGCCCGGACGGGACGCAAAGGCGAAACCTTTTTCTTCTTCTTCTTCTTCTTCTTCTTCTTCTTCTTCTTATGTTCGGGAATGGGAGACGAAGGTAGCCGGGGTGGCGCCGGCGCGGGTGGGAGTTGAGGCGGGCGATGGGTGGAGGAGGCAGTCGGATAACGTCCGGGCGGAGGCACGGCGTGCCACGTGGCCTCCTCGGAAGCCATGCAGCATGGTTCAACCCAGCCCAGCCCAGCCCAGCCTGCAGTTTCGGCGAGGCCCAGGACCAAGACCGTAGGCATCCATCCCATTATGGATATCCTCGCCGTCTCCGGCGGTTACCTATAGGCGTCCGTGATCTTCGCCCAGCTCATCGCTACGGTAGACATCCCTGCTCTGCTCTTATTTCTCCTGTACTTTGCTGTTAAGAGTTACCCCATATACATACACAGAGGCGAGCCACACCTCAAACAAGATAGGCTTTAGTTCGAGGTGTGAAAAATTTCTAATGTATAATCCGGATAAATTAAGTCAATCTAGATAATATTTTTATGATTCAGTCCAGAGTCTAGATCATTTCACCACTAAATCCGGAGTATAATCAAATTTTAGTTCCGCCACTATACATACATGTATCAATATATGGAGGCGAGGCGACTTCTCCTCCTCCCGACACCTTCTCTACAATTGCGAGCGCCTCCACCACTATCCCCGCCCGCCAGTGGACCGCCGCAACCGCCAGCCTCTTCAAGTGCCTAGTGTTACTTGCTACGCTATCCACAACACAATTTCCATTACTAGTATCCCAAAGGTAGGGAAGCACATCTTGTGATAGCTGAACAAACAGGTTACTTGCTGATCTCCTTTAATTCCCAGTTACTAGGCACACGCTGTTCTTTCTACCAATCTTGTTATTATATAATATGTAAATAAATAAATCTATGTGTTTCCTCTTCACCGTAGGACCTTATTCGCACCTGAAAGAAATAGAATTCATGAGTGGTACCCCTGGAGCAAGCGATAGCCGAAGAGCGGCCCTCTGGTACTGTGTTCAGCAAGTCCACAACTGTGATTACCACAACTATCTCTGCCTGCTACAACAACCTCCAGCCATGCGCAAGGCTGCATTCACCTTCAATGTTGAGACAGCAACGGCCTGGATGTTGCGTCGGACCCTAAGAAAGGCCTTATGCGCCTCCCCCGGTAGAGGACGTCGGACCCGGATTTGCAATCCGAAGCCTATTATGTTTTTATCCAATTGTTCCTAGATTTGCAATCCGAAGCCTTTTATGTTTTTATCTGATTATTCCCTAGATCGGTATCTAGTACATATAGATACATTACTGGATCACACATATACATCACATTGAATCATACCAGACATAATATTACGTAACAGAGTTTAAATAACCCATACCAAGTAGAGTTTTACGTAGCAAACCGATCAAACCAAATATTACATTACAAAGAACCAAAAGCGGAAGTCGAAAGCAAAGGTGAGACCAACATAATGCCACAGACAAGCAATTGGAGATAAAATATGTACAATAAGCTATTATCCAAAGTTTAGATAATAGACGTGCACACAATCATTATCAAAGTCTGTCGAGGAGAGGTACGAACGAGAGACTACTAGAGAACGACCGAGATTCCATCATCTTCTTCTCTGTTTGATCCAGACGCGGCGTAGTAGGCGAGAGGTGTTGGACCGAAATGGCGACAGAGGGGGGGTGAATGTCGTTCTCTTTAATATCGCCCCCGAGAATTCTCACGATTTTCTTCTCGAAAGATATAGAAGCTATGAAGCAAGAAAATGTTTTTGCTCACTGCAAACGGAACCAAACTGGACTCGGTTAAAAAAAAAGACTAAGACAACAGAGTCGAAGGTGCCTTTGTTCGGCAAAGGCGATAAATAGAAAATATTGCCGACAAGGAACACCGAGATCAAACCAAGAAGAGGCGTTCTAAAGCGAAAAGAGCGCAAATCGAAAGGAGAAAGCAAAAGCGAAGGGAGGAATAAGAGAAAGCGAAAGGAGAAACTAGTCAGAAGCAAGCTGCAGGTCTTCTTGTTGAAAATGTCTGAGGCGACAAGAACGGCAAAGACCGCGTAGCAAAAGCGACAATCGGCACAGACAGGCAAAACAAAGAATCGGTAGACTACTGAAGAGTGCAGACTACTGCTGCTATCAAAAGCACCTGCATTGCCCAATTGAGCGCCCAAAGGATCATTGTACATCGAGGTAAAGCCGCTTTGCTCAAAAGATAAAGCATTCTTTGCTCACCAACACTTAAAACGGCAAAAAAAGCGACCAAGCGCTCTGCCGACCACTACCAAAAGAACCGAAATCTGCTGCTGCCGAAAAATAGCTCTTCACGCACATTGTTGTTGGTGGAGATCACACCAAAGCGATTCGCACAGTGAAGAAAAGCGACATCCGCTTGAGAGAACAGTTCGACGAAGTAAAACAAAGACGGCATAGTGAAGAAATCGGTTCAAGCGCTTGCTGTCAAGACAGAAGAAAGCAAACAACCAATTGCTTGTTGTCGGCACAGGAAGAAGAAATATGCAGCCACCCTTTTCTTTTCGGACAGAAGAACACAGAGAAGACAAACTGGAATTAAAGGCAATCGGCTTCAACTCTTTCTTAAGTAAGAGGTTGGAACTAAAACTAAATAACGAGTGGCGAGAGGAGAAAATCGGATCGTAGAAGATAAACCAAAGAAGAAACAAGATTCCAAACGACTCTTGCTTTTGAATCTTTCAAGCACAAGGTCTTTGTTCAACAGGAATCGAGATCAAAACTCGTTCTTGGGACACGACTAACGAGGCGCCTTGAAGAATGACTCCCAGAACCACAAAGATTCAACCACTAGATCAACGAATCAACTAAAAGTAAGAACAGTAGACAATAAGAAAAGACCATAATCCAATAGCTTATGGTTCTTGAGATTTTGTACATGATACTACTAAGACTTGATCAAACAACCAAGAACTCTCAACTCATAACAAGAACACATAAACCAAATTATCTTTTCATCAGGAAAACAAGAAAGATCATAGTCAATACATCCCCATACATGCTTAAAGGATCAAGAGCCCACACACACTCTCCATCCTCAAGAACACCAAGAGCCTCACACGCTTCTTGGGAGGAACACAACTCACACACAAGGATGAAAATGAGCTCTAAGCACCCTTTTCTCACTCTATTGTGTCCTAAGGGGTATGCAGCCCCTCATCTCTATTTATAGCCCTTGGCTAACGGGTCTCCAACCCGTTACGCCGGCTAAACCCTAACGGAGCCGTCTCCCGCTTGTGCAGCCTTGCGAAATTCCCGTTTCGCTCCTCCTTGTCTTGCACGCCTCGCAACCACTTCGAGTCTACGCCGTCTTCGACACATCCTGACCGTTCTGACCTCAGCGCCACCTGCGCCTAGTCCGGTCCACCGTGTCTAGCCACGACTCCGCCTCGACGTCCTGCAGTCACACAGACAAGAAACACATCAAATAGCACCGCTCGATACATGAACGCGTAAATAGCATAATCAAGTCCAAACCTGTCGCATTAACAGAATATACATCCTAACCCATACGACTAAGGTTGACCAAAATCCGACCGAGCCCGTTACACCACGTAGCGTTAGGGTTCGAACAAACTGACTCAAACTCGACTTTTGTAAACCGATGTCAATTTCTCATCACTAACATGGGATGACCCTCACATGGTCTTTCACCGATGTCAATTTCTCATCACTAACATGGGATGACCCTCACATGGTCTTTCAAGAGGTCTTGATCCGAAGGCTCTGAGTTATTTTAGTGAGTAAAGGTGAGCACAAACAATGAGTAAGGGTGAGCACAAAAAAATCGTGTTCCGCGAACCAACACACATAATGCAATATTATAATACAAGGCTTAAAAAAAGAAGACTCGGATTCTTTTATTTGTGAAATGTTATAATTGAAATACAGTACTTAGAAATCCTGATACTTAGTATTTTAACTAATCATATTTGCAAAGAGTGTGACAATATGCAGTTGTGCGGGTTCTATCCATTACGTCATTCTATCCACTATATGCTATTTTGTTACTAGGGTTCTACCCACCCATTATACTCACTGGATTCTATCCACCTGACTTACCATCTGCCTAGATACAAAGAGGATTAGAGTTTTGGATTACAAAATACCTTTTCTAGTTTGAAAGAATCTAGGCCCCTAAAAGTTGTTTTGGTAATTAGTGACAATATGTGAATATGGGACTAACATGTTTTATTGAGTGTTTGAAAGATTTAGTCCCAATGATGAATGAGACAAACTGGAGATGCATGGTAAAAGTCAACATGAAGATCAATATGGTTCAAGGCAAAGATATAAGTAGTCTAGGATCTCCTTTTGATTTTACCGGTCTTAGAAAAAAGTTTGGAAGACCGGATTTTAGGTTAGATGCCATAATATTAAGAGAGATCATGACTAGTATCTTGATAGTATATTTTTATGCCATTTGGATCAATTTAGGATCATACATATACTTAGAATTTAAATTAAAAGCCAACTATACATTCTTAGAAAAATCTGCAGTACTGGAGTTTACACGGTACTACCGCTCTACGGTATGACCGAGAAGGTAGTGTGGTACTACCGTAACCTGTAAGTACCAAACTTTAGTTGCCGGTACATTTTTTTTTCCAAAGAGACACTTTGGAGCATGTTTGCTCTCCTAGAAAATGGTAGTACCAACGATCATTTGGCAAAATTACCGACCGCATGATCGATCAAATCTGAGCGGTACTACCGCTTTGTCGGAAGTACCGAATGTTAGTAGGCAGTATGTTATTTCTAAAGAGGACCAAATTTTGGTCTGCAAGACAAGCGGTAATACCACATCTCAAAACGGTAGTACCGAAACATCGGAACTACCGCACTTACAACGGCAGTAGTACCACGCTACAAATTCAACGGCTAGTTCAGAGGCATTTAATTCAACTGCTATAGCTGTTACTATGCAGATTTTACAAGAGTGGTAGTACCGGCCTTACAACGACGGTACGACCGATTTCCCTGATTTTTTATGATCTTCTCCCAAACGGTCAAATTTGGTTGGTGGAGTGTATAAATACCCCTATACCAGCTCAAGGATAGAAGCTAGAGACTTCATTTAACATCCATGAGCTAAGAGCATACTCTCCACACCTCATATACACTTGTTGCATTCAATTGAGGTAGTTGAGCCAAATTTAAGCGCATTCATTCTAGAGCGATCCTTGGCACTTGAATTTCGTCATGTGAAGATTGTGGTTTATTACTTTGGTGCTTGCTGACACCTAGACAGCTTGAGGAGAGTTCATGCGATGATCTCTTCAAGAAGATTGTGAAGAGCCCTGACGTCAAATTGTGAGTGGCTCAGTGTTCGCCATCTCCAGAGCGGAGGAAGAACAACCACTAGTGGAATCGAGGAGTGAGGCTTAATTCGTAGAGCCGGTCCAATTCGTTTAGGCTTTCCTCAATGTGGACTAGTGAAGACCAGCAAGTCTTCGATGCCATGTTAAAACATCATGTGTCTTCATTTGGTTACTACTTGTCTCTGCTATTCCACATTTATTTTTCTAGCAATTGAAATTATCATATCTTGTTCAGCTAGAATCTTATTTATTGCTTGTGGTGCTTTAGCTTACTAGAATTGTGTGTGTCTTGAATTGCAATAGAAATGTTTGATGTGGTAAATCTCATCCTTCAGGAAATTGCTTCTTCCAAGAATTATCGGGTCAAAACAATAAATTATGCTCCTTATATCATGTCCTTGATCATCCAGATGACCAGATATCGTGGAGGTCTAAGATCCACTCACAAGTCCTACAAACCACAAGAAGGTCCTCCTATCCCTGCAGCTCCTCATCCCTAGGCTCAACAAGAAGAAGATGCACCAGAAGAAGAACAAATTTCTCTTTCTCAGATCTATTCTGCAGTACTGAGGTTGGAGGGACGCCAATTGGAAACAACTGCACAACTTGCCTCCTTGACTACCACAGTTTATTCTCTCGGGGACAGTGTATCCTCTCTCGAGCATGCCGTAGCTCGTCCTCCCTATCTAGTCCGATACGGCCGCCGTGATCCTTCCTCTCAGGGACCGCAGGAGTAACCCTTTTGGTATTATGATGCCAAAGGGGGAGAAGAAAAGGAAGGCGCAAATGGGGAGAAGCAAAGTGAAGAAGTAGTAAGAAAATCTATCTACTACACTATATATAATACTTTTGTTATATGGACTTGTGAACTTTGTGAACATTGTCTTATGGTGTAATGAGCCTTGTCAAGGTATTATGTTATGCTATAAGGACATCTACAGAATATGTTGAACTTGGATTTGTGGTTAAGTTATGTTACTATCTATGAATTGCAATCTCTATCTTGTTTAGTTTGAGTATAGAATTGTCGATTCTCTCAAGTTCAACAAACAAAAGAAACTTCGCAAAATTTTCAAAAATCTCTAATTGTGCTTGCAAAGCAACTTCTCAAATTTATATGCTCATGTTTAGGGGGAGATTTCTTTGAAGAGACTTTAAAAACAAATAATTCTCAAAACTCCTTTGAGATCATTGCAAGAATTACTTGTTTTTCAAAGTTACCACTAGAATATACAACTCGTTTTTAACAAGTGGTATATTAAAAAAAATTATCTCTCTCACATATTGATTGGGTTGTCATCGATTACCAAAAAGGGGGAGATTAATAGCATCTAAGCCCCTAAAAGTTGTTTTTGGTAATTAATGACAATATGTGAATATGAGACTAACATATTTTATTGAATGTTTGAAACGTTTAGTCCCAGTGACGAATGAGACAAACTGGATATGCATGCTAAAAGTCAACATGAAGATCAATATGGTTCAAGACAAAGGTATAAGTAGTCTAGCATCTCTTTCTGATTTTACCGGTCTTAGAAAAAACATTATAAGACCAGATTTTAGGTTAGATACCATACTATTAAGAGGGATCATGACTAGTACCTTGACAACATGTTCTTGTGCCATTTGGATCAATTTAGGATCATGCATGCACTTATAATTTAAATTGAAAGCCAACTATGCGTTCTCAAAAATCGATAGTACCGGAGTTTACACAATGGTACTACCACTCTGCGGTATAACCAAGAAGCTAGTGCAGTACTACCGCAACACAGAAGTACCAAACTTTAGTTGGTAGTACGTTTTTCCAGAGAGACACTTTTGGAGCATGTTTGCTCTCCTAGAAAACTGTAGTACCAGAGTTCATTTGGCAGAAGTACCGCATCACGGTACAGCCGCAAATCCTGAGCAATACTACCGCACCTTAGAAGTACCGAATTTTGGTAGGCAGTATGTTATTTCCAGAGAGGACCAAATTTTGGTCCTCAAGACAAACCGTAATACCGCACCTGGCTTACTCATGGGCCGATTAGGCCGAAATCAATAAAATGTAGTAGCGGAAACGAAGCACACAGGTGAGACCCTCAGGACGTGCCCACAGGCAGCCAACTGGGAGTTCGTGACCTAGTTCTTGACATCCTCATCTTCTTCATCATCATGTCCAGGTGTATTGCTGAAAGCGTAGCGATCTGACTCCCGATTCTGGATTAATTGAGTGAGCGAGCGTGAGCACAAACCACCGTGCTCTGCGAGCCAATACACAGGATGCAAATAGATAATATGCATGATTTATCAAGAAAAGGCTCGGGTTATTTTAGTTGCCATAAATTGTTTTTGAAATATGATACATAAAAATTTCCTGAGACCTAGCAGTTTGAACTAAAACATAATGTGTGATAGTATGCAATAGTAATAGCGATCCAGTTACATGGCATCTGCACTACATGCTAACCTTTCAGCGTTATAATCGCTTACATTATCACTGAGGCGACACACATGGCAACACAAATTAGGGCTTTCCACTGTCCTCCACTTTTCCAATCCACCCATAAATCATTTGGAAATAGAACTATATCCAGTTAAGTTCTCATGTCCGCCCTTGACCGTGGGCATGGCTATTCGAATAGTTTTGACTTTGCAGAGTTTGTACACTTTCACCACAAGAGACAATCAACTCGTTGCCCCACACAATTCCTTAGTCATGTGTGAGAGACCATGTGGAGGTCATCCCGTGTGTATGATGAGTAATTGACATCGGTTTAGGAAAGTCGAGTTTGAGTTGGTTGGTTCGGGCCTTGATGTTGCGTGGTGTAATAGGCTCGGTCGGACTTGGTCAAACTTGGTCGTATGAGATTAGGATGCATATTCTGATGATTCGACAGGTTTGGACTCTATTATGCGTAAGTATGATTTGTTGATGTTATTATGCTTACATATATCGAGCGGCGCTATTTGATGTGTTTCTTGTTTGTGTTGGCTGCAGGACGTCGAGACGGAGTCGTGGCGAGATACAAGGTGACCGGACTAGACACGGGCGGTGTCGAGGTCAGAACAATCGAGATGTGTCGAAGACGGCGTGAACTCGAGGTGGTTGCGAGTCGTGGACGACAAGGGCGGAAGCTTCCGGAAGGTGCGGGAGGCGAAATGGTAATTTCGTGAGGCTGCACAAGCGGGAGCGGGCTCCGTTCGGATTTAGCGGGCGTAACGGGGTGGAGACCCGTTAGCGAGGGGCTATAAATAGATGTGAGGGGCTGCATGCCTCCTCATGACTTTCGGAGAGAGTTAGGGTTTTGAGAGTCAAAAGAGGCTTTGGGAGGTGGTTTTACCTTTGGCTCTTTAATGATTGAGGGCAGTAGGTAGTGGTCTCCGGTAGCTTTCTCTATGTGTTTATCCTCTTTTCCAAGCATGTAGTGTGTGGGTTCTTGAGAGTGGGAGAGGGAGTGATTGGAGTGATGAGCTTGTAATCCTTCATGTTCTAATGTCCATGCGTATGGGGACTCAATTGTAATCCCTGTTGATTGGAATGAAATTTCTGAGTTTTTTCTGTTCGTGCTTGTCTGTTCTTCCTTCCCCTCATTTGGTGATTTCTTGACTTTTTGAGTTTCTAGTTGATTCTTGCTGGGAAGGCCTAAAATGGGTTGCTCTATGATGGGATAGTGCCTCAAGGTCATTTGATCAGTTAAAATCCCAAGAGCCCATTCTTAATTCCAGATTTTATTTTTGGTCTCCTCTGTTCTTATTTTCCTCTCTAGGGTTTCTTGGTCCCCTTTAATTCCCTTCTTGAGATGGCCTGAAATTTGGTTTGGAAAGTCCTTAGACCTTTGCTAAGCTGATTGCAAAAGCTCATGATCAAAGGTCTTGTGAATGATGAGTAATTTGGGATCTTATCTCATTCACTGTTCTACTTTCAGGTTTTAGTGAAAATCTTGAATCCTTGTTTTTAAGGTAGAATCTGTTGGTTCTCTAGGTTTCCCTTGCTATTTTGGTTGTTTTTTTGCTGTTCTGGGCTGAGAAATCCAGAGGGAAGTCTCAAATTTCTCTGCAGTGTGGAGTCTTGAGTTTGCTGTCTGAAAAATTCAGTCTGCATTTTTCAGTTTCTCTTCTGAATTTACTGTACGGAAAGTTACCTCTGCTGTTTTCAGCTGCTGCCGAAAATCTTCAGTGTGCATTTTCGGTTCTTTTGCTGTTCAGCCGGAGCTTTTTAGTCTGCTGTCCAGACTTTCAGTTTACTTTTTCTTTGCAATTTTCTGCACCTTCGGTCTGCAGTTTTCAGCTGCAATTTCTGCTCTCTGTCCAGCCGAGAGCTTGTTGTGCAGCCCTTTCTCTTTGCTGCAGTTTCAGTGTGTTTTGATTTCTTCAGGTTCGACCTGTCCGAACTACTGCCGTTTCTCTGTTTTGATTTTTGATCAATGCAGTCTAAGTCAGTCCAATACAGATTTCGGCAGCATCTATTTCCCTGATCTCGGAAACATGAAGGTCTACTGTTTAAATCATTTCATTCAGTCAGCAGCTCTGCACCATTCTTGTTGTTTTCAGATTCTTGTCAAAAGTCTGTTTTCTGCACGGTGAGACTGCTATTCGGCCAGCAGTTTTCCACACTCAGCCGAAGGCTTGTAAATCACTTCTTGCTACTGTTTTCTCTGCTCTCAGCTACAGTCTGCATTTCAGTTTTCAGAATTAAATCATTGTAGCCAATTGATCCTGCTCTGTCATCTTGTCTTGCCGAACTCTTCTTGCTCTGAATTTCTTTTTCAAGTGAGCGTTGATTTTCTCGCTTCATAGCTTCGCTAGCTATTGGACGAGAAAATGCCGTGGATACTTGGGGCGATTTTTAAAGGCACCATTCATCTCCTTTCTGTTGCCATTTCCGATCCTACAATGTGGTTGAGTAGATCATCACAGTGACTTTTCAAAGTATCTAGTTCCTTTTGTCATCTCACCCTATGGGCCGCTCCCACTTGCGGTGGGTCCCATATGTTGCACAGGATATTCACCACGGTTACTAGCGCATCAGGGCTCCACTCCCCACAACGCTAATACGACTAGGAAACTTCACCCTCCATTCGGTGTCCCTTTAGACCTCCTTTTGCCCTTGCATTATCCACTCCTATCCACTACCGGTGAGATGAGTCCAGGAGTTTCGGTAAATTTACTCAGCCAAGTTGTATTTTACAGATTTGTGGTTGTACTGTTTTACAAAGGATATTATGATAAGATTCGGTCCTTAGGATTACCTAGGTGGTTCTACCATATTCCATAATCTGTGCTTCCTTTGCACCACTTGCCAGCCCCCATACCATCCGCCTAGATATTTAAGCAAGTTGGGATTTTTGGGAGCATAAAATAAGCATGTCAAAATATACCAGTCATTTCCACTATGACTTCCCAAATCAGTTTCTTATGATTAAAAGTGATGCTCGGGTCATTTTGGTGCCCCCGAATATCTAAGCAATGCTAAGCATGGCGTATAATTAAGGACTTATTTTTGAAAGTTTTACCATTATAATTTTTGCTAGGGTGATAAGGCTCAAATACTCAAATGTTCCTAGAGGTTGTAATATTAACAAGCTAATTAATGGGCATGTAACTAGAATTCATAAAGCAACATAATTTGCATATAAAATAACAGCATGCAATTTGATAATTTAAAACAGAAATAATTTGCAAAAAATGTAGGTTCAACATGATCAAAGTATTGACTCGCCTTGGTCACATTGAGTTTGGTCTTGGTTGTCTTGAGCTACTTCTGCTTCAGCTTCCTCCTCTTGGGCCTCGTATGCTATTGTTACGTGCGCGAAAATTCGGATAAAAAGCAAATCAAATAAACACTCGCAAGAAAATCCAAATAACTCCAAAACTCATGATTTCAGTTCCGTTGGGTAGACTTTGATTTTTTTTGGGTGCATTTAGAAATGTGTTTCATTTAATATGGCGGTAGAATGAGTTGATTATAATCATTTGAAGCTTAACCATAATTCAAGTATATGCAATATAATTTTCTAATTCAATTTAAGTATCATAGTCTAAAGGTTTGTGGTTTAATGTTCACATCATTTAATAGTCAAATATGATTCTCCTAATTGCTAGGGCATGAAGACAATGGTTTATGGTTTAAGCTTTTGCAAAGATTAATTTTTATAACATTTACTATTATGCAAGGGTTCATGATTTATTGTTTTTGGGCAATCTTTATTTACTAGATCGTCATGAGAGCATAAATCTACACAATATTTCTAATCAATGCCTCACCATGCCTTAGTTAGGAATTAAGCTTTAATATAAATGTTAAAGGCACATTAGCTACTAACATGTAATATTTAATCCATGATTAAATATTTATTAAGCTCATTTATACTCTACATAAATTTTAGCATCACTAATAGATTAATTTCTGGTTTTTCCCTAATTTTTCTTCACTAAAATCTCTTAGCAAAAATTAGCCCAAAAAATCTTCCTAAATCTTCATGGGCGGGGCTCGAACAGCAGCGGAAGTCTTTGGCCCGATCCACTTGGGCCTCGAGTGTTACCCTAGCAGTGGGGAAGAATTGCAGAGCGAGCGGCGGTGTGTCAAGCGAGGAAGCCGGGGCGGCTGCGGTGGTGTTGCCGGCGAGGGGCGGCCGGAGGGTTGTCGGTGGCGGGCGAAATGGGTTGCCGGCGTCACGTGGAAGACGATGGAGGTGTCGGTGGGGACCAAGGATCACCGGAGGTGGGTCGGCGACGTGCGGCAGCGGCGGGCTCGGGAGAAGCTCGATGCCATGATGCGGGCATGGTGGAGCTCGGAGGAGGTGGGGATGGCTTTGCCGTGTCACGAGGAGGGTCAGGGAGCTCGGTGGCCGGCCATAGGGGAGAAGATGCGGCTGTGAGCTTGTGGAGAAGCGGGGCTCGATTTCTTGCAGAGGGAGGGAAATGGGAGTGGTGTGGTGCTGCCGAGGGCTCGAGTGAGGCTTTATAACCGTCGGAGCGGGCTGGCAACGGGCGGCTGCATGTGCGGTCGCGTCGAACAAGCAGCGGTGGCAGGAGACGCTGGTAGGCGGCGATGGCAGGTGGTGTAGCAGGCGGCAGTGGCAGGCGGCGGTGTGAACAATAGAATCTTCGAGGGAGATTCAGGCGTGATGGCATAACAGGGCTGCAGCTTTGGTGCCGCCGTGTGTGTGTGACGCGGCGGAGCGAGCGGGGACAAGAGCAGCGGTGAGGCCACGATGACGCGATCGGAGGCACCCCGATCGTTGGTCCAAGGCCTTGGCGGAGATAGACCGGGCTACGGCGAGGCTAAGCGAGGCGGCCGGCCACAGGTGGAAGCAGTGAGGGGCGGGAGGAAGAAAGGAGGCAGGCCGATGGGCCGGGGCCAGTTTGGCCAGGCCGAAAGACCTTATCCTCCTTTTCTCTCTTTTTTTTATTTATACCTACATGTCTATTATTAGATATATTGATATATGTATATTCTTATGTTGGTTTTATTTCTTTGCCTCCATTTCTTCAATTTTTGGAACCTCAACCAAATTTCAGAAAAAGACAATAAAACCCAAACTCCAATAGAATATACTGCAAAACAATTCAATAGCTTCATATTTTCATATTCAAAATTTTAGGAAGTTACAAAATAACCCTCCACCAGCTCAGGGATAGAAGCTAGAGACTTCATTTAACATCCTTGAGCTAAGAGCATACTCTCCACACTTCATATACACTTGTTGCATTCAATTAAGGTAGTTGAGCCAAATTCAAATACATTCATTCTTGATTGATCCTTAGCACTTGAATTCCATCGAGTGAAGATTGTGGTTTATTACTCTTGGTGCTTGCTAGCATCTAGATGGCATGACGGGAGTTCATGCAGTGATCTCTTCAAGAAGATTGTGAAGAGGCCTGACACCAAATTGTGAGTGGCTTGGTATTTGCCATCTCCGGAGCATAGGAAGAACAACCACTTGCTAGCATCTAGATGGCATGACAGGAGTTCATGCAGTGATCTCTTCAAGAAGATTGTAAAGAGGCCTGGCACCAAATTGGGAGTGGCTCGGTGTTTGCCATCTCCGGAGCATAGGAAGAACAACCACTAGTGGAATCTAGGAGTGAGGCTTAATTTGTGGAGCTGATCCTATTTGTTTGAGCTTTTCTCAACGTAGACTAGTGAAAACCAGCAAGTCTTCGATACCACGTCAAAACATCATGTATCTTCATTAGGTTACTACTTGTCTCTACTATTCCGCATTTATTTTTATAGCAATTGAAATTGGCATATCTTGTTGAGCTAGAATCTTATTTGTAGAGACATTGATTGTGGTGCATTAGGTTACTAGAATTGTGTAGGTCTTGAATTGCAATAGAAATCTTGTTTAGGTTTTAAATTGTACATGTGAGGTCATCCCATGTGTATGATGAGTAATTGACATCGGCTTAGGGAAGTCGAGTTTGAGTTGGTTGGTTCGGACCATGTCATTGCGTGGTGCAACAGGCTCGGTCAAACCTGGTCAAACCTGGTCAAAAGGATTAGGAGGTTTATTCTGCTGATTTGACAGGTTTGGGCTTAATTAATGCTATTTGTGCTTTCATGTATCGGCGGTGCTATGTGATGGTTTGCTTATGCGTGTGGTCGCAAGACTTGAACTAGGTCATGGTGAGGTGGGAGGACCGGGACTAGGCATAGGAGGTGTTGAGGTCAGGCGGTCGGAGGCGTCGAGGATGATCGAGGCTGGCGAGGTGGTTGCGAGCCGGGAGGCGAGGAACCGGATGCGGAGCTGGGAGGTGGACACGACGGCAACGGTGAATGGATCGGGACTAGACTCGGGGAGGAGTCGAGGTTGAGCGGTCGAGATACCGGTTGCGGTCGTGTGCGACGGCAGGCACGGGACTAGACTCGGGAGGAGTCGGAGGTCGGTCGGTCGGAGTCGGTGTGGTCATGCGTGAGCGACAAGGGCGGAAGCTTCCGGAAGGTGCGGGAGGGGCGAATCGGTGGGGTCGCAAGGCTGCACAAGCGGAGCAGCTCCGTTAGGGTTTAGCCGGCGTGCCTGGAGACCTGTTAGCCAAGGGCTATAAATAGGTGTTAGGGCTGCATACCCCTTGAGGGTTTTTGTGTATTTGCTCTCCATTTGTGTGTGTTCCTCCCAAGAAGCATGTGAGGCTCTTGGTGTTCTTGAGGATTGAGAGGGAGAGGATAGATTGAGAGTCTTGTAATCTTTCTTGTTCTAATGTTCATGCGTATCGGGACTCCTTTGTATGTTGTTTGATTTGGAATGAAATTTCTTTTTTCTCCTTTGATGTCCTGGTAACAAGGTTGTTTTGAGCATGTGTTTTCTTGTTGTGAAAACATATCTGTTGTGGTCTTAAGGCTTATGCTCAAGGATTCAAGATTTTCAATGAGGATTGGAATTCATTCTCTTTTCGGTTCAAGCATCTTAGTTTTGGTTTCTCTTTGGACCAAGGAAAGCAGTAATCAAACAATCATCTATCCTACTCGCTGCCAGCAAAAATTGTAATTGAAAACATGACCATTCGATCTGAGTAGGACATCAACCACTCAGTCTTTGCTTCAGTTCTTTTTCTTTCCCTTTTGCTTTGGTAGTGCAGTATCTTTGTTTGGTAGTAGACGGCTGGGAAGGTTATTACTCTCTATGTTTACTTTCTCTTCCTTTTGCTTTGGTAGTGCAGTATCTTCTTTGGTAGTATACGGCTGGGAAGGTTACTACTTTCTCATTTGATCTCGATGAAAAGTATTGCTTTACGTTGTTTTGCTTTCTGTTCGAGCGAGAAGGGTATTCTTTGTTGGCTCGTTAATCTGCGGTCTTTGCGGTCATTGCATTTCGATGCATGGACTTTCACTTGATTCGGCCGTGATTCGTCTCTCTATTTTTGCCGATGCGTCTGTGCATGCACTTCGTTTTCGTGTTTCCTTCCTCTACATTTAATTTGGCTGACTGCAGATTTCTCTACTTGCAATCTTTATTCTCTGGTTCCTTCTGCCGAATTGTTTTTCTTTTATAAACTCATAGTTGTTTCTTGCTTAGTAGCTCTTTGGCCGAGATTGCTTCTCCTCTTTAGTCGATCTTTTGCGATCTCCAAAGAGCACTTTCTTCATAGCTTTTATAGCTATCGGAGGGTAAAGATTTTGTCGATACTTGTTGGGGGATAATTTTAATTTACAACATTCACCCCCCTCTGTCGCCGATTCCGATCCTACAATTGGTATCAGAGCCGGCTAGCTCTAATCCATAGATCTTAACCGGTCTCAAGAGCCATGGCGGCGGACAAGTACTCGACCAAGCCGCCCGTTTTCGATGGCATCGATTACCCCTTCTGGAAGAGCTAAATGGAGACATACATCTAGGCCCAGGGGTATGCCATCTGGCGCAAGGTCAAGGTCCGGATTGTTGTTCCTGCCGATGAGAACATCAATGCCGAGAACATGGCTGATGTTGAGGCGAATGCTAAGGCAAGGAACATCATTATTCAGGGCTTGAGTCGTAGTGAGTTTGACCGCATCTCTCATCTTTCGTCCGCTTTCGATATCGGGAGACCCTCGATGCATACCATGAGGGCACCACCAGATTAAGGCGATGAGACAGGACCAATTCAAGCGAGATTACAACAACTTTGAAATGCTGTTGGCGAGTCCTTGATGAGTGCTGCGGCGTTTCCACAAGATCATGAGCAATCTCCGAGCGATCGGTCTCACATACTCCGACTCGGACAACGCTCGTCAAATACTTTCGCACTCGACCTTCGTATGCGGGAGATGAAGGTGACTACCATCAAGGACACCACCGACCTCTCGACTTTGACGCTTGACGCTACTGTACTCACGCCTCAAGACGCACGAGATCGACATTGTCTCTCGTAAGTCGAAGTCACAGTCGATGGCTCTAGTCACCGATCCCAGTTCGGCTTCTAGTTTTTCTGCCGATTCACTTTGTGGGTTCTCCCTATCGCTCTCGTGGCGTGGCGATGATCGGTTAGAGCGGCTAGAGGATGAACGGTGGCCCTCCTAGCTCGGAAGTTCTCCCATGCTTACAAGAGGAGGAGGGACGGAAAAGAGGAGGACCCGTGATTTGCTTCGAGTGTGGTGGCCCCAACCACATCCGAGCAAACTGCCCCAAGATGGGGAAGGGCAAAGGCGACTATGGCGGTTCTGGCAAGAACGACCACACCGACAAGAACTGCAACACGAAGCCCTCAGCACCTGTCCAAGGCAAGAAGAAGTTCCGCAACTTCGGGAAGGCCAAGAAGTTCTTTCACCGCGTCCTCGCCGCATTCGACGACCTCGACCTCAGTGAGGTGGATGGATGGAGCGATGACGACGGACGGTGATCAAGACCCCAAGAGCGAATCGGCGACGATGAGTACTCCGACTCGGACGGTATGCCCACCTACGACCGGCTCAATCATGCTTTTCTTAAGCTAGGTGGATTTCATGCTAGAGCTAAGGCTAGGTGTACTGAGTTGGAGAAGGAAGTAGATAGATTGTCACTAGAGATTATTGCTCTTACATCTGCTCCTTCTAGTGATGATTGTGATACTTGCTGTGCCTTGATTGATGATATGGAGAAATTAAGGACCTCTCATACTAGTCTGTCTTCTGAGCTTGATTTAATTAAGGTGGAGAACATTAGTCTTCTTGCTGAGCTTGAGATGAGTAGGGTAGTTCCTGTTTCATCTTCTACTGTTAAGACTATTTCTTGCACCTCATGTGAGGATAAGGATAATGCTTTTAGAGGTCTTTATACATTGCTTCTCGATCTGCCTGAGACTTGTGAAAGTTGTAACAATTTGAAGATGAACCTAAAACGGGTAGATCATAAAATTGCGAATTACAAGCTTTTCTTCTTGAGCCTATTGCTTCATGTGTGAACTGTCCTAAGTTAGCTTGAACTTGAGTCTTTCAAAACAGTTTCAAGAAATGATTGACACTAATAAGAAAATGGCTCGGTTGCAACAAAGGACCCTGTTAGCTCACCATGCATTAGTTGTGATAAACTAAAACTTGAACTTGTTGCTTTAAATGAAAAATGTGTGAAGCTAACTAAGGACCAACTAGTGAAGCCATCAACTGCTTGTGATGTGATTCTTTGTGTGGGGAGAAGCCCAAGGGTAAGGTTGAGGCAGCTTAGGGCGTGAACCAAGCGCTAGTAGTAGGACTGTCCCATCGAGTCGGTACGTGCGTACACAAGCCATTCTTTCCTCACTGTTGGTTCTTCTTACGCTCCCTTACCTTCTGTCTCTTCTCCTCCCGCTCTTCTTGTGCCTCTCTGTTCGGGAGTGTCGGTACCTTATGAACACTCTCGAGAGATTTGTCGGAGGCAAGAAGAAGCAATCTTATTCTAGACCAATCGAAGATTTGTAAATTCAATCAAGGTCTAGGATATGATCTTCTAGAAGACAGAAGGAAGCATCCACCTGTCGTGCTCAGACTCATAGCCGCAGGTGTGTTTGAGGTTAAACCCAAGAACAAGAAAGTTCAATTTAAATCGTGGGCTTTGTTCAAGGGATTTCGATGACAAGATAGATTGTCACGGGAGCTTACTTCACTTATATCTGCTCCCTCCCGTGACGACTGTGATACATGCTGTGCCTTGCTTGGAGACATGGAGAAACTAAGGACCTCTCATGCTAGTCGTCCCGAGCTTGATGAGATTAAGGTGGAGAATGTTAGTCTACTTGCCGAGCTTGAGATGAGTAGGGTAGCTCTGTTTCATCTTCTACTGTTGAGACTATTTCTTGCACCTCATGTGAGGATAAGGATAATGCTTTTAGAGGTCTTTATACATTGCTTCTCGATCTGCCTGAGACTTGTGAAAGTTGTAACAATTTGAAGATGAACCTAAAACGGGTAGATCATAAAATTGCAGAATTACAAGCTTTTCTTCTTGAGCCTATTGCTTCATGTGTGAACTGTCCTAAGTTAACTGCTGAACTTGAGTCTGTTTCAAAACAGTTTCAAGAAATGATTGACACTAATAAGAAAATGGCTCAGTTTGCAACAAAGGACCCTGTTAGCTCACCATGCATTAGTTGTGATAAACTAAAACTTGAACTTGTTGCTTTAAATGAAAAATGTGTGAAGCTAACTAAGGACCAACTAGTGAAGCCATCAGCGCTTGTGATGTGATTCTTTGGTGTGGGGAGAAGCCAAGGGTAAGGTTGAGGCAGCTTAGGAGCGTGAACCAAACTGCTAGTAGTAGGACTGTCCCATCAGAGTCGGCTGTGCGTACACAAGCCATTCTTTCCTCTACTGTTGGTTCTTCTTCTGCTCCCTTACCTTCTGCTGTCTCTTCTCCTCCCTGCTCTTCTTGTGCCTCTCTGTTTCGGGAGTGTCAGTACCTTATGAACACTCTCGAGAGATTTGTTGGAGGCAAGAAGAAGCTTAATCTTATTCTAGACCAATCGAAGATTTGTAAATTCAATCAAGGTCTAGGATATGATCTTCTAGAAGACAGAAGGAAGCATCCACCTGTCGTGCTCAGACTCATAGCCGCAGGTGTGTTTGAGGTTAAACCCAAGAACAAGAAAGTTCAATTTAAATCAGCGGGCTTTGTTCAAGGGATTTCCGACAGCAAGATAGATTGTCACGGGAGCTTACTTCACTTATATCTGCTCCCTCCCGTGACGACTGTGATACATGCTGTGCCTTGCTTGGAGACATGGAGAAACTAAGGACCTCTCATGCTAGTCTCGTCTCTCCGAGCTTGATGAGATTAAGGTGGAGAATGTTAGTCTACTTGCGAGCTTGAGATGAGTAGGGTAGCTCCTGTTTCATCTTCTACTGTTAAGACTATTTCTTGCACCTCATGTGAGGATAAGGATAATGCTTTTAGAGGTCTTTATACATTGCTTCTCGATCTGCCCGAGACTTGTGAAAGTTGTAACAATTTGAAGATGAACCTAAAACGGGCAGATCATAAAATTGCAGAATTACAAGGTTTCCTTCTTGAGCCTATTACTTCATGTGTGAATTATCCTAAGCTTAATGCTGAACTTGAATTTGTCTCAAAACAGTTTCAAGAAATGATTGACTACAATAAGAAAATGGCTCAGTTTGCTTCTAAGGACCCTGTTAGTTCACCTTGTAATCATTGTAATAAACTAAAATCTGACTTGATTGCTTTAGATGAAAAATGTGTGAAGCTAACTAAGGACCTACTAGAGAAGCAACCATCTGCTTGTAATGTGTGTGCTGGGAAGAAGCATGAGGGTTTGGTAGAGACGCCTAGCGATGTGAACCAATTGGCTAGCATGAGGGATCGCCCCTTCGAGTCCATTGTGCGTGCACAAGCCATTCGTTCCTCTGCTATTGGTTCTTCTTCTGCTCTCTTACCCTCTGTTGTTCCTTCTTGCTCTTCTTGCACCTCTCTCTTTCGGGAGTGTCAGTATCTTATGAACACTCTTGAGAAATTTGTAGGAGGCAAGAAGAAGCTCAATCTTATTCTAGGCCAATCTAAAATCTGCAGATTTAATCAGGGTCTAGGATACGATTTCCTTGAGGACAGAAGGAAGCATCCACCTGCCGTGCTCAGACCCATAGCACGGTGTGATCGAGACTAAGCCAGACCCAGAAGGTCAAATTCAAGTCGCCGGCTTTGTCCAAGGGATTGGCGAGAAGGTGATTTCACTGTGACTTGACCTCTCGAAGGTGAAGCCTCATCATGCTACCGCCTCTCGGGCGGTATCATTGTACCTTCCATCGAAGGATGGACATTTGATCGATCGATGCTTCAGGCGCGCCAAGATCGCGCGTCGAGACCGTGTTGTAGCTCTTAGGCGTATTCAGGGTCAGCCCCAGACCTTGAGTGCACCTAAGACCAACACGAGGTCTAGGTTTGCCTCAGTTGCTTCTGATGGTTTTGGACAGCATCGAGGACTTGGTTTTTCTGAGTCTTTTGGTTTTGGTCCTCGTGCTGCTCCTGGTCGTGACTTCCGCCGTCCTGAAGGTAGATCTCGCTTCCCGTCGAGATAGCTACCCGCGGCGTGATCATCTTGCCGGGTGCTCGACTCGCTCTCCCGTAGCGATCGGACCCAAAGAATAACTTCAGTGTCCGCACACGCACCTTACCTTCTTTGGGTGACGAGAGCGAGGGTAGATAGAGGTCGGTCGTGCTTGACTACTTCATCGCTCGACGTGTTACTCGAGATTGGTGCCAAAATCACTCTTGATTTACCCCAAGATCGAGATTTTACTCTGTTTGACTCGGGTTCGCCGGGCAGGGAAGGGAAAGGTTTGGCTCGTGACTCCGGTGTTCACGACACATGACCGGAGATTCCATTGGTTTTCTTCCTTGCCCGAGCTCCGTGTGATGAGGCGATCACCTTGAGACGCTTCATCCGCGCGTCATCGCCAAAGGTGCAGTGCACATTAATGATTCATTTATTTTGAGAGATGTTGCCTTGGTTAGTAAGTCTGCAGTATAATTTGCTTTCCGTTTCTCACCACCGATGACGACTTTGAGGTGAGCTTGAAGAAAACAATTGCAAAATTCTTGATTCTTCTGTGAGTCCGGTTTCGGGATTTCTCGCTTTGGGAGGATCTTTCGTGCTGATTTTTCCGAGTCTTCCGGGATCCTCTCCGGTGTTTGGTTGCTTCGAGTCCGTGACCTTTCTTTTCGGCATAGGAGACTTGGTCATATTGATTTGACCATTTGACCCGAAAGCGGCCACGATCTCATTCGTGGTCCGTCGAAACTCAAGATGGTCAAAGATCGGTTTGTGCTCCATCTTGAAGACGGCAAGATGGTTGCCGCTTCTCATCCTCAGGTCACAGTTACTATGACCGATGCACCGCATCTGTTGCTCCATATGGACACGGTTGGACCGGCTGAGTCTGATCGGCAGGAGGAAGTGGTATGTCCTTGTCGTGGTCGATGACTTCTCGAGGTATTCTTGGGTGTTTTTCTTAGCCTCGAAGGATGAGATGTTTTCATATTTTCGAGGTCTTTTCAGTAGGCTTTCTGTTGAGCTTCTAGGTGCCTTATGAGCGATCCGCAGTGACAATGGCACGGAGTTCAAGAATTTCTACTTCGAGAGGTTCTGTGGTGAGACAGGTGTAGAACACCAGTTCTCTTCTCCACACGTCCCACAGCAGAATGACATCGTGGAGAGGATGAACCGTACCTTGGTCGAGATGGCCAGGACGATGCTCGATGAATACTCTACACCGCGGAAGTTTTGGGCTTAGGCTATAGTTACCGCGTGCCATGTTTCAAATCGAGTTTTTCTCAGGGCACACTTGCATCGCACTTCTTATGAGTTGAGATATGGGCGGAAGCCCAGTGTATCTCATTTTCGTTTGTTTGGATGCAAGTGCTTTATCTTGAAGTCAGGAAACCTAGATAAGTTCGAGTCACGTTCTTGTGATGGGATCTTTCTAGGCTACTCGACTTCTTCGCGGGCTTATAGGGTGCAGCCATGAGTCTAGCAAAATGGTAGAGACCGTGAGGTGACCATCGACGAGGCGGTCAGGGACTAGGCCCGATATCTCGTGTTCTTTAGCGGTCCGAGACCATCTTTGTGGATGATGAGGACGATAGAGACGAGAGTTATCTACCCGATCCAGTCCCTCATCCACCCCTTGAGGTGTCATCTTCCACCGCACCTCAAGGCGATCAGCCCATGCCTTCTGCCTCCTCTGGAGCTAGTGGCTCTGTTCCTACCTCGTCAGCTCACATGGTAGAGGCCACTTCTTCATCTCATCTTGGACCTCCTAGACATATCCAAAAAGCTTATCCTTCTGAGCAGATGATTGGAGACCTCTTTGAGCGAGTCACACGCTCAAAGTCTGGCATGCCACTCTTCTGTCTCCACTCTGTTTTCGTTGCCTCATTTGAGCCCAAGGACGTTTGTCATGCTCTATCTGACGAGTCTTGGGTAAATGCCATGCATGAGGAGTTAGAGAATTTCGAGAGAAACAAGGTCTGGTTGCTTGTTGAGCCCCCACAAGGTCACAATATCATTGGGACTAAGTGGGTGTTCAAGAACAAGCAGAGTGAGGATGGTGTGGTTATTCGAAACAAGGCTAGACTGGTAGCTCAGGGGTTCTCCCAGGTTGAGGGTCTAGATTTCGAGGAGACCTTTGCCCCTGTAGCTAGACTTGAGACCATTAGAATATGAGAGACCATGTGAGGGTCATCCCATGTGAGTGATGAGCAATTGACATCGGTTCACAAAAGTCAAGTTTGAGTCAGTTGGTTCGAACCCAGACGTTGCATGGTGTAACGGGGTCGGTCGGACCTTTGTCAAACTTAGTCGTATGGGTTAGGATGCATATTCTGTTGATGCGACAGGTTTGATCTTGATTATGCTATTTGCGCGTTCATGTATCGGCGGTGCTATTTGATGTGTTTTCTTGCTGTGTGGTGCAGGACATCGAGGTGGAGTCGTGGAGACACGGTGGACCGGACTAGGCGCAGTGGCGCCGAGGTCAGAACGGTCGTGATGTGTCGAAGACGACGTGGACTCGACGTGGTTGCGAGGCGTGCGAGGCAAGGAGCACGGAAGGCTCCCGAAAGGTGCAGGAGAGGCGAAACGGGAATTTCGCAAAGCTCCGTTAGGGTTTAGTCGGCGTAACGGGTTGGAGACCCGTTAGCCAAGGGCTATAAATAGAGGTGAGGGGCTGCATACCCCTAAGGCATTCCAAGGGAATTGAGAGAGAGGTAGGGTTTGCTAGAGTCTAAAGAACCTTGGAGAGGTTGTTTTGCTTTAGGCTTTAGTTGTTGAGGGTTGTTGTGGGTAGCAGGGGTTGTCTCCCACGTCCTCCTTCTCTCTGTATGCCTCCCAAGAACTAGTGAGAGTTCTTGGTGATTTTGAGGATTGAGAGTGGAGAAGAGTTGAGAGTCTTGTAATCTTTCTTCTTGTTTGAACGTACATGCGCATTGGGACTCCGTTGTACTCTTCTTCTCATATGAAATGAAAATCTGAAGCTTTTATCTAGTATCCTGTTTTGCTCTTCGATACCCTCTGTGCTTGACTTCTTACATTTTCAATTTCTTACTGGTTCTTGCACTTGAGGTGTAAAGTGGGTTGCTCTTTGATGGGATAGTGCCTCAAGATGATTTGATCGAGTTTTCCCAAGAGCAAATCAAGTCTAATCTCGGATTTGACATTTTAGGCTCTCTCTGTTTTTCTGTTCATCCTCTAGGGTTTTGCCTCAAATCTTGTTTCCCTTCCTGAGGTAGCTCAAATCTTTGTCTGCAGAGTCTTTTGGCTATTGCTAACATTTTCTCAAAGTCTTTTGGCCAAAGGATCAAACAATTGTCGGGAACCCGATTTAGAGGATGCTCTTTGTATTTTCGGTTCTTATGTTCCTCGAAGTTTTTATCGATGAGAAGGCAAAGAAATCTTGGTATTTTCTCTCCGTGATAGAGTTCTAGTTATGATGTTGATTTCATAATGTAGTAACTAGAACCTTAAGCACTCGATTTCGATTCATTAGCGACTCTGCTTTAGTTTTGTTGTTGTTCTTCTCTTGTTCTTTTTGAACCAGTCCGGTCGGCAGAGAAGGGGAACCGTTTGATTTCCTTCACCCATTGCCTTCGGCTTGTTCGATCGAGTGAACGTTCGGACCAGTCCGATCAGCAGCGAAAGGGAACCGTTCGATTTCCTTTAACTTGTTGCCCTCGGCCCGTTCGATCAAGTGAACGTTCGGACCAGTCCGATCGGCAGCGAAAGGGAACCGCTCGATTTTTTTAACTCGTTGCCCTCGCCCGCTCGATCAAGTGAACGTTCGCACCATCCGATCGGCAACGAGGGAACCGTTCGATTTCCTTTAACTCATCGCCTCGCCCGTTCGATCGTTTAACGTTCGGACCATCCGATCGGGAGTGAGGGAATCGTTCGATTTCCTTCGCTCATTGGTCTTAGACCGTCCGATTGACTGGAACGTTCGGACCTGTCCGATCGTAGTGGGTTAGCTGGAACGAACGGTTCGAACGGCATTTCTCTCCAGTTTGCTGCTATTAGTTATTTTATTTGCCGATTTCTCTTTTGATGCCAGGGAACATGGACATGTCCTCTTCATAGCTTCCATAGCTACAGGAGAAGGATTTTTTGTTTACTGTAGGGTGCAATATATATATTTTTGAAGACACCATTCACCCCCCCTCTGTTGCCATTTCGGTCCTACAATTGGTATCAGAGCCAGGTTAGCTCTTCTTCATAGATCTTAACCGGTCTCAAAGAGCCATAGCAATAGACAAGTATTCCACCAAGCCACCTATTTTTGATGGCCTGGATCACCCCTTCTGGAAGAGCCGAATGGAAACATATATCCAGGCTCAGGGGTATGCCATTTGGCGGAAGGTGAAAATACAATTTGTTGTTCCTACCGATGAGAACATCAATGCCGTGAATATGGGCGATGTTGAGGCAAACGCAAAGCGAGGAACATCATCATACTGTGGATTGAGCGAGCGAGTATGATCGCATCTCTCACCTGTCGTCTACCTTCGATATTTGGATGACCCTCGATGCTTACCTTGAGGGCACCACCCAAATAAAGACGTGCGACAGACCGTTCAAGCGAATCTGAGAAATTCGAGATGCTTATGGCGAGTCCTTGACGAGTGCTTTCGCTTTCACAAGATTTTGAGCAACCTCCGAGCCGTCGGTCTCACATACTCCGACTCGGATAACGCCGACAAATGCTTTTCGCACTCGATCTTCGAGTTTGGGAGACGAAGGTGACTACCATCAAGGATACCACGGACCTCTCGACCGACTCTTGATGCGCTTTACTCGCGCCTTTAAGACTCACGAGATTGACATAGTCTCGTCGGTCAAGTCACAATCGATGGCATTAGTCACCGATCCCGCTTCGGATCTTCTTCCGTCGAGCCGATGTGGATTCTCCTTGTCGCTCTCGTGACATAACCGATGATCGGCTAGAGCACTTATGGACGAACGACTAGCCCTCCTAGCGCAGATTTTCACATGCCTACAAGAGGAGGAGGGATGGTAAAGAGGAGGTCCTGTGATTTGCTTCGAGTATGGTGGCCCCAACCACATCCGAGCAAACTGCCCCAAGCTGGGGAAGGGCAAAACTGACTTCGGCGGTTCCGGCAAGAACGACTACATCAACAAGAACCGCAACACGAAGCCCTCAGCACCTGTCCAAGGCAAGAAGAAGTTCCGCGACTTTGGGAAGGCCAAGAAGCTTTTCCACCGCGTTCTCGCCACCTTCGACGACCTCGACCTCAGCGAGGTGGAGGGATGGAGCGACGACGACGGGACGGGTGATCAAGAACCCAAAGACGACGCCAACTTCTCCGGCATATGTTTCATGGCCCTTGAGGGCGAGATCAGCGACAACGACCTCTACTCCGACTCCGACGAGGTATGTCCCTCCTATGACCAACTAAATGAAGATTTTCTTAAGTTAGGAGGATTTCATGCTAGATCTAGAGCTAGATGTAGCGAGTTGGAGAAGGAAATAGATAGATTGTCATGGGAGCTTACTTCACTTATATCTGTTCCCTCCCATGACGACTGTGATACATGCCCTACCTTGATTGGTGATATGGAGAAGTTAAGGACTTCTTATGATAGTGTGACCTCTGAGCCAGATATTCTTAAGGTGGAGAATGTTAGTCTGCTTGCTGAACTAGAAATGACTAGGGTTGTTGTTCCTCTATCTACTGTTGAGACTACTTCTTGCACCTCATCTGAGGATAAGGACAATGCTTTTAGAGGTCTTTACACTATGCTTCTCGATCTGCCCGAGACTTGTGAAAGTTGCAATAATTTAAAGATGAACTTAAAAAGGGCAGATCACAAAATTGCTGAATTGCGTGCTTCCCTGTTAGAGCCTATTGTTTCTTGTACCAACTGTCCTAAATTAACCTTTGAGCTTGAATCGGTTTCTTAGCAATTTCAAGAGATGGTTGATCATAACAAGAAAATAGCTCAATTTGCTACTAAGGATCCTGTTAGCTCACCATGCAATAGTTGTAATAAACTAAAATCTGAATTGATTGCATTGGATGAAAAATGTGTGAAGCTAACTAAGGACCTTCGAGAAAGATCACATCCTTGTTGTGCTTTCTGTGCTGAAGTGTTGGAAAAAGATAAGGACATGGTAGAGACGTTTAGGAAGAGTTACGAGAACCAAATGGCTAGGATTAGGGCTGCCCCCTGTGTGTCCTGCGAAGCCCTCAAGGTTGAGGTGGCCGTGCATAAGGAGAAATATGCACGTGCTATTCGCTCTTCTGCTATTGGTTTTTCTCCTTCCTCTCCTCCTTGTCTCTTCTTCTTCTCCTTGCTCTTCCCGCACTCTCTCTTTCGGGAGTGTCAAGACCTTATGAACACTCTCGAGAAATTTGTAGGAGGCAAGAAGAAGCTCAATCTTATTCTAGACCAATCAAAGATTTGCAAGTTCAATCGGGGTCTAGGATATGATTTCCGTGAGGATGTGAGGAAGCATCCACCGTCGTGCTCGGACCCATAGCCGCAGTGTGATTGAGGTCAAGCCCAAGAACAAGAAAGTTCAATTTAAATCGCGGTTTTGTCCAAGGATTTTGACAAGAAGGTGATTTCACCGCAGCTTGACCTCTCGTATAAGCCATCTCATGCTACTTCAGCCCCTTAGAAGGCGAAGTATCATTGCACCTTCTGTCAGAAGGATGGGCATTTGTTTGACCATTGCTTCAAGCGCGCCAAGATCACTCTTGATTTATCCCAGTACTGAGACTTTGCTCTCTTGTTGACTCGGGTTCACGGGCGTGGAAGGAAATGTTTGGCTTGTAGACTCGGTGTTCACGACACATGACCGGAGATTCTGTTGGTTTTCTTCCTTGCCCGTGCTCGGTGATGAGACGATCACTTTGAGCCGCCTCTTCGGGCGAGTCATTGCCAAAGTCTTGTCGCATTAATAATTCTTTTATTTTGAAAGATGTTGCCTTGCTGAGTAAGCTGCAGTATAATCTGCTTTCAGTTTCTCAGCTTACCGATGACGATTTTGAGGTAAGTCTTGGGTGTTTTTCTTAGCATCGAAGGATGAGACGTTTACACATTTCCATGGACTTTTCAGTAGGCTTTCTGTTGAGCTTCCAGGTGCCTTACGAGCGATCCGTAGTGACAATGACACGGAGTTCAAGAATTCCTACTTGAGAGGTTACGTGATGAGGCAGTGTAGAGCACCGTTCTCTTCTCCGCACGTCCCACGCCAGAATGGCGTAGTGAGAGGATGAACCGCACCTTGGTCGAGATGGCCGGACGATGCTCGATGAATACTCTACACCGCAGAAGTTTTGGGTGAGGCTATAGCCACCGCGTGCCATGTTTGACGAGTTTTTCTCGTGGCACACTTGCACCGCACCTCTTACGAGTTGAGATATGGACGTAAACCCAGTGTTTCTCATTTTCGTGTGTTTGGTTGCAAGTGCTTGATTCTGAAGTCCGGGAACCTAGACAAGTTCGAGTCACGTTCTTGTGATGGACTCTTTCTAGGCTACTCGACTTCTTCGTGTGATTATAGGGTCTGGAACTACGAGTCTAGTAAAATGGTAGAGACCTGTGAGGTGACCTTCGACGAGGCCAGTCCGGGGACTAGGCCCGATATCTCAGGTTCTTCAGAGCAGTCCGAGACGATGGAGACGAGGGTTCTCTACTCGATCCAGTCCCTCATCCACCCCTTGAGGTGCCATCTTCCACCGCACCTCAAGGCGATCAGCCCATGCCTTCTGCCTCCTCTGGAGCTAGTGGCTCTGTTCCTACCTCGTCAGCTCACGAGGTAGAGGCCACTTCTTCTTAATGTTGCTTCTGTCTCCTTAATGTTGCATTGCATCTGCGGGTGCATTGGGTTTAGTCCTTCCGGCATAGGTTAGAGTGTGTCTCTTGCTGAGTTGCTTAGACTTCTTACTCTTATCTTGTGCTTTCAGGATAGCTGTTTCTTATCTCACTAGGTTGAGCTCACTCACTTCTTGTAGGCTCTAGCGAGGTTGGGCCACCCTCGGGTGAGCAGTGCGTGTTTGCTCTCTAGTGTGTGTTTTCCGTCGCCTAATAGTCCTGGAGTCATATGGGGTAGATGAGAGTCAGTCTGAGCCATAGTATCCTCTATATCTTATCTATACTTAAAGGACTGCCTTTCTTGATTTCTTTGCCAGCTTCTCGTTTTATTGCTTTGGTGTGGGAGTTCATTTGGGAACTTCTAGATCTTAATATTGACATAACTCAACTTGAACTAAAAGTTGCATCATATGTTGAAGGGAAGCTGGATTTACTTGCATGTCATTCTGCATTATAATATAACTACATGGAGCCTTGATTATTATCCATTGATGACATGTTTAAACTACTTTACACCTTGCCATGACTTGTGCTTATTTGCTACATTTATCATGACTTCATATGTGTAAACTAGCTTTTGCCATGATAAGTTAATTAAACTTACTCAATTTAAACTAAAACTTGTCATGTTAGCACTCGAGATTAGTCTTTCTTGAGCTATCCTTTTATGATCCATGCCATGTCAAATAGGCTGAGTTGAGCGTTGAATCTCTATTGAGCCTTAGATTGAGCTGTTTTAGTCTCTTGATGATGCATATGTTAGTACAATCATTTCAAAAGCAAAAAAAAGATCTCTTTTGTGCGAAAAAACTGATCTCACCAATTCTTTCTCATGAGATGGCTTGCCATTGCACTAGGTATGAACTCGGGGGTTGGATGACCAAGATCATTTCCTTAAGCTTCTCGCTTGGAATGATCGCATAAGGTTTGAGATCTAGCATAAGGCTTAACAAAAATTTGGTTAGAAACGACCATAAGTTTCAAAAGAAAAATATGTCATTTGTGCTCAATTTGCTTAAGTTTCAAAAGAACCAAGTACTTGAACGACCATGTCATTGCGTGGTGCAACAGGCTCGGTCGAACCTGATCAAACCTGGTCAAAAGGATTAGGAGGTTTATTCCGCTGATTTGACATGTGAACGACAAGGAGCGCGAAAGCTTCCCGGAAGGTGCGGAGGAGGCGAATCAGAATTCGCAAGTGCACAAGCGGAGACGGCTCCGTTAGGGTTTAGCGGCGAACGGGTGGAGACCATAGCCAAGGGCTATAAATAGGTGTTAGGGGCTGCATACCCCCTTGAGGGTTTTTGTGTATTTGCTCTCCATTTTGTGTGTGTTCCTCCCAAGAAGCATGTGAGGCTCTTGGTGTTCTTGAGGATTGAGAGGGAGAGGATAGATTGAGAGTCTTGTAATCTTTCTTGTTCTAATGTTCATGCGTATCGGGACTCCTTTGTATGTTGTTTGATTTGGAATGAAATTTCTTTTTTCTCCTTTGATGTCCTGGTAACAAGGTTGTTTTGAGCATGTGTTTTCTTGTTGTGAAAACATATCCTGTTGTGGTCTTAAGGCTTATGCTCAAGGATTCAAGATTTTCAGTGAGATTGGAATTCATTCTCTTTTCGGTTCAAGCATCTTAGTTTTGGTTTCTCTTTGGACCAAGGAAAGCAGTAATCAAACAATCATCTATCCTACTCGCTGCCAGCAAAAATTGTAATTGAAAACATGACCATTCGATCCGAGTAGGACATCAACCACTCGTCTTTGCTTGATTCTTTTCTTTCCCTTTTGCTTTGGTAGTGCAGTATCTTTGTTTGGTAGTAGACGGCTGGGAAGGTTATTACTCTCTATGTTTACTTTCTCTTCCTTTTGCTTTGGTAGTGCAGTATCTTCTTTGGTAGTATACGGCTGGGAAGGTTACTACTTTCTCATTTGATCTCAGTGAAAGAAGTATTGCTTTCTGTTGTTTTGCTTTCTGTTCAGGCAGTAAGGGTATTCACTGTTTGGCTCAGTTAATCTGCAGTCTTTGCAGTCATTGCATTTCGATGCATGGACTTTCACTTGATTCACCATTAGCCTCGTCTCTATTTTTGCCGATGCCGTGCAGACTGCAGCTTCGTTTTTCAGGTTTCCTTCCTCTACATTTAATTCGGCTGACTGCAGATTTCTCTACTTGCAATCTTTATTCTCTGGTTCCTTCTGCCGAATTGTTTTTCTTTTATAAACTCATAGTTGTTTCTTGCTTAGTAGCTCTTTGGCCGAGATTGCTTGTCCTCTTTAGTCGATCTTTTGCGATCTCCAAAGAGCACTTTCTTCATAGCTTTTATAGCTATCGGAGGGTAAAGATTTTGTCGATACTTGTTGGGGGATAATTTTAATTTACGACATTCACCCCCCCTCTGTCGCCGATTCCTATCGTACAGAAAGTAAGAAATTTTAGAATCTCCTATTGACCCCCTCTAGTCGGTTATCCTTGATCCTACATAGTCCAAATATACCAACCATTAACATCCAATGGCTACCAAAAATTAATTTTTTGTTGGAAAAGAGGCAGAGGAAGCTAAGGCTCCTCCGGCCAAAAGACGTCGGCTAACGAAAGCTGCCGATAAGTAGGGTGAAATCTCAAGTGTTGCTCCTCCCCCTCCTCCCTCGACTAGCTCCATCGAGAAGTTCTTTGTAGACATGGCTGCTGCAGAGGAAATAGGGCCAGTTGTACCGAAGCAGAGAGCCCCCAGATGAAGGTACCTTACTATTATGATGACAAAATCTTTTCAGTTGGTGCTTCTCATAGCTTTGTTAAGCAACTAAAAAATGAGAACTAGAAAAGTTTTGTATCTTTTGTGAAGGAGAATGCTATAGCAGCAGAACCTATGATCAAGAAGGACACTACTCTTTAGGTGGTCGAGACTGGTCTCGACCATCAAGAGGGGCAAGAAGTACAAGAAGCAACAACACTTGTTCAAGACCTACGACCAAACGTGGTTGGAGATGTACCCATTCCTCAACAACCAAACGTGGTCATAGAGAAGAAGTCGAAGAAACCTTCCCTAGGGAAGATTTCTTCTGCATTCAAGATTAAAGCTAAGAATACAAGTTATGTAATCGAAAGCATAAGAATAATATTTTACCCTTTTGTCTTCTATAATGCCAACTTACTTTCCTTGTGATTTTAGTTCGGCTCCTCCATCTTCTGAGGATACTTCTATTGAGAAGCCCCTACCACTCTTCCTGCAATTGAGGAGGCAGCAGAGAAGATGGTCCAAGAATCGACCACTATGCCGGAAACAGATGTTGGAGCTGAAGCGACTACGACCACCGAAGCGGTAGTAGAAACAAAAGCAAAGGCAGTAGAAGACATGGCAAGAGTATCCAGCCAAGAAATTGGAGGTACCTTTGACGGTAGCGCTAGATAGGAAAGCGTCGAGGGCGTTCCTTCTAATTTCCAAGGAGGAGTGGCTATAGAAGATGAACTAGAGTAGCCCAGCTTCTTTTCTAAGTTTTTTTTATCTTGCTTTTGTAGTGGGATCTTCTTCGTGTCGATCTCATGACAAAGTTCCTTACCCCAGGATATTCCCAACAAGGGAAATATCTTTGATGACGAGCACCTTGAAAAGGTGTGGTAGGATAAGGTTGATGAGCTCAATCAACTCAAAGATCCCAGGGAGTAATTGCCAACTTTCCTTATACGAGCATGAATGTAAGTATCGAGTATTTAGCCATTCTTATAATTTGTCTTTTTTGCTTCTCACTTTCCTTTATTCAGAGAGCTTTGGAGAACATTGTTATTGTGGCCAAATTGATGAGAACACGTGCCCTATGGATACAACCATAGTTGCTTTGCTTGTTGTTCTAATTATAAGAGCTCCTACGCATCACTTAAAATACCAGGTGAGCTCATGTCAAAGAGGTATTTCTGTGTTTGATAAAGAACTTATGATATTATATAATAAGAGTTCGTTCCATCTATTGTTATATACCGAGATTTATGATCAAGATCACGCAATACGTGAGGATATACATGTATTAAAACCGAGGACGGTTTTTTATCAAGGAAGGGAGGACAATATGACCATGCCACAAATGCATACGACCATAGCAACTAATATTAATATTGAACAAAAGGAGAATTCGTTTGTCTCTATTCCTACTAATGTTATTCATGAGAATGGAGTACTACCTCATGTCACTACTTTATACATTTTCAGGTTTGACAAATGAAAGACTTTTGAACCGAGGCGAAGAAGGAGGCTGAGGCCAAATCAATGGAGAGGAACAAGGAAGAAGAAGGTTAAGGAGAAGCCCATGCAGTGGGGAGCGAAAAGGGAGAGATCCAAGAACTTATAGACCAAATTTTTTATGAGGTTTCTAAGCCCAATTCGGAGTTTCTTCAAGCCAAACCGAAATCAAATTCGGAATCAACTCAGAACTCAATTCGGAATCGGTTTGGAATAGCCCAACAGGTCTCCAATAAAAAAGGCTATAACTTTCACAAACGGAGTCCGATTTGGGTGTTTTGTGCTTGTTGGAAAGCTTATTCCAAGTCCCATCCAATGGGTAAGGCTTCAGCTTTAGAAACCATTTGGTCGCGTCACAATCACAAAACAATTCGATGCTGATTCAGCCTAACAGGACCGAATTCCACATGCATAGAATTTTCATCCGGAGTCCGTTTGGGATGGGTGAGTACTTTATGGAAAGCTTATCTTATCCTCTTTCCAATGGATATAGCTTCACCTCAAAATTCATTCTGTACGCAAAGATATCACCAAAACAATTCAAGACTATTTCTGAATCTGAGTCTAAAGGTGTTGCGCCACTTCCACTTGGGCCCAAGGGCTTTGTAACTTTCTTAGGGTGGGTGTCCAACCCTAGGAAGTCCCTTGGTCGTCCCTCTCTCTTCTCCAACTCATATGTTTAGCCCCATGTACAAACTCCACGTTGTCTCTTATATTGACTAGACCAATAGATTCGTGTTACAGAATCTCAACTATTCTCGTGCGACTTTTATATCTAGCAATTTTTAGATTGCTTTTTATCCTTGTTCTCGATTTCTTGCAAGAATTGATCTTCGTGATCATGTCAATGACGTTATTGGCATGGTTGATAACGACTCAAAGCGTGGTGTAGTGATTGTTGGATAACTTGATCGTGTTTCGGTTAAGTAGCCTCATCGTCAATGCCATTTTCTACCAATCGAATTATCATCCATCGGAATATCAAGACCAACCCTCTGATCAAGTGGTATCAGAGCACATATTGCCCAGTGAGATTTTAGTACTAGATTTATTTTTCATACCTATAACCGAAAATTGCCCAACAAAAAGTGTTAATTTTCGTTGTCTAAACCCCGTTGTGCAATTCAATCTCTTAGTTTTGGTTTGCTAAATTGAATTTGCATCCGTCTTAGCATTGTCTAGTTGCTGGTCATATCTTTGTTCCTATAAAAATCCATCGGCTGAGTTTTCTTTTCTCTGTAGCCTCCACAAAAAACATCATATCATTTGATTCTGTGATCATTTATTAGTGAAACTACTGCCATTGGATTCATAACTTCATTATCTATCTTCATGTAAAATTTCGCCTTATTCCAGTATGGCAGTAAAAAGATATCTGCGGTGAAAGTTGACATAAATTTCAGATTTGAATCTGGAACAGTCAGCAATTGTGATTTTTGTGTGAAATTTTCTATCAGTTTCCAGAAGTTGTCCCCAAGAGAAAAATTGTACAGAATCTGTTAGAAAACAAAGAAAAAAAGAATCATTGAAAAATAGACAACTGACAAAATGTTACGGCCAAAATACCGACGTCCTATCCAATGGGAAGAAATCTACAATTCTTATATTTGTGTCAATCCTTGTGCTTTTCAATTCCATATTGTATTCTATGAATTATCTGGTGTCTACGACTCCTATACGTTGTTATACACTTGTTTAGCCTTCATCCTTCCTTGTTTGATCAGCAACATAGGCTAAGTGCTAGATACGAACTATAATTCAATTCTATGCAATTTCTAAAATTAATTGATTGTTTTCCTTTGCAACAAAATACATAGCATATCCAAGCTCCACTTTTCTACTAACTGAACAAGTCTCGCTGTAATGGCAATCGCTATACTCATCACCTAAGTCAGGTTTATCACGAACCAGCCACCGGTTGACCACCTGTTTAGTTTGGTAAGAACTTGTAAGAATTTGGTAAGAGCTTGAGAGATGTGTGACTTGATTTGAGCCTCCATATCCAAGTAGTTGATAGGAACATATACTTGTGGGTTGTTTCCTTGTTTTCTACTAACAATGATAGGCTTGGGTAAATGGGTAGATTACAATGACATTGCGGCAGATTTGAACCCAAAGGGAAACAACTACCGGTATACATCTTGCCACTCACCCCTGAGAGTACGTCATCGGACTACTTTTTGTGGGTTACTATGTTGGATAGCTATTTTGAAAGACAAGATCTTGATCCTTTTGAGAAGATGAGCATGGCAAGGACGGCGCTGATTGGTGATGTTCAACATTGGTGGTCGAATCTCGAGTTTCACTACATGTACACATGGGAGGAGATGAAGAAGAAATTGCGACGTCGTTTTGTACCTCCACCACCCATGGTCACAAGCGAGGTGCAACCTAAGGTAACTAAAAATGCTGGCATTATTTTGGCTCCTACTCCATCTACGATATCATCGAGACGCTTGAAGAGATGAAGGATGATCTAGCGCATCTTATGTTATTGGGGGAGAAGTTTGAGGTATCTACAGTATCTGATGAAGACGATAATGACAAGGTACTGATTTGGTACTACAACAAGAGATAGATCAACTTTGTGAGTATATACCTGCTGTAGTGCAATCTTTTGATATTCCTTGTGTTGACTTGAATGAACCATGTGCTGATCTAAATTCTCATAATTTTGCACATGTCGAATTAATTACACATAAGGAAGTTTTTGATAGAATATCCCCTGCTGATGCATTGTGCTATATCATGCTTAATGAGGCCGTTAGTTTGGAATGTTCTATGAAGAAAGTTTCTGACCTTTCATCTCTAAATTCTCTATCTAGCACCTACACCTACTATTTTAAATTAATTAGAGATTATGGTGTAGACAATCAATTTCTTGTATATTGAATATGCATAACTTGTAATCACATGGATGAATTGAAGCTTGTTGCTTTGAACAACAACTCTTGTACGCTAAATCTTGTTCATTATGAAAGAAAAATAAAATTTAGTGATCATTCAATACCTATGTGTTGTTCTCTTATTGAACCATCCAACATTGACTATCTGAATAATGAAATTGATGTATGGAAGAACTTGCAAATCTTTTCACCCTTACTAGCTCAGTTGAAATCTGATTATATGGATAAACTTTGTTTGATTCCAAAAGTTATAGCTTTGCCCATATGTGCTACCACTATAAGTTTACAACTTCAGATATTTGAATTGCACAAATGTTTCACGTACATTTGCAAAACTAGTTGCAATAATTGATGTGTGAGAAATTTTGATTTGCTCATTAACATATATGATTACTCTTGGGTTAATAATGTAATGAACTTTTATGATCGCTGTTATTTTATAACATTAATTGTGCAACAACGAAGAACTGCTAAAACGGATGACATATACATATACCATGCATACACCTTGACTTCTTTGTTACCCTATTTTTAGCTTATCAAAAGCCGAGGATGGCTTTGTTTTCAAGAAGGGGAGGATGATGAGAATACGTATCCTATGGATACAATCATAGTTGCTTTGTTTATTGTTCCAATTACAAGAGCTCATATGCATCACTTAAAATATCAGGTGAGCTCGTGTCAAATAGGTTTTTCTTTGTTTGATAAAGAACTTATGATATTACATAATGAGAGTTCATTGCGTCTATGTTATGTATCGAGATTTATGATCAAGATCACGCAATACGTGAGGCTATACATCTATTAAAACCGAGGACGATTTTTTGTCAAGAAGGGGAGGATGATGCACCATGCCACAAATGCATACGACCATAGCACCCAATATTAATATTGAATAAAAGGTGAATTCGTTTCTCTATATTCCTACTAATGTTATTCGTGAGAATGGAGTACTAACTCATGTCACTACTTTATACATTCTCAAGTATGACAAATGGAAGATTTTTGAACCGGGGGGAAGAAGGAGGCCAGGGCCAAATCAATGGAGAAGAACAAGGAAGAATTTGAGGTTTAACGGATAGTTTTTTACCATTAAATGAACAACAAATAGCTATTGAACATTAGGTGCGATAGTATTGTTTGGTACATGTGGTAGCACCGCACCTGCTAAATTCCTCTGCTAATGAGCAGTTCCAGCGCTACAGCCGATTTTGCTTGCAGTCGTGCAAGGCGTGCATTATTTGGACTCCGTTCCACCTGTAGGTTATGGCTGAACCGTGGGCAATGCAGGTTCTTCTCTTTTTTCTTTTCTTATTTTTTTATAATGGTTGGTTACTTGACTGAGCATGCAATGCTTCAGCCACGGTTGCTGAATGTGCATTATGTGGGACTTCTAGGTATTCTTTTGATTTTCATTTGCTACGGCTAAAACATGGCCCTATTAATGATTACTATTTATTTGGAGAGTGCTTAACTTCTGCATGCATGCAGTTATGGCGCTACTTTCCTATCGACATGGGAAGACAACAAAGAAATGAAAGAAGTTATATTAATTACTCTATCCTAGCCCCCGACTATTTACTTAGTTTATACGAATAAACTAATCAAATAGTATGAATAGGGTTTGTGGAAAAAGTGCACTTTATCGATTATCGTTGTTTTCTTTGATTGTCATGAAGAAAGGAAATACTTCGACTAGATGATATTACCATTCTTCGACAAGATTAAGCAAATCGAGAGCATAAACGAGAATAGGAAAAACACTCAGCGATCCGATTTATATTTGATCGAGTTGCCTCGGTGAACTCAATTGTTTTATGCTGACGGTAAGAGTTGGACACAGTACGATGCTAGGAAGTTCCTTCTAGTGGGCAGGACCACATACAGAGAGGAAAGACTTCGACTAGATGATGCGTCCTTGTCCGATCGGTTTAAACGAACTGAGCATACCAAAAGTGGTCGAATGAACATAAATAAAGCCCCACTCAATGTATGACATTAAAGATTGAATAAAAATTGAATACATTCTTGAAACAGTAGGACTGCTATACATACAATTTATGTAGTTGGTCGATATTTGTAATATCCTGATTTTTAGAGTTTTTTGAAGCTTTCAAAATAAAATTCACAGTTGGATTTTTCTGGAATTAACAAAAGCTTAAGTTGAATTTTATTTAATTAAAATGATTGAATATCATTAAATAAAACATTAACATTTGGTGAAAGCATTTTATTTGGGTTCCTTGTGTCTCAAAGAATTTTCTGGAATTTTCTTGCATTTTTTGAGCTTATTTGCTATTTTCTAGAGCTTAAGAGATTGTATTTGAATTTCTAAAAATAGAAAGCCCTAGGAAATCCTAAAACCCTAATGGGTCGAAGCCCATTCCTCCAGCCTGCTCCATCCAATGGCCCATCCCGCGCCACGCATCGCTAATCTGCCACGTGTCAACCATCGTCCTTCTCCCCTGTATCCCGTCCGTCCGTGTGTCGCCGCATGCATTGTAGTCTTCGTTTCGGTCTCTCGCCGCCGTCTCTGAGTTGGAGGCCTCAGCGTCTGTACCATCTCCGACTCAGCCTCCGTGCCGTGAGAGCCCCAGCCATCCTTGGTGTCTAGATATAAATCCCCGAGCAGCTCCTTGCTTTTCGTGTCTCGCGGTCGCTTGTTCCACCGTCATTCTCGTTGAGTTCACCGAGCTCGCCTGCGCGCCATCTCTTCGGTTCCAGTCGTTGTCGACTTCGTCTACTTCTCGGTCACTCCCGTTGATCCCTCGCCTTTGCGCAACCACCGACTGTTCTTCGCTGAGCCATCCGCTGTGCCGCTCGTCGACGCCGATGAGTCCTCACCCGTGTCGCCATTGTAACACCCCAGGACCCACAATGCCCCGGGATGCTACTATTGTCGCTTCTACAACTAGCCAATTTACAAGATAAATTAAACTGGCAACATTTAATTAACAGGATAATATAAGCGGAAGCATAAACAAACTAGAAAATAACAGAACAATGAGAACAGTTTAATATTCATCTCAACTTAAACAATAATAACCAAAGTAACGGTTCCAAATTAACATTAATAAGATGAACCAATTATCTACAAGATAGCTAAACAAAGACTGGATTTCTTTCAACTTTATTTCAGCATTAAAATTATAATACAAGTGCATCCGTGCGGCGCCACTCTACCCTTCCCAATGCATGCTCAAAGTCCACCTGTAGGGAGGGGGAAGCAAGAGTGAGATAAAATCTCGACAAGCAAACTGTTTAACAAGTTACTCAAACTACAAGCAATTTAAACATCATCATTATAATCCCGTACATCCACAATTACAATTTATGTTCATAAATATTTAAACCACCATAAACTTCTATGAATAATACCTCTTTAATTTAAGATTTAATTGTCATATGAATGCAGTCTTTTTATCCTCTATTAAATGCAAAAGAAACATTTAATCTTCCATAACCACAATAGATTAATCATCAGTATTAAACCTTCCACAATTACAATGTTTACATCCTCAACATCAAAACACTATCCATGACGGTAAAGTATTAGCGAATAAACCTTGTTTAACTACTTTAAACATCATCCACTACCACTACCAAATGCAATAAAACATATGTATGTTTTACTTCAATATATTATTATTTCTCACATGCACATTTGCTATCAACAATTAATATGTATATGAGAAAAGAATTTCATGCCGCAATCTCAACCCTTACCATACACAAGGGACGAATCCCATTCCACGACCACAACCACAATCCTCATACCATAAATAGCTCACATGAGCCAAATCCACAACACAATAATGAAACTGTAAATTTCACATTACAACCATGGAGTTGAATAATCCACAAAATATTTTCACCACAACATATTGCATATGGATGCAAATAAAGCTTTCCACAACATATCTTCACCACAACATATTGCATATGAATGCAAAATGGCATATGGATGCAGTCATTCAAACAACAAATGAATGCATATGAATGCTTATCTTCCTTCCACTCTTTCCAAGGCAGGGAATTGCTTCCAGCGGAGAAGAGGTTGTCTTAGCATGCGGTCGCGGCTAGGTGCGGCGACATCCACATATGCAAATGACATGATATGATATGAATGATATAATAAATCATAAATCACATTAATTCATCCACAAGGAGCATTATCATGCTCTCAACATCTCCACATCCACCACATATTTGTTTCATGTTCCACAATATAACATTAAACAGGAAATCCACATGTCTACTAGCAAAGTTAATGACATATCGCTTGATCAATACTTGCTACCATCACTACAATTAAAATATCATGCAATCATGACATAATGTATCAAATTACGATAATAATGTAAATTGCAAATAGAATGAATAACAAGTTAAACGGTAGCAACCACTGCTACATTCACTTGCCTCAAACCGACGAAGCGAAGATCAACAAAGATCAAGAGTGCTCAGGGACAAGACCACCTGTCCACAAGACAACTCTCAGCACACAACCACAGCATACAAGCACAACATAATAATTATAAACATCGCTAGAAACCCGAACCCGCACAACAATTCAACAAATTATCATCTGCAGCAGCGCTGCTTCACAATTTCGTAACTTTAAAAATATAGATCGAAATACAGCAAATGATATCTCTCTGGATTCAAGACTTAAAAACCTACAATTTTCATGGAGAACACCTATTTTTATTTTGATCATAGCTAGGAGTAATTTAATGCCCAAAACAAAGGAAGAACTCTGTTCTAGCAGATTGGGCAGCCGCGTTCAAACGCGTGCCCACAATAGCACAGGGATCTAAAAATTCTCAAATTTATACAACAGCTATATCTCTAAATTATCTACAACTTTCTCAACTACGGCCAAGGCAAGAAAATTCGTTTACTATTTTTAAACCCCGGATTACCGTCGGACTGTACCAATCTGTCCGAACACCTATTTTTATTTTGATCATAGCTAGGAGTAATTTAATGCCCAAAACAAAGGAAGAACTCTGTTTTGGCAGATTGGGCAGCCACGTTCAAACGCGTGCCCACAATAGCACAGGGATCTAAAAATTCTCAAATTTATACAACAGCTATATCTCTAAATTATCTACAACTTTCTCAACTACGGCCAAGGCAAGAAAATTCGTTTACTATTTTTAAACCCCGGATTAACGTCGGACTGTACCAATCTGTCCGCCTGCCGGACAGCGGTATTACCGACTCCGTATCTCCCAGATCCCACGGTAGAACATTTTGAAAAAAAATACAGAAGATACATCTGGAAGTCCTCTACAACTTTCCTTTTGGGAAGACCTGCAGGAAAATTAGTTTTCTAGATAAAACCGCGAGACAAGTCAGCGCTGCTGAATAGATCTAAAATCAGCCCGCGATTAAACTCTAATCGGGCAATTAATCTCTAATCTCCCATCAAAATTAGTGCCAAGAACTTTAATTAATCCTTAAAACAGAGGATTTGGGATGAGGAAAAATTACCTAGGTGAAAAATTTCCTCAATTTTTCCTCCTCTTCTTCTTCTTCTCCTTCTTCTCCTCTCCTTCTCCTTTCTTCTTCTCCTTCCTTCTCTTTTCTTCTCCTCCAATGGCAGCAGCACTTGGGGCACTTGGGGGAAGGGGAGGCGCCAAGGGGTGGTGGAGGCTGGTTTGGGGTGGAAAGAGGGAGGGGCCAAGGAGGGTTTATAAAGAGGATGCTAGGGTTTGGGAGGGGTACGGCCCCTATTTGGGCCGGCTGGCCCAAAGCGGCCGCCCACCCTCCGGACAGCCCAAAACATTCAAATTAATTGTTTTAATTTATTTAATTTATTTTACAATGTTCTACAATTTATATTTTTCCTTCCGCGATTATCGAAAAACCGCCGATTCGCGATTGACTTAAAATCTTATACCGTAACGACGTTCGGGATATTACATTCTCCCCACCTTAAAAGGATTCGTCCTCGAATCTCGTTTCTCAACCCACGAGACAAAGAACAATCAAGGAAAGATTAACCAAAGAATAGAGCATCCCAAGGATAGAACATCACAAGGAACAACATCTACGGGTTCTCACCGTCTTGAGGAACTCGGTACTCTTCCGTATTTGAACTTCAAGCTCCACGTCATCTCCTCGCTCGGACCGATTCGTCAATATGGCATCCACATCAACTCCGATGAGTCCACGACTGCGTGGGTCAACACCGAGCACCAGAACTCTTTTGTCGGCTCTAAGCGCCAATGATCCTCTCTTCTCGCAAAACTATCAAGCCACTAACTAATACCATCCTTCTTATTAGAGTATTTTCCTCTATTTATTATAATTGGGATAATACATTGTACCCCTTTAAGGAATCGACCATAGATTCCACTCATAACATTACTTGAAGCACAAACAATTACTGTTACAAAAGTAACACAACCACAAGAAGAATGAAGCATTCTCAAGCAACACACTAGCAAACAACCTTCCTTCAAAGGACCATGATCCAAAACAAAGGATTCCCAACAAAATCATTCACACTCTCCAAATAGACATTTGGAGAATTCACACTGCACAAGCCAAGAGTGAAAATCACTCGACAAACCAAAACAATCATTTTCTTTTACTAACGGAAAAGAATACATCACAACATATATCAACTCAATTTGCGATGACCTCTGCCACAAACACACATTTTAAACAAGAATCAAGTGAGCATAATACTACTCGAGATATTATTAATTTCCCAATCCATTCCCTTTGAAAAAAAATTAACTTCCTTGAACCAAAGATTTCCAAATCATCGCCCAACACACCAACTCATTTATCTCAAGTTGGCAACTTCGACAATGCGCTCAAACTGAGTACATCATCCACACCCTTGCTGAGAGACTTTACTGTCTCCACAAAATACATTCTAGCTAAGCCTCGACCAAAAGAATTACTTTGACAAATAATTCTTTAAGCACCTCAATCCTTTTAAGGATAACAACTCGAAATTCATATCACACCCACAAACTCACCAAAATCAATCGCATAACCACACCAACTAGTTGCTATACACCTCTTAAAGGTCTTTGCAACCCAAAACGAATACCCCTTTCTTGGAGAGGAAAAAAAAGGAGTAAATTTCAGCACAAAGGAAAAATGTTACCATCCGCAATAAACAAAAGACCAAAAGAAGAAGCAATAAAATCTTGGACAACAAAAGATAAGATCACAACTGAAGGCACATGCCTCCTCGAGAAGAAAGCATCAAATCTCAACCAAATAAGAATATAGAAGGACATTTGAGCTCAAGAAACTCTTATGCGGCGAGAAGAAGAAGTCAAATACATCTCAAAAAGAAACGCACAACTTGACTTCAACCTCCAATACTTTTACCCAAACTTTTCTTTTAACAAAGAGAACAACCTTCTTTGATTACGGTATCACCTCGACAATTCCAACAAAGAGAATTGAAGACTACAACACATTAATCCCTTAAGAACTAATAAAAAGGCTTTTGCTCAAACAATTTCAGCTACGACATAAGTCAGGAGATCAAAAGATCGCATACGCAAATCTCAAATCTTTTAACTTAAATAGTATCATGGAAGTTATCAAATTCTTTTATTTAAAGAACATTCAACATTATCAACACAACCACATACTGACCATCATGCTAACATCAGAATAATACATTCTTAACTAGCATCATCATATCCACTAATCATGTCATAAACTTTTCCAAAAGAAACACAAGAAATCACTTCATCATGTTTCTATTATCTAGATAAGATTGCGACTATTTAATCTAGGAAATCCTAGTGCATAAGCCACCATATTAAAGCAAAGCTCTTAAACAAGATGATGCTAGAACATGGCAATCTCACAAAACATGCTAGTATAAATCTCTCATCAAATTTCATACATTCAATTCTTATTGATGCTCAACTCTAATTTAGCACACATTAATTGTACTCTAGTCATTACTAGAAATAGTTGATTATTATTTTATCATAACAACATTCATGATCTAACTCTATTTACAATCATAAAACAATCATGAATATATATTCAATATTTCTCCTTACGCTCAGAAATTAGAATGGAATAACTCTAATCTTCAATAATACCATATTTGCAAGACAAGATTCTACAAGTTAATACATCGACCTTCATCTATTTCTTTATACATATTTCAACAATTTAGCATGGTGAAAGACAGATGAATCTAGCAATTGTACATGCTCATAAAGTATCTACATAAATGACAGGTTAAAGGTTAATATCACCAAGGCAATATTCCAACACCTCCTTACGTAATGATTCCAAACAGTCAGATTAATTACTAGAGACAAAATAATTCAATTTATCCAACATGATAGAAATTTAAGCAATCATAATAATCATTGCAATTCTTTTGCACACTCCTCAATAACTCCATGGGTTCTAATCATAAATAGACAAATTCTTAATCATAGTTCTTCAAGAAACTATTACAAGGCAATGTCAAATTAATAAACTACACCTACGAGGATGCTAATTAAAATTAATTATGCAACATGCTAACATCTCAACTTGATAATTCATACCTTATGAATTAGTTTATATGATTACCACTTTCCACTTTAAGCACAACAATACACCATAAAGGGTTTTAACACTCTCCTTCAGAGAGGAGTGAAAATAAACTTCAACACTCGAAATAATCTAAAAGAAAGTACATAGATCCAAAGCTTTAACATATTAATGAGTTTGCAACATAAAACTTTCATTAAGAAAGATACCAAGTGAACCAACAAGACATGAATCACAACAAGACAAAACTTGTAAGGAACATCCTTACAAATCAACAATATTCACAAGGAGCAAAGTGTCCCAAATGTTCAAGAGAAACAATAATGGTTTCAAGGAATGTAGAGACCAATTGCAAAACAACAACTGCAATGAACTACAAATTCGAGAGAAATTCATTACTGCAATAAGCCAAGAATCGGCCAAAATCCACTTAAGGAAGATAACAATATTTCTAAAGAAACTCACTCACAACATCTGCAATTAAGTTACCTGAGATAACTTCATCGCTAATCCCCATGCTACAAACAGTGGTATAACCTGGCAAATGCCAAGGCAGCAAAAACAATCTCTACATATTATCATTGATTACATTTCCTCATAACAGTCATAGGAGCAAAACATAATCATACGAGATTATCTCATAATGTAAATCATCAATACAACATGTCCAAAGCATAAATGCAATGCTTGACCCATCCCATCCTACTGTGCAAGTGTGTCAATTTAATAGTTTAATTACCACGGACCTAAAGCCCGCTCGATACTAATCAGTAACACCCCAGACCCACAATGCCCGGGATGCTACTATTGTCGCTCTACAACTAGCCAATTTACAAGATAAATTAAACGGCAACATTTAATTAACAGGATAATATAAGCGGAAGCATAAACAAACTAGAAAATAACAGAACAATGAGAACAATTTAATATTCATCTCAACTTAAACAATAATAACCAAAGGAACGGTTCCAAATTAACATTAATAAGATGAACCAATTATCTACAAGATAGCTAAACAAAGACTGGATTTCTTTCAACTTTATTTCAGCATTAAAATTATAATACAAGTGCATCCGTGCGGCGCCACTCTACCCTTCCCAATGCATGCTCAAAGTCCACCAGGGAGGGAAGCAAGAGTGAGATAAAATCTCAAGAAGCAAACTGCTTAACAAGTTACTCAAACTACAAGCAATTTAAACATCATCATTATAATCCCAGACATCCACAATTACAATTTATGTTCATAAATATTTAAACCACCATAAACTTCTATGAATAATACCTCTTTAATTTAAGATTTAATTGTCATATGAATGCAGTCTTTTTATCCTCTATTAAATGCAAAAGAAACATTTAATCTTCCATAACCACAATAGATTAATCATCAGTATTAAACCTTCCACAATTAACAATGTTTACATCCTCAACATCAAAACACTATCCATGACGGTAAAGTATTAGCGAATAAACCTTGTTTAACTACTTTAAACATCATCCACTACCACTACCAAATGCAATAAAACATATGTATGTTTTACTTCAATATATTATTATTTCTCACATGCACATTTGCTATCAACAATTAATATGTATATGAGAAAAGAATTTCATGCCGCAATCTCAACCCTTACCATACACAAGGGACGAATCCCATTCCACGACCACAACCACAATCCTCATACCATAAATAGCTCACATGAGCCAAATCCATAACACAACAATGAAACTGTAAATTTCACATTACAACTATGGAGTTGAATAATCCATAAAATATTTTCACCACAACATATTGCATATGGATGCAAATAAATCTTTCCACAACATATCTTCACCACAACATATTGCATATGAATGCAAAATGGCATATGGATGCAGTCATTCAAACAACAAATGAATGCATATGAATGCTTATCTTCCTTCCACTCTTTCCAAGGCAGGGAATTGCTTCCCGCGGGAGAAGAGGTTGTACCGGTACGGTCGCGGCTAGGTGCGGCGACATCCACATATGCAAATGACATGATATGATATGAATGATATAATAAATCATAAATCACATTAATTCATCCACAAGGAGCATTATCATGCTCTCAACATCTCCACATCCACCACATATTTGTTTCATGTTCCACAATATAACATTAAACAGGAAATCCACATGTCTACTAGCAAAGTTAATGACATATCGCTTGATCAATACTTGCTACCATCACTACAATTAAAATATCATGCAATCATGACATAATGTATCAAATTACGATAATAATGTAAATTGCAAATAGAATGAATAACAAGTTAAACGGTAGCAACCACCGCTACATTCACTTGCCTCAAACCGACGAAGCGAAGATCAACAAAGATCAAGAGTGCTCGGGACAAGACCACCTGTCCACAAGACAACTCTCAGCACACAACCACAGCATACAAGCACAACATAATAATTATAAACATCGCTAGAAACCCGAACCCATTACAACAATTCAACAAATTATCATCTGCAGCAGCGCTGCTTCACAATTCGTAACTTTAAAAATATAGATCAAATACAGCAAATGATATCTCTGGATTCAAGACTTAAAACCTACAATTTTCATGGAGAACACCTATTTTATTTTGATCATAGCTAGGAGTAATTTAATGCCCAAAACAAAGGAAGAACTCTGTTCTGGCAGATTGGGCAGCCGCGTTCAAACGCGTGCCCACAATAGCACAGGGATCTAAAAATTCTCAAATTTATACAACAGCTATATCTCTAAATTATCTACAACTTTCTCAACTACGGCCAAGGCAAGAAAATTCGTTTACTATTTTAAACCCCGGATTACCGTCGGACTGTACCAATCTGTCCGAACACTTATTTTTATTTTGATCATAGCTAGAGTAATTTAATGCCCAAAACAAAGGAAGAACTCTGTTTTGGCAGATTGGGCAGCCACGTTCAAACGCGTGCCCACAATAGCACAGGATCTAAAATTCTCAAATTTATACAACAGCTATATCTCTAAATTATCTACAACTTTCTCAACTACGGCCAAGGCAAGAAAATTCGTTTACTATTTTTAAACCCCGGATTACCGTCGGACTGTACCAATCTGTCCGCCTGCCGGACAGCGGTATTACCGACTCCGTATCTCCCAGATCCCACGGTAGAAAATTTTGAAAAAATACAGAAGATACATCTGGAAGTCCTCTACAACTTTCCTTTTGGGAAGACCCGCAGGAAAATTAGTTTTCTAGATCAAAACCGCGAGACAAGCCGCGCTGCGCGAATAGATCTAAAATCAGCCCGCGATTAAACTCTAATCGGGCAATTAATCTCTAATCTCCCATCAAAATTCGTGCCAAGAACTTTAATTAATCCTTAAAACAGAGGATTTGGGATGAGGAAAAATTACCTAGGTGAAGAATTTCCTCAATTTTTCCTCCTCTTCTTCTTCTTCTCCTTCTTCTCCTCTCCTTCTCCTTTCTTCTTCTCCTTCCTTCTCTTTTCTTCTCCTCCAATGGCAGCAGCACTTGGGGCACTTGGGGGAGGGGGAGGCGCCCAAGGGGGTGGTGGAGGCTGGTTTGGGGTGGAAAAGAGGGGAGGGGCCAAGGGAGGGGGTTTATAAAGAGGATGCTAGGGTTTGGGAGGGGTACGGGCCCCATTTGGGTGGTTGCCCAAAGCGGCCGCCCACCCTCCGGACAGCCCAAAATATTCAAATTAATTGTTTTAATTTATTTAATTTATTTTACAATGTTCTACAATTTATATTTTTCCTTCCATGATTTCAGAAAAACCGTCGATTCGCGATTAACTTAAAATCTTATACCGTAACGACGTTCGGGATATTACAGCCATACCTTGCCGTCTTCGCCATATCTTGCCATCTGTGCCAACCCATCGATCCAACGGATAGGATTCGCCCTCGTGCTCCTCTTGAGACCATTGGATCTCAGCGCCGCTTCGTACCTCGCACCGGATGATGTCATCAGGATGACGTCAGCCCTATCTCACCACCTGTCAGCCACGTCAGTGCCATGTTGTAACATCCTGATTTTCAGAGCCTTTTTGAAGCCTTTAAAATAAAAATTCACAATTTGAATTTTCTGAAATTAATTAAAGCTTAATTGGAATTTTTATTTATTAAAAGGATTTAATATGATTAAATTAAACATTAATATTTGTCAAAAATATAATATTTGTGTTCCTTGAGTCTCAAGAAATTTCATGGAATTTTCTAGAATTTTTCCGGCTTTATTTGCTATTTTCTAGAGGTCAAAAGTATTTATTTGAATTTTCATAAATTAGAAAATCCCAAAACACCCTAAACGGCCACTGCACAGGCCGAGGCAAGAACCCGCCGGCCCACTGTCCGCCGCTAGCCACGCGATCGCAAGATCCGCGCTCGCCCGCACGGATGACCGCCACGTGTCGGTCATCGGAGGTCTCTCCGCACCCGCCCCACATCCAGCCGGTCCGTGTCGGTTGGCTTGCCGCCGTCTCCGACGCGAACTCGCCTCGACGTTCATGCCCGCCCCGTGCGCACCGCCCGTGCCCGCCTCGACTCTGCAGCCGCCTCGAGCCGACCTTGAGGTCCGGGTACAAAAGGAGGCCGACCCGTGGTCTTCGCCGTCTCATAGCCGCCTCGCCGCCTAGCTAGCATTCGCTGTCGCCGGTCTCGCCGCCGCCGTCGCCATCGGTTTGATCGTCGCCGTCTTCGCTTCGCCTCCGGCCATCGAGCCTCGCCGCCGGTGAGACGCCGTCACCGCCATCGTTCCTTTCCGTCCGGCCCCCCCGCCGCTCTCGGCCTCGCCGTCGGCGCGGACGCACCGACGCCCCTCGGTCCCTGCGCCCGCGCCGCTGACGCCAGACCGCACTCGCACCGCGACCGCTTGCCTTCCCGCACACCGCGCCCACTGTGAGCCGCCATCGACATGCGGGGCCCGCATGTCAGCCGTGGACCGTAGGCCGAGCCACGCCAGCCAGCCACGCAAGCTGAGCCACGTCAGCCCTAATCCGAGGTGGCATGCCACGTCGAGGCCACGTGGGTGCCACGTCAGCACCGAAGCCCACCCGGGAACCACTTCAGCACGCCATGTCACCCGTCCACGTCAGCACGCCACATCATCATCTGGTGTACACGTGTCAACCATGTGTCCGCCACGTCGTCAGCCAAGTTGGTCGCACTGTTTCGTGAGCTGAGTCCACTGTAGAACAACTATTCCGTGAGCCGAGTCTACATCACAGTAGCTTTTCCGATTTTCAGCCTTTTTCTTTAGATTAGATTTTCCGAGAGCCCGTTCTCCTTCGTCCTAGCTCCGATTGGCCCGATTATTTTTCCTAAATTCATCTAAAATTGAGCTCTATATTTTTGATTCTAGTTTTGAAATTTTGGAGTTTATTTGAATTTTATTTGAATTTATTTTGTGCCTCGTTTCGTTTTCTCTCTCGTTAGATCACGCTTTCGAAGGAGCTGAAGCAAGATTCGAGGATCAAGAGCCGTCAGCTGAGCAAGACCAAGACAAGTCGTGACCTTTGATCATGTTGAACCTAGTTTTCAAATCTATTATGTATTACTTTGTTTTAAGTTATCATGCATCGCTATTTATTATAAATCTTTGTATTGGTAGTTATGGTCCACATTGATTAATTCCGCCTTGATAATTCGAAAGCCATGATTCTCTTGTCACCATAGGATGAGTAATTATCTAGTGATGCAATATTAGTCGTCATATGGGTTGAACGCTTAATTTGCTTAGCCATGCTGATTACTAGTACGTTGGGTTATCATCACATGTGTTAATTAACCTTGACTTAATGAAATACTGGAACGTGGTGGTTAGCCACAGTTATAAAATTGGAGGACCATGACGTGGGTAGTGTCATTGGTGTTGGTTATACAAATTGGTTTCCACTCGGGCGAATGATCATGTAGTAAAGGGGGGAAGTGTGGTTAGCACTTCAGAGATGTGGATGTTTCGCCCGGGTAATGTCTAAGGACTTAACTTTGTGCGCCATTGATCTGAGCTTTTCTGTACAAACCACATGTCTAGTATGGGATAGACCTGGTATAATAATTTGTGAAATATCAACTTTAGTTTCGCTACTGATGTTGTTATGGCGTAAGAGGGGGCAATTATCGACTAGGTGGTCAAACTACTCGATGGCGAAACCTTAGCGAGTGGAATCAAGTTGAGATGGAGCATTGTAAAGCCTTGTTGTGATGTTCTTTAACGTGAGGATTATCACATCGTGTGGGTACAGTTGTGCAACCTCTACAGAGTGTAACACTATTCGAATAGCCGTGTCCTCGGTCATGGACAATGCTCGGTGATTTCACATGAGGGGTAGACTTTTCTATAAAAACCTGGTTGGGTTAAGTTGGAAAGTGAATGGGTAGTTCACTGGTGATTCATTTTATGAATCTTGGTTCATGGTGGATTCATTGTGGGTGAATGGTTAGTTCACCGGTGGTTTGTCTCATTTCCTTTGATTATTATTTATGGTCACTTTCAAAGACAACTTTTCAATCTATTATTGTATTTACTTTAAATTGTTGCTTTCTGCAAATTAACCTTTTAGCCATCCATTGGTAAGCCTTGCATATTATATTGCATCTTTGTTACAAACGACTTGCTGAGTACTCTATGTACTCACGACTTCATTCATAATTGCTCAGTTGAGGAAGGAGGACCAGATCAGCAGGAGTTTCTTGAGGGAGGATACTTCTACAACTTCGCGGATTAGGACTTCGCTCCCACCGATTGCACTGTGGGCATGTCGAATGGCTACTACGCTATTTCGCTTTTCATTGCTAGTTTCCTTAAGCCTTTCAGGCTATAAATTGTAAGCTTGGCCACAAGGTCATACTCTGATAATTATTAATAATATTTGAGACTTTTCTTATGAATCGTGATATGTTCGATATTTCATCTTTGTTTATACTGTGTGCACTAGCGTGATCCTGGACTAGTGCAGAATACACAGGAGAGTCCGAATTTGTATATTCGGGTCTCTATACATGTCAGCCCTAGTTGCCTAGTCAGCCACCACGTCAGCACGCCCAGTCACACATGCACTATTCCATGAGCCGTGTTCACGGTAGACCAGCCTTTCCATGCACCAAGTTCACAGCACATTAGCTTTTCCAATTTTCATCCTTTTCCTTTAGATTAGATTTTTCGAGAGCCCGTTCTTCTTCGTCCTAGCTCTGATTGACCTGATTCATTTTCCTAAATTCATTTAAATTGAGCTCTATCTTTTGGTTATGATTTTAAAATTTTTGGAGTTCATTTGTATTTTATTTGAATTTATTTTGTGTTTCATTTCGTTTTCTCTCATTAGATCGCGCTTTCGAAGGAGCTGAAGCAAGATTTGAAGATCAAGAGATATTAACTGAACAAGGCCAAGGCAAGTCATGTCCTTTGATCATGGTGAACCTAGTTTTTATATTTATTATTTATTATTTTGTTTTAAATTATCATGCATTGCTACTTTACTATAAAATCTTTGTACTGTAGCTATTGTCCAAATTAATTAATTCCTCCTTGATAATTTGAATACCATTATCCCATTGTCATCATAGGACAGGTAATTATTTAGTGATGCAATATTAGTTGTCACATGGGTTATACGATTATTATGCTTAGCCATGCTTATAGTTACATTGGGTTCATCATCGCATGTGATCAATTAAGTAATTTTGACTTAATGAGATATTGAATCATGGTTGTAGCCACAGTTATAAAACTTGTGTGCCATGGCATGGGTGTGTCATTGGTGTTGGTTATACAAAATTGGTTTTTACTTGGGCTAGTGATCATACAGTAAAGAGGGAGTGTGGATTCACTTCAAGGGATGTGGGTGCCTCGCCTGGGTAATGTTTAAGGACTTAACTTTGTACGCTATTGATCTAAGCCTTACCGTACAACCACATGTCTAGTATGGGATAGACCACCGGTGACTAATTTGTGATATTTCAATTTTGATTCTGCCATTGTGATGAACATGGTTGCTGATTTCCATGAGGTGCAAGGGGGCTATGATGCAAAACCCTAGCGGGCGGAGTTGGGTTGTGATTGAGCATTTTAAAGCCTTGTCATCATTTCTCCGTCGCACACCAAAGGAAGTGTGTTAATCGCTTGGCAATATGGGATTATCATGTCTTATGGGTAAAGTTGTACAACCTCTACAGAGTGTAAAACTATTTGAATAGCCGTGTCTCCGGTTATAGACAATGCTCGGTGATTTCACACAAGGGGTAGAGTTTTCATAAAAACTTGGTGGGATCAAGTCGGGAAGTGAATGGTTAATTCACTGGTGGTTCATTACGTGAATGGTAGTTCACGGGAGGTTCATTGGAGTGAATAGTCAGTTCACTTATGGCTACTCTTAATTCCTTTGATTATTTACTTATTAATTATTTTCAAAGTTTGCTTTTAGTTTATTAATTGTATTTACTTTAAATTGTTGCTTTCTGCAAAATTAACCTTTCAGCCATCCATCGGTAAGCCTTTCATACTATATTGCATCTTTGTTACAAACGACTTGTTGAGTACTCTATGTACTCATGGCTATATCCACATTTTGCTCAGTTGAAGGAGAAGAATCATATCAGGAAAAGGTATTTAAAGGAGGTTTCTTCGATGACTTCGCGGATTAGGACTTTGCTCCCGAGTCGATTGCCTGTGGGCATGTCGAATGGCTACTACGCTTATTTCTGTTTTCCGCTGCAAGTTTCTTAAGCCATTAGGTTGTTATCTGTAAGTTGGCCATAAGGTCGCAACTCTAATAATTATTAATAATATTTAAGTCTTTTCTTAGTCAATCGTGATATGGTCGATATTTCATCTTTGTTTATATTGTGTGCACTAGCGTGATCCTGGACTAGTGCAGAATACACAAGAGATTCTGAATTTGCATATTCGGGTCTCGACAATATTCCAAGAGTTTGAGAGAATCTGGCCATCTTCCATGGCAAGTCGTACCAAACATAGTCATGTAACTTAAATTGCTGTGTAAGGACCTTCCCACTTGGGGGAAAGTTTGTTCCGATTAAACTGGGAATGAATTTTCTTCAACACCAAGTCACCTACAACAAGGTTGTGAGGTTGGACCTTACGGTCATAGTATTTACACAGGGCTTGTTGGTAGACCACCGAACGGATTAAGACTTGATTTCTCTTCTCTTCAAGTAGGTTAATGTCATTTGCTCGAAGTTGTTCTTGGTTGGAATCATTGAAATTCTTGACCCTTGTTGACTAAATCTTTAGTTCTGGAGAAAGCATGACTTCAGCCCTAAAAACTAGGAAAAAAGGGTGTGTCACTGTTGCCCGACTGGGAGTCGTGCAAATTTCCCACAATACTGAAGGTAATTCTTGTACCCAAGCCCCGAGTGCTTTACAAGCTGATCAAAGACCTGAGTTTTAATTCCTTGTATTATTTGGTCGTTCGCTTTTCAACTGCCACATTGCTTTGTGGATGGGCGATAGAGGCATAACACAATTTGGTTCCCAGCTCTTCACAAAATTCTTGGAACTTTGCACTCAAGAATTGCTTATCATTATCTGTAATTATTTGACTTGGTACTCCAAATTGAGTAATTACGCTTCTCATCATAAACCTTTTAGCATCTTTCGTTGTTATCCCAGTTACTGTTTCGAGTTCAATCCATTTTGTGAACATATCAATAGCCACAAAAATGAATTCAAAGCGCCCTGGTGTTTTTGGGAACGGTCCTAGGATATCGAGATCCTAGGTCATAAAAGGCTAAGAAAGAAATATAGTTTGTAGAGCCTGAGCCAATTGGTGTATTTGTCCGCTGTGAAACTGGCATTGTACATATTTCTGAACCAACTCATTAGTGTCATGAAGAGCTATTGGCTAGTAGAAACCTTATTGAAAGGCTTTTTTGACCAGCGTTCTGTAAGAAGCATGTGCTCCACAGATGCCCCATGTATGTCATGAAGGATTTGTATTCCTTCTGAGAGACCATGTGAGGTCATCCCATGTGTATGATGAGTAATTGACATCGGCTTAGGGAAGTCGAGTTTGAGTTGGTTGGTTCGGACCTTGACGTTACGTCGTGTAACGGGCTTGGTCGGACTTGGTCGAACCTAGTCGTATGGGTTTAGGTTGCATATTCTGATGACTCGACAGGTTTGATCTCTATTTACGCTTTCATGTATCGAGCGGTGCTATTTGACGTGTTTCTTGTCCGTGGTGGCTACGTGACGCCGAGGCGAGTCGTGGCGAGACACGGTGGACCGGACTAGGCGAGGTGGCGCCGAGGTCGAACGGTCGGGATGTGTCGAAGACGACGTGGACTCGAGGTGGTTGCGAGGCGTGCGAGACAAGGAGCGGAAGCTTCCTGAAGTGGGGAGGGGCGAAACGGGAATTTCGCAAGGTCGCACAAGCGGAGACGGCTCCGTTAGGGTTTAGCCAGAACGGGTTGGAGACCCGTTAGCCAAGGGCTATAAATAGAGGTGAGGGGCTGCATACCCCTTAGGACACTTGAGAGCTCATTCATCCCTTTGTGTGGGTTGTGTTCCTCCCAAGAAGCTTGTGAGGCTCTTGGTGTTCTTGAGGATTGAGAGGGTTTGAGAGATGGTTTGAGGGTCTTACATGTAAACTTTCATCTCCATCTATATGAGAAATCTTGGGTTTGAGAATGATTTGAATTGTTCTTATTTCTAGTTTGTTCCTTCTCTCTGTTCTTCACTAGTATTCACTGCATTGTCTTTTTGTTTGCCTCCGTTTCTTGCCACTGCTCTCTCTGGACTGCAATTTTTTTGTGTCAATTTGTTCTTTCTTTAGGCGGTTCACCTTCTCGAGATGAGTTGGATATTTAGTTTAAATCTCGATTTCCTTGGGCTGAAAAGAACAAGCAAGCACTTGGCAATCTCTCCTGTTTGTGTGTATGCGTGAGTTCCTGCTCGCAAATTTCAGTTTCTCTTTGGGTCTTGTTCGGCAATTATTGTCTCCTTTTGCATTTCTGTTTGATCGGTTTAGCTTTCTCTTTCAGTTCTCTTTAGTCCGCTATTGTTTTCGGCAGCTCTCTTTCCGATTGTTTTCATCGTCGCTTGCACAATGTGTGGCTTTAATCTCGCCTGCAGTTCCCTTTTCTTTTGTGCTTTCGGATGGCTGTTTTGGATGGTTTCTTCGCTCCTTGCTGATTGGTTTTAGCTATTTTAGGACAAGAACTGACCCGAAAATCTGCACTAATCTGTACTTCTTTGTGTTGGCTAGAAAAATTGAAAATCTGCATTCGGTTTCACTATCAAATATTTCTTCCTCTCATGATCAAACCAAACAAATTGCTGCAATCGCACCAAGCTACCCCGTAATCAAACCAAATAATATGCTCTGAATTTTCCTTCTCTGCTTTCTTGGTCGAAATCTACTTTTCCTCTTTTTTGTCTCACCTGCCGCTTCGATCGCCGTTGTTTCGACTTAAGACTGAATTTTGGTCGCCAGATTTGTTCCAGTTTACTTTGCCGATCGCATTCGATTGGGAGAACTTCTCATATGTGTTCAAAGGTTTTGATTTTTCTTTTTCGATTTTCCTCCGCTTTGCATGCGATCAAACGCAATATTTTCATTGAAATTTTATCGACTACTCTCGATTTATGCTGAATTTTTAGTGTCGCATGCTCCAAATTTCAGCAAGATTAATTTTAATTTTCTCGTGAGGTGTTTTGTTTTGTTTCTTTTGAAAAAAAAGTGTTCGAATTCTCGGGGGTGATTTTAAAAGAGAGCGACATTCACCCCCCTCTGTCGCCATTTTGGTCCTACAATTGGTATCAGAGCCGGTTAGCTCTAACTCATAGATCTTAACCGGTCTCAAGAGCCATGACGACGGACAAGTACTCGACCAACCCCCGATCTTCGATGGGATGGACTATCCCTTCGGAAGAGTCGGATGGAGACCTACATCCGTGCTCGTGGCTACGCCATCCGCGAAAAGTCAAGGTTCGGTTTCTTTGTTCCTCGCCGATGAGGACGCCAATGCCTAAACATGGTCGACGTTGAGGCAAACGCTAAGGCAAGGAACATCATAACCTGTGGCCTCGAGTCGTGGTGAGTTTGACCGCATATCTCATCTTCCGTCGCCGATATTTGGGCGACCTCAATGCTTACCATGAGGGCACCACCCAAATAAAGACGGTGCGACAGACCGTTCAAGCGAGATTACAACAAGTTTCAAATGCTCGCTGGCGAGTCCCTTGATGAGTGTTTTACGCGTTTTCACAAGATCTTGAGCAACCTCCGAGCGGTCGGTCTCACGTACCCCGACTCGGACAACGCTCGCCGATGCTCACCGCTCTCGATCTGCGTGTTTGGGAAATGAAAGTGACCACCATCAAAGACACGACAGACCTCTCGACCACGACTCTTGACGCTTGTACTCGCGCCTCAAGACTCACGAGATTGACGTTGTCTCGTGAGGTCAAGTCACGATCGATGGCCTTGGTCACCGATCCCGTTTCTTCTTCGTGCCTCTTCCGATTCGATTGCGGTTTCGCCTTGCTGCTCTCGTGACGAATCGATGATCGTTAGAGCACTTATGGATGATCGATTGGCTCTCCTTGCTCGAAAATTTTCTCATGCCTACAAGAGAAGGTGGGATGAAGGAGAGGAGGACCCGTGATTTGCTTCGAGTGTGGTGGCCCCAATCACATTCGGCAACCGCCCCAAGTCGGAGAAGGGCAAGAACGACTACCACGGTTCGGGCAAGAATGACTACACCGACAAGAACCGCAACAAGAAGCCTCCAGCTCAGACGCAAGGCAAGAAGACATTCCGCAACTTTGAGAAGGCCAAGAAGCTCTTCCACCGCGTCCTCACCGCACTCGACGACCTCGACCTCAGTGAGGTGGAGGGATGGAGCGACGACGACGGGACGGGAGATCAAGAATGCAAGGATGGCGGCGACGACTTCTCCGGCATGTGCTTCATGGCCCTTAAGGGCGAGATCAGCGACAGCGAGCTCTACTCCGACTCCGACGAGGTATATCCCTCCTATGACAAACTTAATGAAGCTTTCCTTAAACTAGGAGGATTTCATGCTAGATCTAGAGCTAGGTGTAGCGAGTTGGAGAAGGAAGTAGATAGACTATCACAGGAGCTTACTTCACTTATATCTGCCCCCTCCCGTGATCATTATGATACATGCATTACCTTGCTTGGAGATATGGAGAAATTAAGGACCTCTCATGCTAGTATGTCTTCTGAGCTTGATCTGATTAAGGTGGAGAACATTAGTCTTCTTGCTGAGCTTGAGATGAGTAGGATAGTTCCTGTTTCATCTTCTACTGTTGAGACTATTTCTTGCACCTCATGTGAGGATAAGGATAATACTTTTAGAGGTCTTTATACATTGCTTCTCGATCTGCCCGAGACTTGTGAAAGTTGTAATAACTTAAAGATGAACCTAAAACGGGCAGATCATAAAATTGCTGAGTTACAAGCTTTTCTACTTGAGCCTATTGCTTCATGTGTAAATTGTTCTAAGTTAACTGCTGAACTTGAAAGATACGCACATCGAAGAGTTACGAAGACCAAATGGCTAGGATTAGGACTGCCCCCTGTGTGTCCTGCGAAGCCCTCAAGGTTGAGGCGGCCGTGCATAAGGAGAGATACGCACATGCCATTCGCTCTTCTGCTGTTGGTTCTTCTTCCTCTCCTCCTGCTGTCACTTCTCCTTCCCCTTGCTCCTCTCTCTTTCAGGAGTGCCAGTATCTTATGAACACTCTTGAAAGATTCGTTGGAGGCAAGAAAAAGCTGAATCTTATTCTAGACAAGTCCAAGATTTGCAAGTTTAATCAAGGTCTAGGGTATGATTTTCTTGAGAATGTGAGGAAGCATCCACCTACCGTGCTCGCACTGTAGCAGCAGTGTGATCGAGGTCAAGCCCAGACCGAGAAAGTTCAATTCAAATCACGGGCTTTATCCAAGGGATTTCGACGAGAAGGTGAGTCCACCAGTAGCTTGACCTCTCGAGGCGAAGCCTCATCATGCTACTTCTACCTCTCGTAAGGTGAAGTATCATTGCACCTTCGCCGAAGGATGGGCACTTGGTTGACCGATGTTTCAAGCGCCAAGATCGCACAGAGACCGTGTTGCGCCTCTTAGGCGTATCTGTGGTCGCCCTGCACCTTGAGTGCACCTAAGACCAACACGAGGTCTAGACTTACTCTTGTTGGGATTTGGGCAAGATCGAGGACTTGGTTCTTCCGAGTTTTCCGGTCTTCGCCCTCATGCTCCTTTCGGCCGTGACTTCCGTCCCGAGGGTAGATCTCGCTTCCCGCCGAGATGGCTACCCGCGGCGAGATCAGCGTGTTGCCGGTGCTTCGACTTGCTCTCCGTAGCGGACTCGGAAACAACGACTTGTGTCTGTTCACAAACCTTCTGCTTCATTGAGCGACGGAGAGCGTAGGGTAGTTAGAGGTCAGTCATGTGTGACTACTTCTTCTGCTCGACGTGTGACTCAAAGATTGGGTTCCAAAATCTATTTTGATTTATCCCAAGATCGAGACTTTGCTCTCTTGTTGACTCGAGCTCACGCGTGGAAGGAAAGGTTTGGCTCGTAGACTCTGGATGTTCACGACACATGACCGGAGACTCGTTGGTTTTCTTCCTTGCCCGTGCTCGGTGATGAGACGATCACCTTCGGAGACGCTCGTCGGGCGTGTCATCGCCAAAGGTACAGCATACCGCCTTGGTTAGTAAGCTGCAGTATAATTTGCTTTTCGTTTCTCAACTTACTGATGATGGTTTTGAGATGAGCTTTAAGAAAAACAATTGCAAAATTCTTGATTCTTCTGTAGTCCGGTTTATGGATTTCTCGTTTTGGGAGGATCTTTCGTGCTGATTTTTCTAAGTCTTCTGGTGATCCTCTCCGGTGTTTAGTTGCCTCTGAGTCCCGTGATCTTTCCTTCTGGTATAGGAGACTTGGTCATATTGGATTTGACCATTTGACCCGAGTTAGCGGCCACGATCTTATTTGTGGTCCGCAAACTCAAGATGGTCAAAGATCCGGTTTGTGCTCCATGCCTACACGGCAAGATGGTTGCCGCCCTTATCCTCCGGTCCACGATTACTATGACCGATGCACCGACAATTGCTCCATATGGACACGGTTGGACCAACTCGAAAAGTCGGCAGGAGGAAGTGGTATGTTCTTGTCGTGGTCGATGACTTCTCGAGGTATTCTTGGGTGTTTTCTTAGCATCGAAGGATGAGACATTTACACATTTCGAGGTCTTTTCAGAGGCTTTCTGTTGAGCTTCCAGGTGCTTTACGAGCGATCCGCAGTGACAATGGCACGGAGTTCAAGAATTCCTACTTTGAGAGGTTCGTGATGAGGCAGTGTAGAGCACCGGTTCTCTTCTCCGCACGTCCCACGAGAATGGCGTCGTGGAGAGGAAGAACCGCACCTTGGTCGAGATGGCCGTGACGATGCTCGATGAATACTCTAATGGAACGCGCAGAGGCTACGAGAGCGAAAACAAAATTTTTCTACCGCGCACACAAGGACATCATGCTTAAGGAGGATCATGGATCGTTACCACTAGACGCCAGCAAGCAATGAAGAAGAGTTGGAGAAGCCGATCCAACCACGCGTGTCGAAGTAGTAGTGGAAGTAGTCGATCGTCCCGAACCGATCGTCTCCTCCACGCGATCAACCACACCACGAGCGGATCCAATCAGAGGTTGTTGATGCCGATCAACGCCAAGAACGAGCAGCGCCTCCACCGGTATCCACACGTCCGGGTCGGAACGCCGATCGCGAGTGTACCAAAGACTCGCGAGCGCCTAGGGTTTGGCTCAGAGGTGGCGGCGTGGTTTAGCTCGGGATTATCGATGCATCCCTCACCCCCTCGCCCCATATATATATAGACCTCCTCACTTGGGCCTCGTGGACCGAGGCCCAATAGAGTCTATCCGGATCTCTATCCGAATTAAGCCCATATCCGAATCACATTCGAATTAGTGTTCCAACCCGTTAAGTGTGCGACCAGAGGTTCACGATACTTGGTCGCGACCGTAAACACCTTTCCGGTCACCCCGTTAATAACGGCCTCTAGTAAGACATATTAACCCCAAAGTATACGTAAAGATCATATCGGTGAACTCGTAATGTTCTCATGTACTAATCCTTTGCCTCACGATATAGATTAAGCTCAAGGCGAGACTCGTGTCATCCTCTTAATAGCTCAATCACTCTCTCGATTCCGTGATGGATTATAAACTCGTGATTGACCTCAATCCCTTGGCATGGCCATGCACTTTCATAATCCATTACATCGAGGGGCCCGAGATATCTCTCCCATAAGGAGGGGCAAATTCTATCTTGATCATTCACATACCACTACATGTTTCATGGTAAACCCAAAGACTACTTTTATGACTACCCGCCATTGAGTAGTGTTTAGTAGTCCCAAAGTAAGCTACTACGCATGCTGGGAACCATGATGATCTCAAGTCTAAGGATTCCACATAAACACTACTTGAGACCAACTGATGACACATGGAATCTCTGCAGTGTCTCATGGCGGGTCTATCCAACATATGTTCACTAACACATGTCCATATTATTGATTTGGTATCTCCATACCATGATCCATGAGACATGATCATCAATCAATACATATGTCGATCTTTGAATCATATTTGTTCCTCATATGAAATATAATCGGGGACCATTTAGAAATAGCAACATTTTGGCATTAAGAGTCTCATGAATAAGTCACATACTCATTGATCAATAATGATAATGTCTATTTCAAGGAACAAAGCAATGTATCATAAACATAGTATGTGATATATTCAACATCTCCATGTTGCCTCTAGGGTATATCACCAACAGTCTCCCACTTGCACTAGAGTCAACCATGTAGGTATCTAATACCCATTGCCCTAGTGTGAGCCTCATGCTTTGGCCGGGAAGCGGCTTTGTCAACGGATCCGCAATGTTCAAACTGTGTACTTTGCATATCTTAACATCGCCTCTCCACAATCTCGCGGATGAGATGAAATCGCAGAGAATGTGCTTGGACTTACGTGCGATCTAGGCTCCTTGGTTTATGAATGGCTCCATCGTTGTCACAAGAGAGGTCCATTGGGCTGGAGGCACTAGCCATCACACCAAGCTCGAAACAAATTTCTTGATCCAAACGGCCTCTTTAATGACTTCGTGTCGCTATGTACTCGGTACTCGTTGTAGAATCAAGAATCGTCTTCCGCTTGGAACTCTTCCACCACCGCACCGCCATTCAGTAACACAAATCCAGATTGCGATCTAAAATCATCTTTGTCGCTTGGAAGCTAGCATCGGTGTAACCATTTGCAACGAGCTCTTCCTCACCCCCATAGACGAGGAACACATCTTTAGTTCTTCTCAAGTACTTCAAGATGTTCTTTACTGATAATCTAGTGACTTTCACCCGATCCGACCGGTATCTACTTGTAGCACTTAAAGCATACGAGACATCCGGACGTGTACAAAGCATGGCATACATAATGGATCCAATAGTCAAGCATATGGAATCGTATTCATTTTATCCCGCCATCGTGTGTACTAGGACACCGATTCTTGCTAAGATTTATACCATGTGACATAGGTAGGAAGCCTTTCTTGGAATCTCGCATGTTGAACCTTTTCAACACCTTGTCAATGTACGATCTTGGCTTAATCCAATCACCTTTTGATCTATCTCTATAGATCTTGATGCCCGTAATATATGCCGCCTCCTAAGTCTTTCATAGAGAAACTATTTTTCAATGAAGACTTAACATATTCAAGCATATGAATGTCATTTCCGATCAATAATATGTCATCCACATATAAGACCAGAAACACGAGTGCGCTCCCACTAGCCTTTTTGTAAACACAAGGCTCTTCTTCGTTCTTGATGAAACCAAACCCTTTGATTACTTCATCAAACGAATGTTCCAACTCCGAGATGCTCGCTTTAATCCATAAATGGATCTTTGCAGCTTGCATATCCTTCTAGCCGATCATGGATCGACAAAACCTCCGGGCCGTGTCATGTACACATCCTCACTCGATTTCCATTAAGAAAAGTGTTTTGACATCCATTTGCCATATTTCATAGTCGAAATAAGCAAAGAATCGCTAGAATGATCCGAATAGACTTTAGCATTGCAACGGCGAAAAAGTTTCATCATAATCAACACCTTGAATTTGTTTGAAACCTTTGGCCACCAATCGCGCTTTATAGATGTGAACATTTCCATCTATGTCTATCTTTTTCTTGAAAAGTCATTTGCACTCAATGGTTTTAACACCATCAGGTGGATCAACCAAGTTCCAAACTTGATTACTGTGCATGGATTCAATTTCGGATCTCATGGCTTCAAGCCATTTCTCAGAGTCTGGTCCCACCATCGCTTCTTCATAGGTCTTAGGCTCATCGTTGTCTAACAACAATATGTCCCGTTGTTGAGTAGTCAAGAACATGTACCTCTCGGTGCACGACGTGACCTCTCGACCCACGTGGTTCCGTGTGTCCACAATGTGTTCTTCAACAGCTTGTTCATCCTGTTGTGGTTCTCAGAGGAGCTGAAACATTTTCGTGTGTTTCTAATTTCTTCAAGTTGCACCATGCTCCCACTATCCCTTCTTGAGAGAAACTCTTTCTAAGAAGACACCATGTCGGCGACAAACACTTTGCCTTCTTCTTGATTATAGAAGTAATATCCTTTTGTTTCCTTAGGATACCCGATAAAGAAGCATTTATCAGATTTAGGACTGAGCTTATCGATTGTAAACGCTTTTACATAAGTCTCACATCCCCAAATCTTAAGAAAAGACAAGCTAGAACGTTGTCCCGTCCACATCTCATATGGTGTCTTTTCTCATCGATTTTGATGGAACCTGCTTAGTGTGAAAGCGGTGTTTCAAGAGCGCACTTCAAAAGACAACGGAAGATCACGTGGCTCATCATGGAGCGCACCATATCTAATAAGGTGCGATTTCTCGCTCGATACCCCATTCCATTGAGGTGTTCTGGTGGAGTCAATTGTGGAACAATTCCACAATCCTTGAGATGATTGCCAAACTCATGGCTCAAATACTCGCCTCCACGATCGATCGTAGAAACTTGATTGTCTTGCCTAAATGATTTTGCACTTCATTTTGGAATTCTTTGAACTTTTCAAAGGATTCAGACTTATGCTTCATCAGGTAGATATACCCATATCTACTAAAGTCATCAGTAAAAGTTATGAAGTACTGAAAACCACCTCTGGCTGTTGAGCTCATTGGTCCACATACATCAGAATGTACGAGTGCCAATAAGTCACTTGCCCGTTCACCTTGACCGGTGAAAGGCGCTTTTGTCATCTTGCCAAGTAAACAAGATTCGCATGTCTCAAATGATTCAAAATCAAATGAGTGCAGAATACCATCTCTATGGAGCTTCTCCATGCGTTTCTCATTTATGTGACCTAAGCGACAGTGCCAAATAAACGTGGGATTCAAATCATTCGTACGTTGCCTCTTTGCATTAATGTTATAGACCGGTGACTCTTCAAGAGTAAGAACATATAATCCATTCACCAATGGAGTATGACAATAGAACATATCTTTGAAATAAAGAGAACAACCATTGTTCACAGATCTAAAGTCATAACCTTCTGCTTGCAAACATGAAGCAGAAATAATGTTCTTGGAAAGAGATGGAACACAATAACAATTATTTAATTCCAAAACTAATCCTCAAGGTAAAGACAATGGCATGGTGCCAACACCACCGCAAGAACTTTTGCTCCATTGCCAACGCCAAGATCCACTTCGCTCCTCCTCAAACTTCTACTTCTTCTTAGCCCCTGCAACGATTTGCAAATGTGAGCAACCGATCCGGTATCAAATACCCAAGAATCAGTAGATGAAGTAGCAAGATTGATTTCTATAACATTTATACCTGGAGCGGAAGTCGACTTCCTTCTTTTCTCAAGATCCTCCAAGTACTTTGGGCGTTCCTTTTCCAATGTCCCGATTGCTTACATAGTAGCAATCGCATCGAGCAGGCCCTTCTTGACTTGCTTTGCCTTAGAACCGCTCGCGATCTCATCGGGAGCTAACTTTCTTTTGACCGCGCCTTTCTTTACATAGGGCTTGCCCTTGCCTTTCTGCATCATCATCACATGATGGCTGCTTTTCTTAATGCTTTCCTCGGCTGATTTTAGCATCCCATGCAACTCAGCCAAGGTCTTGTCCATGTTGTTCATGTGATAGTTCATAATGAATGGCTCAAAGCTCGAGGGGAGCGACTGAAGAATCACATCAGTAGCTAACTCTTGGCTAAGGGAAAACCAAGCTTTTCCGGACTCTCAATGTAGCCAATCATCTTAATCACATGAGGGTCGACGGATTCCCTCTCGCAAGCTCGCACGCAAACAAGGACTTTGAAGTGTTGAACCTCTCACCCTTGCTTGGTTCTCAAACATACCACGTAACCCCACAATGATATTGTAGGCATCTGTGTTCTTATATTGCTTCAAGCTCAGAGGACATTGTGGCAAGCATGAGACGACTCACATCAAGGTAATCATTCGCTTGCTTCTCATAAGCTTTCCGTGCACCACGTGAGCATTATCGTGCAAGTCATCAGATAAGGAGACTCAAGGACATACTCCTTGCGCTCTTGCTTGAGAACAATTCTCAAGTTGCGATACCAATCCAAAAGTTTGTTCCATTGAGTTTTCTTTCTCAAGAATAGATCGCAAATTAAAAGAACTGGATGCGGCATTAATGACATGATCTACAACAAAGAATATGCAAAGTTTAGCACTATGTTCATGTTTGATCTTCCATTAAACAATTTAACAAAGATACTCCCACTATATGTGTTGTAATCGCCTTCCTCTAACGACATATAGTGGTCAAGATCCATGTTCATCTAAGTTCTAGTGAGCTTTGGCATCACCGCTAGAAACCTAGTGACGAGGTAAGCAACACTTGCTAATCACATCTTATGTGACTCTTGTTTGTTGGGTGGCATCCAATGCCCCGGCTCCCAACACCATGCCCCAAGGCCCAAATCCAATTTGATAGCCTTGTCAAGTAAACCAATACTATGCATGTGGATGTCCGACATCCACCCTATTAGATCAAGATAGTTGATGGTACCGCTTTGGCACCTACCAAACAATGATCATGATTCTTATAGGCGCAAAGAATTGGAAGGGCATCAAAACAAATTCTTAATTTTTCTTGAGAGAAGCTATTCTATCATGAAAACACACCCTCTATAGGTATGGCATGAAAGAATAGTATGACAACAAATAAACATCACATGCATATAATCACATTATACCGTGAATGGTATGGCATTTTGTATCGTAGTGGTCGCCATCGCCATGGTTCCACGGTGATATTCTTCGCCACACTTCTTGTCCTCTTTGTCATCATGCTTGAAGCCTCCATAGCAAAGAACTAAACTATTACAACTAATAGGTAGCAAATGAATTACATGAGGAGCTCAAGCATCACAAGTCGACACGCAGTCGTTATACAATTAAAGAACGACCTCAACCCGGCTATGATTAATACGACACACGTGCCGCCAAAACACACATGCATCACATATGCATCTATGCCATACCATTCACATCATTCCCCGCAAAAACAAGTTAGCGTGAGAACGATTCTACCATACGACATGAATGTGTTTCTATAACAATCTATGCGTATCGAACGGCGGTCCTACCGGCCGGTCACGGCGGGGGTCGAGGGGAGCATCTATGAAATCGCTATGAAAATCTCATCGGGCCGATCAAATCAACCCAAACCGAGCCATTCAAAATGTCTCAATTTTCATTAGATCACCACATTGATCATCGCGATCGGTATGCTTGAGGAGACCGCAACACAAGACCTCGATCCGTTGGCTCAATCATCGATCGTCTTGTGAGCTAGCCCGATGGTGTTACCGGTAGGTAGGGGCAAGTCGCAGACATCAAAGAAAGAGCACGAACTAATCTTTTGGCCACATGATGCTATCAACTCATACATATTCCAACCCCTTATGGCCGATTGATCTAATCAACCCGTGCTACCAATGATTCATCACATGAACCGATCGATCTAGTCCGTAATAGATCCAATCTATTACAACCGCATATCAACATATGCGCCGATCCGATCGCAAACTAAGCAAGATGGCTCGATACCACTAATGGAGCAGCAGAGGCTACGAGAGCAGAAAACAAAATTTTTCTACCGCGCACACAAGGACATCATGCTTAAGGAGGATCATGGATCGTTACCACTAGACGCAGCAGCGCAATGAAGAAGAGTTGGAGAAGCCGATCCAACCACGCGTCGAAGTAGTAGTGGAAGTAGTCGATCGTCCCGAACCGATCGTCTCCTCCACGCGATCAACCACACCACGAGCGGATCTAATCAGAGGTTGTTGATGCCGATCAACGCCAAGAACGAAAGCGCCTCCACCGGTATCCACACGTCCGGGTCGGAACGCCGATCGCGAGTGTACCAAAGACTCATGAGCGACTAGGGTTTGGCTCGGAGGTGGCGGCTGTGGTTTAGCTCAAGGCGAGACCTATGTCATCCTCTTAATAGCTCAATCACTCTCTCGATTCTGTGATGGATTATAAACTCGTGATTGACTCCTCAATCACCTTGGCATGGCCATGCACTTTCATAATCCATTACATCGAGGAGCCCGAGATATCTCTCCCATAAGGAGGGCAAATTCTATCTTGATCATTCACATACCACTACATGTTTCATGGCAAACCCAAAGACTACTTTTATGACTACCCGCCACGGAGTAGTGTTTAGTAGTCCCAAAGTAAGCTACTACGCATGCCTGGGAACCATGATGATCTCAAGTCTAAGGATTCCACATAAACACTACTTGAGACCAACCGATGACACATGGAATCTCTCGGTGTCTCATGGCGGGTCTATCCAACATATGTTCACTAACACATGTCCATATTATTGATTTGGTATCTCCATACCATGATCCATGAGACATGATCATCAATCAATACATATGTCGATCTTTGAATCATATTTGTTCCTCATATGAAATATAATCGGGATCATTTAGAAATAGCAACATTTTGGCATTAAGAGTCTCATGAATAAGTCACATACTCATTTATCAATAATGATAATGTCTATTTCAAGGAACAAAGCAATGTATCATAAACATAGTATGTGATATATTCAACATCTCCATGTTGCCTCTAGGGCATATCACCAACATACTCTACACCGCGGAAGTTTTGGGCTAAGGCTATAGCCACCGCGTGCCATGTTTCGAACAGAGTTTTTCTCAGGGCACACTTGCACCGCACTTCTTAGGAGTTGAGATATGGGCGTAAACCCAGTGTTTCTCATTTTCGTGTGTTTGGTTGCAAGTGCTTTATTCTGAAGTCCGGGAACCTAGATAAGTTCGAGTCACGTTCTTGTGATGGACTCTTTCTTGGCTACTCGACTTCTTCGGGCCTATAGGGTCCAGAACTGAGTCTAGTAAAATGGTAGAGACCTGTGAGGTGACCTTCGATGAGGCCAGTCCGGGGACTAGGCCCGATATCTCAGGTTCTTTAGAGCAGTCCGAGACCATCTTCGTGGATGATGAGGACGATGGAGACGAGGGTTGTCTACCTGATCCAGTCCCTCATCCACCCCTTGAGGTGCCTTCTTCCACAGCACCTCAAGGTGATCAGCTCATGCCTTCTGCTTCTTCTGGAGCTAGTGGCTCTGTTCCTACCTCGTCACTCACGAGGTAGAGGCCACGCCTTCATCTCATCCTGGACCTCCCGACATATCCAAAATCTCATCCTTCGAAAGCGGATCATTGAGACCTTTTGAGCGAGTTACTCGCTCAAAATCTGGCATGTCACTCTTTTGTCTCCATTCTGCCTTTGTTGCCTCCTTCGAGCCCAAAGACATTTGTCATGCTCTCTCTGATGAGTCTTGGGTCAATGCCATGCATGAGGAGCTATAGAGTTTCGAGAAAAACAACGTCTGGACGCTTGTTGAGCCCCTTCGAGGTCACAATATCATTGGGACCAAATGGGTGTTCAAGAACAAGCAAAGTGAGGATGGGGTAGTCATTCGAAACAAGGCTAGACTGGTTGCTCGTGGGTACTCCGTGTTGAGGGTCTAGATTTGAGGATACCTTTGCCCGTGAGCGGACTTGAGGCCATTAGAATTCGATTGCCTTTGCGGCTTCTAAGGGTTTCAAGCTCTACCGGATGGATGTCAAGAGTGCCTTTCTCAATGGCTTTATTGAGGAAGAAGTCTATGTGAGACGACCTCGTGTTTCGAGAACCCCAAATACCCTAATCATGTCTACAAGCTTTCCAAAAACCGTATGGACTTAAGCAGCCCCTAGAGCTTGGTATGAGAGGCTTAAGTCCTATCTATTGAGACATGATTTGAGATGGGTAAAGTTGACAAGACCTTGTTCATTCGCGGGCTTGGCAATGACCTTCGTCGCCCAAATTTATGTCGATGACATTATCTTTGGCGGCTCTTCTCATGCTCTAGTTTCACGTTCTCGGATGTCATGAGCACCGAGTTTGAGATGAGCATGATGGGTGAGTTGACTTTCTTCCTTAGCTTCGAGATCAAGCAGCACTCGGAGGGTACCTTCTTGCATCAAGGCAAGTACACCGTGATCTCCCGAGACGCTTCGACATGAGTGATGGAAAGCCGGTGTCGATCCGATGGCTTCTACAACCGCACTTGACCCAGATGAGGACGGCGAGCCAGTTGATCAAAAGGAGTTCAGAAGTATGATTGGCTCTCTCTTGTACCTCACTGCCTCGAGACCGGACATACACTTTTCCGTGTGTTTATGTGCTCGGTTTCAGGCTTCTCCTCGCGTGTCTCACCGCTAGGCGGTGAAGCGCATCTTTCAGTACCTTCGAGCTACCATTGACTATGGTATTCGGTACTCTTCCTCCTCCTGCTCATCCCTTAGAGCCTTTTCGGATGCGACTTTGCCGGTGTAGGATAGATAGGAAGAGCACTTCGGCACCGCCATTCATTGGCACTTCTCTCGCTTCCCGGTCTTCGAGGAAGTCGTCCGGTGTTGCATGCCGTCCGCAGAGGCCGAGCACGCTGTCGCAGCCTAGTTGTTGAGCAGTGCTTTGGATGGTCTCGACTCTATGGGACTTTGGGTTAGCTATCGACCGTGTTCCGTTCTTTTGCGATAACACTTCTGCGATTAGCATTGCCAAGCACCCAATGCAGCATTCTCGGACCAAGCATATTGATATCAGATATCATTTTCTTCGATACCATGTAGAGAAGGGTGTCATCGTGCTTCAGTTTATGGAGAGTGACCACCAGTTGGCTGATATCTTCACCAAGCCTTTGGATAGCACGAGGTTTTCAGCTCTGCGGGGAGAGCTTGGGGTGGTTTGTCCTTACGGACTGTTGTGAGGGGGAACTTGTGCTTTACTGCTTTACTATATTGATTATGCTTCTGTCTCCTTAATGTTGCATTGCATCTGCGGGTGCATTGGGTTTAGTCCTTCCAGCATAGGTTAGAGTGTGTCTCTTGCTGAGTTGCTTAGACTTCTTACTCTTATCTTGTGCTTTCAGGATAGCTGTTTCTTATCTCACTAGGTTGAGCTCACTCACTTCTTGTAGGCTCTAGCGAGGGTTGGGCCACCCTCGGGTAGACAGGGTACGTGTTTGCTCTCTAGTGTGTGTTTTCCCGTCAGCTGATAGTCCTGGAGTCATATGGGGTAGATGAGAGTCAGTCCGAGCCATAGTATCCTCTATATCTTATCTATGCTTTAATCTTTCTCATGAGACGGCTTGCCATTGCACTAGGCATGAACTCAGGGGAGTTTTGGATGACCAAGATCATTTCCTTAAGCTTTTCGCTTGGAATGATCGCATAAGGCTTGAGATCTAGCACAAGACTTACCAAAATCTGGTTGGACATGACCATAAGTTTCAAAAGAAAAATATGTCATTTGTGCTCAATTTGCTTAAGTTACAAAAGAACCAAGTAATTTAACCAATATTTTCTTCTTGAGTATATAACACTCTATTTGGACTCAACTGTAGCTTCTTGGTTCCGCTTAGCTTATTGATATGGCCTGCATCATCCTTGGATATCTCTAGCTAGATTTTGCTTATTGATGACTTGACATGCTTACAAAATGCATTACACTTCAGTTCGTCATCTATTTGTGCTAGCTAGCTTATACATATCCAGTCATGATCTAGATAGCATTCTTTTGAGTTATGGCTTGATGTAAATTCTTAATGGTCATTTTGGATAATTCTCATGGCTCTAAATGCTTAGAATAATCAAACTTCAGCCATTTTTATCCTTTTTCATGACTTATTCTCCTTCTAGCATACTTGATGTGTTTATTGCCAAAAGGGGGAGAATAGTGGTAGAAAAAACCATTTTGGGAGCTTTGAGGAAAACTTGTTCTTTCTTTTGCTCCTTCTGTCGATATGGTCATTAGCTTCATTCTTCTTCTTTGGACCATATTGGATTCTTCAAACTCAACTTCATGCTTTTTCGGTGTTTGTCAATATACTCATCAAGGGGGAGATTGAGAGACCATGTGAGGTCATCCCATGTGTATGATGAGTAATTGACATCGGCTTAGGGAAGTCGAGTTTGAGTTGGTTGGTTCGGACCTTGACGTTACGTCGTGTAACGGGCTTGGTCGGACTAGGTCGAACCTAGTCGTATGGGTTTAGGTTGCATATTATGATGACTCGACAGGTTTGATCTCTATTTACGCTTTCATGTATCGGCGGTGCTATTTGACGTGTTTCTTGTCCGTGTGGTCGCAGGATCGCCGAGGCGGAGTCGTGGCGAGACACGGTGGACCGGACTAGGCGCAGGTGGCGCTGAGGTCAGAACGGTCGGCATGTGTCGAAGACGACGTGGACTCGAGGTGGTTGCGAGGCGTGCGAGGCAAGGAGAGCGGAAGCTTCCGGAAGGTGCGGTGAAGCTAAACGGAATTTCGCAAGACCGCACAAGCGAGAGACGGCTCCGTTAGGGTTTAGCCGGCGTAACGGGTTGGAGACCCGTTAGCCAAGGGCTATAAATAGAGGTGAGGGGCTGCATACCCCTTAGGACACTTGAGAGCTCATTCATCTCTTTGTGTGGGTTGTGTTCCTCCCAAGAAGCTTGTGAGGCTCTTGGTGTTCTTGAGGATTGAGAGGGTTTGAGAGATGGTTTGAGGGTCTTACATGTAAACTTTCATCTCCATCTATATGAGAAATCTTGGGTTTGAGAATGATTTGAATTGTTCTTATTTCTAGTTTGTTCCTTCTCTCTGCTCTTCACTAGTATTCACCGCATTGTCTTTTGTTTGCCTCCGTTTCTTGCCACCGCTCTCTCGGACTGCAATTTTTTGTGTCAATTTGTTCTTTCTTTAGGCGAGTTCACCTTGTGAGATGAGTTGGATATTTAGTTTAAATCTCGATTTCCTTGGGCTGAAAAGAATGCAAGCACTTGGCAATCTCTCCTGTTTGGTGTATGCGTGAGTTCCTGCTCGCAAATTTCGTTTCTCTCTGGGTCTTGTTCGGCAATTATTGTCTCCTTTTCTGTTTCCTGTTTGATCAGTTTAGCTTTCTCTTTTCAGTTCTCTTTAGTCTGCTATTGTTTTCGGCAGCTCTCTTTCCAGTTGTTTTCTACTGGCTGTTTGCACAATGTGTGGCTTTAATCTCAGTTCTGCAGTTCCCTTTTCTTTTGTGCTTTCGGATGGCTGTTTTGGATGGTTTCTTCGCTCCTTGCTGATTGGTTTTAGCTATTTTAGGGACGAGAACCGACCGAAAATCTGCACTAATCTGTACTTCTTTGTGTTGGCTAGAAAATTGAAAATCTGCAGTTCGGTTTCACTATCAAATATTTCTTCCTCTCTCGCAATCAAACCAAACAAATTGCTGCAATCGACCAAGCTACCCGTAATCAAACCAAACAATATGCTCGAATTTTCCTTCTCTGCTTTCTTGGTCGAAATCTACTTTTCCTCTTTTCGCTCCTCATCTCCGCTCGATCGCCGTTGTTTTCGACTTAAGACTGAATTTTGGTCAGCAGTATTTGTTCCAGTTTACTTTGCCGACTGCATTCAGTTGGGAGAACTTCTCATATGTGTTCAAAGGTTTTGATTTTTCTTTTTCGATTTTCCTCCATTTTGCATGCGATCAAACGGCAATATTTTCATTGAAATTTTCGACTACTCTCGATTTATGCTAAAGTTTTGGTGTCGCATGCTCCAAATTTCAGCAAGATTAATTTTAATTTTCTGTGAGGTGTTTTGTTTTGTTTCTTTTTAAAAAAAGTGTACGAATTCTCGGGGGTGATTTTAGAAGAGAGCGACATTCACCCCCTCTGTCGCCATTTCGGTCCTACACCTTCTTCCTGCGATATGCATCACATAAGAATCCCTTGAGTACTTCGTTTATAAAGTATCTTTCGACTAAAGTATATATTTTGGCCTTGCGGGATAAACGATCTGCTTTGAGATCGTCTTCGGGCACTGTATCCTTCGAAGGTATTCGTAAATGGGACCTATCTAGGTATCATCATATTCTAGAGACGCTATCTCATCAGGAGAGGTCTCCGGTGCTTCGACCAAAGATGACTTCTGGAGTTATTCCAAGAAGACTCCTTTCGATACTTGTGATCAAGAAGAAGCCAACTGGTCAGTGAGAAAATTATCCTTTTGAGTGATATATTGTATCCCGAAACCAAGAAAGTGCTTTTCAAGCTTTCTGACTTTCGACAAGTACTGAGATGTGGTCGAATTAGAGCATTAGTACTCTTTTTCCGACCTGATTCACAACTAGTAGAGAGTCTCCTCTCACAAGTGGTCGTCGAATGTTGAGCGCTTTCGCGGCTCATATGTCAGCCAACAAACCTTCATATTTGGCCAGGTTATTAGTGGCTGGAAAGTTTAATTGAATGGTATACTTTAAAATTCTCTCATGGGAGATTCTAGGACCACCTCAGCCCCCAAGCCACTAAGCGTGACCCGTCAAAGTACATCATCCATTGTTCGTGGAAATTGTACTGGGGATCCTGAACAAGTTTAGGATTTATCCATTCAACGATAAAGTTTGCCAAGATCTTGGATTTAATAGCCATTCAGGATACGAAATGGAGGTTGAACTCTAAGTTCCACAGACCATTTTCCCATACGTCCCACTACTTCCCTGTTCTAGAGGACCTCTCCTAAGGGAAACTTACACGGCATAATTATTTTGTGTGCCTGAAAATAATGCCTCGGTTTTCTCGAAGACATGAGAAGGGCATATAAAAGTTTTTAAACCTGACGGTAGCACTCCTTAGGCCCGTATAAAACTTCACTTACGTAGTAGACTAGTCATTGGACGCCTTCGTGTTCTGCGACCAGTATTGCGCTTATTGTCTGACGTGTGGCAGCTAGATATATTAAGAGTGTCTCTTTTGGTTTCAAAGAAACCAGAATAGGGGCACTCATAAGATACCTCTTGACATTCTCGAAGGCATCGTTAGCCTCCTTCGACCACTCAAAACCCCCGTGCTTCCTTAGAAGTTTAAAGAAAGGTAGTCCTTTTTCTCCAAGTCATGAGATGAAATGTCTCAGTTGCCTTTCAACCTGTGAGTTTCTGAACTTCTTTCTTAGTAGTTGGAGGGCACATTTTCTCAATGGCCTCTATCTTTTCAGGATTTGCTTCAATGCCTCTTATAGAAACAAAGAATCCGAGCAATTTTCTCAAGAAACTCCAAACACATACTTCTCAGGATTGAGTTTCAAATGGTGTTTTCTGTGGTTGTCGAATGTTTCTTGTAGGTCAAAAATATGATTGAGTTGTTGGATGCTCTGACGACTAAATCATCAACATAGGCTTCTAAATTTCGGCCTAGTTGAGGTGAAAAGTTAATTGCATCAAACATTGAAAAGTGGAACTAGCATTTTTCAAACCAAATGGCATTTTAACATAGCAAAATATCCCAAATGGGGTAATAAATGCGGTCTTCTCTTCATCGTATGAACACATACTAATCTGATGATAACCAGGGCATGCATCTAGAAAACTTAATACTTCACAACCAGTAGTAGAATCAACCAATTGATCAATATGAGGAAGAGGGAAATCATCTTTTGGACAAGCTTTATTATCATCAGTATAGTCTATACACTTATGCCACTCACTATTAGACTTCTTAACCATTATAGGATTAGCTAACCACTCTAAGTGATAGATTTCTCTTATAAAGTCTGCTTTCAGTAGCTTGTCTAATTCTGACCTAATGGCCTCTCATCAATCTGGTGCAAATCTCTGTAACTTTTATTTTACGGGTTTCTTGTTAGGTCGTAAAGCTAGCCTGTGTTGATCACCCCCTGGGGACTCCGGCATGTCGGATGGTTGCCACACGAAGACATATGTGTTTGCCTAGACAAAGGTGACGAGGGTGTCTTCCTATGCGGGTCGAAAGTAACCCCGATATGAACGGTTTTTGAAGGCTCCTCGGATTTAGAGGAACTTCTTTGATTTGTTCATTTAGCTTTGGTGCAGCTTTAGGCTTGGAGTGTTTGATCGAAGGCTTCACCTTGCTTGCTTCTCGAGTTGGTAACTGGCCTACCATCTCGAGGGGCTTGCGGTCGCATGTAAATGCCATCTTTTTATAACAGCGGACTATGATTACTCCTTTGGGACCTAGCATCTTAAGACATTGATATGCATAGTGAGCAACAATTAATAATCGTGCCAGAGTTGGTCGTCCGAGTATGGAATTATATATCGTGTCAAAATCAGCCACATCAAAAAAATTCTTTGTCCTAGAGTTCCCTGGAGAACCAAACGTAACAGGAAGAGAAACTTGGCCAATAGGCTTGGCCAAAGATCCTTTTACAATCCCATGGAATGAGTATCATACATGCTTTATTCTAGTCCGAGGAACTTGCATCTCGTCCAGAGCACTTACAAACAAAATATTTAAAGAACTACCACTATCAATCAATACTCAATTTACTCGACGGTTATTGATGGTGGGCTTGACCACAATCAAAAACTGACCTGGTCGAGTTGAAGGGATCAGACAGTCACTTTTCTCACAGGAGATGTTGACTTGCACCACTTAGGAAGATTATTGACAAGGGGAGGGTCAATGGAGTTTATCTCTCGCTCGATAGCTTTATGCTATCGTTTTGACTCGTATGCCAAAAATCCACCATAGATGTGCTCAATGGTGTGCTTTGAATTTTGGAATGGCATCTCCTCATCATCGTTTGACTACTTCGACCACTTGTTTGCCCTAACTCATCGAGTGTAGGAAGTGGTCCTTTGCTGGAATAGTAGTCCTTGAGCTTTCGTTAGAAAACTCAGCAATTGCGATGGTCGTGTCCTTCCTTTTTATGGAGAAGACACCACCTAGGCTTGTTGTCCTTCTGTACAGGGAATTTGCACTTGCCCTGATCGGAGTACTATTTGGAACTCTGTAGCCCCTTATCACCTACGACCAACACCTCTTGGAACTATTGGCTTGAGGCTTTTGGTCTTCGCCTTGTTCTTGGATTTCTTGGCTTTCTTCTTCTTTCTGCTACCTTCGCCTACTTCTTTGGAACTTCAATCATCTTCTTTCTACTACCTTCACCTACTTCTTTGGAACTTCGATCAGCTTGGTCGATGGTTTTGCTCCACTTGACTGCTTCAGTAGCAGTCGCATAATGATCAGCCATCACAAAGAGCTCGGAGATTATAGTCGGATGATTTAAAGTGATATCTTCTGTGAACCTTCTATTGCAGACTCCTTGCTTTAATGCTCGATAACATAAGCGTCAGAAATCTCAGGTATGGAATTACAAACCTAACAAAAATGCTTGATGAACTAATATAGGGTCTCGTTGCTGCTTTGTCTCATCCTATGCAGATCGTCCTCTTTCCTATGGCGATTGTAGATGCCCAGAAATTGGCTAGCAAAAGGTCACAGAGGTGCTGCCATGAATGGATTGACTCTAGTGGTTGATTTAACAACCACGATCAAGTCGATGCCTTGAGCACAGTCGAAAGGTAATTTGTCATGACATGCTATCCTCCTCCTCCTACTGCACGAACTGCGGTCGTATACATTTGAAGGAAATCGATGGGATTTTGAGACCCATCAAACTTCTCCATATATACTAGCCAAAACTGTGGTGGCCAGTGAACTGCTCAGAGATCAGATGTAAATACCGATATCCGGTAACAAGATCATGACGCCTCCTTTACGGGAAAGGGTATTGGTGTCTCCAGGCGATCGTACTTGGCGATGTCCGGCAATCGATGGATCCGACCTGTAATAGGTCTCATCCATACGAGGGTAATGCTCCTTGTATTCCATATGGCACTACAGATTTCTTGCTCAAAGTGGTGAACGATCACCTCCTCGATCCTAGGATACTCGAAGAACTCTTCTCCGACTGGAGTTATGGTTAGGAGAATGATATGACCTATCATCATGTCGATTTTCATGAGGTGAGTTATTCAAATAACTAGTACTCATCGTACCTATACAACTCCCAGAATTGTGTCGACGAGGTTGCTCGAGTCTAGCCATCATGCTCCGAAGTCTCTTTGTGATCTCTTCGATAAAATGGTCGTAACCTGGTGTGTGGTTAAGTTCAAGAAATCAGATTTTGAGTAAATCATTTATATGCTAAAGCTGCTGAGCCTTCTTAGATTGATACAGGATGCGCCCTGGTAAAGCCCTCTAGGCTATCAATCTTCTGCTCCTAACGATCTCAGGATCTTCAATGTCTGAGGCCGCTTGAGTCTGCCTTATGGAGAGTAATTATTTCAAGGATTTCTCTCACACTCATTAGAGTACTCACCTCGTTCATCACCAGAGGTCTCCTTGCCATCACCACAAGGGGTCGCAGTATGTGAGCGGCAGAGAGCATTGTTAGCCCTTCCTCTGGGAGAGCGATCAGTATTTGTGGGGAGAGCAAAGACCTCCTGGATATAATCTCCACTTGTGTCAGATGCCCCCTGACTTGAGGAGTCATCAAATGACAGCGCATTGCGACCTGCAGTAGGCTCCTCCAAAAGGGAAATTCTTGGCTATAACCGTATCCCGTCAAAGTTGAACCCTGTATGGGCGAACTCACAGGGAGCCCACCCACATTCTCTGTGGGGACAACTAGAGATTGACGACCACAAGATACCGATGGAGTCCCGAAATGCCAGATTCTAGGACATGTTGAACCAGATTGGACGGTGTTGAGGGTCTCGAACATTTAGAGGCAGGCCCCTCCTCATGTTGTGAGTCCTGTTTATGGTCGGATTAACCCTTGCCCTCTGGGAAACCGGTTCCTCTATTGGGTGTAACGTTGTGGGGGATAGAGATCCCTCCTCAACCTTATCTGTAGTGCGATCTCCGGGATCTCATGATGGATCTCTAGATACAATCCCACCATTGGATGAAAGCATGCTTGTAGGACCAAAATGGCAACAGAGGGGGGCTGAATGGTGCCTTTAAATAAAAATCTGCCCCTCCAGTATCCACACATATGCTTTTTCTCCAATAGCTATGGAAGCTATGAAGACAAAAGATATGCACTCATTGGAAGCAGGAAAGAAGATCAGCAAACAAGATCAGAGAGACATTGCTGAAAAACAGATTCAGAGCTGGTCTGACCGCAAGCGGTAGTATCGCCTTGAGGAGCGGTAGTACCGCTGAGCAGTAGTACCGCTGAGCGGTATGTAATACCCCAGAACCCACATTACCCTGAGATGCTACTAAAACTGCTCTACAACTAGCCAATTTACAAGATGAATTAAACTGGCAACAATTACTAAACAAGATAGTATAAGCAGAAGCATAATCAACTAAGGAATAACAGGATAGTGATAACAATTCAATATTTAAAATATCCTCCAACATTCCAATCTAAGACATAGTTCAAAAATTTAACATTATTAAGATAATATAAACAAAGCTGTGCAAAGGTCTAGAATTCTTTCAACTTTATTACAACATAAAAATATGATTCACGTGCATCAGTGTGGTGTCGCTCTACCCTTCCCATGCATGCTCAAAGTCCACATGTAGGGAGGGGAAACAAGGGTGAGATAAAATCTCAGCAAGCAAACAGTTTAACAGGCTATTCAAACTACAAGCAATTATACATCATCATCTATAATTCCATACAACCACAACCACAATTCATGTCCACCATTATTAAACCACCACAAACATCCATGAATCATACCTCTTCAATTTCAGATTTAATTGGTATATGAATGCAGTCATTTTATCCACAATTAAATGCAAATGAAACATTTAATCTTCCACAAACCACAATAGATTAATCATCAACATTTAATCTTCCACAATTAACAATGTTTATATCCTCAACCTCAAATCACCATCAATGACGGTAAAGTAATAACAAATAAATCTTGTTTGACTACTTTAAAACCCCAACCCCTATCACCACCAAAGACAATAAAACATGTGTATGTTGTACTTCAATACTTTAATATTTCTCACATCCACAACTACTATCAACAAATACCACAAGAGAAAAGTATCTCATGCCACAAGCACAACCCTTACCATACCCAAGGGACGAATCACATTCCACGACCACATCCACGATTCTCATACCACAAGTAGCTCACATGAGCCAATTTCACATTACAACTATGTAGTTGAATAATCCACAAAATAACTTCACCACAATAAATTGCATATGTATGCAAATGATCTTTTCACAATGCAATGCATATGAATGCTTTCATGATATGCTCCACATCACTCTTTCCCCGCGGAATGGGAGGTGCATCGTATTACGGCAATATACGATGCTTCCAGCGGATAAGAGCCGCATCGACACTGCAATATACGATGTCAGATCTGATCGCTGCTAGGTGCGGCGACATCCACATATGCAAATGACATGATATAACATGAATGATATGATAATCATAAATCACATTAGTCCATCCTCAAAGGAGCATTATCATGCTCACAACATATCCACATCCATCGCATATTAATTTCATGTTCCACAATACCACATTAAGCAAGAATTTCACATATCTACTAGCAGAATGTCACATATCAAATGATCGATACTTGCTACCATCTCCATAATTAAAATATCATACAATCATGGCATAATGTATCAAATTACGATAATAATGTAAATTGCAAGTAGAAGGAATAACAAGTTAAACGGTAGCAACCACCGCTACGTTTACTTGCCTCAACCGACGACCAAGAGCGCTCAGGGACAAGACCATCTGTCCAAAAGGCAACTCTCAGCACACATCTATAGCATACAAACACGACTAAATAATTAAAGACGTCGCTAGAACCCCGAACCCTCACAAACTCCTCTCCGCTCAACAATTCAGCAAACTACCCTCTGCAGCAGCGCTGCTTAACATTTTTGTATCTTTAAAAATATTGATCCAATTACAGCAAATGATACCTCTCTGGATTCATCACTTAAAATCCTACCTTTTTTATGTAGAACACATATTTTTATTTTGACCACAGCTAGGTGTAATTTAATTCCCAAAACAGAGAAAGATCTCTGTTCTGGCAGACTGGATAGCAACATTCAAATGCGTTCCAACAACAGTACAGGGGTCTAAAAATTCTGAATTTTATACAACAGCTAGATTTCTTAATTACCTACAACTTTATCAATTACGGCCATGATCATAAAAATCATTTACTATCTCTAGAGCACAGTTTAATAGCTGTCTGTCCCAATCTGCTCGCCTGACAAACAGCGTGAAAAAATATGGCGACAGCAGAACCAAAAACTGAGAATTGATCAATTACACGCTGCTATTCTCAGGTCAATTTAACAGGACATCATCCAAAATAGCATATTGACCTCATTGAGAAGAAATTGCAGACAGAGATCAATCAAACATAGAAAATTCGGATTCTGCAGGAGGAACACAACAGGAAGAGATAAAATCCTAATTACTTGTTATTCTTGGATTCTTAGCTCAAGAACCTTTGAAGATGACAAGAAGATAGTCTCAGAAGAAAGAATCAAACCCCAAACTCAGATTTGTATTAAGGAAAATCAAAGGGATGGAATTCCCCTGACTCAAAACCCTAGCCTCAGAAGGAACAGAAGAAAAGTGGCGAAAGATCCAGAGAAGAGCAAACCCATTGATTCCTTATTTTCTTCTCGAAATGGAATGTTCAGGTGATCTTGAAAATTTCCCTAGTTCAAAGCATCATCAAACAGCAACTAGAAAATCAAGAAATCAATCAAAAAGAGGAGAGAAACCATGAAAACTGCAAACAACAGAGAACGAACTGAGGGTTCAAAACATCTCAGAAACTTGATTTCTCATATTGATAGAGAGGGGTGAAAGATTACAAGAGTTACTACAACCAATTCCTCCCAAACTACAGCCCCATACGCATGTAGAAAATCAAGAATTCTAGAACTCACCTAAAGAACACAAAAGAGCAAGTGCAGAACAACCTCTGCCCTTCTCACCAACTTCCCAAGAGAAAAAGAGAAAGGCTCACACAACACATGGAGAGAAAAGAAACCCTAACTCTCACTTTGCTCTCATGCCTACCCCTCTCCTTTTATAATCTCTACTAATGGGTTCACAAGCACACTTTACCCATTAGTTCCAACAACTTTTATGCTTTACCCATTAACTCGAACCGAATCCGCTTCCGCTTTTGTAGCCTTGCGCATTTACCACAATGCCCCTACTGCACTCCGGGAAGCTTCCTCGTTTCTTGCCGTCTAAGCCTCGCAATCACTTCGAGTCTCGCCGTCTTCAACAAATCCTGACAGCTTCGACCTCAGCACCGCCTGCGCCTAGTCCGGTCATTCCGTGCCTTGCCACGACTCCGCCTCAAAGTCTTGTAGCTATCACAGACAAGAAAACACATCACATAGCACCGCTCGAGATAATAGAATCAACATTTGCATTAGTCGCAAACTCACGCACGAACCACACAAATCAAACTCAAACTTTCAGAACACATGTCAATTACTCATCACAAACATGGGAGCACCTCTCACATGGTCTCTCAATGCTCAGCTCGTAGTTGTAGGAGGCATCCATATCGAGATCTAGAGAATTTGTCAACAAGAAATTACCAGAGTTTAGAGTATTCCAACAAATGGCACCGACTGTCGGTGTTTTAATACCGATCTTACATATCATTTATTTGGATTCAAAGGATCTCCCAAACACTCGACTACACATAGAAAAAGACACATGGATTTTATACGGGTTCAGGCCTTCTCTGGGGAGAATAATAACCCTAATCTTGTGTGGCTGTATTGATTGATGTGATTACAATCAAGAGAAAGAACAATGCAGAATGTCTTGCGTTGCTTCTATTGCCTCTCCCTTGTTCTTCCCGACTTAAGCCATTAAATAGTGCATGAATCGGTGGTAGTTGCTTCATGCCAAGAGGCATCTCAACATTTAGAATGAGAAATCATCTGGCAGAAGTTATTGTTAGTGGCACGATATCTCCTTGTTGTCGGGTGGTTATGAGTAGTTATTTCAGAGAATAAGTGTGTGCATTAACCGTCTTGTCAGACAAACCCATGATGCAGTAAGTTGTCAAAGTCACGCTTGTCATGGAAGAGTTTACGACCACAAGGTGGTCATAGAATGTCTTGCAACCATGTAATGATCATAGAAAGGCTTACGATCACAGGGTGGTCGTGGGTAAGATCTACGACCATTGGGTGGTCGTAGAATGACTTACGACCATATGGTTAGGTATCTCCCTTACGAATATAAGGGGTATACTCAAGGAACACTATGACGTAATAATACATTTACAGATAAATAGTAAATTGAGGATAATATATCCTCGTCAAGCCCCAATGACCCTAGCAGCAGGCCGAGGAGCACCCTAAATGACTCAAGCAGTTAGATCTACACCGACATTCAGAAAAGGACATGTCAACCACATCAAAGCAAAAGAAGCTCAGGAAGTCCAGGACGTCATACTTGGTACATTCCTTGTTAACTCAGTACTAGCTGTCATATTGTTTGATTCTGGAGCATCGCATTCATTTGTTTCCAAGGATTTCGTCAAGAGGCGCCACATGCTTGTATTTCTACTTAAAACCCCTTTAATAGTTCAATCACCCGAAAGTTATATGAAAGCCCATCTAGTCCTTCCCCAACCAGGATTCAAATTAAAGAAGTAGAATACCTAGCCAGCCTAATAGTATTGGATTCCCAAGTCCTGGATATGATCTTAGGTATTGATTGGTTATCCCAACACCAAGGCCAGATCCATTGTGCCCTGAGACTAGTGAGCCTAGTGAACGCCCAAGGAATTCCAGTAGAAATCACAGCCAACCCTTCACCTCAAAAGACCCTGACAGTGAATAGCATGAAATGTGTTGGAGTAGAAAAAGTGTCCATTGTAAGTGAATTTCTCTATGCCTTCCTCGAGAAATTACTCGGCGAGCTACTAGACAGAGATTTGGAGTTTCTCATACAATTAGCACTTGGTATCGTGCCCATATCCAAAAGGCCATGTCGCATGCCCGCCAATGAACTAGAAGAGCTAACGAAGCAGACATAGGAACTTAAAGATAAAGAATTTGTGAGACCAAGCTCATCTCTATGGGGATCACCAGTGTTGTTTGTCAAGAAGAAGGACAATAGGATGAGAATGTGTGTGGATTATCGTGCCCTCAATGAGGTAAACATCAAAAACAGGTATCATATCCCCAGGATAGATGACCTGTTTGATCAACTCATGGGAGCATGTGTGTTCTCCAAGATTAATCTATGATCAGGATACTATCAGCTGAAAATTAGACCAGAGAATATCCCCCAAAACAACCTTCTCAACCAGATATAGATTATTTGAATTTACTATCATGTCATTTGGACTGACTAATACCCCGGCATATTTCATGAACTTGATGAAAAAAACCTTTATGGAATACCTAGACAAGTTCGTGGTTGTTTTCATTGATGACATCCCTATTTATTCCAAGATGGAGAAGGAATATGGAGAACACCTGAGACTAATTTTGGAGAAGCTCAGGGAGCATAAGCTTTATGCCAAGTTCAGCAAATATGAATTTTGGCTAAAAGAAGTCACTTTCCTAGGACACGTTACATCTGTAGGAGTTGTTGTAGACTCATCCAAGGTAGAAGTTGTTCTTCATTGGAAGTAGCCATCTTCCGTCACCAAAGTTAGAAGCTTTTTTGGATTAGCCGGTTACTATCGATGATTCATCGAAGGATTCTCTAAGACTGCTAGACCACTCACCCAACTCCTCAAGAAGGAAAAGAAGATCACTTGGACAGAGATTTATGAACAAAGATTTTAGGAATTGAAGAGTAGATTGACTTCTGCCTAGTGCTAGTATTTCCAGATATCAAAAAGGAATTTTGACATTTATTTCAATACAGCTAGACAAGGACTCGGATGCATATGACTACAGGAATGTAATGTAGTAGCTTTTACTTCCAGATAGCTAAGGCCACATGAAGAGAATTACCCAACTCATGATTTAGAGTTAGCATCAGGGGTTCATGCCCTAATGCTATGGAGGCATTACCTTATCGGCAATTGCTGTGAGATCTATATTGATCATAAGAGTATGAAGTACATCTTCGTTTAGTCAGATTTAAATCTAAGGCAAAGAAGATGATTGGAATCAATCAAGAATTATGATCTCGGTATTCATTACCACCCCGGAAAAGTGAATGTGGTAGCAGATGCATTAAGCAAGAAAGCCTATTACAGCACCACCCTCGTTAGAGACTACCCACCAGAACTTCACAAGGAATTTAGATGACTTAACCTACAAATCATCAACCGAGGCAGTATCACCATGATGGAAGTTCAATCTTCATTAGAAGCCCAAATTAAAGTAGCCCAAGAAAATGATAAAGATGTCATAAGGACCAAAGAGGACGTAAAGAGAGGCCAAGCCCTAGAATTCACCATAGACAATAAAGACACCCTATGGTTTGAAAAATGTATTTGTGTGCCCAACAACCAGGATATTAAAACCTGATTCTCAAAGAAGCATACGAGTCCGCTAATTTGATTCATCCCAGAGGTATTAAGATGTACTAGGATCTGAAGGAAAGATACTTGTGGCCTAAAATGAAAAAGGAGGTGGTTGAATATGTAGCCATGTGCGATGTATGCTATCAAGTTAAGGCTGAACAACAAAGACCCACTGGACTACTCCCACCATTAAGAGTTCTAGAAAGGAAATGGGAGGAGGTAGGCATGGATTTTATCGCTAGTTTGCCCAAAACCAGGATAGGATATGATTCCATATGGGTCATAGTGGACAGACTAACCAAATTAGCCCACTTCATTCCAATCAAAACCACTTATAATGGAGATAAGTTAGCTGAACTATACATGCTCCACATAGTTCGCCTACATGGAGTCCTATACCAGCCCAACTGTTTATTTCAAAAATTTTAGTAAAAAAATTAATTTAATTTAATTTAAAATAAAAATCAAGTGTTCTGTGGTTGCCTAAATTTTAGAGATTTTATTTTCCTATTTTTAGGTTTTAAAAAAAACTTTTGTTAAAAGTAATTTAACTAAAACATAAAAATATTATTAAATAAAGATGTTTTGAATTTCTATAAAATTCTGTTCAATTTAATTATTATAAAGCATTTGGATCTTATCTAGATTTTCTATGTTTTTTTGGATTTTAAAAATCAATTTCAAATATAAAAAGTATTTTTGTAAACATTAAAAGACAAACTTTCAGTTGGAAATATTTTTTCTAAGTCTAAAACATCTCCAGGAATTTCTATGAATTTGTTTGGAATCTTTAGACTATATTTCCTATTTTCTAAGTGTTTTTGAAAGTTCCTGAAAATCTAAATCTAATTTTAAACCCTCCCTCTCTCCTCAGCCGACACGTGTCTGGCCCTAATTCAATCCACCACCTCCCGGTTTAATCTCAGCCGACCATAGCCTTTTGCTCGTTCGCCTCTTAGCCGATGGCTTGGATTTAATCCTCCACCACCCAATCTAATCTCGCCCGTCCCCTTCCACTTAACCCCTTTGCTCTCCATCCGACGGTCCCGTTTTCCTCTTTGCACTATGTCACTCATCCGACCGTCCGCTCTTTTTCCTCTCTCTTCTCTCTCGCCGATAGCCCGACCCCACCTGTCAGGTCTCCTTCTTCCTCCTCGCGCTGCCACCATTGCCGTCATGCCCGAGCTCTTTAATGCCGCATGTTACCTCTCTTTAGCCAAAGTAAATGACACCATTAAGTGTTCACTCCCGCACTCACTCACGCCCATTTCCCCTCCTTCAACCCTATTTCCTTCAATTCCGGTGAGTAATCCCCGGGCGTTAGCCCTTCCTCGTCCTATAAAAGGCCCTCCCCGAGGATCCGCTAGTCGTGCCGCCCCTTTCCTCTCTACCAATTCCTCCTCTCCGTGCCCAAGCCCTCACTGCACAGTGCTTCTCTATCCTCGCCACCGCGCCGAGCTCCGGCGAGCAATTGTCACCGTCTCGAGCGTCCTCACACCCCGACATCACCGTCCTCGGCATCCTGGTGTCCGTGCGATCATCCTCCACCCCTCTGTCGGTCGACTCAGCTGCCGGAGAGCCCCCGTCGCCGACGCCCTTGCACCGCCGCCACCTCCTCCACATCGCCGGTCGCCAACGTTGCTCCATTGGTTTCACAAGAGGTACCATCGAGATCCCCTCGCTCCCCTCTCTCTTTTGCGCTATTCGCTGGTCGCCACCACGCCCCCGTTCGTCAGCGACCATCGGGAGCAGAGCGTCGCCTCTATCCAGCATGGCCACATCAATGGCCGAGCCGATGTGGCAGGTGACGTGGTCGCCACCATGCGCCGCGTGTGCGCCCCTCAGCACCAGTCGCCCGGTCAGCAGCCACGCTAGCCGGTGTGCCACCTCAGCCTCCTCCCCAGTCTGTGAACCCAGTCCACCAAAACCCGGCCCCACCTGTCAGTCACTAAAACCCTTTTTCTGTTGAAAAATAAATCAGCTGAAAAATCATTTCCCTTGTTGACGTCACCCTGACATCATAAATCCCTTTTTCCGCAGAAAAATAATTCCACCTAAAAATTATTTCCCCTACTGACATCATAAACCGATTTTTCAGTACAAAAATAATTCCAGAAAATCTGATTTATTCTTTTTCTCTCTTTTCAAACTTCCAGAAGCTCGTTCTTCTTCATCCTAACTCCGATTAAGCCCGTTCAAATTTCTAAATTCTTCCAAAATTCCAATCTATCCATTTATATCCTCTTTTCAAATTTTTAGAGTCTATTTGAAATTATTTGGATTAAATTAAATGTTAGAAAACAAAATATTTTAAATGGTTAAAATAAACTATAATTAAATTCAAAATTATTTTATTTGATCTTTTCATTTTCCAAGGACTTTTGTGTGATTTTCCTGAATTTATTTTTTTTGAATTTTTCTAGAATTTGTTTTCTTTTTTTCTCTCTCCTCCCTTTATTCTCCCATGCATGCGTTGTTCTCTGCCCGAGCAAGCGTCACCGTGAACGACCATTGGAGATCCTCAATCCACAAGGTTTTCTCCACCATTCTTCAAGCAATTAAGTATATTTAATCCCTCTCTTCAAGACTTCTCCATTCCCAAGCGTTTCCCCCCTCCTTCATGTGCATTTACACGAAAATGAAATTGTTGCCCGAATTTACATTGTCGCTTGATCTCCCTCTCTGGTCCTCCTCAGTCCCTATAAAAGGGAGGCTCGTGAGCCCCTTCTCATCCTCATGCATCCCCAAAAATCTCAAGTCCTCTCTCCCTTCTGTTCGCCGCAATCGGCATTTTTCTCTCGCCAACCGAACGGTGTTCCTCAGCCATTTGCGCCTTATGCAGTGGAGTCCTGCCACCATTGACCACATCACTGGCTTCTCCTTCGCACGTTCTACACGGTGCTTCCCTCGCCTTCGCCGGAGCATCGACGCCACCGTGGGCCAAATCACGTCGTCGCTTCTCTCGTCGCCATTGGCCGACCGTGCATGTTCCACCACCACCGAGGTGAGCATCGAGTTCCCCATGTTCCCCTCTTCATTTCGCCGCAAACTCACCCACTATCTCCTTTCTGTTTGCCCAGAATGTCGACATCAACCCGCCGGTCGCAGAAGGTCTTCTTCACCGTGTTCCGCCACCATCCGATGTTCTTTGGCTGAGCCGTTTATACCATTGAGTTTGCCTTGATGCGTTCTACGTCGTGCTTCCATCTCCATCACTTGAAGATACCCGAGTCTTCGCCGACCTTGTCGAGCCACGACACTAAAATCGTTTCTCCGCGTACATCGCTTTTTCGGTGAGCTATTTGAATTTTGTTCATGTCATATCTTGTCCTAGCCTCTAAGAAAATTATCCACTATTTTTATTTAATTTTTTGTGGAGTCAATTGTCAAAAATTGAGCTTTCCGCGGAAATGGCCATTTTCGACTTCCTCCATCGATGGTGTTGTCTCCAGTGGATTTCTGGATCTAGTTGAAGCCAATCGAGCCTTTGCATGCTACTCCAGTCACCGACTTCCACCACCAAATTTCCCCACTCTGGTGAGTCCTTGCCAACGCCATCATTGTTCCTCGTTTACCTCATCTCTGGCTACCTCGTGCTCACCTTCTCATACTAATTTGCCCATAGGGGAGCCAAAGATGCGACTCACCGCCACACAGCTCTGCTATCGATATTTCCACCGTCAATCACCCCCTCCACTCCATCTTCTGGTAAGCTCTTCCGCTTCCATCTCATTCAAAGTAAGGCAAATGAGATAGGCTAGCCTAATTGCCATTTAGCTCAATGTTGCTCCCGCGGGTCGTTTCCCTGGCCGCTATGGAGTGCCCAGCTCACCGTCGCCCCCATAGCACCTAGACCTCCCCTAGCATCGCAACATCCTAAGAAGCTTGTGCCCACTTCACGTTGGAGTTTCAAGCTAGCCATTGTTGTTGTCATGTGCGCCATAGAACCGTCGCCACCCCCACGTTGCGCCGATGCCTCACGCCATCTCTTTCCTTGCCATCACCACTAGTGGGACTGTAGTAACCCCCGCATCCCATTTTGCCCCTCGCGCAAGGATGTCGTGCCCCTCATTGCCGACACTGAGCTTGGTCGAGTCACCATGGCTATCCCCTGACTCGACCTAGGAAGAAGATGAACTTGGGTCACTGAACGATGGGCCCAAGCGATAGAGTAATTAGCTTAACTGGTAGATTAGTTAGGCACTAATGATGCGATTAATGTTAGTACGATATGTGGACCCTAGGGATTAGGAATTCTTAATTAACCTAGGATTTCAGTAAATGCCACGTGAACAAAGTCTATATGAGTCACAACCCCATCTGTCAGCCTCTCAATAATTTCCTTAGGAAAATAATTAGAAAATAAATGAAAAACCCCAGCTGACCCCACCTGTCAGGCACTAAAGAATTTTTTAAGAAAAGTAATTCAAAAAGAAAAAGAAATTCCAAATGATCCCACCTATCAAAATTTTCTGAATTTCAATTCGGTTCAAACTTTGACAGACCATAACTTCTTCATTTCAAATCCAATATGATGATTTTTGTTTATAAATTCATCTAAATTTGAAAATTTTCAACAGTACCATAATCATAATTTTTGGACTTCATTTGAATTTTATTTGAACGTTTGATCGAATATGGATAGTTTCACGTGCATAGACATTGACGAACAAGATCTCACCTTAGCCACATTTGATAAGGCAAGTCCTTATAATTGATCATGTTGAACCTAGTTTTCAAACAATAATATTTTGCTTTCAACTATTCATGCATGCTTATTATGGGTAATTGTTAAAATGCTATGTTAAAGGTTGATTGCCTAGTTATACAATGCATTTGATACCTTGTATTTCCCTTCATTGATTATTGAAATTTTACATTCCCATGTCATCCTAGGATACTTACAAATAATGATAACTCCACCATTGGTTAAACTCTGGTAGATTATAGTTGTGCTTAGAAATATCGTAGTGGTAAAATGAAGTATGACACAAATATTGCTAATTGAATTTGAAAATATGATAATAATGGTAACATGGGTTACCACTGGAAATAGAAAAATATTTTGTAAAATGGTTGAGACTCGGGTGAGTAGTTGCTTGGAGACCGGTGTATGGATTGCACATATTGGATTGGCCGTACAAGGATTGCACGTGTTATTTGGATTGGTCGTGCAGGGATTACAGGTGTTATTTTTGGATTAGCTATGTAGGAATTGCACGTGTCCTTTCTTGAATAACTATATAGAAATTGCATGAGCTTTGGTTTGTGGTTGGTCTTGCCTGAGTTATTTAAGGATCAAATTCTTGTACTCATCTTTTATACACACGAATCGTGCAATTACAAGTCTGGTTATGGGACAGACCTGACCCACTAATTTGGTTATGGGACAGACCTGGCCCACTAATTTGTTTAGCTTTGGTGTGAATCCTACGCTCTTAGATTGGTTTATGGATTTCCGATGTGATTAGTGAGAGTGACTCGTAACGGTCACTGCCCTTGTGGATTTTATCAAAAAGGGTCGTAGACTCCCTTACAACTGTGTCCCTCATTGAAAACATAGCCCAAGATGGAAACATGCTAGGGGTCAGGCATAACCCGAGAAGGAAGCCGTCACTATCGCTAGTATTGAGGATTAACCCTGGAGTGGGAGTAAGCACTGTAGCTAAGTATTATAAAAGCCTTATTATAACTTTCTCAGTCGCACACCTACGGAAGCATATAGTGGCCGACATTACGAGTTAATCGTACCTTGTGGGTAAAGTTGTACAATCTCTGCAGAGTGTTAAAAATCGACTTGAATAGCCATGCCCTCGAACATGGGCAAAAGTATAGAAACGTTAAAGTTGCATAGTTTTCATAAACAAATAATAAACTGATAATGGTTGTGATAGCCAATGAAAAATACAAAATGAAAATGGAGAGATTTCGCTCTCATGAAAATGGAAATGCAAGCAAAGGGATTTCGCTCTCATGATAATGAACACGAAAGCGGAGGGATTTCACTCTCATAATAAACTTGACTCAAAAATGGATTTCGGTTTTAAATGTAAAAATGGCTAAGTTATATGTTTGGAATCGAACTAAATTAGTATATTTGATAAATTGACTTTATGCTAAAAGAAATATAAGGCCTTCACTTGGATAAGCCTTATATGTAGATGTATATATAGTTGCATTCTGCTATAGGGACTTGCTAAGTACTTTGTACTCATAGTTGCTTAATATGTGATTTTAGATGACAGAAGTGATGACCGGTGTATGGATTTGTCCATGCTACTGACTACAACATAGAAGATAAAGTCCAGGATTAGGATTTAGCCACAGATGATTACCTGTGGCAGATCATGGAGACCCCTTTTGATTTCCTTACTATTCTGCTACTTTATTATGAATAATCTCATTTGTCTTGTCAGCCCGTTATGTAAAACTTGGCCATAATACCTATTTACGGTTGTTTGTGAATATGATGTATCCCTTTTATTCACTCGTATATATGGATGTGATATTTGTCAATATTATTATGTAAGCTAGATACTAACCTAGAGATTAGCTCATAATATATAGGAGATTCGAATTGTCAAATCCGGGTCTCTACACAAGAGGAGCTGAGATCCAGAACGATCAAGATGTCATCAAAAGATGACTAAAACTTGCAGGGTGGTTTCAACTCGAGAAGACAAAGAGCCAAAATTACAACCATTAAAACTATAGCTACTTTTCTCGGTGAACCACTCACGTGGGTACATCCAAGGGTCAGACGACCTAGATTATTCCTCACATTTCTATCTTCAGAACATCATATAAAAATTAAGAAAACAGATGCACTAACGTGCAATGAGCAAGAAAACAATGCGCGTGCTAATGCATAACGGCTTTCACGCTAGTGCGCTCAATCTATTGCTTATTCTTTCGCGCTAGTTTCTCGATCTGTTGCTTGCTTCTCTTCTAGGATTTTCTATCTAATCCAAGGGAAGGAAGAGAGGTGGAAAGTGTTGCTATGTCAAATCGAGATTGTGTGGGCTTACGAGGCAAAAAGACAGCTCCCCAGAACATGGCCTTATTTGCCTCTGTCTGTCAATGTCAATGTAATCCAATGATGGGCCCATCGTATTCTCATCTTATGCCCCTTTTTTTATGTATTCTCCTCTTATGCCCTTTTTGTGATTTTTTTAGTTTATGCCTTATGGCTTCTTCAAATAAATAAATAGGACGATTTATCTGTTGTATCTTTGAAGCGGCTTATCGGAATAGCCTCGTCAAAGTCGTTTATCGGCCTATTAGTATTCAGTTTGTTCGTACAAATACTCACGTTAAATTTAAGAACCATCAGTCGTAACCGAAAAGAATCTAGGTTATATATGCCCACAAGATGAGAAGAGGAAGCCAAGGCAAAGCGCGCTGCCTAGCGAGTTCAGAAACCACTGGTGCCTCGCCGGCGACATATCAGCGGGACGACCAAATCCTCTCGGTGTTATCGTGCAACTCCACCCGCATTGTCAAGAGCGAATGTCCTCCGCCTACCTCCGTAATCGCCTCCTAGTCATTACACGCCATGTTCGGCTGGCTTCCTCTCGCATGCGTGCCCTGCCCGCCGCCTGTTCGACGCAATGATGCAGCAGGCACGCCCTTCCTTCCTGTCGCTGGGAGTTGACTGGTCGATTCGCGTGCCGCGGTGATCGATCGTTCGCCGGATTGCTCCAACACAAGGCGGTTGACTGAGTATCGATGCATGAAGGCCTCCTAGCGTGTCCTTTCATCTGCGAGATGATTGAACAAGGGTATGAACCTGATGTTTAACCCAGTGTTGCTGGCTTGCATATCTAAGCTCAGCCACCATAAAGGCGTAAACAAAAGCTTATTATCACCTTCGATTTGATCTCTGTGCCTCAGGTAAAGCCGATATGGTTGGTTAAGAATCTATGTGTATGTCTTGATTGACATGATGCTACTGTGAATTCAATTATAAGATCACCAGGCATGACATTTTTGTAGCATAGTCAATATCTTGTTGAGCAAATGGAAGAACAAATGCGTAAATTGCTCATTTCTTGTACTAACTACTATATCAGATTTGCAGTTAGGTAAGTTCTGCTGTTCTTGGCCACTGGCCGGTAAGCTTCAGTAATTTGTTCTCTCTGGTGATTACATTTAGAATATTCTGGCAAGCATTTTACTAAACAGAAGGTAAAGAAATTCCTAATTGTTACGAAAACTATTGACTATCGCAACCACATACTTGTTTCATTCTGATCATAAGCTTTCAGCGACTATGTGACTTCCTTTCGTCAGTCACATTTAGATATGACGGCGCATCTTACTTTTGTACTTTTTATATGTTGTCACTTTCTGTTTGCGCATTGTTATGCCTTAAAAGTCAAAATGAGTTTCATAGATTGGTTTCTGTTCCTTGCTTCTATCCTTAAAGTACTATTGTTGGATCCATTGCTCCCCTGTTTCTTTTAGCCTTCCCTGGTGACTGGATTTTGAGAGTTTCTTGCAGTAGGTGCGCCATATCAGGCTTTTAGCACCAGTTTGGCCTCCTATTTATTGCCATTTAGCAGTGGAATCCTTTTCTTCACGATAAAAAAAGCACTACAATTATCTACATTGCAGCCTTTTACTACTTTTGATGACTAACAATTTTACCCATGTAAAGTTTAACAGCTACTAGTTATTATCATTTACCAGCCACCAGGGTATGTGTAGGACTGATGGTGGAGATCAAATGGGTGAATAATCATTTTCCTCCTTTTTAACTTCTACAATGTCAACTCCCTTTAGATTCTTCACTCAATTAGCTATGAGAAACTAATAAGATCACATGCACAACGAAAACAAGCACAAAACATAAGCCAACAAGTTAAGCCAACAAGCATCGACTGACCGGTTTGACAGCAGGCATCACATTGGCCTGACCAAGCCTGTACGGTCTAACCGCTCTATAGAGTTGCCTAGATGGATAAGATAGCCTCTAGGAGGTTCTCCCATCATCCACACATCCTTAAGAACCAACAAGAAGGAGAGAGTAAATCCAAATAAGAAAACCAAGCAAATCAAAAGCACAAGGATAAATCCATGGCAAAACTCACTGGGATGAAATTTGGATCTTTATTTTACTTCGAGATGAATATTTAATGTCACTTCACTCTTGGAGGACAGAGCTCCCTTTTTATGGAATACACACAAAGTTTTCTCTTAGAAACCCTAACTCTCCCAAAAAGCCTCTCCAAAAAGACTTTTAACCCTAAGCCACATCTCCCAGGGTAGGGGAAGGGTGGAACGGGGAGGGGACTGGAGGGAGGAGAGCAGAGAGATGAGAGATTCTGAGAGAGAGAGAGAGAGAGAGGGGTGGAGAGATGAGAGGAGAATCATTTTCTCAGACATTCGGGGAGCAACATTCAGAAGAGCAACGTTTGGGAGAGCAACTTTCAGAAGACAACGTTCGGGAGAGCAATTGAGAGACCATGTGGAGGTCATCCCGTTGTGTATGATGAGTAATTGACATCGGTTTAGGAAAAGTCGAGTTTGAGTCGGTTGGTTCGGACCTAGACGTTGCGTGGCGTAACGGGCTCGGTCGGACTTGGTCGAACCTAGTCGTATGGGTGTAGGTTGCATGATCTGATGACTCGACAGGTTTGATCTCTGTTTACGCTTTCATGTATCGAGCGGTGCTATTTGACGTGTTTCTTATCTGTGTGACTGCAGGACGTCGAGGTGGAGTCGTGGCGAGACACGAGGTGACCGGACTAGACGCAGGTGGCGTTGAGGCCAGAACGGTCGAGATGTGTCGAAGACGGCGTGAACTCGAGGTGGTTGCGAGTGGGAGACGAGGAACAAGTCAAGCTACCGGTGATGGACACGACGGCGGACGACGAGAGAACTCGGACTAGACTCGGATGGAGTCGGAGGTCTCGGTCGGTGTCGGGTGGACACGACGGGTAGCGGCGAGAGGATCAGGACTAGGCTCAAGGAGGAGTCAAGGTCCAGACGGTTGAGGTACCGGACGCGGGAAGCTTCCGGAAAGGCGCTTGAGGGGCAAATTCGGGATTTGACTCAAGCTTGAAGTAGGAGGCTGGTTTCCCTCCTAAAATGGGTTGACTTTGACCCTTGCCCCATGTGGATGAAAGGCTTGGAGTGGGCATGGTATGCCACTTCTTGATTTTCCATATGGGGGTGAGGCCTTGCCTTCAAAAAGAGGAGAGGGAGGCTGTAGTAAGGGCAACTGAGACATGAAAGGAAAGTGAGCTGAGCAGTGAGTGTCTCCCGTAGCTGGACTCTTGCTGTGTATTGTGTTCTCCCTCTCATATGTTCTTGAGAGATGGAGATTAATAGAGTTGGTTGATCCTTCTTGTAATTTCTTTTCTTGTTCAAATGTACAGGCGTACGGGAACTCCTTTGCAATCCTCTTGATACAATGAATGGAAATCTGAAGTTTTCAATTCTGAGCTCTCTGCTTTTGCTTTTCTAGGGTTTCTTGATTTCTCTTCATTCCCTTCATGAGAGAGCCTAAGATTTGATCTGGAGTGTCTTGTAACCATTGCTAATCTAGCTGCAAAAGCTCATGATCAAAGATTTAAGGATTGGAGAGAAATTTAGTTTTTGGTGTTGCCTCTGTAGGTTTTCATATTTTTGCTCAATTCTGAATTTCTTCCTCTCTTGATGAGTTCTTTTGTTTCCTAAGATCTTGTTGCTATTTAGTTCATGTTCTGGATCTTTTGGGCTAAGAAGTGGAGCTGAATCTCTTCAATTTTCTCATTTTGTTGGTGGTCTGAAATTTCTTCCAAGTGCTGTTTTCGATCTGCTGGTTGGTGCTACAGTTTTGGCCGAAAGTTTTCTGCATTTCTGCAATTTGGCTGAAACCCAAAATCTGCTTTCTTCTTTGCTGTTTTCAGCACCTGCTCGTTGCTGTTTTCAGCTACAATTTACTGCAGATTTCTTGTAGTATTTGTTCACTGCTGTCTCTAGTTTTCAGTCTTTGGTAAAGCAGCAAGCAGTAGCTATCTGTTTCAGCTCTTTGAGTAGCAGTCTCTTTGCTTCCTTTCAGCGTTGTAGCTTTTGTTCCTTTTTGTCCTTGATAGAACCTATTGGATCCTGCTTGTTACTCTAGTGAACACTCCCAGTACTCGTGCACGGTTGAAGTCGCTTTTCTTTTATTTCTTTTCTCGATCTTTGGTGATTTTGCATGCAGATCAAACGGCAATATTTTCAGCTGAAATTTTACTTGACTACTCTCGATTTATGCTGAATTTTTCAGTGTCGCATCGTTCCAAATTTCAGCAAGATTAATTTTAATTTTCGTGAGTGCTTTGATTTGCATCGTTTTGAAAAGCGTGTCGAATTCTCGGGGGCGATTTTAAAAAGAGAGCGACATTCACCCCCCTCTGTCGCCATTTCGGTCCTACAGCAACGTTTAGAAGAGTAATGTTCGAGAGCTGATGCCTATAAATTCGCTTCGCTTCTCTCATTTCTTCACAAGCTATTCAATCTCTCATTTCTTCAACATCCCTCTACACTCCCTATTTCTTCAACATCCCTCTACACCCCAAGTCCCCATTTCAACAACATCCCTCTACACTCCCTGTTTATTCACCATCCATCCACTACGCTACCAATGAGTTGGAGTACCAAGGAGCTCCTGAGCGATATGCAGAGGAGTCGAGGCATAAAAAGGGCAACAGGGCAACTTAGTGTAAGCTCCCGCCGTCGCTCCCCTAGTCCTTCTCTGGCTCTGACTCCCATTGATGCTTGCTGGCTCTCGCCAAGTTTGGATGACCGTCATATGGATGGTACAAAGGATTACAAAGAGTATCAGGGTGGTCCAGAGACAATGGGGAGTCCAGAGTTCCCTCGCCAGCCCGTGGACGACAACATTGATGGGTCTGGATGAAGGGCGAATTGCTGGAAACACATGACCTGAGGCCAGGAAATCCGAGACGGCAGCCGCGGACGACAACATTCGGTCTTGACACGAAGGTGAGGTGGAACTCAACATATATCATGTTAAAAAAGTTACAAGGATACAAACATGTTCTATCTGCATTTGTCAATGCTAACTCTCAAAATAATAAATTGTTAGTTACTAATTCAGGTTAGTAGAGTGCTAGTCGTTTTCGAGAGTTTTTAAGACCTTTTATAAAGCAATAAATGTTATATCTGGTCATATGAATGCAGTCTTTTTATCCTCTATTAAATGCAAAAGAAACATTTAATCTTCCATAACCACAATATATTAATCATCAACATTAAACCTTCCACAATTAACAATGTTTACATCCTCAACATCAAAACACTATCCATGACGGTAAAGTATTAGCGAATAAACCTTGTTTAACTACTTTAAACATCATCCACTACCACTACCAAATGCAATAAAACATATGTATGTTTTACTTCAATATATTATTATTTCTCACATGCATATTTGCTATCAACAATTAATATGTATATGAGAAAAGAATTTTATGCCGCAATCTCAACCCTTACCATACACAAGGGACGAATCTCATTCCACGACCACAACCACAATCCTCATACCATAAATAGCTCACATGAGCCAAATCCACAACACAACAATGAAACTGTAAATTCCACATTACAACTATGGAGTTGAATAATCCACAAAATATCTTCACCACAACATATTGCATATGGATGCAAATAAATCTTTCCACAACATATCTTCACCACAACATATTGCATATGAATGCAAAATGGCATATGGATGCAGTCATTCAAACAACAAATGAATGCATATGAATGCTTATCTTCCTTCCACTCTTTCCAAGGCAGGGAATTGCTTCCATGGAGAAGAGGTTGTACCGGTACGGTCGCGGCTAGGTGCGGCGACATCCACATATGCAAATAACATGCTATGATATGAATGATATGATAAATCATAAATCACATTAATTCATCCACAAGGAGCATTATCATGCTCTCAACATCTCCACATCCACCGCATATTTGTTTCATGTTCCACATTATAACATTAAACAGGAAATCCACATGTCTACTAGCAAAGTTAATAACATATCACTTGATCAATACTTGCTACTATCACCACAATTAAAATATCACGCAATCATGGCATAATGTATCAAATTACGATGATAATGTAAATTGCAAGTAGAATGAATAACAAGTTAAACGGTAGCAACCACCGCTACATTCACTTGCCTCAAACCGACGAAGCGAAGATCAACAAAGATCAAGAGTGCTCAGGGACAAGACCACCTGTCCACAAGAAAACTCTCAGCACACAACCACAGCATACAAGCACAACATAATAATTATAAACATCGCTAGAAACCCGAACCCGCACAACAATTCAACAAATTATCATCTGCAGCAGCGCTGCTTCACAATTTCGTATCTTTAAAAATATAGATCAAAATACAGCAAATGATATCTCTCTGGATTCAAGACTTAAAAACCTACAATTTTCATGCAGAACACCTATTTTTATTTTAATCATAGCTAGGAGTAATTTAATTCCCAAAACAGAGGAAGAACTCTGTTCTGGCAGATTGGGCAGCCGCGTTCAAACGCGTGCCCACAACAGCACAGGGATCTAAAAATTCTCAACTTTATACAACAGCTATATCTCTAAATTATCTACAACTTTCTCAACTACGGCCAAGGCAAGAAAATTCATTTACTATTTTTAAACCCCAGATTACCGTCGGACTGTACCAATCTGTCCGCTTGCCGGACAGCGGTATTACCGACTCCGTATATCCCAGATCCCACGGTATAAAAATTTGAAAAAAATACAGAAGATACATCTGGAAGTCCTCTACAACGTTACTTTTGGGAAGACCCGCAGGAAAATTAGTTTTCTAGATCAAAACCGCGAGACAAGCCGCGCTGCGCGAATAGATCTAAAATCAGCCCATGATTAAACTCTAATCGGACAATTAAACTATAATCTCTCATCATAATCCGTGCCAAGAACCCTAATTATTCCTAAAAACAGAGGATTTAGGATGAGAAAAAATTACCTAGATGAAGAATTTCCCTAATTTTTCCTCCTCTTCTTCTTCTTCTTCTTCTTCTTCTTCTTCTCCTTCTTCTCCTATCCTTCTCCTTTCTTCTTCTCCTTCCTTCTCTTTCTTCTCCTCCAATGGCAGCAGCACTTGGGGCACTTGGGGAGGGGAGGCGCCCAAGGGGTGGTGGAGGCTGGTTTGGGGTGGAAAAGAGGGAGGGGCCAAGGAGGGTTTATAAAGAGGATGCTAGGGTTTGGGAGGGTGCAGGCCCCATTTGGGGTGGGCGGCCCAAAGCGGCCGGCCCACCCCTCTGGACAGCCCAAAACATTCAATTTAATTATTTTAATTTATTTAAATTATTTTACAATGTTCTACAATTTATATTTTTTTCCTTCCCGCGATTTACCGAAAAACCAGCGATTCCGCGATTGACTTAAAATCTTATACCGTAACGACGTTCGGGATATTACAGGAAGAACAACAAGCGGATATTTCCTGTGCTGTCACATTTCGCACAGGGTGTTCTCCTGGTGTTGGTGTCCACCGTCTCTTCAAAAACAACGTTTAGCACAGTAGGAAGAATAATCAAAAAAAGGAGATCATCCCTCATGCCTAGGATGGTGGAGGCAATCACATGCGCCAAAGACTAGGAATTAGTTAAAGAGCGGCAATAGTATCAACTGGAGGATCCTGAAATCATGCAGACGTACGCTGACCTCAAACACACGAACGACCTAGACTTTGATGAGTAGATACTATGTACGCATGTTGTTATAGTTAGTATGTACATATATTATTACTGTACTCTTTTTCTTACTCAGGGAACCCCACTCTAGGGCGTAAGGTTTTTAACGAGACAATAACATTGCATTTTTAAAATATCAAGGAAATTCAATTATTTTATGAAATATTTACGTCATTGTGTACCCATATTTTTATGCAACTAATTCAATTTCAACTATTTTTAACATGACGGGTACGAGAGAAAGGAAGATGGAGGCCGCCGCCACCATCATCGCTGCCGCCTTCATCGTGTATAGTTACTTCGGGCTGGACTTAGGTTGGCACAGCACGAACGGCGGCACGGTGGGCTTTGGGTCGTGCTTGGACCTAACTGGAGGTGAGGCAGGCCAGCACGGCATGGCGGAATGACTGGGCCAAGCGGCACAACACGAATTGGTCCGAAACACGGCACGGCCCAACTCCTAGCTCTACTCAGGAGCAAGACAATTAAAATATAGACTTTGTACATGGCACTTTGGGGTTTGGATAGGTTCAGCACCCTGCATGACGAGTCAATAAAGTAGAAATAGGCTGGGTTCTTTTGAGCTTAAAATTGGTTTATGCTCGTACTATCTACAATAACTAGCTTTTAAATAGTGTGTTTTTTCAAGGCGAGGTCAATAGAAAAATTGTAATAAAAAGTGTATTGAGTTCAACTGTACCGGCTAAAATCTCATGCGACTATTTTTTTTGTACATACTACATCTCACAAATAGTAGAATTTAAATACCTAAACCATAAATCATAATCCATCAGCTTAAAAGAACTTATCCATAACAAACCACCACTGAGAGGTACTTAGGCGTCAGCTAGGACAAACACCTGCGCTCAACCTTAAAAGTAACTCAACATAGCGTTTTTCTTTGGGTCCTTTAGCCTTGCTTTTTCTGGATGTTTGGTCCCTGGTGGAGTAAACAGCAATCACTGAGGGAAGAAGCATTGTCCCCTTGCTGGCTGGCCCCCAACTGAGCTCTCCACACCACACGCATGCTCGCTTCTGCCTTCAGAGCTAGTCCCATTATTGTTCACTGTGGCTCGCTTGTGGCTAGGCAATGGCCTTCATGTGTGGTTGGGTCTATGCCCAACTCAACTCATGAGTACATCGCAGGGTCGTGGGAGTTGTATGTTATGTAGGTGGAGTTTAGGCATGCAAAGACTAATTCCAGGCCAGATACAGTACACGGCAATTATTGTAGCATTTGCTGCTATGGACGGAGCAAGGATTTACAAACAAGGAACCTAAATAAACTGTATAATATAATTATATTTGATATGATGATCAAATTACACTAACAATAATAAAATTCTTAAAATATACATAACTACAGCACAAATTTGCCAAAACATGTGAGGACCCGGGCCCTGCCACTGCAGACGGTAGCATTACTGTTCCTGATCCCAGCGGCAGGCAGCCAGGACTGGTTTCTGGCCAAGTCACTACCAATTTTCCTTGCCGTATTATTTCAGCTTGTACTGTTGTTATTAACCATCCAGGAACATAACGGGCCACCAAGTGATATTCAGCTTCACGAAAGCTTTGAGGAACCATGGTAACCGTAACTCTATTTAAATATAAATCGAGTATCGTTATATGTATCTATGTTGCACAGTCCATAGTCGAATTTTCTTTTCTACAGCGTGTCGTCAGATCGGACCCTCTGGATCCAATTGGGTTTGTCTCTACCCGGGCCATAGGACCGTGGGCTGGATATCTAAACCCATGGGCTACACTTTTGCAAACTCCTTTACGTAACAACTTTATAAGTGGTATTGGGTCTACTTCTCCTAAAAAACTAATCCAATAGGTAAAGACTCCCGCACACTTATAAGTTATGCTTCTTCCATTCCTACAACCCATGTGGAACTAAACCCAACCCAACACATGTCACATGAGGCAACCAGGGTTTTCAATACCGGTTTAACTTTTTCACCGGAGGAGACCGATAAAAACGAAATTAGCGATAATTGGAAATTTTCGGAGAATTTTAGGATGAAATTTTCAAACAAAATTTGAATTTCAAACTAATTTCGGTCGATAATCGACCAAAATTTTTTAAAACAAATTTCACAAAACAATTTCTTCTATATTTAATAAAATTCATTCAAACCAAGTTTTTCGAAACCGGTTTGCAATTTTACTAGGGGTGGCTGATACTGCCGATATTTCCGATAATCGGCCGATTATCAGAACCTGGAGGCAACACGTATAGTTTGCATACTTATTTTGACTAACTGCTTGTTGAAAATTTGCTACATATGTTGGTATATAATACCTAGGTATATATGTAGGGCTTGACATCACCCAAAATATAGAAAATCAAACACGCTTGCATTTCATGGTTTCTTTATTAAGCTTGGTCAAAGATGTGGGAACATAATGCTCATAAGTTCAATCATAGCACCAGGTTTGGAGTTTAGAGTCAAGAATAACCTAAACCAATGGCATTTCCAACGGATTACTGGTTGGGCTTCTCGCTTCACGCAGATCGCATACCACAGCCACACAGTAGATGGTATTAATTTTTTCCTTTTATTTTCGCAAGATAGCCCTTTCCGTTCTTTTAGACTAGCATTGTGCTGAACTCCCTCGATGATACCTAGAATCAGAGTTTTGATATTCACTTTCGTAGTTCTGCAGACTTACGTACTCAAGCTATTTTGCCAATTCTTTTTCCCTAGCAATTTTCTTGTGGAACTGAAAAATAGCATGGTGTTCAGTTCGGCTTATTTTTGGTGGCTTATGGTGAAAACACAGTGGTGGTGAAAAAAACATCAGAATGGTGACAGAGGCTTATTTAACATAATTAAATTTAAAAATTGAAAAATATAAAATTTGTTAGCCCATCACAGACAACGCAAACGAATACGGGAAAAAAGAACCGGCAAAAAAGCTCAAAAAAAATCAAAAATTTAGAAAAAGACGAAATTATGAATAGTACAAAAATAAGCCAGAAGCCAGAAGCTCAGGCCTTGAGCGGTCCTAAGGCATCTTGATCTGAATTGAGCGGCCTGCGTGTTGGAGCCCAATGATTTGACTAATTGCTGAGACAGGCAGAATAAAATAGATTGACCTTGTTATATTTGGCAACCGGTGGGTCTGCATCCAGGATTCCGTGATACATACTCCTCCAGCATGGAATGAGCACAATAATGGAGTACAAGCCTTTTCCCTTCGTTGCGTGTCTTTTCTTAATTTCTTATTCAGATCTGGAGTATTCTTTCGATCGAAGTGCATCTATATATGCTTAGCATAGGTTCCATTCATTCCCCTTTCTTATGTACGTAGTGTAGTGTGAAAACAGCAGGAGTATGGGGGGTTAATTAGTGGGATAGAGGGGTTGCATGATGGGTTCTCACATGAGAGCTTTCATGCAGACATCATTTTATCTTCCTCTACAAACAAGCATCACCCTCTCTCTCTCTCTCTCTCTCTCTAACTTAATTATTCTTCATCCTCCATGCATGCCTTCGCATGTTCTTGCCTACCTGGTTCCCTACACCGGCCACACCTTTTTAACCTCATACACGCGCAAATAATTATACTGTGTTCCCCTTTTTTTCTCAGAAACTGCAGCCACTGACATGCTGGTCCGTATATTTCATGTGTTCCATCATACCACCATGTATACGCAAGCGAGCAGTAGCTAGTGAGAGGTGCGACGCAGGAGCGGTGTGCGGCTGCATGCATGGCTTGTGGTGATCGAAGCGTGGGAAATTCTTGCGCTATATAAGCCGGAAGCTAAGTTGGTGGGAGGCATGCATGTCTTTGACTCTTTGTTTGCTCTTATGCATGCTTGCCATCTTTGATTCCTTAAAGCATCGCCTGCTTGCCCTTCCTCCGTAAGGGGTCGCTATCTCATCTCTAGCTTTCTGTCTCTAATGCTGTCATCTGCTTGCTTCAAATCATCCTTGGGCCATAAGCAGCAACGTGTTCTCTGCGGTAGGTGAGTTCCATCGATCACTGTTTTCCCCTTCTTTTCACATCGTTAATTAGCTAGCCTAATGCTGTCATCTACTATCGGTTGTCATTTCTTTTACTTTTTCTTTCTCCAGACAGGCATTTCTTTACCTGTTAGCTCAGTATACAACCAGCCTCGATTATCTTTTTACATATCCTTCTGAAGAAAATAATATGCTTTGCTTTTAAATTCATTTCTTCCCTTTGTATGTAAATGTTTTGATGACTGGTAGAAGAGCTACTGTTTTTTCCCGGAGGAGTAGAACTACCTTGCTCCTTTCAAGAAGTGCTCATGTGGTTAGCTAGTTAGATAGATAGATGATTATTCGAACTTCTTCTAAAATACTCTGGTTTTGAACTAAGCTGTTTCTTTCTAAACAAACCAATAATGAGTATGATCCAGGGTTAAATGTTTCGTTTTGAAAAAAAAATTCGGAGGTCATCGAGACAAAGAAACAACGAAATTTCGACCATTTCGTTCAAAAATTCAGACGAAAAATTCAATTTTTTGATGAAATTTAGATAGCTTTTGTCCAGCATGCATATCATCCTATATAGCTTTTGTCTATGCCCATGACCTATTGTTTTTTTTATATAAAAGAAGAATTAGCAGCTGATCAGCCGACCCCTACGAATGCATATTCACATCCATGCAAACAGAGAAGAATGATGTCTTGTCCTTCGGACCACAGAAGGAGAATGATTAGTCATCCTTCAAACTGGCTCTAATAAGATGAAGTCAACAATACTTACATCTACACTTCGCTTATTTCAATAAAACTTTGGTGTTCTTGTAGGATCTAATTAATGTGGCCAATCTCTGCTAGAACTGTGAGCTCGCTACTTCTCTTCATGGTAATTTTTTACTTCCATTCAGCAAAAAAAAGTGTTAGAAACATGCAATGGCGAAGCTAGAAAATTTATGTTGGATGTGCACTATTGTTGTTTAAAGATAGGGTAAACGAATGGCTATTAAGTGATTATCGGCTGGTCGAATGTTAGCATCGAGTAAACCATCAATGATCGGACAATATTAATATAGCCTATTTATTCATATATATCTTCAAAATTCTGTAAGTAAAATGTCTCATATAAAATACTCAATATTAGTTTTGAATCATTGTACTCATCAGGATGGTCACAGCGTCACAAGCAGATAAGAATCAAACACTTGATTTTTGACTTATAAGCTAAAGAAGTACCTAAGAGCTAAATAGAATAAAGTACTTTTGTACGTTCATATGGTATCACATAGGTAGAGAAAAAATATGCTAGAGTTTACAGGATCTAAACAGAGGGCATGAAATACAACTTACATCTAATTTACTAAAGTGTTATCAAATTGCATAGAAGTCCAAATTCAAATTATATTAAACATATAGCTACTAAGCACAAAGGGTATATGCATAATTTCGAAAACTTTAGGGATGCCAAGGCATGGCATACCTAGTAGGTTGGCACCGTAGCTAGCTCCGCCCCTAGAAATTAACATGTAAGGGATACGAAGTATGAACATCTTCTTAGCGTACGTACGTGGTGAAGTGTACTGAAAAATGCTGGGACGTGAGGGTTATCGCCAGAAAATGACATAGGATATATAAGGGACTGTTCTTTAACGGTTTCTAAAATCGGCTTTTGATTTTTGCTATAGTACCTAACTTTCAAATTGAGTATTTTCTTAAGACGAGATCTACAAGTTAATTGTAGTACACGTTAAAAGCCCAACATCTGTATCAACTAAAATCGTAAGCAAGTATCTCTCTCCGTAATCTCTGTCGCAAACAGCTAAAATTCAAAAATTTCAGTTATAAACCGCAACCATATCAAACAGGCCCTAAGATCGTCCTTATATTAGTTATGCCAATTCTTGGCTCCGTGTTCCACACAGGAAAACTTTTATCGACCGATTACTGGCCGAAAACTGGTTTGATCGGTGGCCTTTAATAAATTTTAAACTGTCTCTAAAATTTTGTTTTGCATGAATTTTATCAAATTTAGAAGAAATTTTTGCAAAAAATTATTTTCAAATTTTTTATTTGAAAATTTAGGCCCGATTTTCAGTTAACCAGCCCCTCCTAGTTAAAATTTAAAATTGATTTTTAAACCCTGGTTCACACATAGTTTCTCATTAGAAAATAGTCATTTTTGTGGTGCAAATTAAATGACATGACATTCAACAAATTTTATTTTTAATTTTTATTTGAAAATTTCGGCCTGAAATTTTCTGATTTTCAATCATACCAGCTCTACTAGCCCCTCCCAGTTAAAATTTAAAATTGATTTTTAAACCCTGGTTCCACACATAGTCTCTCATTAGAAAATAGTCATTTTTGTGGTGCAAATTAAATGACATGACATTCAACAAATTTTATTTTCAAACTGATTTTCAATCATACCAGCCCTTCCCAGTTAAGATTTAAAATTGACTTTTAATCCCTGGTTCCACATAGTCTCTCATTAGAAAATAGTCATTTTTGTGGTGCAAATTACATGACATGACATTCAACATTGGTATGGATGAGATGATTTTTTTCCTTTTTTAATGCATATATACATTTTACATCTCTCTTGTTACGCAAGCATGAGCACATCAATTTAATAACTTCATGTCATCTAATTTGTCAGAATGCTATTCCGCTTCAGGCAAAATACGTTTCCAAAACTACGTTGTAGAATCACAAGAAAGTAGAAATATCTAAATAAAAGCAACGATATATAAATGAGCATTAATTTGGTGTTTGTGCATATTGGCGTACTTTAACATATGGCTGTCAATTTTTTGTTGTAAGACCAACAGCTTATAATCACATAAGTGAAGAGCGTTACCAATTAAAAATCATACTTAATGAATTTTTTAAGTTCTCCATGACCATATTTCATATAGCAACATGGTGATCAAGTATATTTAGTACAATGTTCTGAAGCATGCATGTAAGCAGCACAACACTACACACATCATATTACAGTCTTATTTACGTGACATTATGCAACTCAGATTACTTATCTGTCGAATTGATATGATATGATATGATCATCATCATTATTATAGCTCCTCAAGATAATATTTATAGATGAGAAACTATCTTTGATCAATCGCACGTCACTTCCATGGATCAACTTGACCGCTTGATGTTGATGTCGAAGCATAATCAGTTGTCGCCTCCTGCTTCTCGTTGACCTGCAGAATGTCTCCTTCATCGGTATAATCTACACCCTTTGTTGCATCGTGACTAAGTTGAGATGCAACAAACTTGTCCAGAACTCTCCAATCAGTAGTGACGTGGTCGACCGCATGCTCAACAAGCTGAGCATGGTGGTGGGCATGGTGCACATTAATTTGGTGATCTGGTGATACCAAAAGAGAATGGAAGGAAGGGCTCTCTAGCTCATGAGGAATGGCATTGAGAACATGATTGTTAATTGGCACTTGGAATTGTAGCTTCAATTCCCCATTGTAGGTGTTGTTCAGCATTTGGAGGTGTTGTTCTTGCAGTGCCATGCTGTGGTGAGGAGGCATTCCGCTTCTCGGAGAAAAGGGCACATCTTCATCAACATACCAACAGGGTGCATCATGGTCTGAATCTCTTCTTGGTGTTGGCAATCTCTTTTTGAATACCCTGCATACCACCCACCCTTCTTCCTGAAATGTGAGGTTGGAAAATTAAGTTGTAAATAGTGAGCAAAGAAAACCAAGATGAAATTATAAATCATACTAGTAGATCTTGAAATTTGTAAAGTTTTTTTTTTTGGAAGACAAACTACAGAGGCAACAACCAAGGTTTAAAAAGGCGGCTGTAGATTTTAATCGGAAGGGACCAGTAGGACCGAAAACTTGGAATTTGGAGGATCTCGGGCCGAAATTTTCAAATCAAAGTCTGAATTGTAAACATATCGACCAAAAATTGGTTGAAAATATCGCCCAAAATTTTGAAACAAATTTGGGTAAAACTTTCTTAAATTTGACAAAATTCATGCAAATTAAATTTTCAAAGTTGGTTTAAAATTTTATAGGGGATCACCGGTTAAACCAGTTTTCAACCGGTAATCGGCCGATTATAATTTCCCTGGCAACAACACGTGCATGAGAAGCAAATATCTTTCGAAAGAACACAGTACAAAATAACCTCGCTCGGCATATATGTATCAGGTATCATTCAAAAGTCTGTTCACTAGCTAGCTTAGCTAGCTAGTTGTATGTGAACAAATGTACATTGGTTTGTAGTTCATGAATATGTTCATGCTTTTGACGAGGTAGTTTAATTTGCATTTTTAAATATAAACGGAGAACCCACAAGACCTTGCCAAGCCACAGTAAAAAATTAAGTTGTCAACATGCAGGTAAAGATGATTGCAATGAGTAAACACGGCAAACATGTACATGCACATGGGGCTAATTGAATACGATCGATAAATATGGATTTTGCCATTCTAATTTCCAAGTTAATATGTACGATTATTCTCTGAAATGAACAATTAACATATGCATATGTGTGTGTGTGTATATGTCCATGTCAATATTTTGTAAACTGTTTTAGGAAAACAGTAGAAAAGGATCCTCCTTTGTGTGTGCGCACACACACATTTATTTATCGTTTTCGGTGATATTTAAATAATAATTCTAAAATACTCCAATACGATTTGGTTGAAAAAAAATTATCGGAGTCCTTTGTTTTGCTATATAACCTTTTTCATATATAAAAGGAGTATATACACACAAATTATGCTATAAAATGTGGAATTTGATGAAATTTTATATAAAACTCACTTTGAAGTATCTTATAATCATCATTAGAGTATACTCAAAATAATAAAGATATATAATAACATCATTTAAGTGGTATATAAAAAGTGGAAGTATGTACTTCCAAGTGTATAGAATCATTTCTATATGTGTGTGTATGACAAGTGTTTAATGCACCATGTGCCTAGCTACCCAAATTAATATCCGTTGATGTGTTTTGAGATTCACGACGTTTGATATAGGCATCTTCATATACCTATAAAAAGTATATTTGAGATATCAAACTCTGAAAAAATAAACTCAACTTCAGTTTAACTAGTTTGAGCTAGTTTCATAGTATATACTCACTATAGTCATGTTAAATTCAAAAGTAATTCAAGCTAGTTTGAACTTAGTTTAAAACTTACTTACCATAAATATATAAGGGTATAAACATTTTTATATCCAAACTCTAAATATTTTATTAATTATACATGTGTATCAGACAGTTTTTGACGTGGGTGTCTAGGCACCCAAGTAAAAGTTTACATAAAAGCAAAATATGTGCATGTGTATTATTGAATGAAAAATTGGTTTTCGAACACTGAAAGTGCAAACATGTGTTGAGACAAAGAGGAAGGATAATTGCGCTTGCCTGGGGAGGACCATTCTCATTGGTCTCAAGGCGGTACTCGTGCATGATCCAATCAGACTTGTGGCCATTGGGAGCTCGGCCCTCATAGTACACTAGTGTCTTTCGCATGCCAACCAAGCTGTGCTTTGCATAGATGGGTTTGTCCCTTCCAGTAGCCTTCCAGAAGCCAGCCGCGGTTGCGCGGTTCGTTCGAGTCCCGGTTGGGTATTTTTTGTCTTTGTGGCTGAAGAAGTACCACTCGTCTTGCTCCTCAGGTCCTATTCTACACTTTTCTGTATATGTAAAAGATCGAGGAAAAATAGCAATGTTAATTAATCTTAATTTGATTGCTTGTACTGCCTGCAGTTTATGTATATATATATATGTATCAACGTACATACGTACCTTGGAGATCCCATGGCTCAATCTTGTACAGATCAATATCTTTTATGACGTTTAGATCAATCCTTCTTGAGGCCACCTTCTTGCGAAGGTAGTAATCGACGAGCTCTTCATCAGTTGGGTGGAACCGAAAACCTGGAGGCACCGGCGGCTGTACAGCTTGTCTACTGCTCATAGCTAGCGATCGATCGGACACGCGCGTCATGACCTGAAAAGATGTTTCAATATATATATATACGAGTCATGCATGTATGTAATACCATTAAGCATGCAATTGATTCAAAAGAAACATAAGGATCAGAAGCAAAAATCAAGTAATATATAAAACCGGCCGGCCGGTGTGTGTAATCAATATATCGCTGTAGGTTTATATATATAGTAGCTCCACATCTACTAATCATACTTGTCTTAGAAATTAGAATGAACTCACACTACTGCACTCGCGCGCGATCGAGAGTAAAATTTTACTCTGAGTTTGGGCGGCCGGGGACGCATGCATGTGATAATGGATGGGTGAAAGTGATAATGGATGGGTGAAAAGTATTGTCCCATTCTGTTCGGCTTATGTCTTATGGCTTATGTGTTACAATAACTAACTTTCAAACAGAAGTATCTTTTGAAGATGGGTCTATAAGTCGATTGTAGTACACACTAGCATCGATTTCAACTATATCGGTCAAAATCACATGCTAATATCTCTCGCGAACAGTCAGAATTCAAAAAATTAAACCATAAATCATAAGCTACAGTCCAAAGAACAATCCAATATATACTCGATCGAAGCAATTCAAGCATGATCATTTGCAGTGACGCATGCATTAGCTGCATGCATTACGGTGCTGAACAGCACCACTCATTGCCCCTTGTGGAATGTTGCCCTGCTAGTGAAAGCGTCTCTCATGATGTCCCTCGCTCTAGTATACAGCCAGCCTCTAGGTGTATGTATATATACTAGTGTGTGTAGTATATGTTGTGTATTTGCACTCGTACTGGGGTCTCCAATTAAAGTGCATGGTACTCATGCATGAACATGTATCTACATATCTATGATCATATGTGCTAGCTGGTTGGTTCTTTGATCAGATCTAAGCATAGTTTTTTGGGTATATGGACGTGCGTACATATAACGTTGTACAAGCACGGTCATGTGCATGGTGGCAGTAATATATGCTATACTTACAATAGAGCACACGGTATGTATGATCATGCCTTTTCAGAAGAATATATGTATGTACGCATACTTTTCTTAAAAGAAGAAAATACTTCAAGTACCTTAATTAACAAGAATAAATAGGTGTCATTCTAAACACAATGTCAAATATCATTGAACATAATCAACGTACGTATATATATGCAGCTGAATATACGTATGTATGATATATCACAACAACGTTCTCTCTATATATATGCAGCTGAAAATATACTAGCTAGCTAATCATGCGAGCATGCATAATATTAATTTCTATCCCTTAAAACATCTCTGCAGAAGACAACACCATTTCACAACTGCATGCATATATCGTACATATATTTCTATACATATATATGGGAAATCGGTATGAAAATAAAGATTGTATCATCTGCTAAGTTTGAAGTTGGATTAACTTTCTAAAAAAGTGATTGAGGTAGGGAAAGGATGAACATAAAAGAGATATCTGAATGTGATATCTAATTAAAAAGGATTTAAATGCATATAATCTTGTACATCAACATATAAATTTACAATCTTCTAAAAATATATAAATTTACAAAAACATATGTATATCTTTATATATGTTTACTACATACAATTTGTGTAGCTCAGTCCAGGAATGCTAGCTAGCTATTACTTGCTTCCACGGTCAAAAATTATCTTGTTAGATTTGCATATGAATCAAATAGAACATCTCTCTAATGCCATATAATAGATAGACTTCTATCTAAGGTTTTGTAGGACACATGTAACTAGTTTTATATATGCTTCAATGCAAGCCGGAGATATGACAAGAAACATAAGATCAAGAAATAGATCGAGAGATTTCGCAGAGAGAGAGAGAGAGAGAGAGAGAGAGAGAGCTGTATATACCTTTATTTGATCTGCAGTTTGGATTCAAATCAGTGAGATGTGAAGAAACCTGGTAGAAATCCAGAGATCTAGCTAGCAGCTACAGTAGCTAGGGGACAGAAATGAACTTTTTCTTCTCCGTCTTAGTTGCTCTATATGCACTCTCTCAGTCTTTCTCCCTAACTCATTATCTGGTTCAGATCCCAAGAAGAATGTCACAGAAGCACGTACAACAATACCAGCAAAAAATTGAAGGATCTCAAAAAATAACAACACAAGAAGCAGAGACGAATCAAAGTATATATGAAAAAATCACAGTAGCATCAGATACCTGCCTGCCTAGCATGAGCCACACATGCATGCAAATTGTTGACTAATTACTTGTTCCTCTTCCCTTTCCTCCTCCTGATCACAGGGAGCGGAGAGGAGAGGAGAGAGAGAGAGTGTTGCAGAGAACGGGAACGGGAACGGGGTTGATGAATGCGCAGAACTGGATTGATCAAAGGAACAAAAAAGAAACCAAGTGGATTGATTACTAAAGAAATGGAGCACAATCTATGGCTGCCATGAATACACAGGAGGAGAAAGCTGAAGGTAAAAATATTCCTACAGAGGAAAGAAGTCCGAAAGAAATATCTAAGGCAAGAGACGGATAGATGAAACGAAGAAGAGGAAGAGGAAGAGGAAGGTGCAGCTATAGCGAGGGTGAAAGAGCTTGCGAGGTAGAGAGGCAAGGAGAGAGAGAGAGACAAGCAGGCATGCAAGCTGATGGTGGTGAGGGGGAGAAGACGTAAGAGAACAGCGACCTTTGTCTAGTCTCCAATGTGCGTGGGACCCGCACACGCAAAAGGATCCGACCGCTCACCAAACAAATCCCCCTCGACCCATTGTTGCCTCGCGCCATCATTCCCTTCCTTTTCCTTTCTCCCTAATTCCTTCTTTAATCCCCTTAAAATCACCTGTCTCTTGCTTCACCCCTTACTCCTCAAGCTAGGAGAAGCAACATATAGAGATACTAGTTAGGTTCTGTTAGTATTTTGTCTTTGAGAGATTGCATTTAAGATATAGATGTCTTGGAGAATTTGGGATTTGATGATACATATAGTGAGTAAGGGCCTGTTTGGGACTGCTCCGCTTCAGTTTTTTTAACTCCACTCCCAACTTTGCTAGCCAAACACGTCAACTCCACAAACTCCACTCCAGGAAAAAAAGGTAGAGCCAGGGCCAACTCCACGTTTTTTATGGAGCTCCTCAAGGGGTACTCCAGAAACAAGACTTATATACCTCCTCGTAGAGTTGATGAAAAATTACCCACCACTGCCATTACACAGTTCCCCTCCGTACCGATTCGCTTCGATATGTTTTCCGTCGCCTGCGTCAAGCACGAGTACAAGCCCGCCGAGGCCACCAAGATGGACGGCGCCATCCAGACCGTCTACCCGCGCAAGAACTGGTCCTCCATGGTGCTCCCCAAGAACGTCGCCGCGCTCACCCCGGACGCCGTCAGCACCCAGACCGGCGCCTTCCTCCACCGCTTCGCCTGGCTCGACAACGACGAGATCGGGGAGGTGCCCTTCGCCTGGAACTTCCTCGTCGGCCACAACATGGTCGACCCCGCCGACCCGGCCACGCAGCCCAAGGCCATACACTACACCTCTGGCGGGCCGTGGTTCGAGAGGTACAGGAACTGCGAGTTCGCCGAGCTCTGGATCAAGGAGGCGGAAGAGCTCAAGGCCGACAAGGAGAAGCTCAAGGCCAAGGGCGAGCGCCAGGAAGTGGACGACGAGAAGGAAATGTGATTCTCTTCCCTTCTCTTGCTGCATTCCTGCAATGACGATTTGGCCCCAATTTTGTTTGTTTGCAGGCAGCATTCTGCTGTTTCTTGCCTTGGTGCATTCAACGGTGACCCTTCTGCTTGTTTCCAGTATATTAGGTGTCATCTTCGACTGTTTAGTGGCATTACAGTGAAGAGCAACATTCATTTTGATTCAGATGGAATTCTCATGGCGCATGCTGGCAAAATGGTTGGCAAAATGGGGGTGAAGACTTGGACTTTGCTCGCTTCGATCGTGATCTAAACTTTGTCCCGACAATACCCGAAAGATATAACAAATATGTAGCTCCATCAAATGGGTCTACTATGGAACCCAATGCTCCTACCATGGATGCATTCCGTGATGAGTTGGCAACCGCTATTTCTCTAGCTTGGAGCTAGAATTATGTATCGGAACACTTGCATTCGTAGTCATTTTGGTTTAAACTACTTTCATGTTATCTATGGACAATTATTTGTATTCGAATGATGGACTTTGTTAATTATCTATCATGCACGTTGCAATTTATGGGACAAAAGGATAGAATTATTTGACCAAAATATTTGTTTTTTGGTTCTCTCGAATAAATTAATTGCGATTATAATATTTTACATCATATTTCAATTGGCAACAAAAAAATTTCAGTTACATATGCTCCGCAGACATCAAAACATACACCAAACATCATTCAGGGGCACATTGGACCTTTCTCAGGGAAACCTCACATTCCTGGAGCTGGAGCTAGCTGCGTGCCAAACAGGACCACCTGCTCCAGGAACTCCACAGTGGAGCTGCTCCATGGTGAAGTTGGTGGAGCGGAGCTGAAAAAACTGGAGCGGAGCAGTCCCAAACAGGCCCTAAACCATTGGATATTTGCAAAATTGTCGATTCATTTAATAAGCTCTCAAACCCACCTGAATTTGATCTATCCAAGCCCCATCACCCAACGGTAGAGTATATGTGATTGCACTCAAAATAGATATACCATACATATTCTCTCGCATATTTATACCTATAATAGTTTGGTAGGTTAATTAGTACCCCCTCTAGCTAGGGTTTGTGCTCTGTAGTTTGAAGGCTACTAGTACGAAAAGAACCGGAGGAATGTATCTCCAGGTAGGGATGTAAAGGTGTCTAGGCGTCTAGCTACCTCCGAGATGTAAGAAACAAGAAAAAAGAGTAAAATGCATCATAAGTAAAACAACTTATAAGATGGGTGCAAATAGATTACACAACTATAAATTAATTTACTTATGTATGTCACTGATTTTGTTTAAATGATACATCAAGGTACAAAAGAGAAGCTCAGGATCGTGTGGTTCATGCATATATGTCCCCTCCCACAGTAGACCCCTCAGTTATTTTTGTAACAATTGCTAACAAAGCAAGATCACTTTTTCGAATAATTGCTCACAGAACAAGATCACTTCTAGTCAATGTTTTCAACTATATATCTTGGCTAAGTGTAGCTCATGAGTTCATTATATCAGTGTTTTTGAATGATTGTAATGTGAGTATGTCTAATTATTGAAATAGCTAGCTTTTCTCAAAAAGTATAGTGAGAAAAACTTCCAGTGGGGTTATTAATCCCTCGATTAATTCTAGTGGAGTTTTGACAACATTTTAATGTCCCTCGGTTGATTCCCCGCACCACTGCCGCTCGTGCACCCTCTCCACCCACAACCCATGCCCTCTCCACCCACAACCGCCAACGCCCTCTCCCCCTACGAGCGCCAACCCCCATGCCTCTCCACCTCACATGTCTCCCCTTCAAGCCAAACAACTCACACTACTATAGAAAAGGTTATTACAAACTGTTCAAAAATATCATCACAGACGATTTTATGAGTCGTCTGAGTTTATGGGTCAGTAATGATATGAGGTTACCATAGACGGTTTTCAAACCGTTTGTGATGCAGACTACCATAGATGGTTGTGAACTCAGAACCTTCTATGATAGTTGATGAAATCGTCTGTGATAACTGATGAAATCGTCTGTGATATCTCATGTATCACAGACAGTTTGTAGATGAAATCGTCTGTGATAGACTATGTATCATCATGGACGGTTACATGCTACATATAAAATCAGTACATTTACACTAAATATCCCTGATAGTAAATATGCAAATCCAACAATGAAGTCAATTATCATAAATCAATTACTTGACAAGGAAATAAGTAGTACATTTATATCTACATATACATAAATCATCAACCTAGGATCTGCCAAAAACAGCATATAAGTATGATCTTCCAAAAATAGCATCTATCTAGAAATGCACTCGTAATCTTTTTTATCTTTAGCAACCCAAAAATCACATAGATGTTTATCACAAGTGATTGGGGCAAAACTGAATGATCGAAACAAGAATGCATTAACATATGGCCACCAAATTTGTTCTAACAGCATATGAAAGAAGGAATCATCAAGCAGTGTATTAACTATTAACAAAGTACCAACAAGAATCAGTAAATAGGAAAACAAAGGCAAGAGGGAATTGGTTCAACCTAGCAGAGAAGCACTTAAAGGAGGCATTGGATGGTGTTGTAGAAGATGAAGCTAGTGTTGGGCTCAAGGAGGAGGTGACATGTGCTCCGGGGAGGGGAGGAGGTGGGCTCAGGGAGGAGGCATGCCAGGCTCGGGGGAGGAGGGGTGTCGAGTTCGGGGAGGTGGTGGCTTGTGCTCGGGGAGAAGGCGACAGACCTAGGGAGGAGGCACGTCGGGCTTGGGGAGGAGGGTGCCAGGTTCGGGAGGTAGCAACTCATGCTCGAGGAGTAGCGGCAGGCTCGGGAGGAGACACGCCGAGTTGGGGAGGAGGGGTGCCAGGTTTGGGGAGGCAGCAACTCATGCTCAAGGAGTAGCGGCAGGCTCAGGGGAGGAGACACGCGGGTTGGGGAAGGAGGGTGCAGGTTCGGGATACATCGGCTCGTGCTCGGGAGAAGGTGGCGAGCTCGAGGGAGGAGGCATGTCGGGCTCGAGGAGAAGGCTCGGGAGAGGAGGGAGAGTTTGAGTGAGGCGGCAAACCCTAGAGTCTAAATATAAATAGGGTAGGACAAGTAGAACCGTCTGTGATAAACACACATCACGGCTATATCACAGATAGTTGGTTAGTATTAAAAACCATCTGTAATAAGTATCACAGATGATTCTATAATATAACCGTCTATGATATACGGTTGTATTTTAAAAACAGACTATGATATGCGACTATATCACGACGGTTGTATTTTAGAACAAACTGTGGTATGTGACCATATCATAGACGGATGTATTTTAGAACTGTATGTGATACGTATCACAGATAGTTTGTTCCACTAAACTACCTATGATAGTTCCTTATATAGCTAAAAAATATTTTATTTTTCGACTAGCCTTAAGAGTAAATATGTATTACTTAATTATTTTTTACGGTCAGTAATACCGTCATGTTGTTATACTGAGACCGTTTACATATATAGAAGACAGTAAATACAAATTCAACTGTTTTTTATTTTGTATTTACATATAGCCAAACGGCATGGCTAGTCACTTCTTACAAAGATTAAAAAAATAGAAACCTAAATAATCAAATTTTTTCTAGTGGCGGAGGTAGCATGCTATCTCCGTCTTCAAAACTTCGTAGGTGACGTCGTTGGCATCGGATGGTTCGGGAGCATCAGTGAACGAAGACTGAAATGCGTCCACCTGTTGATGCGCTCGTTGGAGTATCTTCCGAAGACCCTCCTACTGATGAATCAAGTCGAATTGAGCGCATACGCTATCTTCCCTTACTTGAGGGGTCTCGGCAAGGTTGACTCATTCGCCCGCCGCCTCAACTAAGTAGTCCAAGAGATGGCAAGCCTTGATGCGGATACGCACACGCTTAGCACTTTTCAGGCGAATACATTGTTTAATTGGAAAGAAGTATTGAGCCGCATTAAATATTGTCAGGTGAATTTGTTTCTAAAGGAGTTTCTTTTAATTGATGATGAACTTGGAATACTACGTCATGCTATTATTTTACGTATTCTTAGGTATGATTCATGTGAAGAATTGGGAGAGCAAAAGGGAGGAGCACAAGGACTAAAACTACAAGTTTTGGATAAGATTTACAAGCCAAATTCGGACCTCCCACGTCCTCAATCCAATTCAAACTCGGATTCAACTCAGAATTCAATTCGGATTCGGTTCGGGACAGCCTGACAGGCAGTTACTAAAAAGGCCATAACTTTCACAAACGGAGTCCGATTCAGGTGTTCTTGCACTCATTGGAAAGATAATTTCAAGGGCTACGCAATGGATCTGGCCCGACCTTCAAATTCGTCACGGATAAAAAGTTATGACCGAAACATTGTGACGGTTTAATTTTAGGTTTTTCCTTTTGTGTGAGTTTGTTTCCAAATACATGTAGGGATGTGTTGGAGTTTGTTTAGGACCTCTTGGCCAGCCATGAGGTGGTCAGGGTACAATATATTAAGGGTTAGACCCCCATTGTAAGGTAGACCACGTTTGAGAATAATGAATCTACTAAAGTTTGTTCAAGTTTAGCATTGTTGCCTAAGTTCCATAGGGAATTAGGAGTGATTTTCTTCAATCAAGATCGTTCAGTCTTTCCGTTGGGAATTGGGTGCACGATAGATCTTCGCTTGGTGGTCGGCGAAATCAACACGAGTGTGTTATGGCGGATTAAAGAGTGTTCGTCCCTTGCATTGGCATTGGAGGATCATTACGATTCATCAAGGCTCCCGTGAGTATCCATCCTACGTCGAGAAGATCGGGCGACCCCGTATCAAGCCTCCTGGAGATGTACAACATCGTTGTGGAGAACCACGTCGATGGCGAGGTTAGCTCACCGGAAGTGGAAGACCAACCGGAAGATGACAGAGATGAGTGTCACCTGCTCCAACAAATCCTCAGACATAGGAGGGAGGACACTATTGTCATAGTGTCCTTCCATAGCATTGTCAGTGTACGGCTGGCAAGGTTCTCATACAGGATGCCCAGATAGTCCATCAATGCTGGCGACAAGTAAGAGTAGGGAGCCATTTGTTTGTACTTGAGAATAGATCAGCGATATGGGGATTCATATTCGGTGGTGGATGATCATTTTTATAAAAACAAGAAATAAATTCGATATGTGAGACGAAGAGACGCATCGGGGAGCCGAAACGAAGTGACACATCGCGGAATCGAAGCGTCATTCATGCAAATAAGAGATACACATCACAGACACTTCCAACCATAAACTGTCTGTGATATATAATTATCATAGACAGTTCATATTAATAACCGTCTATTGTAATATCATATATGGTTTTAATTAAAAATTGTCTGTGACGTCTACAATTATCACATATGGTTATCAACAAGAATTGTCTGTGATAATTACGTACCATAGATGGTTCTAGCTATCGCTAGTAACATAGACAATCACGCTTGTAAAATTATCTGTGATAATTACAACATGGACGGTTTCTCATAAACCGTCTGTGATAAGACGTCTAGTATAGCTTGTTTTGTATTAGTGCCACCATATGCACGTGGCGCTACTCCTGATGGTCGAAGTACTAGTGCCGCCATTCGTGCACGCCAGCCAGATCGTCGGACCCTCCTCCAGGTGCCGCGCTCAAAGTGGTTGTCGCTTTCTTCATAAGAACAGGGGATGGTTTGGCCTAACTAATGGAGAGGACAAAACCCGTGCGCTCTTTGCAATTTTTTCCATGCCAAGCCTAACACACAGCCTTGAAGCACGCTGAAAGTATAGCTAGCAAAACATCAATGCCAAATGTGCCATCACGGCTCTTTTTGTACCTTGTTGCATCACTTATACAAAATCAATATCGTAAATGAGCAAATTTACAGTGTGTGACCTACTTGCACTACTACAAAAGAGGCTAAATCGACGGCTACATCACGAGCGGTTCATACGGAACCGTTCGTGATATTTTCCTGACGGTTTATAATAGAAACCGTGCGTGAAAATCTAGACAACCTGACGCGATTACGAACCGTCGTCAAATTACAGACGGTTCGTAAAACGAACCGTCTGTGATAAGCGAGACAACAGAGACGGTTCATTTTAAGAACCGTCTGTGAAATTTCACAGACGGTTCTTAAAACGAACCGTCTGTGATAAACTGGACAACACAGACGGTTAATTTTAATAACCGTCTGTGGTAATCGATCGATAACCAATAATTGGTGTATACCCTGGATTTCGATCTCACCCGTCCATTCTCTCCAGATCGAATGACAGGCACCATTCCTCCCACTGCTCGGCCCTTATTAATAACTCCACATCTACATTTCCACCGGTACTAGTCACGGGTGAGTTCATCCACTAGCATCTCCGATCCTCCGCTGTGAGCTAGCGCGCTGTCTGCCAAGACGGCGGGAGGCTAGACAACACACTCTTGCCGTAAGTGTCGTAAGTGTGTCTTGTTTAGCCTTACCGTCGTGCCATGAAGGGTTCGTTAGCTTGTTATATCCTGTAACAAAAAAATTTGCTTCTCCCCTCCGCTATGAGCTAGCGCCTCCGTCATGACACGGCGGTCACATTGGACAACACACTCTTGTCGGCCGTAAGTGTCGTAAGTGTGTCTTTTTCAGCGGCACCGTTGTGTCATGAAGGGTTCGTTAGCTCGTTATCCCGTAAATAGATCCGAATGTGTGTTGTTGTGTTTCCGTGTGCATTTGCTTGTTTTCAAAGGGCATGTAACAAAAATTTGGACACCGCTCGTGGCGGCGTCGGAGAATACGAGTATCACGAGGCGGTTGTTCTTGATGAACCGTCGTGATACTAAAGTATCACAGACGGTGCAGATTAAAACCGCCTCGTGATAATCTGGAATTATCACAGACGGTTTTTTATTACAAACCGTCTGTCATAGTAACAACCAATCAAATTAAATGCAGACAGGGATCACAAAATAAAAGGCAAATTTATTAATTTCAATTTGAGGCAATTTTATTACAAATGTCGCAGAGATAAAGAGATTGCCGATTCTAATCTTACGGGCTTCAGACGCTTCTTCTTGAATTTGGGACATGGAGGAGCGCCACGAGTTCTCGAACGCCGTTAAGATCGTCCTTGTCCTCGGCACTTCCTCCAAAGCATTGGCAAATGATCGATGGCGTCGTCATAAGCTCGTAGAGGATAACATGATAAGATTCCTCGAATCGCCATTTACGCTTGGCGGCAATGCTATCCATCAATCTCTCCATTGCCACAAATGCTTCCTCCGCTTTGTGCACATTGTAGAGAAGAACGAGGTTAGCGGTTTCCCTTTCTGGCGGAAGAAAACACCTCCGTCGACGGCGGATGATGAGGTCCGGTGACGGATGGAAGGGAGTCGAGGGAGAGCGGGCGTGGCGGAGGAGCGATCTAGGCGTGGATTATTGGCGCTGTGTAAGGTTACGGCGAACAACTCATAATGGATAGATGAGAGGAAGGAGATCGTGAAGAGCACTAGAATCCATATTAATTGGTAGCTAGTAAGAACGATGCGTAGGAGATGTGCGTGATCACAAGAACAACACGATGAGAGTGTACGTATGTAGAAGACCCGCGCATATTTAACCTTCAAAGACGCGGTTCGTATACCAAACATTAATGAAATAGACGCTTCAGATAACGAAGGAGATACGTTACGAAACAAGAGATACGTTCGACTTATCATGACGGTTTTAATAAACAACCGTCGTGTTGAGGCGTCATGACGGTTTTGAAAAACAACCGTCGTGAAAAGTCGGTTATCGCAGACGGTTTTGAATAAACAACCGTGCGTGAAAGTTGCTATAGCGACGGTCTCGACAAGCGGGGCCAGCCGTCGGCCGGTGGCGCGTTAGTGCGATCGGCGGCAGGTGGGACCACGTGTCGCCGACGGTTAATGGAAATAGCTCGACCTCGGTGCTGCGTGGCGGGGCTCGAACGCGCCGAGGGAGCGGGGAGAAAGAGATCGCACCGATAGCCGGGGTTCACTCGGTGTTGCTTACTCTATAAGGGTAATAATACCCTTTGAGATATCTCGGGAGGCGGGGCGTGAACTATCACAGACGGTTGGAAACATGAACCGTCTGTGGGACTCATCGACCGAGCGGTTCGTCATCACGAACCGTGCAGTGAAAATTACGACTATAACAGACGGTTCTATATATGAACCGTCTGTGATACGCTAAAATCACAGACGGTTGGTATTAAGAACCGTCTGTGATATTGTTGACTTCACAGACGGGTCGTATATAGAACAGTCTGTGATAATTCACAGACGGTTATTAATACGAACCGTCTGTGATATATTGATTTCACAGACCGTTTGTGGTTGGAACCGTCTTTGATATTCTGCACCATATTAATTACTGGGCGTCGACACAGTTCTGTCGTCATTATTGCACTGCATCGGTGGAGCAAGGCGGCCGGCTTTAGGGAGTTCGGGGTGAAAACATATCGTCGTCTTCTTAGTGATCTGATCAGAGGTTAGTACTCAATTAATAGCTTAAATCTAGCTAGCTAGGTTTAGAAAGATGTTGTTAGTTTGCTCGATTTCAGAATGGGTAAGTACTGGCTAACATTCTTTTAATTTGTTACTTGTGTAGCGTAGATGGACCGAAACTGGATGTACATTGAGAACCGTGTGAGTGAAGAGTACATCAATGGCGTGTCTGCATTTAGAAGAGCGCCGAAATGGATATGTTGAAGAAGGGATAGCATATATGTCTTGTCTATGCATTGATTGTGATAATCTCAAGATGTTTGGCAACTCGGTAGATTGAAGCTCACTTGATTGAAGGGGTTTTAAAAGGGTACAAATGTTGGACTAGTCACGGTGAAGAGAAGAGTACATAAGAAAGTAGTAATGACATAGTTGAGGAAGACAACAACGATATGTCATTTGTGGACTGTTCTTTCGATCATGAGGATAAGTCACAGGATGACAATCTGGATCAGATGTTACGTGATGCAGAAGGGATCTATAGTGAGAGAGAGTTTGGTAAATTCGAGGGCTTGATGGAGGACTCGGAGAAACCTTTATTCTCGGTACGCAAGCCGCAATACGAGGTTGTCATCGGTTCTAGAACTGCTGAAATTGAAGGCAAGCAATGGTTGGTCCGACAAGAGTTTCACGGCATTGTTAGGTCTCCTAGCGGACATGCTTCCAATTGGAAATGTGTTGCCAAGAACCACCTACCAAGCCAAGAAGATTCTTTGTCCATTAGGAATGGAAGTAGAAAGAATACATGCATGTCCGAATGATTGTATCTGCACAGTAAAGAGTATGCTAGCTTACATGTTTGTCCGTGTGCAAAGCATCCCGATACAAGCGTAAAATGACTCGATGATGGGAAGGGCATTGAGGTGAAGCAAGGACCTCTGCTAAGGTGTTGTGGTATCTTCTGTAATCCCCGTTTGAAGCGTTTGTTTGCAAACCGCAAGGATGCAAGATTGATGCGTTGGCCGGGAGCGCGTAAGAAAGATGGAATGATAAGACATGTTGCTGATTACGCCCGGTGGAGGAACGTCGATAGGATGTTTGTAGATTTCGTGGAACCGAGAAATATAAGGTTTGGGTTGAGTACGGATGGAATGAATCCTTTTGGTAACATGAGCGTGAGACATAGCACTGGCCCGTGACTCGTGCATGTACAACCTTCCTCCTTGGTGTGTATGAAGCGGAAGTATATTTTGATGTCACTACTTATCCAAGGGCAAGCAACCGGCAATGATATTGATGTGTTCCTAGCACCATTGGTGGAAGATCTTACAATACTATGGAGCAGCGTACATGTATGGGATGCGGACAAGCGAGAGAACTTCACTTTACGCGCCATGTTGTTACGCACCATTAATGATTTTCCGCCCTTGGTAACTGTCGGGGTTGAGTACAAAGGAGCCAAAGCGTGTCCCTTGCTTAGATTATACCGAGAGTATGTGGTTGAACAACTCTCGTAAAGCTATGTACATGCGTCACCATAGGTTCCTTCAAAGTATCACCCATACCGCAAGATGAAGAAACAATTTGATGGAAAAAAGAGGATGACTCGGTACCAAAACCTTTCGTGGAAAGAGGTGTATGATATGGTCAAAGATATAAGCGTTGTGCTTGGAAAGGGACGTAAATTGAGGAAGAACATATGGAAAAAGAGGTCGATATTTTGGGACTTGCCTTATTGGGAGCACTTAGAAGTTCGCAATTGCATCGATGTTATGCACGAGAGAAGAATGTATGTGACAGTTTGATTGGTCTTTTCTTGAATATTCACGATAAAACAAAGGATAGTGTTAACGCAAGGCGTGACTTGGTCGCTATGAACATTAGGACCGAGTTAGCGATTGAGACCGCTAAAGGCCGACGTACCTTCCCCGACTTGCTACACTCTATCTAAGTCCGAGAGAGGCGAGCGTGCAGGTCCTTACGTGGTGTGAAAGTTCCATCCGGTCCTCCACCAACATGAAGAAACTTGTTTCCATGGAACATTTGAAATTAATTGGCATGAAGTCTCACATTGTCATGTGCTAATAACACAAATGCTACCGTTGCAATTAGAAGTATTTTGCCGAACAAGGTTCGAGTGACAATCATAAGGCTATGTTATTTCTTTAACGCAATTGCTCGAAGGTCATTGATCCCGATGGACTAGATGCTCTGCAAACCGAGGTGGTGACAACTCTTTGTCATCTAGAGATGTATTTCCTCCATTATTTTTGATATCATGGTCCATCTCATTGTCCACCTTGTGAAAGAGATAAAAATATGCGACCCGTGTTTCTCGTCATATGTACCCTTTCGAGAGGTACATGGAATTCTCAAGTCCTATGTACGCAATCGATCTCGACCGGAGGGTAGCATCATCGAGGGTTATACAACGAAGAGGTCATTGAATTCGCATTGACTACATGGCTCAGGTCGAGCCGATAGGTGTACCTCTATCTCGTCACGAGGGGAGGCGTTGAGAATGTTGTGGATGAGGAAGAGTACAATCAATTTGATGATTTACCTCCATTCGGAGACAGCATCAGGCTCGAGGAAGAACAAGGAGATGAAGCAAGCTATATGCGTGTTGATCATCGTGAAGGGCTTTATTTAAAATGAAATAGCCAAGTGTAATACATATCTCTACTACTTAAAAATTGGAGTTGGTGGCAGTCCGTCCGTCCTCCCCATTCCAACCGCGACGAGCCGCCGACTTGTGGGCCTGAGGGCCTCGGTCTCCACTCACGCGTTCGCCTGTCTTGATCCCCTTCCTCCATCCCGCACCGCACCCCTATCCTCTCTCCGTTCTCCGCCCGCCGCCACTCCACTCGCGCCCGTCCCACTCCGATCGGCGCCGCCACGCCGCCGTCCTCCGTCCCGCATCGCGCCTCCTCCCAACGCCGATCTCCCGTTCTCCGACCGCGCATCCTCTCCACCGCCGTTTCTCTCTCCCGTTCTCGCGCCGCCACTCGCTCGCGCCCGTCCCACTCCGATCGGCGCCGCTAAGCTCGCCTTCCTCCATCCCGCACCGCGCCTCCTCCCCACCGCCGATCTCCCGTTCTCCGCGCCGCCACTCCCCGCGCCATGTCTCCTTTCGGATTCGTCTCCCCACCGTCCCGATCGGCGCCGCTGCTCTCCCCTTCCTCCAAGCCGAAACCGCCCATCTCTCCTCACCGACGGTGGCGCAGCTTCCCTCCCACCAGTACTCTCCCCGTTCTCCACGCCCACTATCCCTCCCTGTCTCTCCCGCTCCCACCATCCTCCCCAACTCGCCTGCCGGCCCCCGCCTCGCCCCGCAAAGCCGCCGCTCATATTGGGTGGATCTGGTCTGCCTCGTCCAAATCCGGCCAGATCCGGTGAGCTAAGCCACGTGAGATTCGGTGAGCACCCCCACTTCTAAGGCCCCGCTGCCCACAGTCCTGACCTGGTGTGCATCAGCTGAGAGCAAGGTGGGGTCAAGAGCATCTGCAGCCGCAGCAGTTACAAAATGAGGAGTTGGTGGTAGATAGTGGCATGAGATTCGGCAGTTGCCAGCGCCAACGTGGTTGAATGACAGTTTCATGTAGGTAACACCTTCCTTATTCATTCATCTCGTTCTCCTTCTTAGCTTCTTCTGTTGGGTGCTTCTCGGTCTTGTTACCTGATACTGTATCTTGCTCATATATTGCAAAATCACTGGTGCTTGAGTCTCCAATGTGAACAAGAATTCGAAGGGAACATCTCCTATTGCATTTCTTTGCTACAACAGAGGCAAGGTGAGTACCACCACATTATCATTTCCCTTCATGTGAGTTCTGTTATGTTAGGGATGTTTTCATGAATATTCCTGTTAATCGAGCTCCACCTACGGTCATCGTATATCCTCCAATTTCTGGCATGGACATGCATCTCTGCATTCTCTTGCTTTCTTGCCAATATGCTACAGATTGTTTTATTACTTTTTCAATGGAGTTAACTGTTATTAGGCTTGGTAGTTTACGGTTGTCTTTCATTCTATGAATTCATGGTTGTAGTTCTCTATTCGTGCATAGTTCTACCCCACCACCGAACAATCATGTGCACATTGCGAAGGTGCTTTCCACCCTAGGCAGCAAGTAATTACAAGGTTTAGGGTATTCGGTAATAAGACAATGTAAAGGCAGAGTTGTTGACTGACACAGATCACACAACATCATAGCATGAGGAGAACTGAAAGGATAAATACATAAGCATTAAGCTATTCATGTGATCTGTGCTTTGATATATGCTTGGTATTCGGTAATAAGACACTCCTTTTGACGATTCATATGTCATGTTGCAATCCTGTTATGCAGTGAATATTATGTTATTACTCTATAGCTATAGAATTTTACTGCATTAAGGTAGGCTGCTTATGTTGAACTTCGATACCATGTTTCTAGCAGTTGTAGTATTTTATTTGCTGCTTCCTAATTGCTTTGCAGGTTATTTGAGAAACAATGTGTAGTTCTGGAAATACTTTCTAATTTTTTCTTTTGGTTATGCTGAACTTCTTGTAGGAAGCTTGGAAAGGAAAAGGTTTACATTCATCTTCCTCTCCTGATTGCTGGTACATTTCTTTATTAGTGTTTCGTAACAGTCATACAATAGGAACAGTCATACAGTGAGCTAAAACTTGGAGCATAAGTGAGGTAATGAAAAAAAAACAGTAAATGGACTTGCACATCCTATGACCTTTCAATAGCAAGTACTTTCCAAATAAAACAAAGTAAAGCAATATATCAAAGCTATCAAATATGTAGGGTAACTAATAAAATGATTGTAAAGCGCAAAGGAGAAACATGTGGTGCAGCACACTTCATTGAATAATAATAAAAAAAAGTGGTGTGCATGTCCATGCACATCTAGATCAAGTAATTTGCTGGTAAATGGACAAGATATTAGATTAGATCACAGACCTTAAGATTATACTGAAATTGATCTTTGTGACAAAAGCAGAAAAGTCTTGTGACATTAAAAGTTTAGCTTTGATCATTGTAACAGAAACATGTTTATCTTGCAGTAGACATTTCAACCTTTCATCCTTCAATCCAAATGTTAATTTCTGTTCACACAGTGATACATACTATCAATCCAAATTGATAGTATGTATCCCTTAAGGCAGGCAACTTAAATGCTGTTTGGTTTGTTTTCCAACCATAGGCAGAGACTGTGAGCTGATTATTTGGTTTGTTTGATGATAATTTTGTGTACTGGTTCTTTTCCTGGCAGGTCATATAAAGGTAAAGGGTGGGAGATATAATTAGGTTCATGAAATTTCTGTCTTTGAAAGGGAAGTAGTAAGTATGCAATATCTTGCAATGGCTTAGATGAACTGAAATATTATGTATGATTTGCCATGGGCTCACCGATAAGTTGAGGCCATCCGATGTGATCATTTTAGTGATTTGGCATTTGCAGCTAGACTCAGTGCATGAATTTGTTTGCAGATGTGCTTACCAGCTTATTTACCCTGGATATTTTGTTTGGAGATGTGCATGAATTATTTATAGTCCACCAAAATTTCCCCTGGATATTTTGTATTTGGTAGATGAATTCATGTAACGATCAGATTATGTAGATTGATACCCTACAATGTCATACGTCGATATCATACTTGTAGTTTTCATAGTACTAAAACTAATTTCTGCCTAATGTTAATTTCGGCCTAACTTGTTCTTAGTATACAGAGCAGGTGAAAATTACTATACTATAGTAAAAGCAGGATCTCCAAAAAAATCCCAATTGAATCAGAATATGAAAATTGGGCTACAATTTTCCACATTAGTGTTTTGAGAAAGGCATAATACATTCAGTAACAAATCTGAACCTCCACCCAAACAGATATTTGTATGAATTTGGATCACAATCAAATAGCTCTAAGCAAATAGACCACACATTTGTTAATATGAAATTCATTGAAATTGAGCAACATATGGATCATCAAGTATTGCAACATGCGAAAGAATACAGAGTTCAGAAGACTTTGACCCACTAATGCTGATATTTTTGCTGATATGTGTATTTCACATTCTAAAAACTCTTGATAATTGAAGTCGATACTAGGTACCAGTGAATGAACATAGCAAGTATGATATATATGATATATTTCAACAGACATGTATTGCCCAATAACCCTTACCTTTAGTTCTTCACGTTTTGGTGCTTTGAACTATGAAAAGTTGTGTTTGTGCTTCATGAACACGATCATGAAGATTCTTCCTATCAGCATTGAGTTTTGCAATTTGCTCATCCTTTTCTGATCATGAATTGTTCTCTTTATGACTTGTTCTTAGTATACCGATGGTTACGTACTTCAATGTAATTGAGCTTGGGCGAATTGATTCTCCATCGACTATACCTTTTTATGCCTTGACCTTTGTGGTATAATTCAGGTTCTGCTCATTTCACAATGCTTATTTAACCTGAATTCTTGTCCTTTAATTTTTGTGGTTTCATGTTTTGACTATATAATACTAGGAATAGCATTGATAAAATGTGTGATACATGATAGTTAGGAATAGCATTGATGAAATGTGTGATAAAATGGATGTAAATGGAATGATCTTTTCAAATGTTGCATGATTTAAATGCATACTTGAAATGTAATGATCTTTTCAGTTGTAATGAAATGGAAAGATCTTTTCAATGTTTGATGAACAGAACACTTTGTTGATCTAAAAGTATAGCTTAAATTTTCTAAGTAGTAAGTATAACATCTGATAGCAGAAATTTCCTAACTTGGTCAAATATCAACTGACCAAATATATTTTCTTTGGGCTGCACATCGGTTTGTTAAAAGATAATAGAGGATTTTGGTGAAGATGTCGCATCATCCAAACCAATCGCAGAAAGGAAAAGAATGCTGTTGGCGACGCTACGTAAGTCATATCTATGGGAATGTATGCGACAGCTAAGGCTCGTACGTAACATGAATGCTGTTGACATAAGGAACGATACACTTGCCAAGATGTTTGGACGTTAAATAACGTAAGCAAGTCACTAAATCTTTTCGTATCTTTTATATATCTAATATACAATGGATTTGTGATGTTTAACTATTTGTTTTCCAATTTGTAGGGTGTGCTTGCTTTCTCTTTTCTTACAAGCTAGAGATGAAGATACGTCATGCAGAAGGACGGCGCATCAGTTTTATTTTAAAATTTCTGTTAATGTTTATGGCATGATGTCCTATTTATTAATTGATTTGTTATTCTACAAGACGAGCTAACAATTATTTATGTATTAAGCATACTATGAAAAAATACTGTTTATTATCATTTTTGTACATATTGTTGTATGTGATGTTTGTTCTATCATGCTTCAGTCCAAACATCATCAGCACTCTTTTATAGTATGTATTACTTTTATTTGTTTTTTCGTTGCAACGCACGGGCACTCTAACTAGTAACTATATATATTCCAGTGTAGTTGTAAAATGACTCAAGAACTAGAAATTCCTCTATTTATGATTATGCTTGCGTTTTCCTAAATGTAAGCAGTATTCCATTGTAAGCGCATACAATGTACGGGCACATACTATAGGAACTAAGTGTTAGTAAGCGTACAATGTAAGGCGGTTATATAAATGGAACCGTCGTGATATCAATATCACGAGCGGTTCTACATATATAACCGTGCGTGATAATAAACTATCACAGACGGTTCTATAAATATAACTGTCTGTGATAGTTTATTATCACATACGGTTCTATATGTATAACCGCTCGTGATATTTATATCACGACGGTTCCATTTATATAACCACCGTGATAGTTTTCCTTTAAATACCGATCGAGTTCTAGTCCGCGCTAACGCACTTTGCAAACGCCCCCTGCTAGCTAGGTTTTGCTCCTGCGACGCGCTCCTCTCCCGACGCCGCTCGGGCCCCGACGCCGCTCCTCCCGACGCCGCTCCTCCCGACGCCGCTCCTCCCGACGCCGCCCTCTCCCGACGCCGCTCCCTCCCGGCGCCGCTCCTCTCCGACGCCGCTCCCTCTCCCGGCGGTGGGTTGATAGGTTTTCTACATTAATTTGATTCTAGAGCTCAATAATAAAGTTTTGTTGCAACCATATATCGAGAGCAAATTAAAATCATTATCAACATGTTATGTTCTTGAAATCTTGATTGTAGTCATGTTCCTTCTTTAAATCTGTTTCTATACATGTGTTGATCATATATGTTAAGTTTACATACATTCTTTGCAATGACTTAATTGATTCTTATATCAATATGTTGTTTAAGTCATTCGTATGCCAAGATTACTATTATCATAATTGTTTGGCGATTACTATTATCATAATTATTGGAATTAAAATAGAAAATATGCTTATACCGCAATAGCTTTTCTTAGAAGAGATGGTGTCCACACGTCGTCGTCGTCATCGGGTCTCACGCTCCCAAGATTGGAATAACTAAGCGTGGCCGAGGAGTATCGAAAAGGCCGAGGGCGAATGACAATCACGGAGGTCTCTCGGTTGGGGTCCTCTGCAACCAAGAAAGCAAGACATCATTTCGGACTACTGCGGGATAATTGGAAGGCAACGGGTCCCCATCACCATAGCAAGTGGAAAGATTTGGCAAGGATCACAAAATCAGCTATGGGAGGAAATTACAAATTGTTCGAGATCCGTGAGGCAGGAACTCGTGCAAAGGCACGCTACTCGCAATGGGAAAAGCATGGAAGAATTTTAAGAGCACTCTTGTGACGCAAAGATGCGTGGCCAAGGATCTCACGCCCTTCACGAGGTATCCTTTCGTGTCGCCAAACATGGGAGGCCTTTGTGCGAGATGAAGACAACGACGAATTTGAACAACAAAGTGTGGCGCACAAGGCAATTCGGTCACAAAATACTCACCCTCACGGACTCGGCACCGCTGAGTACGTAGGTAAAATCGCGGTGGAGGATGCGGGGCAGTCGCAATCCGAATGGAGGCCTCCCATTCTTGGGATCGCAAAGCAGCGCTCGGCTGGTTAAGAGCGAGGTCATCAACCACATCTTGGTGTCTCTTTCAAAACCCCGAGATGAGGAAGTGTCTAACGCTGGTAAGATTATGTTAAACTAAATAGTTGTTAACACATCTTGAGCTTCATGGGTTCAAAAATAATATGATTAATTGTCTCTTGCAAGCAATCATTGACTACCGAATCTTCTCGTGGCTCCTTTCAAGAATACAGGGAGAGATTTACTATCACGAGCCTTGGGAAACAAGGAGCACCAGTCGCTACGAGGCTTGGGGTTTACGTATCTTGGAGGCACGGATTTCCAGATTACTCCGAGACATATAGGAGTAGGAAGAGATCCAAGGCGTACTGCAATGAACAAATGAAACATGAGCTTCGTGCTCAACTTGAGGAACAACTATCGCCTCACTTCAAGAGCGGTCGCCTCACTTCGAGGAGAGATAGATTCATTGAGGAAGAAGCGAGACAAGTTCGCAACCAATCGCAACCCATCCCTACTACTGCGATACCCGGTCCCCTCAGCGTCGCGATGGCGTGCGTCCACACCAAATCTCGAACATAGCGACGCCCATTTACCTATCGATGATATTCAGGTATTGTACCTCTTTAGAATGCTACATAGATCTCTCTAGTGGACGTCTTAACTCATCTTGTGTCATTATGTAGGAGCCCATGCCTTGCACCCTCAGAGTCAGGCTTGTAGGCTCTATTCCCGTTGACGCTGGACGAGGGATGGCATATCCATTGCTATCAGGGATGTTGGTGCACGGTGTACAAATAGAGAACGGTTTTATAAAGGTTCGGTGGACATGATTTCGATGTTTTAAGACCGTTCCTCTTGAAGCCCCCAAACGAAGAGATTAAGACATTGGGGATGCCGTCCACACATTCGTTCGATGGCCCAAGAGGACATCGCCCTCGACTTGTCCGTGCCACGATCTCCACATCCGATGGCCCAAGAGGACATCGCCATGGACTGTCACATCGGCTCCAGTGGCTCCACCTCCGGCTCGGTTCGAGCTTTGTTGCATCGGCTCCGCAGAGACGCCACCAAAGCGTATCATAAGCGAGGTTGTAAGACTAAAGCCAAGAAAATTAAAGCGCGTCCGGACCATGGAAGTTCATTCTAGGAGTGTCGTTGGTCCCCGAGTCACAATTACCCGGCTTGGTTTGGTTTGCAATACATTGCATAGGCGGTACATGATGAAGTCCAACATGAAATAAAGCCGTGAGTGCATTCACTACGAGATATACGGGCGCATTTCCTCCACGACTCGGGCTACATCGTCGTGACATTCGAAGACTTATTCTTACTATTCAATCTCGGCGAACTCGGCCTCACTTCTACGATCTTTGGACATTGTAAGTGTACTATATAATGAAGTTCTACATTCACGTTATACCGATAAATGTCATTACTCTTTCCTTATGTATAGATACATGATCCAACAAGTAAAGCGATCGCGACAACGGTGGGTTTCCTTGACCTCACTTGGTCTCCGAGCAATCTATCAATGAAAATGCCTCCTTCGTGGAAGGTTACATAACGAGGGGATTGATTGCTCACATCGACAAGGAGTATGTCATGGTACCCTTCAACCAAGGGTAAGTGCTTCACTAGTTGCCACACATGTTTCATTTTACTTTACATGTAGCATGAACATAGGATTAATCACTATGACGACACACATGACTAGGCATCATTTGGATTTTGATTGTGATTGTACCAAAGTGGAGCAAGGTAATATACCTTGATTCCCTACTTAAAACAACCACGACTTGATCGTGTGCAAGAAGTAATTAACAGGTAAACTCATTTCCTTCATACATAACTCTATTGTAATATTTCCTTCGTTTGCAATGGCCGGGGCTAACTTTTTTGAATCACGTAGGTCGTTTACCGCTTATGTTGCCCTAGGAGGAAAACACAAGAAATCCAGTGACACGTTGCGACACAACACGCGATTTTCGGTAGCCGCTACAACACAAAATCCTATATCACACTTTGTTATAATGCCTCTAGAAATAACCATGCGGTATGTAATTCTATTTTGCGTGCCACCGGCGGCTACAAGGCAACGTATGTGAATTCTCGTTGCCGCCACATGAAGGAAATCATGGATACTAAGATCAATGATCCAGAGGTACCGTGTCCTTACAATAATTATTATTTTCTAATTATATATATGTAACACATGCTAATTAATGACTTTACATTGCTCCTAGCGACAGCGGGTGGATTTCGACAAAAGTGCATATGATCTTGACAATCTCATCGAAATTCGTGGAACCCTCTCTGAATTCTTAGTAGCAGATGTCATAAATAAGGCTGGAGAGTTCTACCCGACAATGGTGATAATTAGATGTTGAAACATTGTATTTATTTGTGCTTAATCAAATAAAATTCATTTGTAAGATTTGTGTAACGATTTTCATTCTATATATGTAGTATGTGATGTTACGGCACTTTGTCACATTCATTTGTAAGATACGTAACGATTTTCATTCTATATATGTAACGATTTGTGCTTATCTGTCATTTATCCGTAATCGCTTGCTTGCTTTGAGAGGGCATGGCTAGCATATCCGAGACTAGCCAAAAATATCAAATAAAGCGGTTATTGCAATAGCTAACACAGACGGTTCGTTGTTACAAACCGTCGTGATATATATCCTGCATTGTTTCAAAGGCGGCCTTTGTATTAACCGTCGTGATATACACAATATCACAGACGGTTTTTATTTAGAACCGTCTGTGATAAAATTCATATCACAGACGGTTGTATACAAACACCGTTTGTGATATACACAATATCACAGACCGTTTTTATTTAGAACCGTCTGTGATAAAATTCATATCACGACGGTTGTATCAAACACCGTATGTGATATTGTGTATATCACGGCGGTGTTTGTATACAACCGTCGTGATATGAATTTTATCACGACGGTTCTAAATAAAAACCGTCGTGATATTGTGAATATCCTGCATCGTTTTTTATTCCAAACAAATGCGTGATATACGCAATATCACGAGCGGTTTGTATACAAACCGTGCGTAATGTGATTTATCATAGGCGGCTTGGGAGCCGTGCTGTGATAACCACCTATTATCAGCGGCAGATAAACAGCGGCGGTTCGGGAACCGTCGTGATGACAATTCAAACCATCGTGATAGGGACATGCGTAGCGGTGTTATAAGTTGTGTGCGTTTTACTTGACAAAAAATTAGTCCTTGCAAGATAATGACATATATGATGAATTGATGGGCCGTCCGAACGCTAAAGAGATGGTTTTACTATGATCAGTTATTTGTTCCCTTTTCTAGATGTTTTTTCAAATGTTTGAAAATCTCTATATATTTGAATAGAATATCTAGCTATGGGCATGCAATGATATCAAGTAACGTTGGGATAGTCCCTGATCGGTTGTGGGAGCAGACAGAGCATAATTCGTAAAAGTGGAGTATCCACTTATCAGACTAGTCTTTCCGGGGAGATGGCCCAAGACTTCTTAGTTGTTGCTCTGTGGTTGGGTTTGCGGATATAGCGGCCCAACGACCTAGGATCCAGGATGTTGGTTTAGCGAGCCTAGGTTTAGATACAGGTATAACGGTTAGAAGGTGTTGCGCAACTATTGGTATGAGAGCCCAGGTTTCTTGGATACATCTCATGCCTTACAGTTGCCGGAGAGTACACTCGATATGTGAAAGGAGATTTATTGGGATAATCTCACATCGTCTATAGAAGGAGATTTATTGGGATAATCCACATCGGTTGTGGAAGAAGGCGGGGGAGATTTATTGGGATAATCCCACATCGTCTGTAGATGGAGATTTATTGGAATAGTTCAATATTGGTTATGAGAGGAGACAGACACGATTTATAAGAGTGAGCGATACCCACCTATCAGGCTAGTCTTCTAGGAGGAGATAGCCCAAAACCCTTTAGTTGTTGCTCTGTGATTGGGCTTGCGGGTATAACGGCCTAACGAGGGCCGGGATGCTTGTTTAGTAGGTATAGCAGTCCAAAGGCGCTACGCAACAAGCAAGATGGTTATGATATATCCAGATATCTTTTCTGCGTTTCTGTATATACGTACGTATCAAGGCTCCCGGCTTTAATTCGTTCTCTCCCCGATCGATCATGATTATTGTTCAGTCCGTCGCCATTACATCGTCGTCGTCCCTTGTCATCAGCGTAATGTGTATATGTGATATATGTGGGTCAATCTTAGAAATATATGGACCTATGACATGATTAAGGCTCATGGGTCATCTCTCAATATGTAGATCTGCATCCATGCACTCTGATCTTATGACATGTTCATTTTCTACTAGTCCAAGCTTTTTCTAGCTTTCGACGGTTACGCTTGCTTGGTAGAAGGTCTGCTTTTTTTAGGGGTGGGTTTCGTGATTTCGAACATTTTCAAAATTAAATCTAATAGTTGAAGCTGATTCAAACTAGAGTCTAGTGTGCACTTCTCATTAGAAGTTTCAATGAAATTGGGGTTCTGAAAACCAGAACCAGTCAGGTTCCAGATTACCGGACAATAGTAGTTACCACTGGTTTTCCGAACCTGGTTAGCTGGGGTTCTTAAGAAGCGAAAAGCTTTGCATGAAAAGGCTAATTTACAAGCGTCTTTAAGAAAAAGCAGGGTGAGAGACCAGAGAAATGGCAAGTGGGCCTAGTTGGGGGTAGAGCCGATCGACGAAGATGATGCCTTACTTCTTTTTAAGCTTTTGGTTTGTTTTTAACCGCTACTTCTTTCAATAATTATTATTTATTAGATTAATAATTATAATTAAAAATTATAAAATCCATGATCTAATCCGTTCGTTTGACTTGGTTTCTAACTTGGACCTATTTTTTTACTATTTATAAATTTCGTTTTTTTCTAAATTTTTTGTTATTTCTAAGCTTTTTTACTGGTTCTTTTTTTCCGTATTTGTTTGTATTGTCCATAATGAACTAGCTAAATCATCTTTAGCTATAGTAAAAAGGCATCCATGGTGCCCAAGCGAGAGCAAAGAAAGGCCGGCAGGGGAGGTGTGTGGGAGAATACACCGGGCTAGTCTTGTTGGCTTTTTGCTTAAAACGGTGTGATGCATGGTGGCCATTCATTCCCCCAGCATGCAGGCCCCAACCCAGCAACAGGGCAGGCAGGCGTGAGCTCCAGCCGATGATTAGCCTCACACCGCACCGCTCCTCTCCTTTCTCCTCCTTTTCTCGCACCCCACGACCTCGGCGTCTCGCTTCACACGCGCTCGTACGCGCGCTCTACGGCCAAGACTGTGTGTGTCTTGTCCGGCCCTTGTCTTGCCACCGAAATTTTGGTCGTTGAAATAATGCGGGCGGGCAATCCACTCCTACCTCGGTGAAATAATGCACCGCTGGACCCTTCGACAACTAACACGATTATCCTGTCTTCGAAATTACTTCCTGTTCAAAATAACTTATTTCTAGCTTCTTTTTTCTTTTTAATGTATTATCTGTAGAGATACAAGAGTGTTCTTTATTTTTTTCTATTTTCTGCATTTTTCTTTAATTAAATATATATATAAAAAGCTAGCAGCCATGTAATTACAGCCAAAAGCTTTGAAACAGAGCCTAAATCAACTAGACCTCAAACTTGAGACCTAGTACCATCTTAGTTTCATATAGTGGTCGATTCACCCAAGCGCTTAAACCATTAACAAAAGGTTGATTCTCTACTCACACTTCAACAATTGTCCATCAACAGCTCTCTCTTAGCTTAGTTACAGTAGGTGTTGCTCAAATGCCGTCAAAATCGTGCAAACTAAAGTGATCTAGCATGCTCGGTCTGCTTGTCAAGCATTCCTGGTAAACTGGAAGAAAGTTGGTCCCGATAAATAAACCGCGTGATGATTCAACGGTTGCACCACCTTGTGCTGTGTGACGGCAGTGTGTGCGGTCAGAAATTTCGAGGCCAATCTGGCAGCATTAGATGTGCATGCTGTACTACCTATGAAACCTAGTCAGTCCAGAGAACCTCAAACCGAACCATCCCAGTGAAATCTTGCAGTTAAAGCTAAAGATGTTTTCAAGGGGATATTATATCCAACACAGAACATCAAAGTGAAATTTCAAAAGTCACCTCGATGCCAAGCTCATTGTGTCGCTGATGTTTGTTGTTCAAATGGCATGCCTAGCTTACTGACAAAGGCGCAGCCATTCGTTCAGGATGGATGGCTACAATTCAACAAAACGATTGACAACAATTCAACAAATCGATCCGACAAATTTACAGCTTAACATGACAGTAAAACTTCACTTGCAAATTGCAATGACACCACAGCAATAAATATCCGAATCTCCACGAAGCTAGCTAGCTGAATGCGAGAAAAACCATCCCAGGCAGCACAGCACTCCTTGCGGGTGCCGACAGGCTGGCAGCACAAACTCAATGCAATGGTGTACACAATTCTGTTAAATTTCGACAACTTGCCGATGCACAATGACAGGGTTTCCACACAAATGATGGAACCTACAAATTGGACCTACTCAATTATGTCAATTTCCTAACTTGCAAACAGAGTACTAGCTGGCAGATATTTTCAATGGACAAATGCCAATGCTACCAATGACACCATAGCTGCAAGCAAATAGCCGTTTAGTTTTGCTGCAGCAGATGACGAACTTGATGATCCATGAGGCTTTTGAGCCCTAGAAAACAGTAACAGTTGTAAGCATTAGTAATTGCGCCTATATGAAAGAAGAATCTATTATCCATAGCACATAAGCAAATTGCATACTTTTGTTTATCCTTGAGGAGACCACAATAGAGAATGTTATCTGGAGCCACCATCTCAGTAACACTATAGCCTCCAGCTGGATCCAAGACCCTGATGTAAGTCTCCTGACCGAGATACCACGTGTCGAGATTTTCTGTGCGTACATTCCAAAAACCCGGGCTGTCAAGTGACAGTAAGACAGCAGTCCATGCTCCAGGAAATACCTGTTAAAAATATGACAGTAACATCATTAGCTGCACGCAGCAACACTAAGCAACAATTCATGAGCAAAAGCAACATATTTGCATGCACTAGCTCAAAAATAACTATTACATAAGAGTATGAACATTGGCAGAAACACAAGCATCCTGATACGAGAGGACTTCACACGAAGAAATAGTTTATCCAAATGATATCCTACAATACATACCTGAGTGGTGCAACGAGAAACACCATCCCACTTGTTGTACGTCCCGCGGCTATTCTCACTCCACTCACCATAGTCCATTCTGTTGGCAATGTGCAAATGGTTAGGTATACAGGACACTAAGTTGCTGGTCACTGAAGGAAATGAGAAATTGGAAGCTGTACTCACCCAACAACCCAAAACGCATATCCATCAATATGGTAGGTCTGAACTTTCGTGTCATTGTTCTGAAATACAATTTCCATGAAGTTCTTGTATGTGGAATTGATGATAGAAGATCCAATCATCGGTGGTCCATCAGATGGCATAGTGGGGAAGTCAAGTGTGTATACTCCCTTCTCGTCATAGAGATCTGCCAACCTCAGAGGAGTAGCAGGTGGGGAGTAAGAGATACCGTTCAGTGTGGTCCGTATTTTGCCGTTGATTGTAACAGGTGGCTCGTTCCTCAACTTGTACACTTGGCTCACATTGATAGAGCCATAGTGAAACGAACCTTGAGGATTCGGACGAGCAGCACCAGTGCTCACATTCATCCTGACAAAAAAACAAGGTGGTTTTGACTCAAGTATGTATGCACACATCATCCAGAACTACTCTGTGCACATGAAAACTTGGAGAGACAGTACTACATGTCTAGACTGTCAGTTGTCTACAAATATTATAGATATCCTTACACTATTGCATGATGCTAGCAGACACACAAAACTAATGTCTGTTAAGATTTTTAGAGATTATTATATCTGTATTGATAACAAATTAAAGTTTCTACAACGAATTCATCCAGAACAGATGCCCAAGTACGACCAAAGATTTGGACAGAAAATTTCTCAAATGAGTACACCAAAAATGTTAATTAATGATGCAAGAAAGAAGGAATGCATTATATTAAATGAGCCATTTCACATTCAGAGTCTAGAAAGAAAAGCATATTTGGTCAACATCTCTTGAAGATCAAGATACAACTAATGTGCATAAACTACATTTACGGGATAGCAAAAAGACCATGAAAAGTTAAGGAAAACACCAATTTACAGGAGCTAGATCAGTTGTTTTATACAAGGGTACTGCATAAGTTTAGTTAGGTATAGCAAAACATTGTTGTTATAAAAAAAACATGATATCACATGATGGGTATCGAAGAACACTGTTATTATTAAAAGGCATCACCACATAATGGATCATGGGTCAGCCATTTCTAAGATCGGTGCTTATGGAAATAGTGACTGGAATTGCGTGAGAGAATTAAGCCAGATGTCATTTGGATGGTCAGAGGGGGGGGGTTATATTATAAACCTGATTGACCGTGCCTGGTTCATCGAGAAAGTTTTGTCATAGACATCATTTGGTGGATCAGGAAGAGGACCAGATGCTTTGCCCTTTGAATTTGAGTAGCGCAAAATTGCAACACCAGTAACTCTGGTCCAGAGTGATTCATTCACAAACCTAGCGCTGGCCACAATGTAATAATCACTGCTTGCGTTCTGATCCATGGTGATCAAAAAGGAGTAAGACTGTCCCACATGGATGTCAAGATTCGTGAAATTCTGCTTCATTGTGTATGAACCCTCTGTTTCAACAATGGCCAAGTTGTGGTTCTGAATCCTGAAGTTCAAGCTCGTAGAGACACCCACATTGTGGACACGGAAACGATACGTTTTTCCTGTTGTGGAGCTGAAGCTGTCAGTTATCACAATTATAGCGATGTACTAAAGCAATCATTGTTTTAAAAAAATTAGTCGGCCTTACCATGAAAGTGATAATAAATCATCAAGTACATGCCTACATCATATCAGGGAAAACACATTGTGCAATTCAACAGTAACATAAAATGTGCGCAGCAACAGCATTAGGAACCATACTAGTATTTTGTTATTACCATGCACATGGATTAACATAACATATGAAGAGACAAGTAATTCAAATTAATGATGCAGTCTATAATGATGAAAGTGGGAATAGTAATCACCTGGCTCAACATTGATAGTCTCATACTCGATGCCATCTGGAACGAGGGAATCATTGTACCTATATGGGCCCTTGCCATTCATCAAAACACCATCAGGCATCCCAAGCTCCTTCCCATCATCGAGCATCTTCCTCAGGCCCTACACAAGACAAACACAATCAGCATCCTTGATTATTGGAGAAACTATCTGGGCATCTTGCAATAAAGCCTGTGAAAAAATTTCCGTACTGTGTGGTTCTTCTTGTACCAGTCCCCGATGAACAAGGTGAAGTCCCCATCGGGTGTGTCGAATGGGACTGAGATTACCTCCCGGTTCTTGACAGTAATACCTCCAAAACCCCCAGCGGCACGCTGCATACCAAGGGGTGGAAAGTAGAAGAAGCTCCCAATCTGGTCCTTCACTTGGAAATTGTAAGTCCAATTCCAACCTGGAGGTATCGGGCAGTTTGTGCCAAGAACCCCATCTTGCCAGCAATTCTTTCGATGCTGGATCCCATCCCTGTGTCAAAAACAAGGCCAACCCACTTATCATCGCAGTGATAGCCAACGAAATGAAATGGACTGATAACCATAAGAAGCCTATCAAGATTGAAACTTGAAAGCGCTCACCAAGTGATGAGCAGTGGTTCATCCAAGCTGTTCAGCACATTGACAGCCACATTGTAGTTGGTAGTGACGTTGACGATGGGACCAGGGAACTGCTTGTTGATTGCGATTACCTGAAACACACAAAAAAAATGCATAAACACAACCAGTTCAGGGAGACTAGCACTAGAAGGGTTAGATAAGCAAGCACAAACAACTAGTACATCTTAATAGTGGAAACCAGAACTCAAGTACTACAATGAGAGTCCTCCCGCTAAATTACCCTTAAACTCATGGTACCTTTTGGTGCTAGCTCAATTGATGGCCGGTACCTCTCGACGATGGTAAAAAATCTCTACTACAATAAGATTAGATCGGGAAGCATGAGAGCAGGATGTTGGACTAGGGAGATCTGAATGCAGTACCTATCAAGAGCGCCAGGAGTTGGTAAAAATCGAAACTTTGCAGGTAGGAACTCACGCTAACCGCCTAGGGGTGAAAGAAAAGAAAAAAAAAGAAATATTTGGGCGAGAAACGAGCAAGCAAGTCCTGAGTCCTGACACTGAAGGGCAGGAGACAAATTTCCCCAGGACAGGAAATGCAAATGCGCGAGAAATATATAGGAAAAAATGGAATCTTGAAGGGAAGCAAACAGCAACCTAGATGTCCTCCAGTAATTAAGGCGCACTGCACTGCACACATGAAAATCGACCGAATCCTTCCCGCAAAGAAACGAGCAAGGATCAAAATCCAATCTTGAAGGAGGAGCATCCATCCATTCTTGGCACAGAGAAGTGCGAAGTAGTATTAGGGCGAACCAAAATCAAATCTTTCGCTGAAGAAGAAGGCAAGGAAACCCACGAGAAGAAAAGGGGCGGGTAAAATCCAAGCTTTGCGCAATGAACACTCGTAGCATTCTACACATATACGCACGCAGATGAAGAAAGAAGCAGCAGACGAAGAAAGAGCGCAGGGTCTGGGCTGCTCACCTGTTGCGGCACTCCGAGAGGGGATACGGTGATGTAGGAGACGTCCCAGTCGAAGAAGGCGTAGGGGTCGGCCGCCTGCGCCGGCCCGGCCAGGAACGCGACAGCAAGGAGGAGGAGCGCCGCCGGCGAAGCCATTGGTCTCTCACACGCTCTCTATGCACCGATTCTTGGGATTCCCTCCCTCGGTTTTTTTTTTCTTCCGTTCCCTCTGTGTTGCAGCCGGAGCGTGCGTGACAGGAGACGAGAAGAGGCAGAGGGGTTTGGAGTGGTTTTGAGGCCGGCGAGGTTGTGGGGAGAGTCAAGAAGCGGGGCCCACCCCAGCTGTACTTGGCACAGTGTGCGATGGACGAGATGCCGAGAAGAAAGGATTGACAAGTACAGCTGCTCTGCTTGTATTTATCGGGAGATCTCGTGTGTGGGCCCAACGCGATCCTCACTGCTACCGGTCCATGCAAAATTACGGAGAGCAAAACTTACCGTTTGGATCAAAATCAATAGGAGCCGCCGGTGTCACCCTTTTTCAATTTTGACGCTGCCTTTCTATCTCCTTTAGCTCTAGCAGCACTTTTCCTCCTCCTTCATCTCCAATTTTAGATCTGTCAACGACGAATTCACCACGACCCACTAGACATAGAGAAACCTCCGACTTTAAATCTATCAACGATGAATTCACCACGGCCCACCAAACATAGAGGGAGATGGTGGTCCGATGGTGGCTAACAGTGGAGGGCATCGGATGACGACGGAGGGCACAGCAACAGCAACACATTGAATATTAGCTTAAGTAGGGTGGTAGTGGCAGAGGAAGGGGAAGATGGTGGTGCGGCTAGCCGCCGACCGTTGGTGGTGGAGGAGGGTGCGGAGCTGTTTCAACGCTGGAGAAGAGAGGGGAGGAGAGTGACGGTACCGGTTCAAGAGAAGAGAGAGAGGGAAGGGAGCAGTGGTAATGAGAGGCATACCGTTAGGATGTCTTCCGATAGTATATTGTATGGCAGTAGTTCTCAATTACAAATTCTTCAAGTAGTAGAGTCCAAGATCAAGATGAACCTATTCATCATGAGCAAATTAAATTATGGTCCTCCTATGGAGTTCAGTTTTGCTAGTAAGAACGATTTGGCATGTTGTTCATTTCTTTCCTTATAGGAAACAGGTCGAGTATATGACGTACTATATTTCAAAACGGATGGATGGAGTCACAGACAAATCTTCCAACCCATACCCGCGCTAAAATCACAAAAGACAGGAGAGACACAGGAGAAGGGTAGGTGAGGCGCGACTGGGGGCAGGAGATGAGGCCGTAGAGGACATGGCCGAGTGGCCCGAGCTCCTCCATTTGCTCAGACCCGAATGGGAGAGAGATTGGAAGGAGAAGATGAAATATAGGTTGACATGTGGGTCCTATGCTTTTGTTGAGGTAAAGGTGTTATAATGGTTGTTATTGTTAGTGATATACCACAGAGATAATCATAGAGATAATTGTATCACTTCTATATTTATGATCTCTTCAATAATATGTTACTTTGTCCCTTGAATAAATATCTTTCATATTGATCGACAAGTATTGACTTGTTCGTTGAACTCTTTATTCATATTTTGATATTATTCTAAATTATCTGTTAGACCATGTGGTGGTCGTTCATTTATTGATGATGAATAATTGACATTTGATTATATTGGAATTTGTATTTATGAAAGTTTCGGTCGATGTGCTTCTGTGCTTGGGTTTTCAGATTGACCACGGCAGTCACTCAATGTATGGCGACCACGACTTTTCAACCATGACTAACTTTAACCATGCTCGGTAGTCGGTGGTCCGAACGGTTTTATCTGATCAGCAGGATTCGACCACAGCATTTCGACCATGACATTTCGACTATGTCAAAGCATCAAGCACGGTATTTCGATCATGGCATTTCGACCATATCCGACTTTGACCACGTCCGATTTCGATCATGGCAGACTTCGACAATATCAGACTTCGACCATGTCTAACTCCGATCACGTTCAGTTTCAATCACGTTCAGCTTCGACCATGTGAAGTTTCGAGCACGTCAAGTTTCAACCACGGTATTGACTATGGTATTTCGACCATGTCCGGTTTCGACCACGTCCGGCTTCGACCACGTCCAACTTCGACCATGTCCGACTACGAATACGGCCTTTTCGACCAAGATAGAATGACCACTCCAGGTAATAGGTAAGCTTCGATTTCGACCAGTGAACTAGTCATAGCTATAGTACTTTTCGATGGTCATAGCTATATTGTCTTGTCTATGGTCGTAGCTACAGTAACCGATCGATAGTTGTAGACTTTACTAGTCGATACTCGATAGTCGTGGACTTTACTTATCGACACTCGATAGTCATGGACTTTAATGGTCGATACTAGATAGTCGTAGACTTTATTAGTCGATACTCGTAGACTTTACTGGTCGATACTTGATAGTCGTGGACTTTACTGGTCAATACTTGATAGTCGTCGACTTTACTGGTCGGTACTCGATACTCGTAGACTTTACTGGTTGTACTCGATAGTCGTAGACTTTACTGATCGGTACTCGATAGTCGAAGACTTTGTGATTAGTAATCATAGATTTTACTAGTCGGTAGTCATAGATTTTACTAGTCGATAGTCGTAGACTTTACTAGTCAGTGGTCTTAGACTTTGTGATCGGTAGTCATAGATTTTGCAGTCGAAAGTCGAAGACTTCATGATCTGTTGTCGTAGGCTTTACGGTCTGTACTCATAGACTTCATAGTCAATACGTGTTTTTAACTCTTGCTATCTTCGAGTACTTCGAGTAATTGTGTTAGGCCAGCGGTATGGCTGGTTGGTGGTGATCGTTGAATAGTACTCGAAGGATTCGGTACTCGGAAGAGGGTGGTACTCGATAGTCATGGTTTTCGCATCGTAGTTAGTGATCGGTTGTCGAGGATTTGTGGTTGGTGCTTCGATACTCATGGATGGTAGTCTATGCGGTACTCGGTGATCAATGGTGCAGTGAATGGTTAGAGATCAGTAGTCGTGGACTTAGCGATCTGGTGCTTTAGTCGTAGCGATCAATACTCGGTAGTTGAAACTCGATGGTTTTGTGGTCGGTAGTGATGCTTGTTATTCTCGAGTGTTTTGAGCGAAGCGATGGTAATTCCCGAGTACTTGTTATTTTTGAGTACTTGTTGAGTTAGGAGTCGTATTGAGTGGTCTAAGGTTGATTCGTGGAAAGCGATGAAATTTGTGGTTGTGGATGACCTATTTAGTGTTTGTGGTTAGTTAAACGTGTGGTTTGAGTGTGTGTGTGTTGATGACGTTCAAGTTGCGGAGAACTTGTATGGGGAAAACGTTCTTTGGTCTTTGATGTACATGTTGGTGTGGAGACGGTCATGGTCGGTGACGAGAAGGATTGGGACTAGGATGGGGAAGTCTGAGGTCCAAGAGGTCGAGGATGTCACGTAAGGTGGTCGGGCTCACACTAGAGCACGTGGAGATTAAAGGTGGTGATTCATGGAGAAGCTACGAGCGGTGTGGTCCAGGAGGTTTCGACACGAGTGGTGATGATACGTGGAGGAGATACGGGAGGTGCGGCCCGGAGGCTTCGACACTTGATGATGATGCATGATGAAGATACAGGAGGTGCGGTCCTAGAGGCCTTGTTATGTGATAAGATTGGAGAGTTACGGATAGAGTTCGTAACTTAGAAGGTATAGAGTTTGGTTAAAACCCGTGTTTGGAAGGGTTTCGGTCGTCTTATTTTTGAAAGAGATAGGGTTGCGTGTCCAGGTTGTTAAGGATACGATTTGAGATGTCCGTATTTGAGATGAGCACAGTTTAGGGCTCTAACATATAAAAGCAGGTAGAGGTTAAGGGTTTTAGGTGTGGCTTTTGAGAAAGTTTTAGTGCGGTTTTGAGAGGGATTTAGTCGACAAGGTTACTAGGGGTGCTTATGAGGGCACTTTGTAAATCCACGAAATTTCAACAATAAATATGGTCTTGAATCAATCTAATTCTTGATTTGCTTGAAGTGTGCTGGTGATTGTTGGTGGTTTGGATCATATGACGACGAGCAAAGTGATCGGGCGAAGCAGTCAAGTAGTACGGTTGATCAAGCAGTCATACGCTGGACATTTGTTCAGGCGATTTATCTTCGAGCAGTCAAAAGCTTTACTAACCATCTGGAGACGTCGAGAAAGCAGCGACAATCATTCACATCCTTTGATTGCAGTAATCGATCCTGCATTAACCCTGATCTTTACATCATTATATGGGATAATTTTGATTTACAAATTAGCACATATATTGATTGATGATCATATTTCATGGATCATAGATATGGGGATATCAAATCAATAATGTGCACACATATTAGAGAACATGGTGTTGGATTGACCTACCATGAGACACTGCGAGAATTGTTATATTCTTAAGTGTCATATGTGTAATAGTTTACTTATGGGTTACCAAAAACTACTCCATAACTAGGTGATCATAAATGTAGCTTTTGAGTTTTCTATGAAATATGCGAAGGAATGTAAGCATCAAAATGGAATTGCTCCTCCTATATAATAGAAGAGATATCTCTAAGCCTCTCGATGTGGCTAGATTAAGAAAGTGCATGGTCATGCCAAATGTGGTTGAGGAGTTAATCACAACTGAGTAATCCACTATTGATTCGAATGAAGGATTAAGCTATTATAGGATGGCACGCTTCTCGCCTTGAGTTCGATCTGGTATCATGAGGCAAAGCGATCGGTACATAAGTACTATATATGTTCATCGATATAGTTTTTATGTATATTTAGGAGTCATTATATCATGTTACGGACCTCTATCAATTTATAAACCGAAAAGGAGTTTTCAGCCCATGGCCAAATATACATGAAAATATAGGGTTATACACTTAACATGTCAGAAAGATAAGGGTTTGGATAATAGACTACAAGTGGGATATGATCTCTACTCATATTGAATCCATTTAGATGCTCTCCATGTGGGATACGCTCTCTACTCATATTAGATAAAGATCCAGTTTGAAACTTTCCAAGTTGGATATGGATATCTAATCGTATCAGATAAAGATTTGATTGGAGACTATATAAGGAAGGTGTGTGGGCTAAGGGAGGCATCCCGAGACACACCCATCAAAATCCTAATAACCACCTATTATAACCCTCTATTGTGTGCGCTGGTCCTAGCACACCGATGTATGATATTCCATCCCCTAGACGTGTGGACCTCAGTAGAGGCACTGCTGTGACTGCGACGATGATCAAAATGATCACAAGAAGGAGACGGTTCATCAAAAGACGATCAACTACTTTTACTACACTGACACGCGCTTCATTAAACCAAACGCTTCAACTCTACTTCTGTTGCACTGCGTGTCTAGTGGTAACAATCTATGATCTTTTACTCGCATAGTTTTTTGGTTTATGTGATAGAAAATTTTAATCTGCACTAGTGTAGCCTATCCGTATCCCAATAGGTACACTTTTATGATAACATGGCATACCATGTCATATCCCCATAGCTGATTGTACTCCATATCAGCATATTTCGTCATCTAACTATGGAAAGGAGCTAACATGCAATCTATTGAAAGTTTACAGAGGCAAGAAAGTAGAGATTGTGGTACTATTCGAGGTATTTTTGTGAGTCCTCAAAATGGAATGATGGAAAAACTTTTTGTCCAACACTAATTGGCCATGTATTATATATATAGTATAAATAACAAGGGCACTATGGTGCCCAGGCTTACTATGTGATGTTTGCAATACTATTGCGTTCTTATTTGTACTCCTTTTTATGATGTCAGTTTGTTCAATCCATCCTGAGACGCACACTTTCCACCTCCCATTTGGGGAGATGACGCCTACCCTGCAAGATGTGTCCCTGCTGCTTGGCCTTCCGATCGCGGAGCAGCGCCTTCCTCGGAGGCCCCGCCGAGTGGCGCTACCGACCGCTTCGGCAGATTCGAGGGGGTCCTTCCGCCGGGTACCGCGGATGACTACTACATCTTCCCGGCGAGTCAGACACACGGTCCATCACTGAGATGACTCGTATAGTTCCGGGTACGTGCTCTTTATAATCGATCATGTTGTCCAAGCTCTTATTTGCGCTATTACGTACTAATAACATCTTGTTTGTATTCAGGTGGAGCGAATGGATCTAGAGGTGGACGATTACCAGGTCTCGCGCCACTTGGAGGCGTACTTTCTGTGGTTGTTTGGTTGGGTGCTCTTCACCACCAGCCACGGCAACAGAGTTAACGTGCGCCTCATCGCTCATGCTAGGGCGATCATAGACGGTGAGGCCCCCAGGTCAGCTGGGGATCGACCGCACTTGCCGCGACCTACCGTGGCCTGTGCGACGCGTGCTCGAGGATCAAGGTGAACTTGGTCCTCGCGGGTTGTCCGCCGCCCTGCAATGCGTGGTCGCTCGAGCGCTTGACGAGCGAGATGCACCCGAGGGAGACGCGTCGGCCGAGGCGATGGGTTCTATCTAATGTAATCGACGGGTAAGTATTATGACAATCAGCTAATTCCTTCGTATTAACGATGGTCGTATGTAACAACTGTTCTTCCTTGTAGGTACAGTTCACGCACGTGTAGGTCACACGGGCGTATATGTCCTTTGTGGAGCAGTTCGACCACCTTACAGCCGACAACGTGCACTGTGAGCTGTACTCACCTACGGCATTGCAGGACCGTGCTCCTGACGGGTTATCCACACTGTGCTGGCATGATCGGGCTTTTTGGCTGACGCGCCGAAAGCTCGTGTATGATATCTTCGTAGAGGACTACGCGCCCCAGCGGTGATGCGGCAATTTGGTCTATGTCAGGCGTTTTCTGTACCAGCCAGACCACCGCTCGCGTAGAGCGTGCACGCGTAAGTGACCGCTTCTTATAAATCTGTACATACTTACTACTCTGTTTGCAATCACTAACGAAATGGTCCTATAAGCAGGCACTCTAGAAAGGGAGATAAACTCGGCACGGACTGGACGACGAAGATGCAAGGGTGGATTGCGCAGTGGGACGGTGCGCTCGACGACCACGTGGAGGAGGACCGCCCCTACGACAGCAGGGACTACGTGGAGTACCTTCGCTGGTACCAGGGCGGACACGTATGAGGCTCGTATATGTCGTTGACCCGCCCACCGCACACGTCGCCGCTCCGACAGACTCGTACCCCGCGCACCTCGCGCGGGACGCTCACCTCGCGATACGTTATACGTAATTTTTAAAGATTCCCTAATGGCAATGTCGCTTCGATGATTGACCATTACATGTCTTTTCCTTCGGGCGGCGTCGACATCGGATTCACGATGCGGCGTTAGACTCGCCGCAGGTGCGGAGGTGACCCACGAGGATAACATGAGCGCTTGGCGTCGGATGGAGGCCTGAGGTAGACGTATCGTAGCCTTGCTGTCCTACACGAGGCTACCCGCGATCTCCACAGTCACGTCCAGCGTATAGAGGTTTTGTCCACCGGTGCCGCCCTGACCGGCGTGGCACTACTCCGGTGGTTCTATGTGGGCACGTCCTACACCACCTCGCTCGGACAAGTCTGGGGGCTCTGCTTGGGGACGGCTTCGTACACCGCCAGGGCAGCCATTCATGCGTCCTTCGTACATCCCGGGCTTCCCAACGCTGAGGGTGTACTCGCGCCGTACGTCCTCCTCCAGACATGATGGCACCAACTGAGGGTACGCATCGTCAAATATCGCTTTTATCCTAATGCTTTATATAGCAAACTAACGATATTACTGTTGTAGGTCTTATCTGCCCCTAGCAGGGGTATGGCGTCTCCCTGGGCCCGGATGATCCGGACTAGATTTTTTCGGACCGGCTGGGCGGCCCGGCCTGCACCTCAGGGCACACCACCAGAGGTTCTCTTCGGGAGTTCCCTCACCGGTGCATCGGAGGGCACACAGGCAGTGGTGCAACCCACTCCACTAGCTCAACGGCGGGTGCGACGGTCTCCTGAGCGTCTTATGTTGTCTGGGCGTCGTCACCCGTTGCAGCGGAGGATGCCCAAACAGGCGTATGGGAGGATGCGGACGCAAAGACGGAGGGGGCCAGAGTGGCGATGGAGGAGGCCAGGGTGACGACGGAGGGGTGCTGGGGATGCTGTTGGGGACGGTAGTCCTCACTGTACACTATTTTGTTCATGTACTGTTTATGTTTGTTATTTACGTAGTTAACTTTTACTTGTACTGTGCCGAGCTTACTTCTACTTCTCATTCCCTTCTCAACGCGCCATGATCCTATATGTTATGCATGTAATCAAAAAGTAAGCGGTATATTACTCCCAACTATATTATAAAGTCTATTTAAATTCAAATAAGCTTATTATCTCGTCTTTTCGCATTCAATGATTCACATAGCAAGTCATCTAATAATATTTATCCGTATACGAATTCCCAGTAACATCATAATATCATTCACCATCGTATGTACCGATCGTTATAAAGTCAATCGTTCTTAAAAAAGTTCCCAAATTTTGTTATGCACCTACAACATACAATGAACATAAATTTTTATTACAAATCCACCAGATTATTTTTCAGTTATAAAATATAAAATTGACAAAACATACAAAATTCCCTCTGGGTGGGCGACAGGGCTCCAATCGCCCAATGGGAAGGCGGCTGGTTCCAGTTGCCTGAGGGTCGGGCGACTAGAGCTTTGTCGCCTGACCATTGGGCGACTAGTTCCGGTCGCCCTCCCGTTGGGCGACTGGAGCATATTTATGTAAAAAATATTGCCGCGGGTATATTTCTGTAATTTCGAATAAAAAATAAATTATTCGTACAGAAAATTCCACATATTAAGGCTAATTCTTTTCTATTTATTTCGTATGATTTTAGCTTCTTTTGGACAAATAGACGACTTGATTTCTCTACCGTAGCTTTGAAATGGTTTATCTGGATAATATTTTTAAAGCGATTTATCGACATTTGATTAATTCATATAATCGTTTGTGTTAGACTAAAAGCTACACTATAGCCATAAGCTATCAATCATAGCCCGAAAGAACGCTTCCTAATTCAAACGGAAACGGAGGGATTGCCTTGAGCAGATCACAACATAATTACTTTTTTCTTTTGGCCCCCTATACCTAAAGGATCGCGCGAAGGCTACGATAGCAGAAAACAAAACTTTTCTACCGCGCACACAAGGACATCATGCTTAAGGAGGGATCATGGATCGTTACCACTAGGCAGCAGCAGTGAAGAAGAGTTGGAGAAGCCGATCCAACCACGGCGTCGAGGTAGTAGTGGAAGTAGTCGATCGTCCCGAACCGATCGTCTCCTCCACGCGATCAACCACACCACGAGCGGATCAATCAGAGGTTGTTGATGCCGATCAACGCCGCAACGAGCGGCGCCTCCACGGTATCCACACATCCAAATTTGGGCAGCCGATCGCGAGTGTACCAGCACTCGCGAGCGGCTAGGGTTTGGCTCTAGAGGTGGCGGCCAGGGTTTAGCTCGGGATTATCGGATCGTTCCTCGGCCCTCGCCTCCATATATAGACCTCCTCGGTTGGGCCTCGTGGACCGAGGCCCAATAGGAGTCTATCCGGATCTCTATCCGAATTGAGCCCATATCCGAATCACATTCGAATTAGTGTTCCAACCCGTTAAGTGTGCGACCACAGCAGGTTCACGTATACTTGGTCGCGACCGAAACACCTTTCCGGTCACCGTGTTAATAGCGGCCTCTAGTAAGACATATTAACCCCAAAGTATACGTAAAGATCATATCGGTGAACTGTAATGTTCTCATGTACTAATCCCTTTGCCTCACGATATAGATTAAGCTCAAGGCGAGACCTGTGTCATCCTCTTAATAGCTCAATCACTCTCTCGATTCCGTGATGGATTATAAACTCGTGATTGACTCCTCAATCACCTTGGCATGGCCATGCACTTTCATAATCCATTACATCGAGGGGCCGAGATATCTCTCCTATAAGGAGGGCAAATTCTATCTTGATCATTCACATCCCACTACATGTTTCATGGCAAACCCGAGACTACTTTTATGACTACCCGATTCACGGAGTAGTGTTTAGTAGTCCCAAAGTAGCTACTACGCATCTTGGGAACCATGATGATCTCAAGTCTAAGGATTCCACATAAACACTACTTGAGACCAACCGATGACACATGGAATCTCTGCGGTGTCTCATGGCGGGTCTATCCAACATATGTTCACTAACATATGTCCATATTATTGATTTGGTATCTCCATACCATGATCCATGAGACATGATCATCAATCAATACATATCTTGATCTTTGAATCATATTTGTTCCTCATATGAAATATAATCGGGATCATTTAGAAATAGCAATATTTTGACATTAAGAGTCTCATGAATAAGTCACATACTCATTGATCAATAATGATAATGTCTATTTCAAGGAACAAAGCAATGTATCATAAACATAGTATGTGATATATTCAACATCTCCATGTTGCCTCTAGGGCATATCACCATGATCTCCCACTTGCACTAGAGTCAACCATGTAGGTATCTAATACCCATTGCCCTAGTGTGAGCCTCATGCTTTGGTGGGAAGCGGCTTTGTCAACGGATCGCAATGTTCAAATCCGTGTGTACTTTGCATATCTTAACATCGCCTCTCCACAATCTCGCGGATGAGATGAAATCGCCGTAGAATGTGCTTGGACTTACAGTGCGATCTAGGCTCCTTGGCTTGCGCAATGGCTCCCTTGTTCACTGATGAGGTCCATTGGGTGGAGGCACTAGCCATCACACCAAGCTCGAAACAAATTTCTTGATCCAAACGACCTCTTTAGCGACTTGAAGCCGCTATGTACTAAACTACATTGTAGAATCGACAACTGTCTCTGCTTGGAACTCTTCCACTCACCGCACCGCCATTCAGTGAGAACACAAATCCAGTTGCGATCTAAAATCATCTTTGTCGGTTTGGAAGCTAGCATCGGTGTAACCATTTACAACGAGCTCTTCCTCACCCCTATAGACGAGGAACACATCTTTAGTTCTTCTCAAGTACTTCAAGATGTTCTTTACGGTAATCCGATGACTTTCACGGATCGACGGTATCTACTCGTAGCACATAAAGCATCGAGACATCGGGCGTGTACAAAGCATGGCATACATAATGGATCCAATAGTGAAGCATATGGAATCGCATTCATTTTATCCCGCTCATCGGTGTACTAGGACACCGATTCTTGCTAAGATTTATACCATGTGACATAGGTAGGAAGCCTTTCTTGGAATCCTGCATGTTGAACCTTTTCAACACCTTGTCAATGTACGTATCTTGGCTTAATCCAATCGACCTTTTGATCTATCTCTATAGATCTTGATGCCCAGAATATATGCGCCTCTCCTAAGTCTTTCATAGAAACTATTTTTCAATGAAGACTTATGATTCGAGCATAGGAATGTCATTTCCGATCAATAATATGTCATCCACATATAAGACCGAAACACGCGCTCCCACTAGCCTTTTGTAAACACAAGGCTCTTCTTCGTTCTTGATGAAACCAAACCCTTTGATTACTTCATCAAAGCGAATGTTCCAACTCGAGATGCTGCTTTAATCCATAAATGGATCTTTGCGACTTGCATATCTTTCGGTGATTGCGGATCGACAAAACACGTGGGTGTGTCATGTACACATCCTCACTCGATTTCCATTAAGGAAAGCTGTTTTGACATCCATTTGCCATATTTCATAGTCGAAATAAGCGACAATCGCTAGAATGATCCGAATAGACTTTAGCATTGCGACGGGAAAAAGTTTCATCATAATCAACACCTTGAATTTGTTTGAAACCTTTGGCCTGTCGCGCTTTATAGATGTGAACATTTCCATCTATGTCTATCTTTTCTTGAAAACCCATTTGCACTCAATGGTTTTAACACCATCGGTGGATCAACCAAGTTCCAAACTTGATTCGTGCATGGATTCAATTTGGATCTCATGGCTTCAAGCCATTTCTCAGTCTGGTCCCACCATCGCTTCTTCATAGGTCTTAGGCTCATCGTTGTCTAACAACAATATATCCCGTTGTTGAGTAGTCAAGAACATGTACCTCTCGGTACACGACGTGACCTCTCGACCTACGTGGTGCGGTGTGTCCTAGCAGGTTCTTCAACAGTTTGTTCATCTTGTTGTGGTTACTCAGAGGCTGAAACGTTTTCGGTGTTTCTCGAATTTCTTCAAGTTGCACCTTGCTCCCACTATCCCTTCTTGAGAGAAACTCTTTCTCTAAGAAGACACCATGCCAAGCGACAAACACTTTGCCTTCTTCTTGATTATAGAAGTAATATCCTTTTGTTTCCTTAGGATACCCGATAAAGAAGCATTTATCGAGTTGGGGTGAGCTTATCGGTTGTAAACGTTTACATAAGTCTCACATCCTCAAATATTAAGAAAAGACAAGCTAGGGCGTTGTCTGTCCACATCTCATATGGTGTCTTTTCTCTCGATTTTGATGGAACCTGTTTAGTGTGAAAGCGGGTGTTTCAAGAGCGTACCCCAAAAGACAACGGAAGATCACTGTGGCTCATCATGGGCGCACCATATCTAATAAGGTGCGATTTCTCGTTCGAGATACCCCATTCCATTGAGGTGTTCAGGTGAGTCAATTGTGGAACAATTCCACAATCCTTGAGATGATTACCAAACTCATGGCTCAAATACTCGCCTCCACGATCGGATCGTAGAAACTTGATTGTCTTGCCTAAATGATTTTGAACTTCATTTTGGAATTCTTTGAACTTTTCAAAGGATTGAGACTTATCTTCATCGGTAGATATATCCATATCTACTAAAGTCATCGATAAAAGTTATGAAATCTTGAAAACCACCTCGGTTGTTGAGCTCATTGGTCCACATACATCGAATGTCACGAGTGCCAATAAGTCACTTGCCCGTTCACCTTGACCGGTGAAAGGTGCTTTTGTCATCTTGCCAAGTAAACAAGATTCGCATGTCTCAAGCGATTCAAAATCAAATGAGTGTAGAATACCATCTCTATGGAGCTTCTCCATGCGTTTCTCATTTATGTGACCTAAGCGGCGGTGCCAAATAAGCGTGGGATTCAAATCATTCGATCGTTGCCTCTTTGCATTAATGTTATAGACCGATGACTCTTCAAGAGTAAGAACATATAACCCATTCACCAATGGAGTATGACAATAGAACATATCTTTGAAATAAAGAGAACAACCATTGTTCACGGATCTAAAGTCATAACCTTACGCTTGCAAACATGAAGCGAAATAATGTTCTTGGAAAGAGATGGAACACAATAACAATTATTCAATTCCAAAACTAATCACGAAGGTAAAGACAATGGCATGGTGCCAATGACCACCATGACAACTTTTGCTCCATTGCCAGCGAAGATCCACTTCGCTCCTCCTCAAACTTCTACTTCTTCTTAGCCCCGCAGCGATTTGCAAATGTGAGCAACCGATCCGGTATCAAATACCCAAGAATCGTAGATGAAGTAGCAAGATTGATTTCTATAACATTTATACCGGGCGGAAGTCGTACTTCCTTCTTTTTCTCAAGATCCTCCAAGTACTTTGGGCGGTTCCTTTTCCAATGTCACGATTGCTTCGATGGTAGCAATCGCATCGAGAGTAGGGCCCTTCTTGACTTACTTGGCCTTAGAACCGCTCGCGATCTCATCGGGAGCTAACTTTCTTTGACCGCGCCTTTCTTTACATAGGGCTTGCCCTTGCCTTTCTGCATCATCATCACATGATGGCTGCTTTTCTTAATGCTTTCCTCGGTGATTTTAGCATCCCATGCAACTCGGCCAAGGTCTTGTCCATGTTGTTCATGTGATAGTTCGAATGAATGGCTCAAAGCTCGGGGAGCGGCGAAGAATCACATCGATAGCCAACTCTTGGCTAAGGGAAAACCAAGCTTTTCCGGACTCTCAATGTAGCCAATCATCTTAATCACATGAGGGTCGACGAGTTCCCTTACGCAAGCACTGCACGCAAACAAGGACTTTGAAGTGTTGAACCTCTCCCTTGCTTGGTTCTCAAACATACCACGCAACCCCACAATGATATTGTAGGCATCTGTGTTCTCATATTGCTTCAAGCTCGAGAGGACATTGTGGCAAGCATGAGGCGACTCACATCAAGGTAATCATTCGTTTGCTTCTCATAAGCTTTCCGTGCGACCACGGTAGCATTATCGGGCAAGTCATCGGGATAAGGAGACTCAAGGACATACTCCTTGCGCTCTTGCTTGAGAACAATTCTCAAGTTGCGATACCAATCCAAAAGTTCGTTCCATTGAGTTTTCTTTCTCAAGAATAGATCGCAAATTAAAAGAAGCTGGATGCGGCATTAGTGACATGATCTACAACAAAGAATATGCAAAGTTTAGCACTATGTTCATGTTTGATCTTCCATTAAACAATTTAACAAAGATACTCCCACTATATGTTTTGTAATCGTCTTCCCTCTAACGACATATAGTGGTCAAGATCCATGTTCATCTAAGTTCTAGTGAGCTTTGGCATCACTTGCTAGAAACCTAGTGACGTGGGTAAGCAACACTTGCTAATCACATCTTATGTGACTCTTGTTTGTTGGGTGACATCAATATGTCCGGCCCCAACCTATGCCCCAAGGTCCAAAACTGCTTTTGATAACCTTGTTAAGTAAACCAATACTATGCATGTGGATGTCCGACATCCACCCTATTAGATCAAGATAGTTGATGGTATTACGCTTTGGCGACCTACCAAACAATGATCATGATTCTTATAGGCGCGACAATTGGAAGGGCATCAAAACAAATTCTTAATTTTTCTTGAGAGAAGCTATTCTATCATGAAAAACTAACCCTTAGTTGGTATGGCATGAAAGAATAGTATGACAAGAAATAAACATCACATGCATATAATCACATTATCTTGTGAATGGTATGGCATTTTGTATCGTAGTGGTCGCCATCGCCATGGTTCCACGGTGATATTCTTCGCCACACTTCTTGTCCTCTTTGTCATCATGCTTGAAGCCTCCATAGCAAAGAACTAAACTATTACAACTAATAGGTAGCAAATGAATTACATGGGAGCTCAAGCATCACAAGTCGACACGCAGTCGTTATACAATTAAAAACGACCTCAACCCATTTGTGATTAATACGACACACAGAGCCGCCAAAACACACATACATCACATATGCATCTATGCCATACCATTCACATCATTCCTGCAAAAACAAGTTAGCGTAGAACGTATTCTCTTACGACATGAATGTGTTTCTATAACAATCTATGCGTGTGCATAGCGGCGGTCGGTCCGGTGGCGGTCGTGGCCGGCGGGGGTCGAGGGGGGATCGCATCTATGAAATCGCTATGAAAATCTCATCGGGCCGATCAAATCAACCCAAATCCGAGCCATTCAAAATGTCTCAATTTTCATTAGATCAATCACATTGATCATCGCGATTGGTATGCTTGAGGAGACCGCAACACAAGACCTCGATCTGTTGGCTCAATCTCTCGATTGTGCTTGTGATTAGCCCGATGGTGTTACCGGTAGGTAGGGGCAAGTCGCGCGTACATCAAAGAAGGAGCACGAACTAATCTTTTTGGCCACATGATGCTATCAACTCATACATATTCCAACCCCTTATGACCGATTGATCTAATCAACCCGTGCTAGACTGATCTAGTCCGTAATAGATCCAATCTACTATAACCGCATATCAACATATGCGCTGATCCAGATCGCAAACTAAGCAAGATGGCTCTGATACCACTAAAGGATCGCGCGAAGGCTACGATAGCAGAAAACAAAACTTTTCTACCGCGCACACAAGGACATCATGCTTAAGGAGGGATCATGGATCGTTACCACTAGACGCGCAGCGCAGCGGAAGAAGAGTTGGAGAAGCCGATCCAACCACGCGCGTCGAGGTAGTAGTGGAAGTAGTCGATCGTCCCGAACCGATCGTCTCCTCACGCGATCAACCACACCACGAGCGGATCCAATCAGGGTTGTTGATGCCGATCAACGCCGCGCGAGCGGCGCCTCACCGGTATCCACACGTCCGGAAATTTGGGGCGCCGATCGCGAGTGTACCCGGCACTCATGGCGGCTAGGGTTTGGCTCTAGAGGTGGCGGCCAGGGTTTAGCTCGGGATTATCAGATGCGTTCCCTCAGCCCCTCGCCTCCATATATATAGACCTCCTCAGTTGGGCCTCGTGGACCGAGGCCCAATAGGAGTCTATCCGGATCTCTATCCGAATTGAGCCCATATCCAGAATCACATTGAATTAGTGTTCCAACCCGTTAAGTGTGCGACCACAGCAGGTTCACGTATACTTGGTCGCGACCGAAACACCTTCCGGTCACCGTGTTAATAGCGGCCTCTAGTAAGACATATTAACCCCAAAGTATACGTAAAGATCATATCATTTGAACACGTAATGTTCTCATGTACTAATCCCTTTGCCTCACGATATAGATTAAGCTCAAGGCGAGACTGTGTCATCCTCTTAATAGCTCAATCACTCTCTCGATTCCGTGATGGATTATAAACTCGTGATTGACTCCTCAATCACCTTGGCATGGCCATGCACTTTCATAATCCATTACATCGAGGGGCCCGAGATATCTCTCCTATAAGGAAGGGCAAATTCTATCTTGATCATTCACATCCCACTACATGTTTCATGGCAAACCCAAAGACTACTTTTATGACTACCCGATTCACGGAGTAGTGTTTAGTAGTCCCAAAGTAAGCTACTACGCATCTTGGGAACCATGATGATCTCAAGTCTAAGGATTCCACATAAACACTACTTGAGACCAAGCGATGACACATGAAATCTCTGCAGTGTCTCATGGCGGGTCTATCCAACATATGTTCACTAACATATGTCCATATTATTGATTTGGTATCTCCATACCATGATCCATGAGACATGATCATCAATCAATACATATCTTGATCTTTGAATCATATTTGTTCCTCATATGAAATATAATCAGGGATCATTTAGAAATAGCAACATTTTGACATTAAGAGTCTCATGAATAAGTCACATACTCATTGATCAATAATGATAATATCTATTTCAAGGAACAAAGCAATGTATCATAAACATAGTATGTGATATATTCAACATCTCCATGTTGCCTCTAGGGCATATCACCAACAATACCATTGTTCTGCAAATCTGAGCCCTTGCTATGTTTTTTTTTACGAATTTGACTCCTACCAAGCGCGGAAGAAGAGGCATACAACTCTTGTCTCCTTCCACACTCCACGAGTGTAGCACGTTGTGACTACCGCAAGACCGGGGGCGAGCACGGCATACCCTGGCTAGACGTGGCAGGTGATGGGCCTCACCTGGCTTCCCCGCCACCGGAGCGCAGCAGGAGATGTCAACTAGTTCAACTTGCACTAAAAGGTAACTAGTACTAATTATGCGTGCATCTTTCGGCGTATGTATCTGTATTGCCAACTTTTTTTCCCATTAAGAGCAGAATTGGCATCTTTTCACTTCAAGAATTAAATGTGCTTTAACTAGCTTTTAGTTTAAATTTCTAGCTATGGTTTTTAACTTTTTATTAAAATTGCACTGTAGCGATTATTAGCTTTTTTCTAAGAAAAATTGAAAAAAATGTTATACCGTCATGAACAATACAAAAAATAAGAGAAAATAAGAAAATGCAAAAAATCCGAAATTAAAAGCTAATGTGTTCCAAGTAGATTCTTATTTAAATATGCCAAAAGTCAAAAAAGCTATAAGCTTAAGCTGTTTGGAACGAAGAATTAGTCGTGTATAATACTTGCATGTAGAGGATGATCAACTGATTTAATACAACTCGACATTGAAAAATGAGTTCTTCTATCTTTTCTTCTAAAACACAAGGAATATGGATGGGATTAGAGCACAAAGCGAACGGTGCCGAAAGAGATCATGAATGAATGAAACTGGGTGAGAATAATGTTCTTGCATGTGTGGCACAGAGCCTGTTGCGCTCTCGTGGCACGGAAGCCAGGTGGGGCCGCCACCTGCCGCCCCGGCCTGGGTCCCACGGTCATCATGCCATGCTGTGCCGTGCTCCTGTAGCACGGAAGGAGGCAACACGTTCCTCCTGGAGCGTGGAAACAGGCACACGTCGCATATCTCTTTGTGTTAGCGGGAGGGTTAAATTCATAAAAAAAAAACATAGTAAAAAAAAGCTAGATTTATAAAAATAAAGTGGCACAAAGACTAAAAGAATAAATAATTCATCACGACCGTCGTGATCACCGTTGCTTTGCATGTGCGAGTCCCATCTATAATCTTATGGTTTGTATGTGTCGCCAAAGAGTCACTCGTGGAATACAACTCTTACCTTATCGGAATATCGCCGCAAAACACAAGAAAAATGGATGGAAATAAATCAATCCATCCCCGCGTTTTCGCATTGCAACGCGCAAAGCACACGGCAGAATAAGAATAGAATAGTAGATGGCTGTCCTTGCCGTGCCGCTGATTCCGGTCCCTATTTTCGAGTCTGTTTTTTGCTGGGACTTGATGGTTTTAGTTGTGATTTATAGTTTTTGATCTATTTATATGATAAGTGACAGAAACTCATGTATAATTTTTATTGATATAAATAAAATCGGTACAGTAAATACTACAATTAACTAGTAAACCTATCTTAAAAAGAGACTCTATTTAAAAGTTAGTTACTATAGAAATATCAAAAACATAAACGAAAAGCTAAAAAGAACAGACTTCGTTTGCCACCCATGCCCATACATTTCGTTTTCCTGGTCTGCGTGACAGCGTGACCATCTAAACTACAATCACATCCGTCAAAATGAGTTTAAAGAAAAAAACACAACCACATTCATCAAAATCCTGGATCTCTATCTCACTACCACCCATGAATTAGTACATGGTTAATGTACTACGTAGGTTGAGGAAAAAGAATGTGTGCTGCACACACATTTGTTTGATTAACGTACATCGCGTTAACTGATTATTCATTCGTTACATTTTGCGCACAACAGTTTTGCCGTGCTTTACATCTCCATAAATACGCACAGCATAGTTGCTGCAACCAAGATTCGTACAGCTTAGATATATATACTCTCTATTGCTACATTTATTTGTAGTCCACCATACGTATCATAAAAACTCATAAATTTAAGAAATACTAAATCTATTAAATACTAAATTTAATAAATACATCTTGTTGCTCAATAAAGATCCATACAGTTTAGCCATATACTCCCTCCGTATAGCTATATTTGTCCGTAGCCCACCAGCTTAGTTTATTCATTCCTTAGTTTCTATAAAGCACTTCTAATTTTTACTTCCTACGCTACACCTTCGGCAGTTTTTGTCTAATTTGATGTGCGGTGTGGAAAGGCAGATACATTGCGTCTGGTAGTAGGATAAGGGTTTGTTCGTTTTCTTCAAAGCTGACGGCTTTTGATTTTTGCTATAGTATCTAACTTTCAAATGGAGTATTTTTTTAAGACAGGGTCTACAAATTAAACGATGTACACGTTAAAAGCCCAATATCTGTATCATCTAAAATCGCAAATAAGTATATCTTTTCATAATCTGTACCGTAAACAGTTAAAATTCAAAATTTTTAGTCAAAAAATATAAACCATAGTTATTACCAAACAGGCCTAAGAAAGGAGGACACTCAGCCCGAAAGTCAGAATCCAATGCTGAAAGGTCCAACGGCCGGTCAAGTAAACAAAAAGTACTCCTATCTAGTATGCTCATGTCGAGATCCTCCCTTCCTTTATTAATTGGCTTGTTCTCATCGAGAAGAAAAAAGAGCGGAGGAAAAAGAACAAAGTAAGGGGTGAGTGGGGTTTCAGGTTGGGAATCGGGGACCAACCAGATCAGATCAGGTCACCACTACCTGCGAAATCAGCCAGTCTCCGGACTTTGAGCACTTTTAAGGTACCTTCTAACGTTTTTTAGCTGTCCAATTCTTTTATCTAACAGATTAAGTTAGGTGTGAAGGAAAGTTACATTATTTTTTATTAAATAAAATCAGAGTTCATGAGTTATTTATATATATATAAAATATATATATATAGATGATAGCTATCATGTGAACACGTTAACATTGAGAAGATAAAGCATTATGTGAACGTGTTACAACTATCATGTGAACGTGTTAACATTGAGAAGATAAAGTGTCATGCATGCAGGAAGCCGAGAAGTTTTCTGTCTAACATGCCCCATGATCGGGCGTTGCGGAGCAAGCGTTCGACCGGACTGAACTCGATGAATACCGACGTCGGAAGCCCTTGGTGAAGATGTTGGCGTACTAGGACGAAGTCGGGACGTGAAGAACACAAACGTCACCGAGGGCGACACGCTCCCGAACAAAGTGTAGATCAATTTCTACGTGTTTAGTGCGACCGATCTTTGCCGGGTTTGTGGAGAGGTAGGCGCGATGTTATCACGATGAGACCGAGTCCCGCGAAGAAGTTGACTATGAAGCTCATGAAGTAACTACCTTAACCAGCAGGCCTCGACAACGGCATTGGCCACAACTTGATACTTCGCCTTCGCACTGGAGCGGGACACTGTGTTTTGACGCTTGTTGGACCAAGAAATAACATTCTCACACAGGAATACTGCATAGCCAGAAGTGGACTTGCGAGTATCCGGGCAACCTGCCCAATCAACATCAGAGTAAACAACCAGGTCCGTCGAACGTGACCAGTGGAGAAATAAGCCGTGATCTAGAGTGCCATGGATGTACCGGAGGATGCTCTTCAGTGCAGTATAGTGAGGTTCCCGGGGATCATGCATGTGAAGACAGACTTGCTGAACTGCGTAAGTAATATCTGGCCGAGTGAATGTGAGGTACTGAAGAGCGCCAACAAGACTGTGGTAGTGGGTAGGGTCGCTCACAGGAGGACTAGCAGATGAGAGCTTCGAGTGAGTGTCCACAGATGTACTGCAGGTCTTGCAATCTGTCATGCCTGCACCTGCACGGTCCAGAATATCCAACATATATTGGCACTGAGAGAGAACACATGCCGCCATTGCGTCGTTTCACTGAGACGCCAAGAAAATGATGGAGAAGGCCAAGATCCTTCATAGAAAACTCTTGCTGAAGCGTAGAAATTATTCGCGAAGAAGAGCATCCGAGGAGACAGTCAGCACAATGTCATCCACATAAACTAGTAAATAGGCCATGTCGGCACCACGATGGTAAATAAATAGGGAAGGGTCTGACTTGGCTTCAACAAACCCCAGAGATAAAACATGAGAGGCAAAACAGCTGTACCATGCACGAAGCGCCTGTTTGAGGCCATATAGGGACTAGTTCAGACGACAGACATAATCCGGATGCGAGGAATCCACAAAGCCAGTGGGATAAGAGCAATATACCGTCTCAGTCAAGGTACCATGCAAGAACGCGTTCTTCACATCCAACTGATGAACATGCCAATCCCGGGACAAGGCTAAAGACAGAATAGTGCGGATGGTGGCAGGCTTGACGACAGGGCTGAAGGTCTCATCAAAATCAACACCAGGCCGCTGCGTAAAACCACGGAGAACCCACTGTGTTTTGTATCGGTCAAGAGAGCCATCAGACTTGAACTTGTGACGAAAAATCCACTTGTCGGTAACGATGTTGCCAGGGGACGGTCGTGGCACAAGGTCCCAAGTATTGTTAGCCAGCAAAGCTGCGTACTCTCCTCCATGGCATGGCGCCACTGCGGATCGACTAAGGCGGATCGATATGTTTTGGGAATCGGTGATAGGGTGCTCACGTTCAAGTTGAGGCGCTGAACCGGCTGGCAGAAACCATGTTTGCCTCGCGTCACCATTGAGTGCTCGTTGATGATGGGCGCAACTAGCATGGCATCGATCGGAAGCTGTGAGGCAGAGACCGTGACAGGTGTTACCGCGGTAGGCACGGCAGCCACGGGAGAAGAGGGCGCCTCAACCAGACGCACAGAGGTTGGAGTCCCTGGCCGCGAGACCGAGGCCACAGGCGATGCACCTAGAGGCACGCCGAACCCAGGTGGAGGGCCGCAGGCGCGCACCGAGTCGGGGGTGGGCGATGTGCCCAGAGGCACGCGTGAACCTAGGTGGAGGGCTGCAAGTAGGCACCAAGCCGGGTGCGGCCGGGGTCGGCGGTGAGTCATCTTGACCGAGTCGCGCATGGGGTGGGTCGGCAAGACGGCTAGGGGCGACCGGACCGCCGAGGAGATCTGATGAGATGAGAGGACCGTGACAGACCAACGGGACGTGGAGCGGCCGCCCGAGGCGGTAGCCTGGTCGCTAGCGTGCTGGGCGCCCCCCTTTGCGCCAGATGGGATAGTGGCGAGGAGGACAGTCGTTGTCTGCTGGGAAGGGCGCGATGCCATCTCGAGTTACTCGAGAAGAAGGTCGGAACGAACCTCGTGGAACGTCAGAAATGGCCGCTGCCACTTGAGGAGAGCCGACATGTACCGAACTTCTCGTTCAAGCCGACATGGGCGCCCCCTTTGCGCCAGATGGGATAGTGGCGAGGAGGACAGTCGTCGTATGCTGGGAAGGGCGCGATGCCATCTCGAGTTCCTCGAGAAGAAGGTCGGAACGAACCTCGTGGAACGTCAGAAACGGCCGCTGCCACTTGAGGAGAGCCGACATGTACGCGAACTTTTCGTTCAACCCGCGCAATACAGCAAGGACAAGAGTGCGGTCAAGGACAGGCTCGCCGAGGGTGCCTAGAGCGTCGGCCATGCTCTTAGGCGGCGGCAGTAGTCCGAGATGGTGAGGTCGTCCTGGACGAAGGCGCGGAACTCGACGTCGAGGTGCAGCGCGCGCATCTCGAGGTTGCCGATGAGTTGCCCCTCGAGTGCTTGCCAGACAATGCGCGCGGTGACGCCGTTCTCCATGACGATCTCACAGAGGTCGAGGGTGATTGTGTCGTATAGCCACTCGAGGACGACGCAATCCATGTGACTCCAGTCGGCGGAGTCACGGCGAATGACGTCGGAGAGGACTGGGAAGTCAGCGAGTACTTGCCCAACGTGATGAGGAACCGGCCGCACAATTTGTTGTAGTTAGGCGAGCCGAGGTCAAGGACGATGGGCACCAGCGCGCGAATATTCTAGACGGCAACCGCCTGGGCGTGAAGATTGGCAATGGTGGTGGCTTCGTGGAGAACCAGCTCCCAGGTGACTTCATCATCATAGGCGGCAGCCTCTTCGTGGTCGCAGGCATCGGCCTCCTCACGGTCGCGGGCTGTGGCGGCCTCACGCTCTCGTTGGGCAACAACGGCCATAGCCTCGGCACGTCGGCGAGCAATGGCGTCATCAACCATGACGGTGACAGGTGGCGTGAGTTAAGGTAGGCGGAAGCGTGTGGTCGCAGGGAACGAACACACCTCTGATACCATGTAAGCGAGGAAAATTACGCTATCTTTGATTGAATAAAATCAGAGTTCATGAGTTACATATATATAGATGACAGCTATCATGTGAACGTGTTACAGTTATCATGTGAGCGCGTTAACATTGAGAAGATAAAGTATCATGTGAATGTGTTATAGCTATCATGTGAACATGTTAATATTGAGAAGATAAAACGTCATACATGCAGGAAGCCGATGAGTTTTCTGTCTAACATTAGGATTTTTTTTATTTTGCACATAGGACGTGCAATTTCTCAATAGGTAAAATAGTAACTCTCGAAAAGTTCAAAGCCAGTAAGTTAAACAAGAGAACAAAAACCAGCACCAGCACCAAGCCATTCTCCCTACGAGCAGCCGCCATGGCCATGTGCTCAAAAGTCCAATTTCCAGGTTAGCTCCTCCAGTCCATATAACCCTCCTCTCAACTGGGACCACACACGTTCGTCCTTCAAATTTCAATTCCTTAATTGTGGGGTTTGGGTTTTCTTCTCCTTAATATGTGCTATCCAGTAGCGGTCGACAAGAAAAATTCAGTTAATACAGATAGATGACAGCACTAGTCATTAGTCAATTCGCTAGTCACATGCAACCCTTTGTAAGTGAAGTGATCCTAAATTCTGGCCACGATACAGTATTTAATGAATGACAAGCCTGCGTCCAGTATCATGCCTGAATGGTTCGTTTAATTTGTTTGGTGTTCAGGGTTCCCTTTCTAATGGAGTGACACCAACAGGGAAGGGAGTGTACGTTGGATAATCTCTCCTGCATTGGTGTGTGAGGCAGGTTGCTGTTCCGCATCCCCATCTCATTATCTTTTCAGCATATGCAGACTGACACAGTGTTATGTGTTGTGCTGTCTGAAAAACTTCAATCACCAAATTAAAATTCAATAAGCCTAGATCAGTCATTTCAAACTCTTGCTTTATTTGCACCTTAAACTCCTCAGTGAGCTTCACACTAGTGCCAGTAATCACGTCATCTACATATACTCCTACCATGGACAGACCCAATGTGATTCAAGGGTGTTCAGCTGAACACCTGAATTTTTTTGTGTAATACCTAATATTTAGTAGGTATATTATATATATATATACTGATAATTAGATAAAATATTTCATTTTTGTACCCCTCCAATTGATTTCAACTCACATCCACACCTCTGCTCCCCCAGTTGAATTCAACCCAGTCCCACACACCCCCTCTCCAATTCACCTAAAATAGCGTAACCTAACAACACATCCACCCCCTCATCAAACTGGCTCATTGGTCCATCCGTAAACCCCTCAAATCCTAAGCTATCCCCTCCCTCTTCTCTCTGTGGCTCTCTTAGGCTCCACTGATCCGACCAAAATTGTCAAATCCGGTAGCACTAGTGCACGAGATCTAGAGGTAATTAGCCACCAAACGACTTGGTGAAGAGTTAAGAGCAACTTTGATCTCTGGTTTAACCTTAGCCACACAGAGGCTGGGAATGCATATACATGCATGAGGATGGATTAATATCAGAGGCCGGCAACTGAGTGCTAAACTACATTATCTTTGGTGTTCTTGGGCGGTTGCCGGCCATGAGATAAAACTGCACGGTTCAGCTCCCATGGAGCAAAAAATCGAGGCAGAATTAGGAGTTGCAGGGTAACATGAATCCCTTAACCCTCCATGGACGACCATTAAAAAAACTCATTCTTGAAACGTGTTACTCCCTCCTGTTCAAAAACAAATTATTTTAGAATACGTGCAAACTTTGAAAGCTTTGACTATAAATATATTTTTAAATGTTTAGATTAGGTACATAAAAAGTACTTTCATAATATTATAATTTTATTAGATTTTATAAATATATTATAATAGCAATTAGTTGTTAAAGTTATATTTTGAAAACATATTGATGTTTAAAATGATTTGTTTTTGCGAACCGGACGGAAGCAGTATTATGCATATAACTTTGCAGGCGCTGGAGATCCCATTTGGGCTCGCCAACCGCACGGGCAAACCGGCAAAGGCTGTGCAGGATGGGTTGGATGTACACAGCTATACAGTGCATTGTCAGCATCGTGGCAGGCGCTTTTCGGTTGAGCTGAAATAAACTGATTTATTACTAAAATTATATTATAACTGGCTGAAATTACACTGTAACTGATAGTGACTTATTTGACGTAACTAAATTTAAAAAATTTAAAAATAGAAAAAAACAGGTTAGGTCACCATGGACAATGCAAACGAATACGAAAAAAAGAACCGACAAAAAAGCTCAAAAAAGCCAAAAAACAAGAAAAAGACGAATTTTAGGAATAGTAAAAAATAAGCTAGAAACTAGAAGCTCAAGCTGAAATGAGCAGAGCCTGAAGCTGAAGAAGGAAGTACAGGTAGGGTGGATTCAACAGAGTATAGAAGTCTTATTAGAAGTTTAAGGTATCTCACTCATACTAGGCCTGATCTAATGTATTCAGTGGGGGTACTTAGCAGGTTCATGGAGGCACCCAGTGTGGAGCACATGGCAGCAGCCAAGAGAGTGTTAAGGGAGTACTATAAACTCTGGCCTTGTATTTCCTAGAAGATGCAGAGAAGGTGGTTTTAAGGGCTATAGTGATAGTGACCATGCTGATGATATTGAAGACAGAGATCACGTGGGATGGTGTTCATGCTTGGAGACAAGTTGGTCAGTTGGAGTTCCATGAAGCAGGTGGTGGTTGCTTTGAGCTCATGTGAAGCATAATACATCTCTAACTGCTGCAGCTTGTCAAGGAATTGGGCTTGCAAGTTGAAGGCAGAGCTGCTAGGTGAATCAGTGGAGGTTGTGAAGTTACATGTCGATAATAAGTCCACAATTGTTGAGTACATCAGTACAAGTGAGTAGAGAGCTGACATTTTCACCAAGTCACTGGGCCGTCAGAAGTTTGTGGAGACGAGGACCATGCTAGGATTTAGAAATGGCACCTCAGACGTGCATGCACAGTCAGATCATCCGACGCTGTTGTAATTTGTAGAGACGTCACTCACATGCATGTACAATTAATTCTTCACATAAAAAGAAAAGCTTAATAGGAAAGGCATGGTTAATTCAAGCTTGCTGAGTCGACTCCACGTTGGAATGCACGACCAAGTCTAGCAGACAGGCATCTTTCAGATCCCAGACAGAGAGGAAGAAACTATTTTTTTTTCAAGTCTAGCAGACAGGAAGAAAGTAGAGGAGTTGGTTGTAAACTGGGACCCAGCGCATGATTCCACGTGTGTATGATTGCTGTATGCATGGGAACTACCTACGGCGGAAGTAGTCTTCATCTGAGACATCTTTCCTGCCACCCTCTTCATCTATAAATTCATGTACATGATCTGACATTTTCACCAAGTCACTGGGCCGTCAGAAGTTTGTGGAGACGAGGACCATGCTAGGATTTAGAAATGGCACCTCAGACGTGCATGTACAGTCAGATCATCCGACGCTGTTGTAATTTGTAGAGACGTCACTCACATGCATGTACAATTAATTCTTCACATAAAAGAAAAGCTTTATAGGGAAGGCATGGTTAATTCAAGCTTGCTGAGTCGACTCCACGTTGGTATGCACGACCAAGTCTAGCAGACAGGCATCTTTCAGATCCCAGACAGAGAGGAAGAAACTATTTTTTTCAAGTCTAGCAGACAGGAAGAAAGTAGAGGAGTTGGTTGTAAACCGGACCTGCCATTGCCATTCATGCAATCCATCCACGCCGTCAGTGAGATCATGCAGTCAATTCATTCTACAAAACAAGTTGTAGTAAATTGTTTCTAACAAATGGAAAAGCAAAATCAGAGAGAGAGAGAGAGAGAGAGAGAGAGAGAGAGAGAGAGAGAGAGAGAGAGAGAGAGAGAGAGATTGGGCCAGCCCCGATGGAGATTGATAGTGAATCAGCAGAGGCAGAAGGAGCATATCAATGGATGTGGGCCATCATGCATGCCATCTCGCATTCACACGAATTCAGTTTCAACACACTGCAGACGCTCTCTCTCGATCGATCGGCTTAATTTGTGGTTTTGTTTTTGGATTGTCCCCCTTTTTTTCTGACTAGCAACCAATGCAAGTTGCAAGCCAGTTGGATCTTCCAACACAGATTTGGATGATCCTTCTTCTTCTGGTTAATTTCAACTCCGATCCAATCTTGATATATTAATTTCTTGTGATTTCATTGGCTTATGATTTCTTTCTTTCTCTTTCTTTCATTTGGGGAGCGTACATCAGCATAGATAGGGTAGGAACCAATTAATCTAGCAAGTTTGGCAATCGTTTCGCGTGTGCGTGGTTGGCATTTTAGCCAATGCGATCGATATATGCGCGCGGTGGGCGACAAATAATTTCTAAACAATTCAGAAGCTAGAATTTGGTTGGTAGGTAGGTTACTCACCATTCGGATCTGTTGCCGAAATCCGCCGCCGCACCGGAAACGACGACGACGATGACGAAGAAGCCACGTACGTCGTCAGTATCTATCTCGATCCATGGAGCAACCATATGCATGTAGAAAAATAATAATGGATCGATGCAGTTCCTCTGAATAGGCGCTCTAGACCGCCGGCATGATCACCCCAGACATGGTGATTTCGATGGCGGCTTAAATATGCATGTGTTTTGAACTTGTGATGCGTTACAACGCAAGGTTGATTGCACTGCTGCCTTTCTATCTTGTGCAATCCTATCTCACCTTGCTCACCTAGATACACTGAAGCCGAATAACCAGCACATGCGAGTATACGAAGGTACAATGGCACCATAACAAGACACGTCCATTACTCAACTTCCATGGAACTCAAAACATCTAAGCAACAGCCAGCAGAGATCCTAAAGCACCAATATCTGGTGGCTCAACAACAGCATACAACAAGTCTAAAGCAGAAGACCGATCATACCACTGGTACAGTGGCATGCCGATTGATGGTGCACAATAAGTTCACTAGCTCAAAGATACTGGAAATAAAATCGGTAGTTCTCATAGGCGACACAGTGCTACAAGCTCCATCAGGTATTATATCCACTAAAGAAGGTGGTGCCGATTACTTGCCCTCCTCGATGATTCTGACAGCCTTGTTCACGCCAGCCATCTTCTCATCCGAGATCTCTCCACCCTGTGGAAGATCAAACTTCCTGCGGCTCAGCGACCTCTGCTTTCCTGGTTGCTGCGGGTCCACAATCTCCAGCATCCCCTCAAGTTCCTCGAGCATAGATTTCTTTGCAGTCCTCACCATGTAGTCAGGTCCCTGGGAGGAGGCAAGCACCAAATATATAATGAGATCAAAGATTACTACAAGGTTATAGAATATAGCAAACCAGAAAAGACAATTATGCCAAGCACCATTGCTTCTATAGTTCTATCAGTTATTTGGAGTTCAGAAGATAGTGAGATAAAATGCGAGGGAATTGATGAAGAAAATAGTTTGATCGAACTGCATGTACACGAGAGACAGGTGCAGCATGATTTTCCCCCATAATTTGAGCTTACAATCTCCTACAAAGGGACAAAGGCAGGATAATGGAAATCTATGGGATAGCACAGAAGCATAGTTTTTCGTTTTGATCAATGCATTCGCCTTCAATACTTCAATCCAAGCCTTAGAAGAGTTTGGGGCATTGTAGGTTCAGTAATCATAAAATCAAAACAAATGCTTAGATGTCTAGAGATTTGGATTTCATTTAAGGGATGCCCTTACACTTGATATACCATGGAAATTCACAGCGTAGTATAGAAAAGAACAAGTACTAAACACGAAGTTTGGATCCAGGCACTTATTGATCAATTAAAGATTTAACCATAAACCTCTCCTACTGGGAAAAATTGAACATACAGGAAACATGCACCAGTGCCTAATGTAAGAATACTTTAGCATTTGAACCTAATGAATCACTGAGGACACTGCTAACAAGTGAGAGCAAACATCACTGAAAGCAAATCAAATTGTATTTATATGCCTGAGGAGGTCCTGTGCAGACATTCTAGCATCTTCATCTAAATTGATCCTAGTTCACCACACTATGTGCTAAAAGAAAAATATACACTTGGTTCATTCAAGAGAGCAGACGTATGTATAGCCAGACATTCATACAAGAACAACAGATGCTCAATAGCTTGTTTCTGGCATGCTTTGATTTCCCTAAATCCTACTAGTATCAATAAGCAATAACGTCAGATTCTAACGCACCATTGGAAACTCATGCTTATATAAAGATTCCTATAAATCACCCCCAAACCAACAATGCAATAACTGAACTTCAAATTCAGAATGCAGCCATGGCAATGATAAACAGGTCATGATGGAGTTCACCTCAAGTGCATCGACAGTGAGGAGCAGGACAATGATTTTCTCTGAGAACCTTTGGCGCTCTTCGTGGTCATGCGCAGTGCTGCGCCTGTAAGAGATGCTATAGAACAAGGACCTGATCTCCTTCAACTTGGCCTTTGCCACAGCCAGATCACGCAGGCTGCGAAGCACCTGTGAGCGGTGAGCAAGGTGAGCCCTGTAGGTCAACTGGATCAGCAATGCAGCATCCTGTGGGGACAGCTCATTCCTCTTTCCCTTGCCATTGCCCATAGCAAAAGCCTTCAGAAAAGGAAAATGCAGGGTGGTCAGTATAAGTGCATATTCCAAAGAAGCAGGATTAATTCTTGGCTAAATAATTTCCTATAACCACTACTACTATTACAGATCTAGATTGCAGACACGGTATTCTCTAAAAATACAGTTTTTCTCTTAAATCTAACCGGATATACGCATGGGAAAGCCATGGATCTCACAGAAATCTACTAAAATATCATCTTTCCTTCAGATCGGACTAAGCGAGAAGCCCCAGAACCTGAAAACCCCTTAAAAATCCAATCGTTTTTTTATTTGGTCTTAGAATCTAAAACCCCACAAGAAAAAGTAACCTTTCTGATGGCGACACATCCAGCGGTGTTGACATCCGGGATCTCCTCGATCTTGACGGCGACGGGGCATTTCTTCTCCTTCTTGACCACCTTGTGCTCCTTCTTTTTCTTGTCCTCCTTGGCCTTGTTAGACTTTTTCTTCTCCACCTCCTCCTTGTCGTCATCGTCGTCGTCGCTGGCGCTGAAGTCCTCCTCCCAGGTGTACGCGTGCGACCATGGCTCGAGGAATCCCTTGCCCTTGAGCTCGGTGCCCCACTTGATCTTCTGGGCAGATTTGGACCTGGACTTGGACTCCCACTTCCACTTGCGATCGAATCCGTCGTCGTGAGGGGACTTGAGCTCGGCCTCCCACTTGAGCGCCCTCTCCCCGCGCGGCTTCTCCTCGGCGGTCCACTTAACCTTGCGGCCGCCGGTCTCCGCCGCGTAGGTGTACTTCCTGCGGGAGGGCTGGGGGCGGGCGGCGACGGCGAGCTCCAGCGCGGCGACGCGGTCGGTGAGGTGGTGGAGGAGGAAGGGTAGGGGTGGGAAGGGAAGGGTTCGAGGAGGCTGAGGGGTGCGGGCGGGTGGAAGGGTCGAGGTCGAAGCTGAAGGGGGAGTCCAGTTCGTGGGGGAGGCCGCCGCCGACGCCGAGGAATGGGCAGCAGGAGGAGGATGGCGGTGGCGGGAAGGGGAAGAAGGGGTCGTCGAGGAGGCGGTGGGAGCCCATGGTGACGGCGGCGATGGAGATGGACGGATTGGTGTGGTGTGCGGTGATCCGATCCGATCTGATCTGGGGGAAGTGATGGGTTGAACAGCTGCCTGCCTGCCTGCCAGCCTCTAGTGAAAAGAAAAAAAAAGCATGCACCAGGATGCATGCGCCCGATGCGGGCTTTGTGATTTTTCTTTTCTTTTCTTTTTTCTACTATTTTTTCTATTATTTATAATGATATAATTTTTTCTTTTTAAAAGTTTAGGCCCTGCTCAATATAGCTTAAGCTTATTGGCTTAAGCTTATTTTATCTATTCATAATTTCGCCTTTTTCTGAATTTTTAACTTTTTGAGCTTTTTGTCGGTTCTTTTTTCTCGTATTCATTTGCGTTGTCGTGATGGGCTAACATATTTTTATATTTTAAATTTTTAAATTTAATTATGTCAAATAAGCCTCTCTCGATTCTGATGTTTTTTCACCAACTACAAGTGTTTTCGACCATAAGCTTTACTTTCGGTACCAACCGATCACCACCTTAATTACGGAAAAAACAACAATGATTACAATGAAAAAGCTAGGACACTGGACTTACGAGCTCTTTGGAGCACTAACCTAATGTGACTAGTCCAGTTTTGCTATTTCTTAGGTGCACTGCTTATCCATCGGGAATTTTCTCCTCTGTTCAAAGAGGTTTTACTATGTAAAATATTAGGAGGTATCGAAGCTCGTCACTAAATTATATATAAATTTTTGGTTATATATAATTTGGTAACAAGATACCAGTAGCTTTTTAATGATGCATAAAGGATGATTTCCATATGCTTTCATATACAAATCTGCTTTTCCAAGCGGAAAATATCCTTTTCTAGGGCACCATGTTCCTTTTGGGTAAGATGAATGATTTTTAGTTATAACTGGTGATTTTTCTTTATGCTTTTTAAGATAGGTGTTGTAACTGTGAGGGTATTTTGGGAATTTTCCAATTGAGTAAAAAGGAAAAAAAAGAAATGCAAGCAGGGCTCACCTGTTGGTGAGCCGCGCGAAGAGATAAGGGAGAGAAAACTTCGTCTCCTCCCCGAGCGCGTCTCGTGCGCATGCGCGTGTGACTCGAGAGGCGGGCGTTTCGTCTTCTTCCTCAGGTCCGGCGATTTCGGCGGCGCGGTGGGGGAGAGGCGATTGGGGGCGGCGATGGAGGCGCGGGCTGGCCCGGGTTCCTCGGAGCCGGCCGCTCGCATCACCTCCCCGCACACCTCCTTCTCCTCTTCTTAAGCGCGAGCTCTCCATGGTTGCCGAGCATACATCTCTTTTGATCTGACTTGCTCTCTTGTGTCTCCTACTTCCTCTTGGTTCTTCGGGTTGTGCGGAGATTTGGGGCTTCGGCGCCATCCCCGATTGAGGCCTTTGTCTTTGGTTTCCTGTGTTAACCCTAGTTTGGGTGTGAGGGGAAATCCGAAGTTTGAAGGTCTACCCGAGGGAAGACGGAGGCGGCGACGGCTCCCTATTGTGTTTGAGTGCTCTCGATCGGAGTACTCTTGCGGTCTTGTGCGGCGTTCCCCTGACCTTCGACTCGGCGTCGGGCATCCGAGGTCGGAGAGGGCTTTGTATCTCCAACGATCACACTCCTCTTCTTCATCGACACAGAGGGGTGATAGGTTTTCTGGGACATCACTTACGAGTGTGCCTTGCCCTATTCTTCGTGTTCTTCTTCGGCTTGGTTTGATTCTGGACTGTTTTGAGTACCGTCTGCACTGTGAGTATTATTGATTCTTTGCAAACATTGTCAGCAATATCTGTTCTTTAAGTTTTGTTTAAGATTAAGAACTAATAGATGATATGTTTGCTTGTGGGCTCGGATCATATGCTCTGTGATGATAATATCGAATGCTGAAATTGATTTGGTTAACTGAATTAAATTTGAGCTCATTTGGGTTGTCTTTCACTGTCTGGTCTGCAGTTTATTTTCTAGCAACCGATGAGATTTGTTTACAAGCAACTGAAATTACCTGTGATGAACTGATTAAATCTGTCCAGTTCTGTCCAGAATAGATTACCTCTTCATTCTGTTCAATTTTGATTGTATTCTGTTAGTCTGATCTTTGCCTGGACATTTAATGTTCTTTCATTGTTTGTGAACATCGTCCTGCAGAGCTCCCTAGCTCAGCAGCGCCCTACCGAGCTACCTTGGCTCAGCAGGTGTTGATGTAGTAGGCCCCGTGCTCCCATTTACCCTTTTTTGCTAACTAGTCGAATACCTGTGCTTTGAAATGCATAAAAAAAATCATATTATACCGACACGTTGGCTCGCCATTGCCAAGATTTACCCACTCGGCCCATGTTGTTGACTCCGTATTCGTGCTCACCTAGTGTGCCTCTGCGCTCTTGGCTTTGGCGCGCACCCAGTAGATACTTATTTTTATTAGAGAATTTGTAGGGTGGTAAGATTTGTTTTTTTGGTATCAGGGTAGAAATTTTTTAAGAATGTGCAAGGGGGAGATTGGAGGGGCACATGATCCACCATCATTAACTCTCTGTGTTAAGTAGTAGAGATATATTATTGAAAAAATTATCATAATAGATCATGTCTAGACATAACACTTCACAATGAATGTGTGAATTCCATAGCATATAGGTTTGGTTAGGTGCGTATATTTGTTGCACTACTTGTATGATATAAATGGCAATATGCACGAACTGTCAAGCCTAACTACAACTAAATTACATGTGTGGCTTTTGTAAGTCATGCTTGTAGTTTTTTGTTGTATACATTTTGGTCCATCGGTACTTTTCCCTTGTCTCCTTTGCGGGCTTTAGCCCTCGTAACCCGTGCCCATTACTCGACTTCCACAACTTATGTAGGTTTGTGTAACATCCCAATTTTGGTAGTTTCAAAAATGAGAAAAATTTAAAATCTTTTATTGCTTTTCGGTGTATTTCAAAATTTTGGCATTTATTTGAGATTCTTGATTTGGTTTGCACCAAGCAAATCCAAATAATAAATAATAAAATCTGAGAAAAAGACCAAAGTAATTGCAAATTAATCGAGCAAAATTTGATATGAGATTCAAATTGAAATTAGAAATTCGAGATCTAAATTTTGATAAAACCAAAAACAAAGCAGCAATGAAATTCGCACACAAAATTCTTAAGCCAAGAATTCAAAATTGAATTCAAACACCAAAGCAAAAATCCGAATTTCCAAATTTTGCTAACTTTTCTTCTTCCCTTTCCTTCTCTCTCTCCTTTCTCTATCTCCCAGCAGTTGGGCCGCACTCTCCCCTTCTCCCTTTCTTTTCCTCCTCCTCCTGCTCGCGCACAGCCCGACACACCCGGGCAGTGGTGAGCTGCTTCCAAGGCGGCAAGGCACCCATGCTGTGCACACGAGAGCACCGACCCGGCCTTGTGCGCGCTGCTTCCGCACGCACCCAGCATGTCGCGCACACGCTGTCCTCGCACCGGCCGCAAGTCGTCTGGCCACGCTGGTGCCATGCCTTTCCCTGTCACTCGGTCGACGCCCACAACGCCTCCACAGAACACTCTGCTGGAGCTATAAATGGCCCATGTCCACCCCATTATATTGCTCCCCCTCCTCCTCTTTCCACTCTATGTCGAGCTTGCGCCTGTGCTCGTACACCGGCTGTCGTGCCCACTCGCCGTTTGGTGCTCTAGCGAGCTTCATCTTGAACCTCCTGCGTCACAGCATGTTCCACCTCGTCAACCGTGTTTCTCCTCCAACGATTTTGGTCTTCGACCACCGGAGGCCTCCCCTGTTCGGCTGGCTAGCTTAGGCCTCCTTGTCCTCTATTAGGTGTCTCTCCCTCTCTCATTTCGCACGACATGTGGGCCCAAATGCTTAAGTGGCCCCCAAGTTAGTGATTAAATCATGTTCTCCCCATTTAAAAGTAATTCGAGCAAAACAAAATAATTAGTTGGAATGGAAAATAATTTAATGATGAATGGAGCTACAAATAAAAATGTTGTTTATAATTTTAGAATCTGAAGTTGTGCAAATTCAAAATGTCAGAAATTGAATCTTGGGTAATTGCATCAAAGATTGGCATGCTAATTAAGTTAGTCTTAAATAATTGTAAAGAGGAGGATATAAATTGAATTAAAGGTTTAAGCCAAGTAAGAATATTAAGAATTTAATCTTGATTAAACGCATGTCAACAGCAAGTAGAAAGTTAATAATTATAACAACAATTAGTGTAAGATTAAGGCATTCAATAATAATATATATTAATTATCATAAGGCCCTTTCCTAAATAATGAATTAATAATTAAGTTCAATTTTAGAGCTCAAATGTTAAGAAAGATTCGAAGGGGGATATGATGAAATATCGGGCAGTAGTAAATAAAAATGGAGTAGATAAGGCTATCATAAGCGAATGGACCCTATGTGAAGATAAGCGGGTACACATATATTTCGGTAGAGCAAAGATAGTTAGATGGCAAGATGACTTTGTCATGTACTCAAAAATTGCTCAGCGTCATTAGGGTATATAGGGGTTACAAAGCCACTAATAAAAACTACCCTAACCCTTATATTGTCCATTCAAAAATATGAAAACCAGAGGTAATCGCCATGCCTAATCAGCATATGTATATGTGTGTGTGTGTGTGTGTGTGTATGGTGTTAGTTTCACCAAGTTAATTTTAAGAACTAGTTCGTGTGTGAAGCAATGCAATAAAAAGATTTGAAATAGAAGATCCATCATGGAATAATGCCTAGTAGGCCCTCTGGTCATAGGTTGTTAAGTAAATTCACACATAAAATAATGAGAACATCAACTCTAAATGTTGTCGATTCTTTAATGAACCTTGAAATGTGGCTAGCATATAAAAACCAAGCATGAAATGATGAAATATAATTTTAATCTAATCATCTACACAGGAAATGAAGAGGTAGATTATAATGTAAGTATCCACCACTGTTAAATCATGCACATGCCAAGTTATAATAAAATTTGATAATAACATTGGGCTGCGATTTTACGAGTGCGAGGGAATCGTTAGCCTTAAAATGATTCAAAGACTAAGCTAGAATATTAGGGTACTATAAGTAAGCATATGTAAAAATTAATCATTAAATAGCAGTAATGAAAAAGTAATCCCACACTTTAATAAAATTATCGAGAGAATCATTCGATTAATTAGCAATTAGAACCCCATAAAGTATCACGTCTCGCATTGCCAGAAATATGAACTGTAAGCTTAATTCGATAAACTAAATCTATACATGTCGTGTGTAGAACTCATACCCTAATTCCTAAATGATAATCCTCGATAAAATAATACTCGATACTCCAACTAAAGTCTTACATCTGTCCATAGGTCAAGCTGACTCATGGAATTTTCTTAATAAATATAAAAGAATAAAAGAAGTTATTAAATTTGTAGGATCGTCGATGGCAATCAAAGGGGGTGAATGATTACACCCGTTTTTCCGAATCTCTTAGTGCCTGATGAAGGTTTTGACCGCTCGCTTGCTTGACCGCTCTGCACAGGCTCAATGAAGGTTCCGACCGCTCGGTGTTCGACGGCTAACTTGACCTCCTTTGCACGTAGTCGTAATCTTCCTCCGCTCGAACGCTTCGACACCATTGCCGTTGTCAACGATCGAGTGGTCATACCAACACATGATTGAGGAAAGTGAAGTCGACGAAGAAACTCTATCTCTCCACGAACTACTCTACTCATAACAAGAACGAATCAAAACCATCGCCTAGAAAACAATGACATCGGCATTGAGTAACTTCTTTGGAATAGATCTGATCTTTTATTTCTGAATCATGTTCTATGGCTACAAAGTGTCGCACAACACCTCTCAAACCCTAGCCGAAAGCTTTCTCCAAAGACCTGCGAAAGCCATAGGTTAACTCTTAACCTCTCCACCTTTTATATGCTAGGGCCCTAAACCGTGTCCTCATCAACCCGGACACGAATCCTATTCGATTCCACAAATCAAGGGACCCAAAGCCCTTCCAAACATGGGTTTTCTAATGTATCTAAACCTTCCAAGTTACAGACTCCTTCCATAACTTCTCCCCACTCACCACGTGATGAAGCCTCCAGGACCACATCTCCCGTAGCTTCTCCATGCACCATCGTTTTGTGTTGAAGCCTCTCGGACCGCACCTCCCGTAGCTTCTCCATGCATCATCCACTTTTGATCTCCATGTGTGTAAGTTTAAGCTCCATTAAGTTGGTTTTGGTGATAATTACAAATACAATTATGAGACTAATATGTTTATTCATCATGATATTGCTTAGTCTCATTTGGATAAAAAGGCGAAAAACATAAGAGATATGCATTCAATATCACATTCGTATCCTATTGCATTCCTTGGATCCGAAATATAGAATGAACTTCACCAAATAAGTCAAACTCAAATATGTGCATATGCATTCACAATACATTCTTGTATGCACACATTTTAGGGGAGTTCACTCTATGTTTTGTGGTTTTATTAGTATTGATCCATGTTCCATTTTCACATATTAAGCATCTTTATTTGAAACATATCCCTTGAGTATATATAGCTTGTGTAGTTCATATATACTCATAATCGGGTTGTTATCTAGTTCTTCCATTATATGTTAATGATTGAATGATTAATGATAACCGGATAAGTAAGATTTGTTTTAAAAGCTTATCTTAGAGTATACAAGTGTTGTGTACATGATGTATACCCGCAAACAAATTTTTATCTCATTATTTATTAATATTCTCATGAATTAGCTGTAACACCCCAGGACCCACAATGCCCCGGGATGCTACTATTGCTGCTCTACAACTAGCCAATTTATAAAAATAAACTAAAACTATCAACAATACTACGCAAGATAGTATAAGCGGAAGCGTAAACAACTAAGAAAAAACAGAATAATAACAATTCAATAATCATAATCAACTATAACAAAATATCTATAGGAGCGGTACACAAATTTAATATTGCTAAGAAGAAACATTTGTCAATAAGATAGCTAAACAAAGACTAGATTTCTTTCAACTTTATTTCAGCATTAAAATTATAATACAAGTGCATCTGTGCGGTGCCGTTCTACCCTTCCCAATGCATGCTCAAAGTCCACCAGTAGGGAGGGAAGCAAGAGTGAGATAAAATCTCAAAGAAGCAAACTGTTTAACAAGTTATTCAAACTACAAGCAATTTAAACATCATCATTATAATTCCATACATCCACAATTACAGTTTATGTTCATAAATATTAAACCACCATAAACTTTCTTGAATCATACCTCTTAAATTTCAGATTTAATTAGCATATGAATACAATCATTTTTATCCCGTATTAAATGCAAAAGAAACATTTATTCCTCCACAAACCACACTAGACTAACCAACAACATTTATTCTTCCACAATTAACAACACATATATATTCTTGACCTCAATTCACTATCAATGCCGGTAAAACATTAACATATTAATTCATGATTGACTACTTTAAATCCTCAACCACTACCACTACCAAAGGCAATAAAACATATGTATGTCTTACTTCAATACTATAATACTTCTCATATCCACAATTACTATAAACAATTAAAGCAAAAGAAAAGAGTTTCGTGTCACCATCACAATCACACAAGAGGCGAACCACATTCCAAGATCACAATCATAACCTTCATTCCGTCCATAGCTCACAAGAGCCAATTCCACATTACAACTATGAAGTTGTACATTCCACAACATAACTTCACCGTATTATATTGCATATGTATGCAAATGATCATTCCACAATGCAATGCATATGAATGCATATGAATGCTATGCTCCACATTACTCTTGCCGGGCAGAAGTGCAATGCATCGTATTTCGACAATATACGATGCTTCCATGGCGAAGAGGTGCGTCGACACGGCAATATACGACGTCAGACGGTGCATCGGTCGCGGCTATAAGCGGCGACATCCACATACACAAAAGACATGATATGACATGAATGATTGAATGATATGGAAATTCATTAATCACATTAATTCATCCGCAAGGAGCATTATCACGCTCTCAACATACTTACATCCACCACATGCTAATTTCATGATCAACATTATAACATTAAGCAAGAATTACACAATTAAAATATCATGCAATCATGGAAATTGTATCAAATTACGATAATAATGTAAACTGAAAGTAGTAAGAACAACGAGTTAAGCGGTAGCAACCACCGCACGCTTACTTGCCTCAATCCGATGAAGCGACGAACAACGAAAAGTCAAGGGCGCTCAGGGACAAGACCACCTGTCCATAAGACACCTCTCAGCACTCAACCACAGCAAACAAACACGACAAAAAAATATAAAACATCGCTAGAGACCCGAACCCGCGAAAACTCCTTTCCGCTCCACAATTCAACATTTTAATCTCTGCAGCAGCGCTGCTTCTTAATTTTGTATCTTTAAAAATATACGTCAAAAAATAGCAAATAATACCTCTCTGGATTCATGACTTAAAAACCTACAATTTTCATGCAGAACACCTATTTTTATTTTAATCCCAGCTAGGAGTAATTTAATGCCCAAAACAGAGGAAGAACTCTGCTCTGGCAGATTGGGCAGCCGCGTTCAATCGCGTGCCCACGACAGCACAGAGGCGTAAAAATTCCCAAATTTATACAAAAGCTATATATCTAAATTATATACAACTTTCCCAACTACGGCCAAGGCCAGAAAATTTGTTTACTATTTTTAAATCCCGGATTACAGTCGGACTGTACCAATCCATCCGCCTGCCGGACAGCGATATTGCCGACTCCGTATCTCCCAGATCCCGTAATATAAAAATTGGAAATAAATACAGGAGATACATATGAAAGCAGTCTACAACTTTACTTTTTGTGAGACCCGCAGGAAAATTCGTTTACTAATTTTAAACTCCGGTTTACCGTCGGGCTGTACCGATCTGTCTGCTGCCGGACAGCGGTATTGCCGACGACGTATCTCCCAGATCCCACGGTAGAAAAATTTAAAAAAAATACAGGAGATATATCTGGAAGTCCTCTACAATTTGCCTTTTGGGGATACCTGCAGGAAAATTCGTTTCCTAGATCAAAACTGCGCGACAAGCCGCGCTGCGCAAATCGATCTAAAATCAGCCCGCGACTAAACTCTAATCGGGTAATTGATCTAATTTCTACCATCAAAATATGTGCTAAGAACCTTAATTAAACCATAAAACAGAGGATTTAGGATGAGGAAAAATTACCTAGGTGAAGAAATTTCGCCAATCTTTTCCTCTCCTTCTCCTTCTCCTTCTCCTTCCTCTCTTCCCTTTCTTTTCTTCCTTGGCACCATGGCAGCAGCAAGGGGAGAAGGGGCGCCAAGGGTGGTGGTGGCTGGTTTGGGGTGGAAAGAGGGAGGGCCAAGGAGGGGTTTATAAAGAGGGGTGCTAGGGTTTGGGAGGGGGTACGGGCCCCCATTTGGGCTTGCTAGCCCAAAGCGGCTAGCCCACCCCTCCGGACAGCCCAAAACATCCAAATTAAATATTTTAATTTATTTAATTCATTTTACAAAGTTCTATAATTCATATTTTTCCCTTCCCGCAATTTACCGAAAAACCGACGATTCCGCGATGGATTTAAAATCTTATGCCGTAACGACTTTCAGGATATTACATTAGCAAAAAGGAAAGATTGTAGAATCTAGTTTCTCCATTATGTGTTAATGGTGATGTTTGGTAATTAATGACAATTATTTTATAGACTACCATTTTTCTTGAGTTGGACGAATAAGTTAGGTTCCACAAATGAGAAAGACTTGGGATGACCTCATGTATTGAAGATCATCAAGTCAAGTGGTGGATGCATAATAAGTTGATGCATGTCCAAGAGGAGATGATCATGTGTTGATCATGAAGTCAAGTAAAGATCCATCATGTGTTGATAGAGTTGAAGTAAAGAATTCATCATGAGTTGATGCATGTTCACTACTACAAAACAGGCTATATTGGACGGCGACATCACAAACGGTTCATACGGAACCATCTCTCCTTAACCTATCACAGACGGTTTATACTAGCAACCATCTGTGATATTTTCACAGATGGTTATTAACACGAACCATTTGTAATAATTGAGACATCACAGACAATTCATGTTAATAGCTATATGTGAACTTTGACAGACAGTTCTTAACATGAACCATCTGTGATAAGTGAGACATCACAGACGGTTCGTGTTAATAATCTTCTGTGTAAATTGCAAACATCACAAACGGTTTATGTAAAAAACCATCTCTGATATTCTGGACATCACAGACGGTTCTTATAACAAACCGTATGTGATATTGCGGACATCACAGACAGTTTGTATGAATAACCGTCTGTGAATTATCACAGACGGTTGTTAATACGAATGGTCCATTATAATGTTGGTATCATAGACCATTTGTGGTTGGAACCATCTAGGATAATCTATACTATTAAATACCAGGCGTACATGGTCTCGACATAGATCTGTTTTCATTGCACTGCATCGGTGGAGCGAGGCGGCCGGCTTTTGTGAGTTTGGTGAACACATATCGCTTGTAGATCTATATACGTCTTCTTAGTGATCAGAGGTTAGTACTCAATTACTTCTAATAACTTATATGCCTTGTAATTGAAAGAGATGATAGATAGGTTTTTGTTTAGATCTAGCTAGCTAGGTTTAGAAAGATAATGGTACTTGCTCAATTTCAGAATGGGTAAAATTTCAGAATGGGTAAGTACTCTAGTTTACTTCAATATATTCTTGCTTGATATTATTGTGTCATGAATACGTGGCTAGCTAGCTACCTACCTAATATAGATATCATGTGTAAGTATAGCTAGTCTGATTTGCTATAGTAGCACTAATAATCATTTTTGACACTCATTTGTTACATGTGTAGCATAGATGGACTCAAGCTGGATGTACATTGAGAACCGTGTGAGTGAAGAGTACATTAATGACGTGTCTGCTTTTAGAAGAGCGGCCGAGCTGGATATGTTAAAGAAGGGATGGAATATATGTTCCATGCATTGATTGTGATAATCTAAAGATGTTTAGCAACTCAGCGCAGATCGAAGCTCACTTGATTCGAAGGGGTTTCAGAAAGGGGTACAAATGTTGGACCAGTCACGGTGAAGAGAAGACTACACAAGAAGGTAGTTATGACATCGTCGAGGGAGACAACGATATGCCGGATGTGGACTGTGCTTTTGATCGTGAGGATAGGTCGCAGGTTGACAATCTGGATTCGATGCTACGTGATGCAGAAGGGAACTATAGTGAGAGAGAGTTTGGTAAATTCGAGGGCTTGATGGAGGACTCGGAGAAACCTTTGTTCCTGGGCTGCAAGCTGTAATACACGAGGTTGTCATCAGTTCTAGAACTGCTGAAGTTGGAGGCAAGCAATGGTTGGTCCGATAAGTGTTTCATGGCATTAGGTCTTCCAGCGGACATGCTTCCAAAGGAAAATATGTTGCCAAGAACCACCTACCAAGCCAAAAAGATCATTTGTCCATTAGGAATGGAAGTAGAAAGAATACATGCATGTTCTAATAATTGTATCCTGTACCATAAAGAGTATGCTAGGTTACATGTTTGTCTGGTGCGCAAAGTATCCCGATACAAGCGTAAAAATGACTCTGACGATGGGAAGGGCATCGAGGTGAAGCAAGGACCTCCTGCTAAGGTGTTGTGGTATCTTCCTGTAATTCCCCGCTTGAAGCGTTTATTTGCAAACCACAAGAATGGAAGATTGATGCATTGACACTGGGAGCAGCGTAAGAAAGACGAAATGATAAGACACGTTGCTGATTCTGCCCAGTGGAGGAACTTCGATAGGATGTTTGTAGATTTTGGTGTGGAACCGAGGAATATGAGGTTTGGGTTGAGTACAGATGGAATGAATCCTTTTGGTAACATGAGTAGCAGACAGAGCACCTGGCCCGTGACTCTATGCATGTACAACCTTCCTCCTTGGCAGTGTATGAAGCGGAAGTATATTTTGATGTTCCTACTTATCCAAGGGCCGAAGCAACCTAGGAATACTGTGGAATGAAGGGGTACATGTGTGGGATGCGGACAAATGAGAGAACTTCACTCTATGCTCCATGTTATTCTGCACCATTAATGATTTTTTTGCCCTTGGTAACCTGTCAGGGTTGAGTACAAAAGGAGCCAAAGTCTATCCGCACTGCTTAGATTATACCGAGAATGTGTGGTTGAACAACTCGCGCAAAACTGTCTACATGCGTCATTGTAGGTTCCTTCTAAAGTATCACCCATACTGCAAGATGAAGAAACAATTTGACAGAAAAAAGAGGATGACTCAGTACTATGGCCTTTTAGCAGGAAAGAGGTGTATGATATGGTCAAGGATATCGACGTTATGCTTGGAAAGGGACGTAAATTGAGGACCTGTAGGAAGAACATGTGGAAGAAGATGTCAATATTTTGGGACTTGCCTTATTAGGAGCACTTAGAAGTTCGCAATTGCATCGATGTCATGCAGATAGAGAAGAATGTATGTGACAGTTTGATTGGTCTCTTACATTCATGATAAAACAAAGGATGGTGTCAACGCAAGTGGTCGCTATGAACATCAAGACCGAGTTAGTACCGATGGAGACTGATAAAGGCCGGACATACCTTCCCCCAGCTTGCTACACTCTGTCTAAGTTCGAGAGAACTCAACTATGCTAGTCCTTACATGCTGTGAAAGTTCCGTCCGGTCACTCCACCAGCATGAAGAAACTTGTTTCCATGGAACATTTGAAATTAATTGGCATGAAGTCTCATGACTGTCATATGCTAATGACACAAATGCTACCTGTTGCAATTAGAAGAATTTTGCTGAACAAGATTCGAGTGACAATCATAAGGCTATGTTATTTCTTTAACGCAATTGCTCAGAAGGTCATCGATCCCGATGGACTAGATGCTCTACAGACCGAGGTGGTGACAACTCTATGTCATCTAGAGATATATTTCCCTCTATCATTTTTTTGATATCATGGTCCATCTCATTGTCCACCTTATGAAAGAGATAAAGATATGTGGCCCTATGTTTCTACGTCATATCATTGCGAAGGGCTTTATTTAAAAGAAAATAGCCAAGTTTAATAAATGATCCCACATAGCCATCACTTATTTGGAAATTGTTGCAATGTAATCATAATTAAGAAATTCAGCATGTAATTATGGAACTATATTCCATTGTAATTGTAATTGACTCAGTAACTAAGAAATAGTTATATTTATGATTATGCTTGTGTTTTTCATAATATTGCATGGTCAGCATGATTTTTTGTTGCTAGATGGAGCGAACTATCACAGGTGGTTTATCGGACGAAACCGTCTGTGATAATACTATCACAAACGGTTCTTTGTAGAACCGTCTGTGATATGTTGAATATCATAGACAGTCTTTTATAGAACCATATGTGATAGTATTATCACAATTGGTTCCATGAAAGAACCGTCTGTGAAAGTATTATCACAGACGGTTCCATAAATAAACCGTCTGTGATAGTTTCCCTATAAATATACCTCAAGGATAGATTCTACTCGCAAGAGTCCTCACTCACTAACTCACTCCGTCTCCACCGCCCCTACTAGGTTTTGCTAGATCGATCGCCACTGCGCGCGATGCCGCCTCTCCCTCCCGTCGCCGTTCGCCTCTCCCTCCCGACGCCATCCGCCTCTCTCTCCCGATGCCGACTGCCTCTCCCTCATGAAGCCGGCCGCCTCTCCCTCCCGACGCCGACCGCCTCTTCCTCATGCCGCCGCCTCTCCCTCCCGACGTCGTTCGCCTCTCCCTCATTTGTCTATCTTGTGGTCTGTTTCAATAATTGGCTAATTTGTTTTGTGATCTTCAATAGTTGGCTAAATTATTTTATGACCTTTATTACTTCATGACATATGCTTCACTTGTTAGCTACAAGATCTAATACTAAAATTTGATATTCAAGCTTGAGCTCTAAATTTTTACTATTACTGTCATTTATCAATCTTGTGGTCTGTCTCAATAGTTAGCTAATTTGTTTTGTGATCTTCAGTAGTTGGCTAAATTGTTTTATGACCTTTAGTACTTCATGATATATTCTTCACTTGTTAGCTACAAATCTAATTCTAAATTTGGATATGCAAGCTTGAGCTCTAAATTTTTACTATTACTGTCATTTATCAATCTTGTGGTCTGTCTCAATAGTTAGCTAATTTGTTTTGTGATCTTCAATAGTTGGCTAATTTGTTTTATGACCTTTAGTACTTCATGATATATGCTTCACTTGTTAGCTACAAGATTTATTTGGAATGGCATGTTACTGCTCCAAGGGGACCTTGTAGCAATAATATATGTCACATAAACTTTCAAAGGGTATGAAGCAAGTTACACACTCCATTTGAGATCCCAACAGGCTGAGGACTCTGAATCAAGAAGCGCCTCGCAATGGGAAAAGCATGAAAGAGCTTTAAGAGCACTCTTGTCACGTAGTGCGCGGCCAAGGATATCACACCCTTCACGAGGTATCATTTTGTGTCACCGGGAACATGGGAGGCCTTTGTCCAGATGAAAACAACGACCGAATTTGAACAACAAAGTGCGGCGCACAAGGCTCTCCAGTCACAAGACTCAGCACGGCTGGGTACGCTGGTAAAATCCCACAGTGGAGGATGCAGGACAAGGTCGCAATCCGATCGGAGGCCTCCCCGCCATTTGCTAGGATCGCAAACGAGCGCACTCAAACTGGTTAAGAGCGAGGTCATAAACCACGTCTTCAAGTGTCTCGTTCAAAAACCCCGCAGACGAGGAAGTGTCCCAACTCCTGGTAAGATATGTTAAACTACATAGTTGTTAATACCTCTTGAACATCATGGGTTAAAAAATAACATGATTGCCTCTTGCAGCAATCCTTGACTACCAAATCTTCTCGAGGCTCCTTTCAAGAATACATGGAGAGAGATGTACTATCACAGGCCCTGGGAAACAAGGAGCACCCAGGTCACACACGAGGCCTAGGGGTTTACGTGTCTTGGAGGCACGGATTTCCAAATGATTCTGAGACATATAGAAGTAGGAAGAGATCCAAGGCCTATCGCAATGAACAAATAAAACATGAGCTTCATGCACAACTTGAGGAACATCTATCTGCCTCACTTCAAAAGCAGACTGCCTCACTTCAAGGAGAGATATATTCATTGAGGGAAGAACTGAGACAAGTCCGTAACCAATCGCAACTCACCCCCGTTAATGCGGTACCCAGTCCCCCTCAACATCGGAGTAGCTGCGCGTCCACGCCAATTACTGAACATAGTGATGCCCACTTATCAATGACATCCTCAGAGTCAAGGTTGTTGACTCTATTCCCATTGACGCTGGGTGGGGGATGGCATATCCATGGTGTCAGGGACGCTGGTGCATAGTGCACAAGTATAGACCGGTTTCATAAAGGTTCAGGTGGACATGATTAATGATGTTTTCATGACCGTTCTTCTTGAGAAGCCCCTAAACGAAGAGATTATGATATTAGGGGATGCCGTCTACACATTCTGTAATGCCCTAGACATCGTTCCGAGTTTACGGAAGTTTTAGCGGGGGTGCAGAGTTTTTTCTTCTCTTTCGTTGAATCGCGGAAGGCGGGTGTAGACTGTGAAAATATTAAAACAAATAAATAATTGGCAAAAAAATTTCTTTTGGGCTGTCTAGAGAGGGAGGATGACCACTTGGGTCAGGCCGGCCCATTAGACCCAGCTCCCCCTTCCCCCAACCCTAGCCGCACCCCATCCCCTCCCTCTTGGTGCCTCCTCCTCTTCCATGCGCCCCTTGCTGCCCTGCTGAAAAAGAGAAAGGGAGAGAAGGAAGAAGAATGAAGGGAAGGGAGGAAGAAGGAGAAGGGAGGAGAAGAAGAAGGAAGGAGGAGAAGAAAACCTGCGTGGGCAACCTAGGTAAGAAATTTCCGTATTTTCGCCTCTATTTTAGGATGATCGTAGATTTTTTGTTCGTCATTAGAGGTGGATGATCTAGGGGAAATCGTCGATTAGCGATTAATTAGTGTTCTATGTGCAGTCAAATTGGGGCGTGGTCTGTTTCTATTTGGTTTAGGCGGTCAAAATATTTTTTTATGAGGAACCCATGAACATGAAAGTTGTAGAGAATGGAGAGATATAGGTTCTATATTCTTTTCAAACTTTGTGGATGCGGGGTTTGGGTGCAACAGAGGACTGAAGTAGACTGTGCAGCAGAGCTGGATTCAGAATCTAGTTTATGATCGTGGATTGATTCAGAGGTCCTAATGAATTTTATGAATTAACTCATAATAACAAAAGTGGTAGATAACATCTAGAACTAGCCTCTAGTACAATTTTATAATTTTTGGAACAGTGGACTGTCGGTGATGGTATGTGGAAATTTCTGGACAGAACTTAGAGGCAGAGTCTGTTCTCTATTTTTCATTGCGAATTACACCCTTAAAACTATATAATAAAATTATTGTGTCTTCACGAAATTTGTAGCTTTTGTTCTGTAGATTTCAAATATGTTAGTTTTGATGTGGTTTGATTAGTAGATTACAAGATACGAAAAAACAAGTAGCGCTGCTGCAATGAATAGAGTGTTGGAATAGCAGCTTGAGAGGGAGTTGCGGGTTTTGGGCGTAGAGGCGTTTTCTTCTCAGTCGTTAATGTTGTATTATGGTTTTGTGCTGAGTGATGACTTGCGTACAGGAAGCTTCGCTCCTAACCGCCCCTTCGGTAGAGGCAAGTAAACGTAATGGTTGTTACTACTGTTTGACAAATTAATTTTATTGTCTTCCCATAATTGCCGAGGTTCGGTAAATAATCTATATTTAAATAAAGATGCCATGCCGCATTTTATGCCTTGTTATATATGATTGTTGTTCATGTGGCTATATTCCTAAGGAGTCAATTGTGGTCATATCATGCATGTAATAGCATGTCTTTTGCATTATGGATGTTGTCGAGATGGCCGCGACCGCACGCAGACTGACTTCATACATTGTCAGTAGTAGTGCACACTCTTACGTTTCCAGGTAAGGGTGCAGTGGATCATTTGCATACATATGCATTTTATGAGGATGAATCTTAATTTTAAGGTCTTAGGATGTTTTGGCTCATTATGGTCACTTGTGGTATTGTTTACGGTGAAAATCATTTGAGGTATGTGGCATTGACTGGTGGTACGTGGTTTATCTTATGGTGAAATCACTTGAAGTTGTGGTATTGCTTTGTGGATTGCGGTTTTGGGTTATGAAGGAATTTACAGTGTGGTTGAGAAGAACTATGTGATAATGTTCTATCATTCTGCTATGTGTTGTTAAATGAATACTTAATCATCCGTAGTTTAATTAAATTGTTAAACCGTTTGCTTGCTAAGATTTTATCTCACTCTTGTTTTCCCTCTTCCAGGTGAAGCTTGAGCATGTGGGAAGGGTAGAGCAACATGGCACCGTTTACGAAGTCTTCATGATTTTTGCTATTTAAATTGAAGGGTTTAATTCTTAAAATTATGCTTCTATCCAGTTGTGGACCATTATAACTTAATAATGCCCTTTGTGGTAGACTTTAGTGTGGTTGAGCAAATTCTGAATTAGATTGATAAACGTTGTTTTTGGTTCTTGCCATTTAATTTTTTGCTATCTCCCATTTTATGTTGTGGTCATGCTTCTGTGTAGTTTAACGTTTTTCTGGGAAGATGTTGCTGGATTTTATTCTAATCCAGCTAGTTGTATGTGTAGTTAGTAGCATCCCAGGGTAGTGTGGTTCCTGGGGTGTTACAGTTGGTATCAGAGCCTAAACTTTAGATTCTAGGAAAAATAATAAGTAATTTGACATACTTGCACAGGTAGGATGGGGAAAGGTTTACATATCTTTGCATATATCTTGTTTTGGTTTAGTTCTTATGCCTTAACTGCTTGAAGTTGATGCTTGTATACCGTTGTGGCTGCAGGAATGCCGTCTAAGGTGAGAGGTTGTGATCATGCTACTGCGTCAGGTGCGCAGTCAGCGGCTGAGAAGGCTGAGTCTCCTTGACCAGAGGGTGTTGGTTAAGAGGAGCTAGTGGTCGCTATGAGGGTCATGCAAGAGGAGCTGAGGACATTGAGGCAATGGCAGTCTGCCCCTAATGCTAGCGCTACTACGACGCCGATGGCCATGGCTGTGAGCGTTGTTAACAACATCTCGCTTTGATAGTGGTTGGGGATGAAGCTGGACAGTATTGACGGTGGGGCCACTCCAGTTCAGGCTCCTGATTGGCTGTCCTACATGGAGGATAAGATGGAGGCATTTGAGGTGGTTGCTCCAGATCGTGTGCGATACATGGCACAACTCCTGAAGGGTGAGGCGCAGATCTGGTGGAAGGGTGTGTAGTCAGCTCACACAACTACACACGGATTGCTGTCTTAGGCTGAGTTTGTCCGGTAGTTCGAAAGGAGGTTCTATCCAGAGTCATTTCTCAACAAGATGAAGATTGATCTGGGTAAGTATGCTCAGGACAGAAAGACTGTGGCAGATTCTGAGGTGGGCTTCAACCAGGTAGTTCGCTTCGTCTCTCATGTGGCACATGATGATGCAGAGAAGGCCAGGTAGTTTCGTCAGGGGCTTAGACCTTCGATCCGCCACCTGCTGGGTGCTTTCCCGATCACGGACTTCTGCACCATGGTGGAGCAGGCTTTGGGGTCGAGATGCAGCAGCTTACACAGATGACACCCGTAAGACCTCTGGTGGAGATCAACTCAGAGGGCAGAGTGAGAGGAAGGGCCATTCTGGCGGTCCTGTTCACAAGAAGGAAAAGAGTCACCGTCACCGACCTTCATCGGGCGTTCGGGTCATCCGGCTCTTCCGAGGGAGTTTTCAGCAGTACCGTGCTATAGTGAAGCCCGAGATGGGCTTGGTGTGTTTCCGCTATGGTGATCCACACAGGTGGAGTGACTGCCCTTGGAAGGGGCATTGTTCAATCTACGGTCAGAACCACAAGGACATGGTGTGCAGAAAGAATCCCAAGGGAAGCCACAGTTGGTGCTAGTGCCTACACCTCTAGCTGAATCTACTCGTCCTGGTGGCACCTTGCAGATGATTTCTGCGACTCCTACCCTGCAGTACTTGTCCGCGGCTCCTACACTGCACTCCCTGCTGGCACCCTTAGTACCTTCATTGACTGTTCCTGTAATATCCCGAACGTCGTTACGACGTAAGTTTTTAATCAATCGCATTGCGGTTTTGGTAAATTGCGGGAAGGAAAAATATAAATTGTAGAACATTGAAAAAGGAATAAAATATAATAAAAATTATTTTTTAAAATTCAGATTTGGGCAGCTGGGAGGTGGGCCAACCACCCTTGGCCTCGGCCCAAGGTGGTGTGCCACCCCACCTTGGCCGCACCCCACCCCACCTCTCCCCTCTCATATTAACCCTAGGGGCCCCTCCTCCCCCAAACCAGCCGCACCCCTGCCTCTTCCTCCCACGGTGGCTGCGCCCCACCCCAAGGAGTCCCCCATTGCGCCCTTGGAGAAGGAGAAGAAGGAGAAGGAAAAGAAGGAGAAGGAGAAGAAGGAAGAAGAAGAAAGGAGAAGAAGACGAGGAGGAAATTTTGGGGAAAATCTTCACCTAGGTAATTTTTCCTCATCACAAATCCTCTGTTTTATGGATTAATTAGGGTTCTTGGCACGGATTATGAAGGTAGTTAATAGATCAATTGCCCGATTAGAGATTAGACGCTGAGTGTTTTTAGATTGATTCGCGCAGCGCGACTTGTCGCGCGGTTTTGATCTAGAAAACGAATTTTCCTGCGGGTCTTCCCAAAAGGAAAGTTGTAGAGGACTTGCAGATGCATCTCCTGTATGTTTTTCAAATTTTTTACCATGGGATATGGGAGATACGGAGTCGGAAATACCGCTGTCCGTCAGGCGGATAGATTGGTACAGTCTGACGGTAATCCAGAGTTTAAAAATAGTAAACGAATTTTCTGGCCTTGGTCGTAGTTGAGACAGTTGTAGATAATTTAGAGATCTAGCTGCTGTATAAATTTTAGCAATTTTAGACCACTGTGCTGTTGAGGACATGCGTTTGAATACTGCTGTCCCATCTGCCAGAACAAAGTTCTTCCTCTGTTTTGGGCATTAAATTACTCCTAGTCATGAATCCAGAGATGTATCATTTGCTGTATTTCGATCTATATTTTTAAAGATACGAAATTGTGAAGCGTATTGCTCTAGAGAGAAATTTATTGAATTGTGGAGCGGAGAGGAGTTTGTGAGTTCGGGTTTCTAGCGATGTTTTATATATTTATGTCGTGCTTGTATGTTGTGGTTGTGTGCTGAGAGTTATGTTATGGACAGGTGGTCTTGTCCCTGAGCGCTCTTGATTTTTATTGTACTTCGCTTCTTCGGAATTGAGGTAAGTAAACGTAGCGTTGGTTGCTACCATTTAACCTGTTGTTCCTACTACTTTCAGTTTACATTATTATTATAATTTGATACAATTGCCATGATTGCATGATATTTTAATTGTGGTATTCTTGCTTAATGTTTTATTATGGATCATGAAATTAGCATGTAGTGGAGATGAATATGTTGAGAGCATGATAATGCTCCTTGCGGATGAATTAATGTGATTAATGAATTTTTATTTCATTCATATTATTCATGTCATATCATATCCGTTGTGTATGTCGCCGCTTATAGCCGCGACCATACCGGCACAACATCGTATATTGCCGTAATACGATGCACCTCTTGGCCCGCGGAAAGCATCGTATATTGCCGAAATACGACGCACTGCACTTCCTGCCCTGGCAAGAGTAATGTGGAGCATAGCATGAGCATTCATATGCATTTTAATGTGGATAAAATAATTGCATTCATTTGTCAATTATTTCATGGAAGAGGATGGTAGTTTTTTTATTGTGGACTTAAATCGTAATCGTGGTTGTATGGAATTATTAATGATGATGTTTAAATTGTTTGTAGTTTCAATGACTTGTTAAACGGTTTGCTTGCTGAGATTTCTATCTCACCCTTGCTTCCCCCTCCCTACAGGTGTACCTTGAGCATGCATTGGGAAGGGTAGAGTGACACCGTACAAATGCACTTGGATGATAATTTTAATACTGAAATAAAGTAGAAAGAATTCTAGTTCTTTGGTTAGCTATTATATTGATGAATGTTTCTCCTTATTAATGTTGAACTTGGAATTGTTCCTTTGGTTATTATTGATTATGAATAATGAATTGTTACCTTTATTCTGTTTATCTTAGTTGTTTACGCTTCCGCTGATACTATATTGTTTAGTATTTGTTGCTAGTTTAGTTTATTTTATAAATTGGCTAGTGTTAGAGTAGTTTTAGCAGCATCCCAGGGTATTGTGGGTCTTGGGGTGTTACAGTTCCAACATCTCCACCTGGAGGATACTAGGTGCAGCAGCCTGCCACTCCTTTGGCACCTACACCTCAGTGGACTTCTGCACTGGCTTGTTTGGGGCTGAGAGGTTCTTCTTCAGCTATTACCAGGACATACTCTATGCCCGCGGCTGATGGCAGGGATCGTGGAGACATGGTGACAGGTACTATGTCCATTGATTCTTTTGTTGCCCATGTTCTTTTTGATTTGGGTGCTAATTTCTCTTTTGTCTCAGACGTTTTCATTGGTCAAGCAGGTCTCTCGGTGTAGATAATTTGGAGGATAGTGGTTGTCAGCTCTCCTAGTGGGCTCATCTCTAGTTCTCGGGTTTGTCCGGGTTGTACAGTGGTTCTTGCGGATGAGGAGTTCTTTGCGAATCTAGTGGTTATACCTCTGGAGCCGTTTGATGTGATTCTTGGCATGGATTGGCTTTCTCAATATTAGGTAGTCATTTCCTGCTTCTGGAAGACAGTCACTTTGTAGTCTCCACTGGGTGTGAGGTTATCTTCCAAGGGAGTGCCCCGCGGTTTTCTCTCTCGTTGTTGTGCTGGTTGTTTCCTAACAGATGGATGCAGAAGTCCGGGTTGCTGTTGGCCATGGTTGATGGTCGCGTTGCAATGTTGCAGTTAGAGGGCATTCCAGTGTAGTGCAGAGGTACCGATGTTTTTCCTGATGAGCTTCCAGGGTTGCCACCGGAGCGGGAGCCGATGTTCCACATTGAGCTTGTTCCGGGTACACGGCCTATCTACAAGTCCCCGTATCGGATGGCTTCTGTGGAGCTGGTGGAGTTGAAGAAGCAGTTGGACGAGTTCCTAGCTAAGGGGTTTAATCAGACCGAGCAAGTCGCCTTGGGCTGCTCCGGTTTTGTTCTTTCGTGGAAAAGAAGGATGGCACCAAGAGGATTTGTGTGGATTATCGATCACTTAATCAAGTGATGATCAAGAACAAGTATCCTTTGCCTCGTATTGATGATCTTTTGATTAGCTGAGGGGTGCCAAGGTATTCTCAAAGATCGATTTGCAGTCCGGTTATCATCAACTATGAATCAGAGATGATGATATAGAGAAGACGACTTTCAGTACAAGGTATGGACATTTTGAGTTTGTCGTTATGTCTTTTGGACTAACAAATGCTCCTGCTGTCTTTATGGAGGCTATGAACAGGATGCTCCACGAGTACCTAGATGTTTTCGTGGTGGTTTTCATCGATGATATCTTGGTGTATTCAAAAACAGAGGAGGAGCATGAGTTACATCTTAGCATGGTTTTGGATGTCTTTCGGAAGAATAAGTTTTATGCAAAGTTAAAGAAGTGTGCTTTCTGGCTTTCTGAGGTGGGCTTTCTTGGTCATACTATCAGCCAGCATAGCATCACAGTGGACCCAAAGAGTGTGGCTGCGGTGGTGGAGTGGTAGAGGTTTGTGTAGGGTTTCTCTATCATTGCCATGCCGATGACCAGACTCATGTAAAAAGGGGTTCCTTTTGTTTGGACAGATGAATGTGAGGCCGGTTTCCAGACTTTGAAAACAAACTAGTTAATGCACCTATCTTATCTCTACTCGAGAGTGGTAAGCGTTTCACTGTTTACACGGATGCTTCTCGGATTAGTCTTGGTTGTGTGGTGATGCAGGAGGGCCGAGTGATTGCTTATGGTTCGAGACAGTTGAAGACTCATGAGCAAAACTATCCCACTCATGATCTCAAGTTGTCAACGGTTGTCTTTGCTTTGAAGTCATAGAGGCATTATCTGTATGGGGAGCCATATGATATCTTTACTGATCATAAGAGTCTTAAGTACATCTTCACTCAGCGGGAGCTGAATTTGAGGCAGCGGAGGTGGTTAGAGTTAATCAAAGATTATGATTTGACGATCCAGTATCATCCTGGCAAGGCTAACGTGGTGGCTGATGCTTTGAGTAGGACAGAGTTCCTCGGATGGTGTTGTTTTGACCTCAAAGTTTGAGCAGATGGGTATCTCCTTCTGTTTCGCTGGAGTTGCACAGGCAGAGACACAGATGATCATTCAGTCTGCTATAAGCATGTTCGCGAGGCTCAACAATACGATCGGCTTCTTTCAGAGGTACGGAAGAGGATCTCGGAGGGTCTTTCCCGAGAATTTAGCGTGGATGAGAGTGGTGTGGTTCATTTCAGAGGCTGACTCTATGTACCACGGAAATCAGAGGTGAAGATAGATATCCTTTGTGAGGCTCACAGACTCCGTATTCTGTACATCTGGGTGAGATCAAGATGTATCGTGACTTAAAGTAGGTCTTCTGGTGGAAACGGATGAGGGTGGACATTACTAAATATGTCTCATCTTGTGGCGTATGTCATTAGGTGAAGGCCGAGCATAAGCAGCCTACTGGTTTATTGCAACCCTTGGAGATTCCTGAGTGGAAGTGGGAGCATAGTACCATGGACTTCGTAGTTGGTTTGCCGCGCTCACCTTGTGGTCGGGATGCTGTTTGGGTTGTTGTGGATAGGCCTACAAAGCCCGCTCATTTTACTCCAATGAAGACAACCAACACAACTAAGGATCTAGCACCGTTGTATATCAGAGAGGTAGTGAGGTTGCATGGTGTGCCCAAGTCTATTGTTTTTGACCGGGACACCAAGTTCGTCTCCATGTTCTGGCAAAGTCTTGAGTGCGTTGGGCATGACAGTTTCTCTTAGTACAGCTTTTCACCCTCAGACAGATGGTCAATCAGAGCAAACTATCCAGACTTTGGAGGATATGCTTCGTGCTTGTATTCTGTCCTGGAAGGGCAGTTGGGAGGATCATTGATCATGCAAAAATAGCACACCTGCAAGTGCACGGGTTGCCACTGAAATAGCAGCGAGTATCGTGTTCTCCATAGGGACTAGACTGAGGCTACCGGTGCTCAACTAAAGCTAGGTCAAACAAAACGGGGGAGAAAACTAACTACCGAACGAACTCTAACTCACAATGATGACAGAACAAACGACCGTACGAATAGACGTCGTACGAACGAATGAACGACACGATGGCTAACACACAAACGAACAGGCACGAACTATAATGACAACAAGAACGATGACACGACTACCGACCGACAACCTAACTAATTACCAACCGCTAGACAGAAAAAGGGAGTCGACAAGCACTGAGGGAGTCTAGAAGCACGGAGGGAGTCGAGAGAGAACGAGAGAGAAAGGTGCGGCGACTAACTAGACGACGGCAGCAACGACAACACAAATAACTACGATGAACACACGCACGACTTAACTATCGAATGACCGCTGAGAGAAGCAAAGAGGGAGGTCGAGAAGCACAAGGGAGGACTAGAAGTAAAGAGAGAGTCGAGACAGCACGGGGAAGGGAGATAGTCGCCGAGTCGCTAAATCGCACAACACAAAGACTAACACAGAATCTAGACTAACAGATCACTGAACACAAGCACAACTCACAACTTACTTCTTACACAAATAACACATAAAAACTAAATAGAGACTTCAACTAATTACTAATTACTCGTCAACACATAATGATCACAGATAACAATAAGATGGCTAACACAAGATCATATCACCACAAGCAACAAGAGAGGAAGAGGAATTGGAGGTAAACCGAGCAGAGCAATAGTAGAGGAAGCAGAGCAGAGGAGGGTCATCGGAGAAGTGGAGCCGAGGAGGAAGGGGTTGGTGCAGATGTCGCCGGTGATGTAGAGGAAGTGGTGGCGGTCGGAGAAGAAGTCGTTGCCGTCGGTGTCGGTGAAGAGGAAGCAGGAGACTGCGGAGGACGGTGGTCGGAGATCTGCCGGTGAGCTCAAGGAAGTTGAGGTGGCCGTCGGTGTCGGTGCTGTGGAGGGATCGACGGCGAACTGGCAGTGGAGGAGAAGATGCGACCCTCGGTGAAGGAGTGGTTGGCGTAGCCGTCGGCGAAGAGGAGAGCTGGAGAGGGAGGATGTGGCGGCCGGAGAGGTGGATCTGGTGGAGGAGCAAGTGAGGACGGTGGCGCCGAGGTGGATCTGGAGGGCAGCACTATGGATGGCGTGGTGGTGAAGATATGCGGCGGAGAATATGCGGTGGAGGAGGAGCGGCCGAATGTGGAGAAGGGCACAGGGGTACCTGCCGGAGTAGTGGGAGGAGGAGAAGCAAGGGGAGGCCAAGGAAGAAAGGAGGTGGCGGCCGGAAGTGAGGTGAGCGGCGGCGCCGAAGTTTGGCAAAGAGAGAGACGGCGGAGAGAGATGGCGCATGGGAGTAGGCGGTGTACGGGTGGAGAAGGAGCGGCCGGAGGGAGTTGAGAAGAGAGGAGAGGAGGTGATGTGGTCGACCTCACGGCGAGTGGCCCTTACCACCGGGCGCTGGAGCAGAAGATGGGGAGGAAAGCAAAGGGGGTGATGGGCAGAAGAGATATACCGGGCACGCTGATTTCTAGATTGCGGCTAGGGTTTTGTGGGATTGGGGATCGGCAATTTCGTGTTTTAGCCCTCCAGATTTTCGATAATTATGAATAGGTCCTTTCCCATTTGATTTCTTCCGAATTGGCCCTCTGAAAGCCCGTTTTCATCGCGGTTTGATCCTACGCATCCGTGATGACGCGTATATCTGTATGGAGCAGTCCCGGAATGCCGAATTTGTAGTTTATGCACCTTGATCGCGCCGGCCTGCGGAAAAATATAGAGAAATATAAAGTAGTCTATTTCGAGCAATTAAATATGGGAAAAGCGTGTAAATGATGATAAATGGTCCCAAAATATGAAAAATATGAGGGTAAAATGACGGGTAAATATATATAAAAATGACGCATGTCATACCCCCAAGCTTAAAACGTTTACGTGTCCTCCTCAAGTAAATGACATGATATTTTCGAACCCGGACAAGAAGTCATTATGGTAAAAGACTAGTTAAATGCAATAAAATAATTCAAGTGGCATACAATAAGGTGAAATGAGATTATCTGACTCAAGTTTTGAGAACCATCCAAGATGAGAATGAAACATTCAAGCAAAGATCTCAAGTGACAACTACAACATTTGACCAAATCAAGTTACACACAAGTGTCGAAATGCACTAAGTGATCACATGAATCGAACCAAAATTGTAAGGCATCGGAACTAGGTATAACATCAAGAATGAGCATATCAAATGTTCATGTCAAGGCATTTGCTATTTGAGACAAAGAGACTAATACTTGTATGACATTTATGAAAAAGCCCACACTTGAGCCATGATACCTAATTTTTGTTGATTTTTAGCAAATTTAGAACACACATTGGGCACTTGTGCCACTTATTCACACTCACACTTCACTTGGGCAAAACTTTGCCACTTATTCAACACATTTCCGAACCAGTGTGACATAGTCACTTATTCCACACACTCACACGATGCATAACAAATTTTCTTTTCTTTCTTTCTTTTTATTTAGTATCTTTAACCAGTTTTTATTAATGCTAAGTAACACGTGTTTTGAGACATGGATACCTAGATAAATCAACCAAGTTATTGGCTCAAGATAGGACTACCCCTTTCACAAATTTTTCATTCAAGCAAAGTATCAATATCTAAAATAACTATGCCAAAGCATGAAACTAAGATATAATCATTCAAGAGGCGATGACTAGAACCAATTCAATCCGCAAATGGTTAAAATACATGCGTAACTCGCAATGAATCAAATGCTATAGGATCACAAGGTTTCTAAGCACATCAAGGATAATAAACAATACTCAAGCTTTACAATATGATGCCAAGTGACTTAAGACATACAAGGAACTAGTGACGATATAGCTCAATTAAGAAAATTTCGGCATGACCTTTCTTGATTAATCATAACATGGGCTCACATGACCAAAATATACAATCAAGCATAACATGAGAGCAATAGTAAATGCCATATGTCATCGACATAAGCATAATATGAAGCATAAGAATGACCATATATCATCAACTACATGACAATAAGCTCAAATGCTCACAAATATAATACAAACATGCTAGAACATCATCCATACACATACAAGTCCTCCCCCAAGCTTAAATTGAGCAATGAGTCAAGAATGTGCTTAAAGGGGTAAGAAACAGCTCATTGGGCATATATGATGCAGTGGGAGTAGACAAATCATCCCGTGGCTTCTCGCACATACAAGGATGAAGATCTAGCATGGGACCTGAAATAAAAAAAAGAAAAGAGGAGAAACCAACAAAAACAAACAAAAGGTATGAAAATAAAAAGATAAAGAGATGCTCATTTGGATGTAGCGGGAGGAGCGCCAAGGACGGGACATGGAAAAGGCACATGTCCGCCCTCCTCATGAAATAGCATGCCTCGAAATCCACTTAGATCCCAAGGGATATCAACTCGAACCATGTCTGCTCGTAGTCGATGGTACAAAAGTGTAAGCTTGCAAACAACCTCAGATATGGCAAGTATGTGTGATAGGGTTGACACCCTCTAAGTCATCAATAGAATATCCAATCACATAGGCATGTCGATAAAGTACATCATGAAGACTATAAATGAGATGAGCACAATCAGTAATAGAGGATGTCTCGTCTGAGAGAAGGAAATCAAACATGAGGTGATCGGGGAAAAGTTTCCATACTACCTGAAGTGTAGGTGAAGTAGAATGTACAGTAGTAGAAACCTCCAGAGAGGCGATGTCAACGAAGGAAGTAGCCGGTGGTGGATCCATAGAAATGTACTCGTCCTCAACATCGCAAGCAGCCCCCTCATCAAGATTTGGATCCTCATAACTCAAAAGCATATCCATAGTGAAACAATCATCATCAGGAGGTAGGTCCTCATTATCTAGCTCAGTGATCTCTCTCTCAAAGTCAATAGGCGAAGGATCCGACTGAGGTGCCTCTAAGTGTATCTGTAGTGTCTCCAACAACAGGCCCTCGCTAGCAAGATCAGGTGTAAGCGGTTATAATGCTGAAGGTATGGCATACAGAGCAGAGACCATGTAATGGTGGATGGTCTCTGGATTCGTTAATAGTAATGCATACTCCCTATGTAACATGTTTAAGTCCAAAATGCTAGGTGTTAGGCAATTGTGAAGTATTGTATTTAAAATGCAAAACTGGCAAATAAAATAACCTGAGCCTCCCTTGATAAGCCATGCATATTACCTATTGCACCTTGTGTGTTGGCTCGCTGAGCACGGTGATTAGTGTGCACACACTCGCATTACCGAAAACAGAAACAGGGACGCAGGATTATTATGCCCATGAAGATGTCCCCGTCACTGGAGGAGGGAGCGAAGAATGAAATTAGGGCGTCTATTACGTTTTATGAGCATAGACAAGTTAGACCTACGGCATCGTGGGCGTGTATGTTACCTAAGCCTAGGTAACATATGAGCTCACATTACCCCCAGTCACTTGCCTGTGGTTATGGTCTTACCTTTGTTTTCGTTTCCGCTGTTTGGTTGTAATGATAACAATCGGCCTATGTGCCGCTTTTGTAAAACTGTTGCCCGACGTGGTATAATTTACAACTCTGATCTGTAATATTCATGTGTATGCGATGTATGAGATGATACAACAATGTACCTGTGCGCATTATCTACTGATCAAGGGAATAATGCAGTAAAACACAGGAGATTCTGGATTGAAAAATCCGGGTCTGACATTTGCATGGGCCAAGTAATTCGTTGTTCGGTGGAACCGAGACTGGAGAGACTTTGCGGCACATGGCAAGCTAATGGTGTACCTACACATGGCAAGCATGTCGTTTGCTTGCAAAGGAAAGTGATGACCGGTCAACAAGGGGCTTTTCGTTATTTTGACCAAAAACCGAAAACCATATTGAATTAAAACCATGCCGCATGGGCGATGCGTTGGAGAGTGGTTTAGGTCAAGATGGAGCTAACGAATCAAGGCTAAGGATTTAGCGGATGCACACTTATGCGCTTTCAAAAGCGTGCATAAGTGGATTTGAGTGAGTAAAACCCGTGTGTGGGGTTAACAGGTTTCACCATTGTAATAGTGGATAGGATCCATTTGGGGAGTAGGTGGCTGGTTGCTTACCTATAAAAGGGTGGGGATGGAGACATGTAGGGTTAACCATCCCACCCATCGCTCATGTGCTTTCTTGTTTAGTCTTTCAGATCGCATCATGCTATCTTCGGTCATGTTCAGTCTTTCAATCGCTTCGTGCTTCTTCGACCACATCATTTGTTTGACCACTCGTTGGCTTACGACCACACTAGTTCCAACCACGTTGGTTGTTCAACCACTAGTTGGTTTACAACACGTTGGTTACGACCACATTGATCATCTTGGTTGCAGACTAGTTTCGACCACGTTGATTGTTCGACCACTCGTTGGAGTTCAACTATATTGTTTACGACCATGTTGGTTTCAACTGCACCCATTTTCAATCACGTTGATTTTGGTCTCGGTGGTTATCGACTACAGTGATCTTCATTCGGTAGTCGATTTCTGACCATGTTGAACTTCCGACTACACTGATTTCCAACGTACATTCAATTTTCGACCACGTTGTACTTCTTTCTGGTAGTCGAATTTACGACCACTTTGTCAGCTCTCGACCACATTGTTGAACTTACAACCACCTTGTAAGTTTTCGACCACGTTGTCAGATTTCGACCACGCTGTTTTTGCTGCTGTGTTCGACCCTGTCTCTTCGGTTTTCAAGTGCAATTTCAACCCTAATCTTTATAGATCTGTAGGTATTAGAGAAAAAGGGTTAAGTGAATACTTGGGGAGAATTTAAAGGCACCATTCACCCCCCCTTTGTTGCCTGTTCGGTCCTAAAAGTGGTAACAGAACCCGGTTAGCTCTTTTCAATAGATCTTAATCGATCTTAGGTGCCATTGCAGCAGACAAGTATTCCACCAAACCTCCTACCTTCGATGGGGTCTACTATCCCTTTTGGAAGAGTATGATGGAGTCTTACATTCAGGCTCAAGGCTATGCGACCGGAGAAAAGTTAACACTTGATTTGTTGTTCTTGCCGATGAGCACATCACAGCGATGAATACGCCAGATATGGAGGCAAATGATAAGTCAAAGAACATCATCATCCAGGGTCTTAGTAGAAATGAGTTTGATCGCATCTCTCATCTCGTCGCCTATGATATTTGGGTGACGATGCATACCATCAGGGCAACACCCAAATCCGACAGACCAATACAAGCGAGAGTACAACAAATTTGAGATGCTCACTGGTGAGTCCTTAGATGAGTGCTTTGGCAGATTTCACTAGATTTTGAGCAACTTCGAGCTATTGGTCTTACATACCCAGACTCGGACAATGCTTGTCAAATGCTTTCTGCCTTGGACCTCAGGGTTTGGGAGATGAAAGTGACCACTATCAAGAACACAACCGACTTGTCGACTTTGACTCTTGATACGTTGACTCACGCCTCAAGACTCATGAGATCGACGTTGTCTCTCACAAGTCGAAGTCACAGTCGATGGCCTTGATCATCGATCCCAGTTCTACTTCTAGAGCATCTTCTGATGGTGCTTCTGGTTTCTCTTTGGATGCCTTGTGTGAGATAGCCCTCTTAGCCAGAAAATTCTGACACGCATACAAGAGGGCTAGGGAGAGAAAGAGGAGTGGCCCAGTGATCTGCTTTGAGTGTGGTGGCCCCAACCACATTCGAGTGAACTGTCCCAAGCTAGAGAATGGCAAGAACGACTATGGCGGTGTGAGCAAGAACGACTACATCAGCAAGAACCACAACAAGAAGCCCTCAACTCGTGATTAAGGCAAAGAGAAGAAGTACCACAACCTTGGAAGACCAAGAAGCTCTTCCACCACATCCTCACCGCCTTCGACAACTTCGACTTCAGCGACATGGAGGGATGGAGCGACAATGACGGTGAGGATGATCCGCACAAGGACACCAAGGACGTCGACGACTTCATCGGCATGTGCTTCATGGCTGACAAGAATGGCATCAGCGATGACGATCTCTACAATGATTCCGATGAGGTATGCCCCTCCTACGACCAGTTCAATGATGCTTTTCTCAAGTTAGGGAAGTTTTATGCTAGTTCTAGGACTAGGCGTGGTGAGTTAGAGAAGGAGGTAGAGAGCTTGTTATAGGAGCTTACTGCATTTAGATTTGCTTCCTCCTATGACGATTATGATGTATGTACTTTTTTGCTGGGAGATATGGAGAAGCTAAGGACCTCTCATGATAGTGTGATTTCTAAGCTATATTTGCTTAAGGTGGAGAATGTTAGTCTGTTAGCTGAGATAGAGATGGATAGAGTTGCTTCTCTTACATCTGATTCTGTTGAGACTACATTTTACACCTCATGTAAGATAAGGACAATACTTTTATAGGTCTATATACCATGCTTCTTAATCTACCTGAAACATGTGAGAGTTGTAATAACTTGAAGATTAACTTAAAGAAGGTGGATCATAAAATTGCTGAAATACAAGCTGCTTTGCTTGAGTCGGTTACTTCTTGTGCCAACTACCCTAAACTAAGTGCTAAACTTGAATCTATTTGTAAGCAATTTCAAGACATGTGTGATCACAACAAGAAAATGACTTAATAAGTTTCTAAGGCACCTGTTAGCTCACCATACAATAATTGTGAGAAAATAAAATATGAATTGATTGCATTAGATGACAATTGTGTGAAGATAACTAAGGATCTACTAGAGAAGCCACAATCTGCTTGCTCTTTCTGTGCTAAAATAGGGGAGAAATCTAAGGAAATGGTAGATACTTTAGGAAGAGTTACGAGAACCAGATGGCTAGGATTAGAACTACCTCCTGTGTGTCTTGTGAAGCCCTCAAGGTTGAGGTGGTTGTGCATAAGGAGAGATATGCACATGCTATTCAATCTTCTGCTTCTGGTTCTTCTTCCTTTCGCTGGTTCCTCATTCTCTCATCTCTGTTCTTCGTGTGCCTCTCTTTTTTGGGAGTGTGAGTACCTTATGAACACTCTTGAAAAATTTATTGGAGGCAAGAGAAAGCTCAATCTTATTCTAGACAAATATAAGATTTGCGAGTTTAATCAAGGTCTAGGATATGATTTTCAGAGGATGTAAGGAAATATCCACATGCTGTTGTAGACCTATAGTAGCAGGCGTGATCGAGGTTGTGCCCGAGTCCAAGAAAATTGAGTTTAAATCTACAGGTTTTGTCCAGGGGATTTCTGATAGTAAGGTTGTACCACCTGCTGCTTTGACCTTTCAGAAGGAGAAGCCTCATCATGTTGCTTTGACCTCTTAGAAGGCGAAGTATCATTGTACCTTCTGTCAGAAGGATGGACATGGGATTGAGAGGTATTTTAAGCATGCCAAGATCGCGTGAAGAGACCATGTTCGTGCTCTTAGGCATATTCAGAGTTAGCCCCAGACTCGGAGTTCTCCTAAGACCAACACGAGGTCCAGAGTTGTTGATAGCTCTTTAGAGGTGTTTTGGCTGCGTCGAGGACTCGGTTTTCTGGCTCCTTCTGTTTTTGGTCCTCGAGTTGCCTCTAGTCAGGGTATTTTCCGTCCTGAGGATAGATCTCATTTTCCCATCGAGATAGCTATCCGTGGCGTGATCAGCATGCTGATGTAGGTCAGGCCCGCTCTTCAATAGCGGCCAGACCCAGCAGAGGCTTCAGGTCTGCATCCAGACCTTTTGATTCTGTGAGAAGCAAAGAGCGTATGGTACCTAGAGATCAGTCGATTGTGTTTATGACTGCTTCTTCTGCTCATCACGTGACTCAGTACTGGATTCCTAAATATGTTCTTATTTACCCAAGACTGAGCCACAGATGATTTCTTCTCACTCACCGGTCAACGAATACCGACAGAAGCAACAAGGTCCCCAAGAGAACAAAAGGGATGGTCCATCACTGCTCGACTAAGCCCGACAACGATGATGTCCATCCCAAGAAGGGTACAACAATGTACCACGCTCATGATCGTCACCAGTAAGCATTCCTTGCAATACAGAAAAGAATGTGTCGGTGTTCGATGCTAAATACAACCTAGCATAACACAAAATAATCATACACATGAACATAACTGAGCTACTAATTATGCATACGGTCTTGTGCTTATATGCACAAAATAGGTACATACATATATACATACATATATACACACAGATACTACAACTAACAGTGCGCACTTCTGCAATCTTTACATCATTTTCTATAATTTTTAATCGTACAAGAGCAATAAATATATAAGTACAAATTTACATACATATTTCGTAAATTACAGTGCACAGGGACGTCTTGCTGATCACGTTTGCCAAGCTCGGAGGCCGGACTAATTTTACAAAAAGGACCGTTCGGGATCAATTTTTTTTAAAACAAAGTGTGAACAGTTCAGCAATTCGTATAGGAGCAGGGCAACAGTGAAGGCTTTGTCTCACTCCTAGGTCCCAACACCAACACCTCCCCTCCTCTGAAGCATACGCGCACCAAACACCACTTCCCCTCTCGTCCGGCTCCGGCTCCGGCTCCGGCTGCCACCTCCGCGCTGGAGCCTCCTCCTCTTATGATCAGCGCGCTCACCATGTCCTGCGATCTCCACCCCACGCTAGAGCTCGAGCTGAACCACGACGGCGGCGCCCAAGGAGCCGTCTTTGCCGTGGCCAAGCGCCTCAACAAGTCGCCGGAGCCCACCTCCGTCCTCCACAACCGCAGCCCCAGCCCGCTCACCTCCTCCTCCCTCGGCGGCGCCACCTCCTACTCCTCGGCGGCGAGGACCGCGCCGGAGCCGCCCCCAATCAGCGCCGAGGACTGGGAGGCCGTCCTCTCCGGCGACATGGCCGCGCCCGCCGCCCAGCCCCAGGACAGCTCCTTCCTCCGCTGGATCATGGACGCCGGCTACGCTGACGGCGACGGCGACGCCTTTGGCCTCAAAGGCCCCGCCTTTGACCCCTTCTTGCCTCCGCCGCCGCACCAGGAACCGGTGGCCGTCGAGGTGTTCTCGCTGCCTCAGCTCCCACCACAATTCCCAGCGCAGCCACTCCCCGTCTCCGGCGCCGCCGTCGAGGATCTCGACTCTCAGGCGGCGGTGGACGAGCTCCTCGAGGTGGCGCGCCGCGCCGACGCCGGAGATTCCACTGGCGCGCGCGGGATATTGGCGCGGCTCAATCATCGGCTCCCCTCACCACCGCCGCCGGGGCACCCTCCTCTCCTCCGCGCCGCCGCTCACCTCCGGGACGCGCTCCTGCGCCTGCTCCCACCCACTGCCCTCCCGCCCGCGGGATCCGTCTCCTCACCTCTCGACGTCGCGCTAAAGCTCGCCGCGCACAAGGCCCTATCCGACGCGTCCCCGACCGTCCAGTTCGCCAGCTTCACAACCACGCAGGCGTTCCTTGACGCGCTCGGCGACGCGCGCCGCGTCCACGTGGTTGACTTCGACGTCGGCTTCGGCGGCCAGTGGCCACCGCTCATGCAGGAGCTCGCGCACCAGTGGCGCCGCAGTGCTGCGCCGCTGCCGCCGCCGACCCTGAAGGTGACGGCATTGGTGTCGCTGGGGTCAAGGCACCCCCTCGAGCTCCACCTCACCCACGAGAGCTTGACGCGCTTCGCCGCGGAGCTCGGCATCCCGTTCGAGTTTAATGCCATTGTGTTCGATCCCTTGGGCCCGTCCCCGCCCATGGGCTTATCGGCTACGCCCGACGAGGCCGTCGCCGTTCATCTCCCAATTGGCTCAGGAACCTTCTCGCCGGCGCCTGCGTCTCTCCGTGTCGTCAAGCAGCTCGGTCCCGCCATTGTCGTGTGCGTCGACCACGGATGCGACCGTGGCGACCTGCCGCTCCCGCGTCACGCCCTCAGCCTCTTGCGCTCTTGTGCGGCGCTTCTTGAGTCACTGGACGCAGCGGGCGCGTCGCCGGACGTGGTGACCAAGGTCGAGCAGTTCGTCCTGCGGCCGAGGGTCGAATGCCTAGTGCTCGGCGACAAGCTGCCCCCATGGGAGTCCATGTTTGCGTCCGCCGGGTTTGCGCCACTGCAGCTCAGCAATGCGGCAGAGGCCCAGGCCGAGTGCCTGCTCAGGCGCACTGCTAACCATGGCTTCCATGTCGAGAAGCGCCAGGTGGCATTAGCGTTGTGGTGGCAGCAGTCGGAGCTCGTGTCGGTGTCAGCCTGGCGGTGCTGAACATTGATGCCGGCATGGCCCCCTTCCTCCTCTTATGCTGGGTTGTGAAACCTGAGCAGCCTGGTACAGTTGCAGTATATTTTTCATCTTGCCAAACTTGAATCTTTTCAAGTACTAATCTAGTAGTTTTGTGATATAAACTAGCAATTGGGTAATGGAATTATTGCCTAGGAGAATTCTTGCTCCATGTCAAAGTTGTACAATTGGTATGATGTATGAACAACGGCAAGTTGGAAATGCTGAAGAATGTTAACTCCCAAAGTTGTGATTAATTGTTCATATTGTAGATCTGTGTGCGCATGTGTGTATTTGTGCAAGTCATATTAGAGATCAGTAGTAATGGTTATTTGTTTCTCCTTCTTCTAGTCAACTAAAGTTCTTCAGGTGGAAATCAGGACGAAAATTCTGGGGAAAACAGAAGAAATATGCCAATAGATAACTGTACGTGTCTCAGTTGAGTACTGTTGAAATTTGTAGCTTGTACTAATGGCAAGCAATCGAGAGGATTTTGAATAACCTTTGAGCTCCAAATCTAACAATCAGTATGTGCACTGTTATGGTTTGCATCAATCAGCCTGCAATAAGGTGTGCTGAATGATTGGATTTTTATACTTGTCGCAGATTTTTCTTTCCAAGTTTTTGGAAAGGACGGCAACCATGAATAGTAGATATGAATGTGATGTGCCTTTATTAATAAGTGAGATCCATTGTACTACCTCATCTTTCACTCATTAGGATTACATGTTGCATCCTTGTTTTCTCTTGAAGAATTCTCTTGTTTTTCTTCAGTTGGAACTGCAATTTACTACACATTGCCCCCATTAGCATGATGTAGGGTTGTTGAGATGGCATGGCAATGGAACTTCAGTGCATGAATGCTGGTTTTTTTTTTTTCTTTCTTTCAGTACAAACACTGAAGTGAAGGGTATGCATCCTCATACCTACTAGTAAACAAGTGTTTCTGTAGAAGCGTCATCATCTGTGAGATGACACTGACCTTTGATTATGTGCATATGCCAATCTTGCTGCTTGTTTCAGTAGCCATTTAAGGAATATTTGAAAAGGCTCAGTAAATTAGTAAGTTCTTTTTCAAATGTCAAGTGAGATGGTACTGTCACTCATACATTTAGTCTTTTGCTTGCAGTTGCTACGTCAATTGTTAGGACTACTCTCGCATTTGTTGGGTATGTGGTCCATAATCTGCTAAATGTGCAGTCAGATCTATTCAGAGTTACAATGGATTATGGCAGAGTGATGACTAATATACATCCCAAAATGTAAAAGGATCCAGAGTTACAATCTTCAAGGGGATTAAAGGTGATTCTTTTTACCCTAAATTGACATATTCAGTGAATGTTGCAGCTGGTTTGCCTGTACCAGTAGACTTGCATGAAATTCTTTTGGGAGTCATCAGTCATCACTAGTACCTTTCAGTATCATAATACAATTTTGTCCTTTTGTACTCGGCTGCATAAATGAAGGGCTATTTGCAGTTCACCTTTGAGCGATTTTTATTTGCAGTTGAGATTTTTAACCTTTCCTGACGATTGTTGCAAGTTTTGATCAAACTTTTCTTGCAACACTTTGATTTGTCTTGTTGGCTCCCCCTCTCCTTGTCTTTCACTTTCACTATAGAACTACTATGTCTGTCTACACAAGTGAGACTTGAGATATCATTCATGTTCTGCCCTGGAAGGCATGAGATGAACTAAAACTCTTTGCTTCAATTGGTTATGTTATAGCCAAGCAGTTCCTCAGCCTGCTCCTCTCTAATGTACACCTTGCTTTTGAAAACTTCAACACTTGTGTATCAGTTATTTCTTATGGTGTATTATATGTATTGTGTTTAGGAATGAATCATTTGGTGTCACATGGACTTTGCCCCTCATCACATGTAGACCTTAATTTTTTATGTCACTTGGCTCCTCCACGCTCCATCAGGTATATTTATCTCTATTAGGTGAACTTTGTTATTTTTTATGCACAAACTAGCATTAGGTGAGCTTAACCACGTGATGCAGTTGAAATGCATGCCTTGTGTCTTGTCTGTTCTTTTAAAATGGTGACCACAAGTTAGTGTGTGTGTGTGTGTGTGCACACACACACACATATATCTTCATATATCAACATGCTCTCCAATGTGACAAGCCTGCAAAAGTTTATTTCTCCAAATTCAACTGATCCATAAATAGCTCAATTGGACAGGAGGAAAAGAACATATCATGGACCATATTTTTGTTTGACCTTTTACTGATAGATAGACATAATCCGATAAGGACAACTGCCTGCCATTTGTTGATTGAAGATTATGACCTCCAAAGTAGCTCTTAGGACCACACACCATTTCATTGGATGCCAAAATTCGTGTGCTCAAAGGGTCAAGTTCTAACTAAACACCCATAAGCACTGTTGAAGCGTGAACAAGAGCTTAATAAGGTCTATGCCCATACTGCCATAATGAACCGCAAATCCAGGTGAGCTAGCTACCGCCTCTTCCTGTCCTACGCAAAGAAGCATCTCCGTTGCTTGTGAATTCTGATGCCTTGCAGGGGAATTAACCTCAAGACAAAGTGCCATAAGATAACTGACTGCTTTACAGCCTTCTCTTGCTGCCTAGGAAAGGTATTTTGCGGTGCTCAAGCAAAGTAGGATCTTGGCGTTAACGCCCTTTGAGGCACACATTGGTTGGCATAGCATAGCATAGCATGCATCTGTCCACATGAAAATTCTTCAGACTGTTAGTTGCGCTAGTACTTTGGATCCAGTGATAGTCCTTGATGACGTGTTATTACCGCATAACGTTTCGAAGCAATCCTCCTATGGTAATCAGAATTGGTAGTGTATCAGCAAAGATCTGAGGCACTCCGGTCACTGATTCGGCTTAGAGCTTAAAATACGACCAAGAAAATGATTGCCGGTAGCCATCACAGGGCCCATCGATGGATCAAACGATATGTACTATCATGTGGCTCCAGATAAATCATTCAATTGATGGATGCATCCAATTCAGTCAAAGCGCAGGCAAATCGAGGAGAGAGAACACAGCAAACGCGTAGCATATGTGAAGGTTGCATCGCATCCGGGCGGATTTAAGCAAGATGTACTTGTAAATCAAAGATCACTGCAGAACACGTAGAGCAATGTAGGCCGATTAAAACGTGATGGAGACTGCCATTTTCCTGTGATGATGACGGCGAGATCGTGCCCTTGATGGCTAGGTTGTGCCGCATTTTCGAGCAAGCTTTCGCTCGCTGCCTCTCCTTTTTCGAGGATGCCTTGCAATCGCAGCCTTCTTTATATCGATCTCCTTTTACACCCAGATTGGGGGAACCAACAAGCCAAGAATATAATCAAGTCAGCAACAATACTCAATACAAGATTGTAGACACTACATGGACAGCAGTAGTTGCTCGCTATTCCAAACAAATTATTCACTGTTTTCAACTTTTGAAGAACGAACTGCCAACCATACCATCTTGCTCAAAGGCAGGCCAAGAATGGCATGAAGCAAGTTCACAAGGTGAAAAGGCAACACTTGATTTTCAAAATGGAAAGGAAATTTGAAGCGCTAATGTATCTGAATGCATAACTAGAGACACGAATGAGACAGGTAGGCTACACTAGTGTAAATTAAAATTTCTACCGTAAACCAGAAAGCAATGTGAGTAAAAGATCATAGATCATTATCACTTGACAGGCAGTGCAGCAGAAGCAGAGTTGAAGTAGCCGATTCAACGAAGAGTGCGTCCGTGTAATGGTAGTAGTCGATCGTCCTCCGGCCAACTGTCTCCTCGCGATCATCCCAATCGGCACCACAGTTGCAGCAGTACCTCTACTGAGGTCTACATATCCAGGGATGGAACACCGTGCATTGATGTGCTAGCATCAACGCGCACGATAAAGGTTATAAGAGGTGGCGGCTAGATTTCGATAGGTGTGTTTCGGGATACTTCCTTTAACCCCACACCTCTCTTTATATAGTCCCTAATCGAATCCTTATCCGATACAAGTAGATATCGAATCCCACTCAAAAACTATCATCTGGACCCATATCGTTTCAACACATTAAATATGTGACCCTGTAGGTTTATGTATATTTGGCCATAGGCCGAAAACTCCTTTTCGGTCCATAAATCGGTAGCGGTCCTTGCAGGACACGACTCCCATACATAAAGATTATCGGAAGAACTTATATAATGCTTATATACCGATCTCATTGCCTCACGATATCAGATCGAGCTCAAGGCGAGAAACGTACCATCCTATGATAGCTCAATCATTCACTCGAAATTGTAGTAGATTACTGAGATACAATTGACTCCTCAACTACATTCGGCATGGCTATACACTTCCTTAATTCAACTACATCGATAGGTCCAGAGATATCTCTCCTGTTATGTAAGAGGGGCAAATTCCATTTTAATCTATTCATCTGCATGTTTTATAGTAAATCCGAATGCCACCTTTATAACCACCCAGTTATATAGTAGTGTTTGGTAACCTTTAAGCAAACTATTACACATGTAGAAAACAATGACAATCTTAGGTCTAAAGATCCTACATACACTATGTATGAGACCAACTGATAACACTTAAGAATATAACAATTTCCATAGTGTCTCATGGTGGGTTAATCTAACATTATGTTCTCTAACATGTGTCCATATTATTGATTTGATATCTCATATCCATGATCCGTGAAACATTATCATCAATCAATACATGTACTAATCAGTAAATCATAATTGTCCTACATAATGATATAAGATCATAGATAATTTAAAAACATTAAAACATGAATAAAGAGTTCCACGAACAAGTCACATACTCGTTGATTAATACGAAAAACATTTATTTAAAGGACAAAATAATATATCATTTAAAAGATCATAAATATAGAAGTGATACAATTATCTTCATGATTGACTCTAGGACATATCACTAACACATGTCTCTTGATCTGAAGGTTGTGATGGTTTGATATCATTGACCACCATTGCAGGGAGAACAAAATTACCCCAGGTAGTGTACTTACTTTCTCCTGATCTTAATCTTCAGAGTCCATTGTAGCTTGCCTTCTGGGCGTGGTATATCCCTCGGTAAGCGGAGGGGCAGCTCAAATTCCCCCAGGGATGCCAATGGTGACTGCAGGTGCAGATTGTCTGGGTGGATATTGATATTGAGTTGCCTTGCCACCTGTTGGTAAAGTAGAGATGTTAGTAAAAATATGAAATTTTGGAATAGGGTGGCTGAGCTCGGAAAGCACCTCGGAAACAATTTCATCCTTCGTTACAGGAGTACGCAGCTCATTCCCAACAGAGATGAACCGCCTCAACACCTATCAAAACATCAGTGATAATCAGTACTTCCATGGACTAAGTCATGCTAGTTGGAAAATGTGAATGGCACCCTACACGAAAACAAGATTGTGTGATTGGAACATGAAAACAAATATGCTGCAGCAGTATTCCCAATTTTGGGGGGATCATACTAACCAAGAGAGCATGATCAAGCCGTTTTGCTGCCGTTGGATATTCCTTCAGTTTCTCTTCTTGCTGCTGTTCAAATGATTGAGTTGAGAGGCAAATGAGTAACATTTGAAAAGAAAAGTATGTGACTGGGAAAACACACAATATCTACTTTTAACCAGAATTCAAAATATTCAGAGCTAAATTGAACCACGAATTTGATCTTACAGTCAGTAAAAAAAATGTGGCTTCAGGTACGCATCAAAGGGGCTTTCTATATACAGCAAAAGTGTGCACATTTCAGAGAGAGGAAAGCTACTGTACTCGTTTTTAGTCACTGAAGACAGTATCAGAACAGTGGTGACTACATTAACAAAGAAACTTAAGAAGCACTATCTAAATATAATGGCTAGCAGGTGAGAAGTAAAAGAATATCTTCTCAAGACTACATGTTCAATCTTTTAAATATCACAGGGTTCAAATGCGCTTGTAAGTTAATTAAGTACTGGATCGTAGCCGTTCTTTTCAATATGGAAGTCCAAGATATAACTTTACAGAACAGAAACTAACAGCACGTTGGTACGCTGACATAGTACTGTTATGATATCTAACTTCATGACCATGCTCTACCACAATATAGTTGACAGCATCAATATAAACCACAAGTCCAAACAGGAAATGTCAAAGCCAACACTGGACTAGAAGAGGACTAAAACAAGCCTATCAGAAAATGAATAGGAGAGGTCAGTTAGTTGTCTACTAAGATCTCTCATCAACAATGCAGATCATTAAAAAAAATCTAGTCAGTGCACAGCCTACCCGAGCATCATCATCTTCCTGTGTAACTTCTTTCATGACCTCTGCCTCTTCACGTTGGTAAAGCTGATCAAATAAATGAGAGTGACTTATAAGGCTGCAAATTAACAGTTTACACCGCAAATTAACTTGCATTACAGGAAGCAAACTTCAGTAGCAATGAACTAGCAGAACCACAATAACTTCAACACTACTTATGCATCGAATAACGGTAGCATAGAGATCTATATGCTATATAAGGCTATTTCATCGAACGGCTACAAGGCAACAACTATTCCAAGAATTGGTGCATGAAGAATGTGAATCCATAGTCCATAGTACAATTCATATATTCGTAGAGAAATAAGACGCACTTGATTTATGAAACAATGAAAAACAGTCCTCAAAAGTCAAAACGACTAAGCTAGCAACCATGCTAGTGGACTGCGATGGAATATACGAATTACACGTTTGCAGTACATTTAAGGGCAAAAGGAACAAATCGAACCTTGCGCTGCTCATGGATGAGTATGGCGAACTTGTCAATGTTTGGGACAGCGAGCATCTTGGGCATAAGGTGGTTGCGGAAGTGCCCTGGCGCCACCTTCACCACCTCCCCCGCTTTCCCCAGCTTATCGATCGTCTGCAGCACACCAGGAAGGAGTGAAAAACAGCCAAGTTTTCCCCCATATATCAAATTCTCGTGAAGACGACGTCGCGCTGCCAGGTTGTTTTGCATCGAGAAAGGCCCATCAAATGGATAATCTAGCTCAACCAAACCAATACTACTAGCTCGCAGATTAAGCTGAAAATTTTGGTCTAACTATCCCTAAGGCGCCACTAAACTCGCTGGATCGATAACATTCCGTTCAAATTGCCCCAAAGCAAAAGTTGACTCGATAATCGAGCCACAAATGTTGACTCAAATCATGGCAATTCCGCACGCATTCCCGCATTCCTCAGTAACCCCGACGCATCAGAGAGGCGGTCCAAGTGGAGCAGAGTGGATTGAAGGGGTGGGCGGGTCGTTACCGTGGTGAGGATGACCTCGAGCCTGCGATAGCGGAGGCCATGGCCGGAGAAGAGGACCGGGTTGGCGGCGGCGGCGATGCAGTGGCGGCGGAGGAGGGCGGCGCGGGCGGAGGCCATGGCGACGGCGTGCAGCGGCGGTGGCTTCCTAGGGTTTATGGAGGTTGTAGGCCGTCACAATTGCAAAAGGGTACCTGACGAAGGAATATTTTGTACGGATAATCTATTTTTTATTCGAAATTACATAAATATACCCGTGGTCAAATTATTTACAAAAATAGGCTCTAGTCGCCCCCCCATTGGACGGCTGGAGCCTTTCGCCCAACCGAGAGGCGACAGATGAGGAATCTGGAGACCGTTGGGCGATTATTTCTGTCGCTGCAGCGTTAGGCGACTGGAATTGCGATCGCCAACCGCACAAATGATCGCAATTCCGATCGCCCAACGCCACGGCGATAATTACCTTTTGTATGGGCCGCCTTACACTACCATATTCTTTTCTCACCTTTCACAAGCATCGCAAAGAAATAAGAGAAGAGAGAGGAGAGGAGAGAAGGGAAAAAGAGAGTGAGACGAGGAGGAGGAGAGAAGAGAAGGAGGGAAGGAAAGAAAGGGAGAAGAGAGGAGGAGCGGAAAAAGGAGGTGAGAAGAGAAGAAGAGGAGGACGAGTTGGAGGAGGGTGAGGAAGGAGGAGGAGGTGAGGAAGAAGGAGGAATGAAAGCTATTCTGCCCATTAGGATCCAGGTATGCCTTCAGTATGTTGTATTCGCACTATTATTTGTATAAAATGTTGGTGTTAGTATAAATTTTACATGTATAAAATGCAAGACTATTTTAGTATGAAAATAGCAAAGTGTCCAAAAGTTGCAGTATACATTTTATAGTATGGAACATTTTGTAGTATGTGTAGTATGGAATATTTTGTAGTATGGAACATTTTGTAGTATGGATCATTAGCACCTTTTTTGTACAAAAAGTGTAGTTTAGTGTTGTACGATGTTATTTGACGTGTCGTAAATTCGAATCGTATATGCAGCCTACATCATCAATGGCCACTACATTGAGAGTTCATTACGGTCCGGAATTATTCGTGAAGGTCGTGATGGTGTGGATTTGAGCGATTTCCCGCAAGTCACTCTCGTACTTCCGGATGACGAGAATGCTCGAATGACAGATGTGCAAAGCATTGACTGACCCAGAGTTTTTCGTTGGACCCCGGTGTGCGTGACGTGGTGCAAGGGCTTTGGAGCCGGTCTCCCACGGACATCAGATGGGAGTTGAAGACTTTGGTGCGCTCGCTTCGTGGAAGGGCTTTGTGCAAGGCTGCCGGCGCCGTGGATACGAGTGTGTCCTGCTTATGCAACCGTGCTCACTACATGCAATGCGCAAGCTCGTGCGTCACTTTGTGCCGGGACGTGCTAGCGGCTCGGGCGGGCACGCGTTGGCGGAGGTGATGAAGTTGTCCGTGATGAAGCCGATGCAGTATATGGAGGAGAGATACATCCCTCAAGCCATACAGAGGGAACTAGTCAAGCCTATCCGTCAAGCCATAGAGAGGAACCGGGCAAGCCGATGAAGGAGAGGTTATTGAGTACATTGTGCGGAGATGGACTATGATGACCGAGGGCATTGGATGAAGAGGAAGTCGTAGAGGAGGACGAGGAGGACAATTTCGATGATGAAGAAGTTCCTATCCCCGCAGAATGGAACCGGTTAAATGCGAAGGGTGTTTCCGCACATGACGAGCGTGAATCACCATGGGAGTATCATGAGACAGAGGTTCGGTTGCATGCTATGTTTGCTGACAAGTAAGCGCTGCAGGATGCCATCAAGCTTTGGGCCCTTTCAATGCAGCGAACATTTCGTGTCGTGAAATCAAGCCGTGAGCGAGACACTATGAAGTGCGAGCGGTGATTGTCCTTGGAGGGTGCACGCACGAGACCCAAGTATGAGACTTCTTGGGTTGTGTCCAAGGTTGAGCCGCACTCCGCATTCTAAACACTGCTTTAGCGAGGCATCGTAACGACCTCCAATTTATAGCCAATTCGATGTATGCGGAGATAGTGGAGAAGAAAGACACATATTGTGGTAGCCATCGAGAACAAATTCAAGTTCAAGATTAGCTATGCGGCGTGGCGCCAAGCAAAAGGCGTTGGAAAACGTTTTGGCATTGTGGTAGCCATCGCCGCAGACAAGCCGTCCATAATTCCACCCAGATTTGCGGTCGCAGCAGAGTATTGTTTGCATTTGGTGATAGCATTGAAGCATTCAGCACATGCCGCCAAAGTGATCGCAATTGACGACACCTTCCGACGTGGAAATACAAGGGAGAACAAATAATCAAATAAGTTTAATGAGCGGCTTTGGTTTCTTAGACATGTGAAGGCCGGAGTTACGTAATCCACGATCGGCACGCCGGTATTATAAAGGCCGTAAGAAAACTCCAGGAAGACCCGGAGGAGGCCTTTCATGTATTTACTGTTCGTGGAAAATGCGCGGACAAGATAAATGAATCTACTCGAAAGGGTAGGGAGGAGTGCCGCAAGAAGGCAGAATGGGAGAAGACACGCAAGACAGCAATGGAAGGAGCAGTTGGATGGGTTAGTCGCATATCATGCTATATGTTATGCATGTAATAAAAATATACGCGGCATGTTACTCCCAACTGTATTATGAAGTTTATTTCTATTTCACATAAGGTTATTATCTCGTCTGTTCGCATCTAATGATTCAGATAGTAAGTCATTTAACAATATTAACACACCAGTTCTCTTCCTACTCGAGTTCTCAGTAACATTAAATTATCACTTACCACTATATGTATCGAACGTTCTACAGTCAAATGTTCTTTAAAAAAATTTCCAAAATTTTTTTATGCACCTACAACATCCAAATGAACATAAACTTTTATTACAACTACAACAAATTTTTTCCAGTTTAAAACTACAAAATTGACAAAACTTAAAAAAATCACGGGGGAGGAGTGATCGCCTCATAGTGAGCGACTGCACTACATGTTGCCCATCCATTGGGCGACTGCATGCTAGTCGCCCAATAGAAAGGCGACTGCATGTACTCGCCTCGACGTAAGACGACTACAATATAATCGCCTCCCGGTTGGGCGAAAGGCTCCAGTCGCCCAATGGGGGGCGACTGAAGTCTATTTTTGTAAATAATTTGGTCGCGGGTATATTTATGTAATTTCGAATAAAAATTGGATTATCCGTACAAAAAATTCCCTGACGAAACACGTATTCCCTCTCGTTTCGCGCGGACGGCGCGTAAGCCCTTCGATAGATCAATGTCGTCCATCACCGAACGAACGGCCCACGTCACGTATCGCAGATCACGATCGTCGATCTTACAATGAACGGCCTAGGATAGTAGTTGTTCACTTCAGAACGCATTTGTTTCTTCTCAGGCTCAGGCCACTACCCAAGCCCAAATGGCAGCCATGTCAGTGTCCGGCCAAGTTTAGCGTCCAGCGGCGGCGACCAGTCGAGGAGGCCATCGCCGGCGAAGATGACCATGGTAACAGCCAAGATGGCTATGCAATAATGCAAGTAGCAGCAAAAATAGACATGGTGTAGCTGCGTTTCGCGCCTCAATGGTAGGCAATGGAGAACGGTATTCTCTACCTACCATTGCCTAGATTCGACGGCCCTCAAATAATTGGGGTGTTCGGCAGGGACGGCTTCTACAGTATCAATTTTTAAATAGAGTATTTTTTTAAGACGGAGTCTACAAGTTAAACGTAATACATGTTAAAAGCCTAACATCTGTACCAACCAAAATCGTAAGTGAGTATCGATATCTCCGTAATCTGTACCGTAAATAACCAAAATTCAAAATTTTCAGCCAAAAGTCATAAGCCGCAACCAAAAAGAACAGGCCTATAATAGCACCATGCCACCATACGTTACAAGATCCCGATCAAAATTGGAAGAAACGGAAAACAAGTAGGCAACAAATTTCGACTTGGCACCGTTAACTCGAGGGAATGTATTTGCCAAGAAAAGGTTATATGGCCTATACTGACTCTGCTCTGTTTGCTCTTGGTTTCTAGCCCTCATTAAAAGGGGACCGTGCCGGGGTAATACGATGCAAAATGATGAAAAAGGAAGAATGAGACATGGTTGGTGTGAGCCTTATTTATGAAAGCCTACAAAAAGAATTGTTCTCATCATCGTTATTTACAGCAAAAAAAAACTACTGTAGCATGGTCGTCGGATTCTCAATGTAGCCCTTGAATGCCTTCGGCCATTCTGCACCAATGGCGTCTGCAAAAGAAAACAGGGGAAATCTGACCTGCCTAGAGGTGAATCTTATTCTTTCCCTTAGTGGCGGATCCAAGATTCTCCTACGCCTCAGGCTAAATTCTAATGGACAAAAAGTTAGCCAAATATACCCATGGAAGGTATAACAAAAAAAAGTATAGCGCAAATGCATAATTAATATGGAATTTGAGCTCTGTGCTTAATGATAGGAAGAACATCAGAAAAATATAACAAAGTAGAGAAATACAATTTAACATATAGAAACAAAAAATATATAATTTAAATCTACAAGAACCCAACATACTCCTAGCACGAGATAGGTCGAATTTGCATGATCTCATCCCTTGAAAACCCCAAATATAAGATGATAACATCTCGGTCCTCTTTATTTTGTATCCCTGATTCCTAATCAGTTAATCCTACATAGAAATCACAAAATACATAGCATTAATTCTTCAATTACCATTAAGATTTTTAGTAAAACTATGGAATTGAAAGGACCCCTAATTCCTAATCAATTAATCCAACATAGAAATAGCAAAATACATAGTAACCCTTTCCAACTCCCCTGATATTTCCCCTTTCACTAGCCTCTAAACTATTACATGAAGAATTATGCACCATAGATGAATGTGTTCCAAATTTAATTTTACACCGATGATGTCGTGCCGCTCGGGAAGCGCATCGCGCCATCGCCAGATAGCCGGCAGAACCCCACTCGCACGCGCGCCGGCTAGGAGGGCGGGGCCGTAACCCAGCCGCACGCTCGCCGCCCGCCCATGGCGAGGAAAAGAAGAAAGGGGATAGGGTTAGGGTTTGCCGTTTTATCCCGCCGGCGCACGCGCCGACCATTCGATCATATCCGACGGCGCGCGCATGATGTGGGCCACGGTGTTCTTTCGGCCGACGACGCCGCATGTGAGTGGATAGCTACCGCCGCCCATCGATCGCGATCCGACGGAGGAAAAGAAGAAAGCGTTTTAGGTTTAGGGCATTTCGCCGCCGGTCGAGATCCCACCGGGCGAAACGTGTGGATGTTATGGATGTTATGGGCCACGCACGCGGGAATTTTTTCGGCCGCACGGTTTTTTGGGCCGTGCCATGGAATGGGCCGCGTGGAATTTTATTTCACCCGTGTGCAATTTTTTGTGGGCCGTAAGCATATTTTTGGGCCGATTTTTTATGGGCCGTTTTTTCAGCAGTACTTTTAATTTTATTTTTCAGTGCATTTACTTTTGTTTTAGTTTATTTTTGTGCACTATTTTAATTATTTTTCAATGGCCCAAATTATGATGTACCATTACCATATTGTTATGTATAATCTCTGATTAAAATTGAACCAACGAGATATTTTAATTTGAGATTTTATGCTTAATTTTGGTATTATATATGCATATGGTTATATTCTGATCAACGTTGTTTATAATCATATGTCGCCATATAAAATTATTATTAAGTTCTTTTCATTTTTTGCCCAACGGTGATATGAATTAGAACTGTAATTTTTGCATGTTATTAATCAGACCAACGTAGGGTTAATTACATGCAATATATATCTTTATGATATTTCTAATTTTTACCCTGTATTTTGAAATTCAGCACTTAATGCATCAAACATTGCCACCACAATTATAACATTGAGCAGCTCACGAGGAGCAATTTTTCCACGTGGAGAGAACGAATTCATGTTATCCTTGGTGTTTTGGACCTTGACTATGCCTTAAGGGTAGCCGTTCTCATTCCCCCCACCGAAGGTGAGGAGAATTTTGCTGAGAAAAAGAAAATTTATGAGGCTAATGCTAAAAAATTTGAACGATCTAACCGCTTATCACTAATGATTATGAAGACCTCTATTTCAGTAAGGATTAGGGGAGCAATCCCCGATTCCGAAAATGTTAAAGGGTACATGGCTTCAATCGAGGAGAAATTTAAAGGTTTCACTATAGTTTATGTCAGTACTTTAATTCAGAGGCTCTTAACCTCTAAATATGATGGGTCCGGCAGCATAAGAGAGCATATCATGATAATGACTGATATAGCAGAAAAACTCAAGGGCATGGACATGGCAATATCCGATGGTTTTCTAGTCCATTTCATTATGACTTCTCTTCCTTCTGAGTACACAGCATTTAAAATTAATTACAATACTCAGAAAGAAAAATAGAGCATGAGCGATTTGATCGCCATGTGTGTCTAGGAGGAAGAGAGAATAAGAACAGAAAAGAAGGATTTTGCTTTTAATGTTGGTGGCTCTCATAAAAGGGAGTTCTAAGGGGACTTCAAATCCAAGAAGAATCTGTAGTTCTCCCCTAACTAAGATAAATCGGGGCCTAAAGTGCACTATGCACCAAAGCCTCATGTTGCTCCCATTGGAGCATCTAAAGGGGGAATGTCACTTCTGCAAGTAGCCAGGGCATTTCCAGAAAGACTATGTGGGCTTTTTAAGTGGCTCGCCAAAAGGGGTAATGATACAATAACTTTCATTGATGAAACTCTTTATGTTGATTTTTCTCTTAGTTCATGGTGGATTGACTCAAGTGCAACTGTGCACGTTACCAACTCTTTACAGGGATACCTTACTGCGAAAACACTAAGAAAAGCGGAGCGAAGTCTTAGAGTCGCGGATGGATAGGAAGTCGAAGTAGAATCAGTTGGTTCTGTTTCATTAGTCTTAGACAGCGGCTTCACACTTCGTTTCAATAATGTAGTTTATGTTCCTTCCATCAGGAGGAATTTGATTTCAGTTTATTTCTTAGACCGTGAAGGTTTTAAATGTATTTTTGGAGACAATAAATGCATTATTAAGTTTAATTCTAATGATGTTGGTCTTGCTTTTAGACAAGACAAACTCTATATGCTTTCCCTTAATGAATCTCCTGTATCTTTGAATGTGTATGATGCTAAGTGTAAAAAGAATAATGAGACTTATTTGAAACTGTGGCACTGTCGTTTAGGCCACATTTCGAGGGGGGAATGGAGCGTCTCATTAAAGAAGAAATTCTCCACCCATTAGATTTCTCTGACTCAGACCACTGCATTGATTGCATTAAAGGAAAATATGTAAAACAAATAAAGAAGGGAGCTATTCACAACATAGGACTCTTAGAACTAATTCATACTGATATTTGCGGTCCTTTTCCTGTGACATCAGTGGATGGTTTTGATTCTTTCATCACTTTCACTAATGATTTCTTCCGTTATGGTTATATTTTTCCCATTAAAGATCGATCTGAATCACTTGACAAATTTAAGATATTTAAGGTTGAAGTTGAAAATCAGCACAACCTAAGAATTAAAGTGGTAAGATGGGATCGTGGGGGAGAATATTATGGAAGACATGCCCCTTATGGGCAAATTCCTGGCCCTTTTCGCTAAGTTCCTTCAGGAAAATAGCATTGTTGCCCAGTATTCTATGCCGGGCGAACCACAGCAGAATGGTGTAGCTGAAAGACGCAACCGTACACTTATGGATATGGTACGAAGCATGCTTAGCCATTCTAGTTTACCAATTGGCTTGTGGATGGAAACACTAAAGACAGTCGCACATATTCTTAATCGGGTTCCCAGTAAATCAGTACCTAAAACACCTTATGAATTATGGACTGGGAGAAAACCGAGTATGAAATATTTATGAGTGTGGGGTTGTCATGCTGAAGCTAAGTTATTTAATCCCCACATTAAAAATTGGACTCTAAGACAGTAAGTTGCCGTTTTATTGGGTACCCTGAAAGATCCAAAGGGTATCAATTTTATTGTCCTGATAGGATAACTAAGTTTGTAGAAATAAGACACGCTATGTTCTTAGAAAATAACGAGGGCCTCGAGCCCAGGAATATAGACCTTGAGGAGAAGTGGGTTTATATTCCTTCACCGCTCATCCCAAAGATTTTTATTCCTGCGCCTCAGAAGGTTGCACCTCTAGTAGAAAATATTGTTGTTGCACCCATTGTTGAGGTCTCTGAAATTCCTAATGTTATACCTAATGATGAGCCTCAATAGTCTTCTGAAATAACTGCTAAACCTATTAGAAGATCACAGCGGGAGAGAAGATCTGTCATCCCAAATGATTATGTTGTTTATATGAATGAGGATGTTAATGATATAGAGAAGGTAGATGATCCCACCTCTTATAAGGAGGCCATAATGAGTGAACATTCTTCTAAATGGCTTGAAGCCATGGAGGATGAACTAAAGTCTATGAGCACTAATGATGTATGTGACTTAGTAGAAATTCCTGACGGAGTCAAAACAGTAGGCTATAAATGGGTCTACAAAACCAAACATGACTCTAAGGGAAATATTGAAAGGTTCAAAGCAAGGCTTGTAGCAAAAGACTTCTCACAAAGAGAGGGGATTGATTATAATGACACATTTTCTCCTGTCTCAACTAAAGATTCATTAGAATTGTTATGGCACTTGTAGCTCATTATGATTTAGAGCTATATCCGATGGATGTTAAGATGGTATTTCTTAATGGCGACTTTGCAAGTGAATGTTTACATGGCTCAACCGGAAGGTTTTGTCGTGGAAGGCAAGGAGCATATGGGATGTCGACTTAAGAAATCCATTTATGGCTTAAAACAAGCATCGAGGCAGTGGTACCTCAAATTCGATAAGATCATAAGAAGTTTTGGTTTTAAGGAAAATGAAGTTGATAACTGCATATATGTTAAGTTCAAGGGGAGTAAATTCACCATCTTAGTACTTTATGTGGATGATATCTTATTGGCCGAATGATAAAGATATGCTGTTTGAGACCAAGAGATTTCTTTCATCTAATTTTGATATGAAGGATCTCGGTGATGCCTCTTATGTTCTTGGCATTGAAATTCACCGAGATAGGTCCAAAGGAACATTAGAATTATCTTAGAAGGCATACATAGACAGAGTATTGAAGAGATATAATATGCATAAGTGCTCTGGCTCGCCTTCTCCTATTGTTAAGGGCGATAAGTTTGGGACATTTCAATGTCCAAGGAACCAATATGAAACTAATCAGATGAAGTCGGTTCTTTATGCTTCAGCTATCGGAAGCATTATGTATGCTTAAGTATGTACACGCCCTGATTTAGCTTTTGTAACCGGGATGCTTGGTGATATCAGTCAAATCCAGGATTGGACCACTGGAAGGTTGTTAAGAAAGCTTTGCGCTATATGCAAGCTACTAAACATTTCATGCTCACATATAAGTTTTTTGATAGCCTTGATGTTATTGGTTATTCAGATTCAGATTTTGCGGCATGTGTTGATACTAAGAAATCCACGTCAGGTTATATCTTCACACTCGATGGAGGAGCTATCTCGTGGAAAAGCTCCAAACAAACCTTTACGTCATCTTCAACGATGCAAGCTGAGTTTGTGACATGTTATGAGGCTACCGGGCAAGCTGTATGGCTTACGAATTTTATCCAAGGACTTAAAGTGGTAGACAACATTTATAAACCACTCATTTTATACTGTGATAATGAACCCGCAGTCTTTTATGTAAATAACAACAAGTCAAGTGGTGCTGCCAAACACATTGACATTAAATATCATGTTGTGAAAGATAGAATCTAAGATCAAACCATAAGTATCAAGCATATTAGTACTAAGTTAATGCTTGCGGATCCGCTTACAAAGGCTTACCACCCAGTATTTTTCGTGATCATGTTGCCGGCATGGGTTTATTGGAAAGCCTCTGATTCTGGATAAAATGACCTTAAAACAAACCAACTCCCATTAAGTATAATGAATATCCATTTCAAGATAAGATAGTACACTATAGATACTGAGGTTGTATGGCACTTCATTGGCCATGCAACATATTGCCTTGGTATGTTATTTTATTGAGAATGGGCTTATGATGTTAGCCTTACTATCAAAGGGGAGAATGTTGGGTTGATCTCGGCTAACCGTTCCGAGAATTCAGGGAGGCACGCCTCCACCTCGCGCCTTGATCGGAGGCGGATGCCAACAGTTTTTGGTCTCGGTCCTGGTCACCTAGTGCCACATAAAAACGAGGGTTTCGGTAGGGCTTGGTTACACACGAGTTGTTCTAAACCTCTAAGAACCCTAACAAGCCCGATCTACTCACGGATGCTGCGGTGAACGAAGAACTGGTCCACCACCACCATGATCACATTGTAGTTTTCTGAATTCAGAAGCCCTTCTATGAAATCCATCGTGAGGTCCTGCCATGCACCCTTTGGAATAGGCAGTGGTTGCAACAGCCCTACCAGATGAGATCGTTCGCCCTTAGCATGCTGACATATTCCACACTGCTGCACATAACTCTTGACATCCTTCATCATTCCTTCCCAACAAAATAACTTCTTAAGACACTGGTAGTAGCACTGGATGCTAGAATGACCACCGATTAGACTGGAATGAAATGCATCAATAAGCCTAGTCTGGAGCACCGAACTTTCTCCAATCCAAATTCGACCTTTGATCTTGATGAGTCCTTGGTGTAATTCATACCCCTTTTCATCTGGGCTATACACAGCTAGTTGAGCTAGCCTTTATTCAGCACTTCTTGAAGCCAACTTAGTCGAACCTCTGTCACCATTTGTAAAGCCATCAAATGACCGATTTGGGACAGGGCATCAACTGCTAGGTTTTCCTTTCCCTTCCTATAAACAATTCGGTATTGCAACCCCATTAACCGTGTCATGGCCTTCCTTTGCATCTCAGTTTGTAAATGTTGTTCATCCAAGTAACTCAGGCTATGGTTTTGATGATAAACTCCCCACGCTATAGATAGGACCTCCACTTCTCCGCAGCCATGATCAGTGCCAGAAACTCCTTTTCATATATGGACAATTGTTGGTGTTTAGCCCCCAATGCTTTGCTTAGAAAAGCTACCAGGTGTTCGCAGTGCATCAATACAGCTCCCACGCCTCCCTCACAAGCATCAATTTCCACCACAAAAGCTCTTTTCTTTAGAAGGTTGTCAAAGGCTTGGCGATGATTCCAAATTGCGTACAAACTTCCTATAATATCCGGTGAGCCCAAGAATCCACGTAGTTCCGTAACATTGGTGGGTGTCGGCCAAGCCAACATAACTTGGGTTTTCTGCAGATCCGTTGCTACACCTTGGTTTGAGATAATATGTCCCAGGTACTCCAACTGCCTTTGTGCAAAACAACATTTATATCGTTTGTCATACAGCTCATGTTCCCTCAACTTTTCCAATACCAGTTGCAATTGTGACTCAAAACCGAGTTCATAACACACTGGAAAGTGGTAGGTGCGTTGGATAAGCCAAAGGGCATTACTCGGAATTGGTAATGACCATGATGCGTCTTGAAAGCCGTCTTCTCTTCATCTTCTTTGCACATCCAGATTTGATGGTATCCAGCCCTCAAGTCCAGCTTGGAAAAGTACCGAGTCCCTACCAAATCATCCAACAATTCATCAATCACTGGCATCAGAAACTTATTCTTGATAGTGAGCTCATTTAGCCATCAATAATCCACACAAAACTGCCATGTCCCATCCTTCTTTTGGATCAACAACACTGGAGAAGCAAATGGGCTCATACTTGGTTTTATAACCCCTGAGGCCAACATATACGAAACTTGTTTCTCAATCTCATCCTTGTGTAGTGCAGAATAACGATAGGGTCTAGAGTTTACCGGTGCTGCCCCTGGCACTAACGGAATTGCGTGGTCATATTCTCGATTTGGAGGCAAGCACTTAGGTTCCTCAAACACATCCTGATATTGTTGCAAAACCGAGTCAATCTCAGGTGGAATCGGAAAAGTGGGTGCTGTTCTGAACTCTTTCAATATAGCCAAAGCCCACACTTCATTACCTTTCTGCCATTTCAATTATTGTTCAACCGATAACTCTTGCAGTTCACTCTCGGACCAAGATCTGACCCCCTACAATACTATTCTCTATCCGTGGTGCTCGAACTACATCATTTTATGCTTCCAATGGCAATTCATGGGGTTGTGCACCTTCAACCAGTCAATCCCCAAAATGGCATCATAAGCTCCCAGCTCTAACACCCTCATATCGGTTGTAAAAGTATGCCCCGGAGTCCACCAAGACAGTTTAGGCACCCACCTATCATAGACCAGCACCTCTCCATTAGCCAGCCTCACCTAAAACGGCTTCATGGACTACGACACACAAGAAATCCGGTCCAAGAAGTTGGTGTTGACAAAACTATGGGAACTACCAGAGTCAATCAAGATAAGCATCACTTGATTGTTAACAAGTGCCCTAATCCGCACAGTTTCCCCTCCTCTATTCCAACCAGGGCATTGAGTAACAATTTGTACTACTCTTCATCACTCCGGTCCGCCCACTCCAACATGTCCAACACGGCATCAGAGAGCAGCTCATTCGGTTTTCTATCATGATGGCTTTCATGTGAGCCTAAACTTTCCTTTTGCATTGCAGATGGTGATCCGGCTCATATTTCTCTCTACATTGGTAGCATAAACCATTGGCACAGCGGTATTCGCATAATTGCTGAGCTTTCTAGAACTCACATTGACCTAACTTCAACGAAACTGGAGGATGTTCTGCCTTGGTCAATCCCCCTACTTCCCATGCTTTGGCTACTTTAGTCTTCCAGCTCTTACCGTGGCCAAGAACATATTGCTAGACCCTGGCCAGTAGCGCCGCCCAATCTACGATCTCCAGTACCTGGCTTTGCACCGCCCCACGAACCTCCGGCTTCAAGCCATTCACAAAATGCGACACAAACAATTCTTCATCATAATGTGGGTTATACATGGACACCTCATACATCAACTCCTTAAATTGTTGTTTGTATTCAGCCACTATTCCCATTTGCTTGAGCTCCACCAATTCATTCAATGACTTGAGATGGTTAAATGCCCTGAACATAATGAGATGGCATATATGTCTAATTGTGTGCCATGCGTATGGGTGGGAATTGTGCGATGTTCTCAGCCGAGGAGGGCTACAAATGGATTTAATCTACTGTTATGAAAATTATGTAAATTTTATTTTATTACATGTTAAATGCTCTTTATAATTTCATTTACAAACTACTACTTATTGATATTGCAAATAAAATTTGCTTCATGCTGAAAATAACTTAGTATAGAGCCTCATCGTTTGACAGCTTTGTATATATGTATAATTTTGTGATGCACTATAAGTCTTGCTGAGTACGCAATGTACTCAACCTTCCTTAAATTATTATTGATCAGAGAATGAAGAAAGATACATGCCAGATGACACGTACTTTGCTCCTGGCATGGGGGAATACAACGATGGGTTTTTCTAGAGCCTAATCCCCAATCGGTTGCATGTGGGCTATGGTGGCATACCACTGGATGCTTTTGTTTATTTATTTATCTTCCACTGCAATTTACTCTTGACTCTGATATTTATTGGGCCAGTCAGCCATATGTTGTAAACTTTATCTCGCATCGCTTATATATCCACCCCTTTTGTCATAAATTAAATATATGTGATATGTATGGATATAATCTCAATGTTGTGAATGTGTGTACTAGCTACTGATCATGGGACTAGTATAGAACATATACAGCGATTTTGGGTGTTCACGCGCCCGAGGTCCCCACATATAAAGTAGTGTCTTAATCATAAGCAGTTCGAATGAATAATTAGAAATAATTGCGGTTTATCATACATCTATGTAATAGATAACCTTAATTCACCATTATCTTGGCTACATGAATGAATACTTACACTGATTTGAATGCAATGTACCATAATTTCAAAAGGACCAGCATATAAGAAGCTAGCTATTTTGTCCTCCTATAAGAATATGCTACTTGAGGATCAACAGAACCAATTAATTTTAAAAATAAATGGGCTGACATGGTAATTTTCAAAATATAGTGAGGGTGCAATTTCAGCAAAAGAATCAAGGGTCTATCTGTCCATGCGAACAATTTGGGGATACAAAATTGTTCGAATTTTTGGCCCATCCAACGATCCACTGATCCCCCAACCTTAAGTAGATGATCTAGCTGCTTGCTCCCAACTTCCTAAGCACCGTCGTCCAGCATGCACCCACGCTCGCCTCTACCCGGCTGCCTCACCGGCATTGCCCCATGACCTCCTCCCTTGCCCCCCACCGCCACCGCTCCTTCCCCGTCTCTAGCGGCTCACTGTCGCCAGATCCACCGCCCTGACCGCCTCCCACCGCTCTGCACTCGTCGCCTCATCCATTGACCTTGCCCACCACTGGCCACCAAGCCGACGGCTGGTGGCGCCCTCTCCACCTCGCCGCTCCACAGGCACCCACCGTCGGTCCTCACGTTGCCCCAGCCTCCCTCTAAATCTGAACCTCGATGAACTCGATCCTTAATCCGACGAACCTCGTCGCACCCATTGCTGGAGAAAATGACCTCGCCAGTCAGGGTACTAATCTCCAAGCTAATCACAAGGTATGTAATGCAAACAGTGAATTTGGAAGTACCAAAGAGCAGCTTTATAATGGAAACTTTAATGTAACAGCTATCTCTCGGCCTCCTCTAGAACCATCTGAAAGGTAGTAAGAACGGCTAAAATTAAGCGACAACTGACTGACAATAAACAAATTCTTCAGTGAATCTACAACAGAGGCAAGTGATTACCAAAAGAAAATTTTGTTGCCAAATCACAAGTTTAGCTAATGCCTTCGACGGTGTCATGTATCTCCTCTGTGGTCCAAGGCAAGTAGCACTTGTTCTCCATGTGTGTAGGCATGGAACCAGAACACCTCGAGCTATCAAATGTCCTTATTATCGAGCTTGTGATGCCTCCAACTAGCCTCCAACTTCCATCACTTGTAGAACCATCATGGGGCACTGGAGAGGACGGGAAGGAAGAGAGGAATAAGGGGATAAACACTAGGGTCCATCAAGAACGGTAATGGCGTCTAGAGAAGGTGGCCACAAACACATCATCTGCAGATCCGGCGATGGCGTCGGTGGCGGAGGGGTGACACCCAATTTGGCATTCTCGAAGGATGGTAGTGGCGGAGGCTTCAACAACAGGTTATTAAGGCGGTAAGGTGAGGCGAGCCGACCCACCCCCTCACACCTTTTAAATGGTAAGGCGCGAGGTGAGGCAACGCCTTACACATATCCTTAGGCGCTAAGGTAGCAAATAAAATATGCATTTTAGCAGCACATATGTACCTTGTTGTTGCCAATTCTTGAGCCCATGTAGCACCCATCCCCCCTTTTCAATTGCTCTTCTCCCATGTAACATCCATCCCCTTGGCCCCTTGCAAGTTTCAACATATGCCACTAACATACAGCCACCTCTCTCACCTACCCAAACAGCAGTCAGTTCCTCTCTCACCTACCTGAACAGCAATCAGTTCCTCTCTCACCTACCTGAACAGCAATCAGTTCCTCATGATCACCTACCCGAACAGCAGCCACTAACATATAGTCAATCTGCTCATCTCTCTCCCTATTATTTTCTCTCACGGTCATGGTCTCACCTACCCAAGGCTCTCAGTAGTCAGTTCATCACCTGGTGTTCGTCCGTCTCCCAGTCTCCCCAACTCCTTGCTTCTGTCGATGGTGCACTACTACAAAACATATATTATGTAACACATTCCCGTAACACATTGAACAATGTGTTACAAAGAGATATTTTAGTAACACATAATTTGTGTTACAAAGGCACCTTGTAACACATACTTAACAAGAGTAAAAGTGTTACAGGGAAGTACTACATCAACACAGATGTTACAGAGGGATGTTGTAACACATTGTTAAGGTGTGAATATGTGTTACAGAATAATACTGCAGTAACATATATAGAGACATCTTGTAACACATGACTTAATTGCAATATAAGATTTGAACCAACAACACTCATCTCTATTCTCAATCAATTTTTTTGCCACCCATGCTATGCTTCACATCTATAAAAAAAAAGTAAATATATGCTACTTGTCTTGAATAGCATGACACTCACGTAAAGTTATCATATATTTTGGCAATCATAGGTTGCCAATTGAACTTATTTATTACATTTAAACCAATATATGGAGTTGTCACATGGAAAACTACATATTTCTGAAAAAATAGCCATCGAGTATCATGAAGCTATCCGATTAACGATAGTGAATAGAATTTTTCATACTAAACTAGGATAAAAGAAACCACAACTAACATTTCCCCACATCAATGAAGCTAGCGCAATTAATATCAAGGATGCACACTTGAGACCAGTCCATTGTGGGTTTGAGCCCCCATGCCCTGCAAGTTTGCTATTTTTGTCTTTTTCCTTATCACTGCTGTAGGACCCATGTGTCAACAATTGGATCAAGAAAATATTTGTTATTTTTTTGTCTTTTTCCTTAATGCTGCCGTGGGGCCCATGTGTCAACAATTGGATCAAGAAAATGTTACAAAAAAATCATTGCAAACTTGGTATTCCAGCTAGGGGCCTCATGTGCACGCCAACCATGTCTTGCCGTTGGGCTAGTGTGTGATCTGCGCTACACGTAGACTTTGATAGGTTTATACCTTCTACAATTTAAATCTAAATGGTTTTCACATGTTTCTAATTTTATTGAAGCCCAGCAGTAACTGTGATATATCAGTGAAATTTTGGTGATTCAAGTTTCACCGCTCTAACACTTATTAAAAGGAGTAGGTAGGCTCCCAGGCCTAATCCTAGGATTCCAACTCAACTTTTGTATTATCATCCGTAGTAAATCACAATACCATTTGTATTTCTTGAACTGGAGTGGAACTCAACCATAGAAGCTTAGATGTTGTGTAGGGATAGTAGAACATTGTTTGCATCTTTGCTCATTTGATTAAACAATATGGCACCGTGAGGCCCCTAGTCATCACCATCTTGTCCTATGTATAATCTACGGAGTGAAATGTAGGTGTTCCGAAATAAGAGCCACGTTTATTCTTGTGGCAGAATAACGGCTAGTGTCGATCACATTGTCGTGTATTCAATAGTCAAACACTTGTTTTAGACAATAGTATAGCCGTCAAGATTTGACCTAAAAGTCAAAGATACTAAGAGCTAGTAGTGATAATAAAACACCAGATCGCTCGATGTACAAACCAGTGAACAAAGGTTACATTGCCTCTGTAGGACCGAAATGGCGACAGAGGGGGGTGAATATCGTTCTCTTAAAAATCGTCCCCGAGAATTCGTACACTGATTACTCAAAAAGATGCAGAACGAAGCAGCTCACCGAATATTAATTCTGCTGAAAACTGGAACGCATGCGATACTAAAAAATTCAGCATAAATCAGAGAGCAGCAAGTAAAAATTTTAACTGAAAATAATGCCGTTTGATCTGTATGCAAAATGGTCAAAGATCAGTAAAAGGAATAAAAAGAAAAGAAAGCAAGAGGCAAATTTTGTAGCAGCAAAACTGACTGCTGCTTGCTGTCCAATACTTTTTCTGCAGCATCAACCAGACTGTAAGCTTGTTGTCCAAACTACCGAAAGCAAAGACAGAAAGAGAAGAAAACTGCAGACTGAAAAGAAGTGGTGCTGCTGCTGAAACCAGCACAAAAACAGTAGAAAAATCAGCTAGCAAGCAGACTAAAGCACAAAGAAAAAGAGGAAAGCCAACTTCAGTAGAGACTAAAAGTGACCTGAAAGAAGAAACCGAAAGCAAAAAGAGAATAGGAGGAAGTAAACTGAAACAAAGCAGAATTGCTTTCTGTTTGCACCCAAGAGGAAGATCGAAAACTGACTGCAATTGAAAATACTGGGACTGCCGAACAAGGAACTGAAGACAACTGAGAAGATCAGTAATTACTACACCCGAAAACAGATTGAAGTGAAAGCTGACCCGGCTGGACACTACCAAAAGCAGCAGTCTGCCGGAGACAACAATCTACAGAGAAGAAATCAATCAACTGCAGAATTGTAAACCTAAAGATTTAGCAGAAGGCCGAACATACGGATAGAAGGCTCCAATCAAAAACTTTATTTCTCTTTCTGGCAAGAAAATCATTACTTGGCAGTCTGAACCGAAAGATGAACTCCAGAATGAAAAATGAGGCCAAGTTCCATATTGCTCGAGAATCACAAATCTTTTTGAGCATGAATCCTTTGATTTTAACAGAGAATGGCTCCACAGCAGGAAACCTCAAATCTTGAACAATTACTTCACTGAGACAAAAGAAAATCAAGAGATTCTGCAGTTCCTCAAACTGATTCAACCAGAGTGCTCCATTTAAAAGAAAAAGAAGGGAAATCAGGAGACAAGAAGTCTAATAGTATTTCCTTGCTCATACCAACTCAATAAAGAAAATACATAGAAGTCCCGATACGCATGGACATTAGAACAAGAAGAGTGATTACAAGATTTTCAATCCATTCTCTCCCCCTCAATCCTCAAAACACCAAAAGCCTCACATGCTTCTTGGGAGGAACACACACCAAGTGATGAATGAGCACTAAAATCCTTGTGAGCCTCAAAGGGGTATGCAGCCCCCAACCCCTATTTATAGCCCTTGGCTAATGGGTCTCCAACCCGTTATGCCGGCTAAACCCTAACGGAGCCGTCTCCCGCTTGTGCAGCCTTGCGAATTTACCGATTCGCCCCTCCTGCACCTTCCCGGAAGCTTCCGCGCTCCTTGCCTCGCACGCCTCGCAACCACCTCGAGTCCACGTCGTCTTCGACACATCACGACCGTTCTGACCTCAGCGCCACCTGCGCCTAGTCCAGTCACCTCGTGTCTCGTCACGACTCCGCCTCGACGTCCTGCAGCCACACAGACAAGAAACACGTCAAATAGCACCGCTCGATACATGAAAGTGTAATAGAGACCAAACCTGTCGAGTCATCAGAATATGCATCCTAAACCCATACGACCAAGTTTGACCAAGTCCGACCGAGCCAAACTCGACTTTACTAAAACGATGTCAATTACTCATCAGTCACACGGGATGACCCTCACATGGTCTCTCAGCCTCCATACTCCAAAGTATCATCATATCATCAACTTATTTTATGCACATGTTATGTTGCCTCCATACTCCAGAGTATCATGATATCATCAACTCATTTTATGCACATGACTCTAACGATTAAACTGAAATATAACCAAACTAAGAGTTTACATCCATGTATATTTGAAATTGAAAAATCTAGTTCACATCTCGGCCAGTAGCAGTCAGTTTGGTAATAAGAATTCATTTATATTTGAATATCTAGTTCACATCCATTATTTTTCATGACTCTTCACAAGAAATCAAATTTTAAAATTGAAACTTTTGGCTGGCTACCAAGCTGAGATTTCTGGTTACCCCTAGTTGTTTAAAGGCTGGTTCCCCTTGGTTTGGATAATAAGTGTGGCAAATAAATTGATCTGAAAATTTTGGGTTTTTATCTTTAGCGTGGCAAAGCCTGGAAAAACTTTCCATATATATAATTTATTTGCAGACATGCTACTGTTGTAGCTCTTGACCAAACAAGAAAGTGGGAGAGTAGTGGAACGGTTGAGATGGGTGAACAATGCTTGCCCTTCTACATGTTCGTGGTGCGTACACACACACACACACACACACACACACACACACACACATATATATATATATATATATATATATATATATATATATATATATATATATATATATACATACATACATATATATATATATATATATACACATACACATATACACATATATATATACACATACACATACACATATACATATATATATATATATATATATATATATATATATATATATATATATATATATATACATATATATATATATATATCCATAAAGCATAATTACAATATTATCCTTACAATCATGTATCTCCCTAAAGGGCGTACATATCATCACATATATTACATTGGGCTTTACAATTCTCTAACAGGCCGGATAGGCTCAGGTGGGGGCCACCCCTACGACACTACCCAATGTTGAGTCTTGAAGAAAGGGTAGAGTATGGATGTATACATAATAACCAAAATGGCATAGCAATCTAAATGTGTAGAAAATCAAGTAGGCAGTTGCAGTTTACTTCTCTTGAGCCCAATCTAAGTAGGCAAACTACCAAACAATTTGTGCCTCTAATACAGAGGGAAAACTGAATCAACTAAATAAAATGAAGGTACGAACACAGGTACAGCTTTCAGTTATGTATTGAAGTGATACTACTGTTGGGAATCATTTTCACTACCGTACCTGCTGCTTACAATTAGGGGTGAAAAACGGTAACGGATAATTCGTTTTATCCGATATTCGTATTCGAAAAAACATGAATATGGTAAGCAAAATCCGTATTCGAAAATATTCGTATTCGACAATATTCATATCCGTATTTGAGAATATTCGTATTCGAGAATATTCATATCCGTATTTGTATTTGAGACTATTCGATTCATATTCGATCCGTTTCTAGAACCTATGAAAAACCCGCACAAATTTTGTGATTCAAAATTTGAATTATGCATTTTAAAACCGGTAACCGGTCAAAAACCGGTGAAAAATTGGCAAAACTGCTAGGAATCCGTTTTATCCGATATTCGTATCTACAAAATCCGTATTTGAAAATATATGTATTCGTATTCGAGAATATTCATATCCGTATTTAAGAATATTTGAATTCGTATTCATTTTAAAAATATAGATTCGTATTCGTATTTGAGACTATTCGATCGTATCCGATTCGTTTCCCTCCCTACTTACAACAAACATTTGAACAAAATCATTTTCAACTCTTTGTACTAGATCTAATACATGTTGCTACACCTTATACATGTTTCATTGGACAGCTAACATCTAACAAAATTGGCATATGAACAATCCATTAGATTTGTGAAGAGGATAAAAGAAATTACATATTCAGTCAAGCATCGTCTTAATTAAGAAACAGAGAGAAAGTTGGACTAGGTTGTTCAGGGAGAGGGAGAGTTACATAATTTAGAGGCCCAGGCATGGGCAAGATCCATCACTCAACCCAGGCATAGTATTTCTCCATGCAGATAGATCCCAAAAAAATCCCCATTTCAATGTATACTCTCCCTGAACCCTAGTTTCCCTAATCCTCAAAATAATCAATAATTCTCTAGATCCTCGAAATAACCGATAAGAACTAAATGAGAAGGGAAGCAAACCATACATACTTATTATCCCAGGGGCAGTACGACCAAGTGCGCTTGTCGGCTGTTTGGCGGAGGGACACCTTGAGTCTGCTGGGAAACTTATAGATGTTAAGATCGGTTAAGATCTATTGAAAAGAACTAATCGGATTCTAATACCATTTGTAGGACCAGACAGGCAACACGGGGTGAATGGTGCCTTCAAATTTTCCCCAAGTATTCACTCAACCCTTTTTTTGATAGCTACAGAGCTATAAAGATTAGAGTTGAAACCCAACAAGAAAACCGAAGAGTCTGGACGAACTGAGCAAGAAAAGCAAGGTGGTTGAAATATGTCGATGTAGTCGAAACTTACAACATGGTCATAAGTTTTAACAATGTAGTCGAAAACTGACAGAGTGGTCGTAAGTCTGACTACTCGACAGAAGTACAACATGGTCGGAAATCGACTACCGAACATAAGTCACTATAGTCGATAATCACCGAGACCAGAAACAACAAAATCGAAAATGGCTGTAGTCAAAACCGATGTAGTCATAGACAACGTGATCGAATGCCAACAAGTGGTCGAACAATCAACGTTGTCGTAACTAGTTGACACCGGGGTTATAACCAACGTGGTCATAAGCCAACGAGTGGTCAAACAACCAACGTGGTTGGAACCAATCTGCAACCTAAATGATCAGCGTGGTTGAAACCTACATGGTCGTAAACCAACAGGTGGTCAAACAACCGACGTAGTCGAAAACACATGAAGCAATTGAAAGACCGAATGTGATCGAAGACAGAGCGATACGACCTGAGACTCGACCGTGGTCTAAACCAATGTGATCATAAAGGCGATCGAGACTTCAGACAGTAAACATCATGACTGTTTCAGATCAGAATGAAAACCAAAGATCTCGCAGTGACTGGAAGCTTGAACGTGATCGAAAAGCATAGCGATGCGGTCGGAAACCCAACCATAGTCGTAACAAGATGTGGTCGTAACCGAATCGGAAGAACAGAGATAGAACAGAGCAGCGCATGACCACAAGATCCAAACTCAACATAATTTTTGATTAAGAAATCATCTGGTCATGAGACTTTGAACACAACAAGGTTAAGGTCTCACGATGCTGCTCTACTCTTTGATTAAAAACTTAGCAAGCAAATAGAGAGGTTTAAGAGATTTCACCAAGAGCACTCAATGCCGAAGCTGAGAGGATGAAAAGACAAGCAGACCTTACTCATGAGAATAGAATAGCCAAGATGGCTTTGAGTATGGTTCCCCAACACACAGCAAGTCAGATCATCAACAAAACAAACAAGAACACTCTCTTAGACCAGGAAAGAGAAGAGCGAATCAAAGAAACAGAGAGAAAACAGGCGAAATGATCCAAGCCAACTCAACACCAAAAAGACAACAATACACAAATAGTAGATCAAAGATTGATGTATTTCTCTGAAGATTGAGTCTACAGTCACTCCATCCAGGAGGACCAAGAGCACAAGTTCTCCACAGAAAAACCCTACCCTAATCCAGAAAGAACGCACACAAGAGAGACAAGAGCGGTATCGGGATGGGTAGCCCTCCATCCCCTTTTATAGGCTCTCCAAATCGGGAATAACCCGTTAACCTCTACCTAACACCGGGTTTTCTCATGCACACTTCTCAAAGCAGTTTACATCCATCAACTGTTAGTGAATCAACACTTGGTCCACTTCTCACTTTCAGCACATACAAGACCTAAACCACTTAGGCCAACACCGCGGTTTGACATACCGTCTCCTTTCCCAGTATTAGGCAATTTACCAAAACACCTCTCTACCGCCTTCCTTGAAACTTCCCGCTTCCTTGTCGTCCCGACTTACAACCACCTTGCAAGCCTCAGTCATCTTCGGCGTCTCCCTGACCGTTCTAGACCTCAACACCTCCCTGTGTCTAGTCCCGGTCCCTGCACGCCTCACCATGACCTAACTCTAAAGTCCTGCAACCAACACCAACAGACAAAACATCACGTAGCACCGCACAATATACAAGAATCATCAATTTGCATAATCAAAATGTATCCAGTGAATAATCTCAGCAAACCAACTAGTCTAAATCAACTTACGACTACTCTGATGCACAAGACATGAGGTACCAACAGTCTACGACCACTCAGCAAGTCGTTACGACCATCACATAGGTCGCTACGACCATGAAACAGATGCTACAACCATGTAGCAGTCACTACGACCATCGAGAACACAAGCTACGACTACCGCACAGATCGCCACGACTATCGATCACACAAGCAGAGCGCTACGACCGCTGCACACATCGACTACGACTATCGACCACGACCAAGCAGAGCTACGACCATCGATCACAGCTATGACTATCGACCACAGCTACGACTATCGATCACGACCAGCAGAAGCTACGACCATCGATCCCAGCTACGACTATCGACCATAGCTACGACTATCGATCACGACTAGTAGAAGCTACGGCCATTAAGTCGTAAGATCACTTGTCGACTACAAAGTCATAGGGGCTTCTGCACACCACCAAGTCGTAAGAACTACTGCCGACCACCAAGTCGTACATCAGAAGTCGTAGAGCCTAAAGCATAGAAAGCAACCTTTTGTACAAACCTTAAAAACGAAACTTAACATCTACACAAACTCTAATTTAAAAATCAATTACTCATCATAACCATAGAATGACCTTCACATGATCTCACAAATAGTGAAATGGAATGAGAACTCTTGAAAAAAAATAAGGGACAGCAGCATATCAGAAAGGCGACAGTTGCCAGCATGCATGCCGATTCCAGTTCCAAAAGTAAGTGCATAATCTGCTGTAAAACCAGTGAAAGAGAAGAAGTTGTAATGTTGGCGTTTTCAACTCTCAGAAAATCTGCATGTGGCCAGCCGGTGTTGCTTTCCTCGTTTTCTGTATGGGGAGAGACGAGTTTCAGCGGCTTCTCAAGAGCAGGACACCCGTTGGATGATCGGTTTTGACATCTGACTCGCCTAGCTTATCTCCATACCTCATGCGTAGTTTGTTGTCATCAATCTATACATCGATCTATCTATTCAGAGAGATAGTACATTAGGCAGGCTACAATGCCATTTTATGATTTGAAAACACTGAATTTACAGAATCCCAACACTTTTGATATATATTCCCTCTAAATAACTTTGAGCTTCGTTTATGTTTGCTTAAACAGTTGCACTCGAGAACAGTGGCGATTACCATTTGGGTATTTGGCTTACGGGACGCTGCAACATTTTTTCTCCTATTTGTAATATTTTTCGTCTATATTTATAATATTTTTTGTTTATATATATAATATTTTTTGTATGTACTCATATTTCTCGATGAAAAATATTGTATACATGAGCTTAACTGCTGCTTGAATTAATTGTAGAGCTACCTAATTAAGCAACGTACGTGTACAAGCAACATGATTCATGGGGGTGGCTTTTGCATGTGGCGGCCGATGAACGAATGGATGCTTCCTGCACTTCACAATTAATCTTAATCTTCCTTCCTTCTTGCTTGAAAGAACAAAAAATTAAACAGGCAGGCATTGACACACACGAATAATGAACTACAACAACCAAGATATATAATTGGTGGTTTCACTGGTTTGCAAGACTTCAGTCACCAGCCTTGCACGGCAAGCAGGTGCCTGATGAACTTTTTTTTCCGTTTTGGTTTCTTCCAAGCAAAAAGAAATACTACACTGTTTCGTCATGTCTTAATAAGAACAACTGCTTTTTACAGGACAGGTGTGTATTTCGCAAATCTGCAGGCACTTCGTTTATGCAACAAATAATTTAGCATACGTTAGGTCTAGCATCTTTAAGGACCAGTTTACGCGCGCTTCTTTGTGCTGCGCCGTAGAATCTTACTAATTCAAGGAATATTTTGTTATCAAAAGATGCTTTTAAGTAGTTAATATATGTATATCCAAAACAGAATATTATATTTTATTATCTGAATCTAGTCGTGTCTTAACCATTTCTAGTCGGGTCCGACTATTACTGGACTTGCCGGCCGTTTGAAGAGTCCGATCACATTTCTAGTCGGGTCCGACTATTACTGGACTTGCCGGCCGTTTGAAGAGTCCGATCACATTTCGCTTAAGCAATGCAAAGTGATAGAAGCTTATGACTAGTATTATCTTCGTGTCTATGATATACTCTACACCGACTAGAGTCAGACATAGCCATTTAAAACGCTTCCAACTATAACCCTTCACCGTTATTTTCTGCGACTCCGAATGAGGTGTTGTCATTGTTTCGAGAATATTACTATTCTAGTTTCTCAGTGGGTCTCTGTTTCATTACCGGCTATGACTCTTATCTCTCTCTGTTAGAGATTCTTGTTCCCTAATATATATATGTACCCTTGTAATCGCACTGTTAAGATATGTCAAAATTCCTCGTGCTTATAGTTCTCATATAATGAATTCCACCGCCGTGTATCTTTGGTATTTTCCCACAAGAATTTTTCACGTAAAATCCGTCTCTCGTTCTTTCATCTTGTATTTCTACCATGTGTTTTATAACACAGCAAAATAAAACTATGGACAGCAAAGCACTGCAATGCTAAACTAAGCCTTAAGTAAACCGTAATTCTCGACAAAACCCAGCAATAAACCAACAAGCTAAAGAAATCATGTTAAAGTAACTCGCGCTTCCCTGCGTCTCTATTATTGTTCACTCATGGCCCCTGACCAAAGGTATGCGCGGTGCTACCTTGGTGGTCGCACAGACAGCACCCATCCAAATGCGAAAAAAAAAACATACAAATAGCCCAATGCAACGCTGGCTGCAATTCCACAGCTATATTCCAGATTTCACCTGGAAAAAATGATGGACGAAAAAACCCCAGAAAAAGATGCCAAAATGAGTCAACAAGGACAATTGGACTTTATTTATTTTACACTTGTCCTGATTTTTGGTGGAGTATTTAACATGACCTGATGGCATCCAACACACTACTACCTAAAATCAGTTTGTTAGCCTATGCATAGATACATATAACCGCATAAATATATATATATCTATATATATATATATATACACACATATATATATATATATATATATATATATATATATATATATATATATATATATATATATACATACATACATATACACACACACACACAGCCAAAATACATACCATAGCATTTATCCTCAAAGAAATGAAGGTAAAAGCGAAGACATACCATAATATGCTACCATGCCCCCACTATGTGGCAGGCCGATAGATGAGAGAAAAAAAGGGAAAAGAAAGAATCACAAGCACATAAACTAGCCGGCCATCTACATGATGAGCAAAACTAGCCTAAGGTTAGAGCATTACTAAGAGCTATGTACATACATAGGTAACACTACATGTCGCTAGCACACTGCACTCAGCACGCTCCGATACTCCAGAAACTCCCAACGCCTCGAGTGCCGACAGCAGTATTCTTCGCTCATTTGCTTGTTACCCTGCAGTGAAATTCATACACCCAACGACTTAGTGGAAGAAGCGATATTGCAGGTCAGGAACAATACTGGGAAAGAGAATGACTAGAATTACACGAACGGGAGATGAAGAGTGTGAGTGGATCCCAGATCTCCTATGCTCTCATGCTTAACCTGGTCCATGCTAGAACCATGTGACGAGAGCAACCTCCTCTGCAACAACCAGGACTTTCATCACTTACAACCCAGGTATGAAAATGCATTAGAACAACTTAGGCTACATAAAACATAATAAGATTGGCAGTGTATATATGCTTAATTCCCAGCATAGTCAAAACACTAGCAATGCTTGCAAACAACAGATGACTTAGATAATCTATACTCTTTTCTGCAAGATACAGTGCAACAGTGATGTACGAAGGCTGCAAAGAGTCATAGAAGAAAAGAGGCAACCAGACAGAATCACAGAATGGTCCCAAAAGCCATCCAAGCTAGTCTATTAAGAGTTTGAGTAGCACAGGTGTTCAATCTCGCCTTTAAGAGAGATGTAAAAGTGCCCTCTGCCCTTGGGGAGGTGAACAGAGGGGAAGAGATGCTACGAGTATATGTCCAGGCACTTTCTTACAACTACCAATGCTCATAAAGCAAAAACTAAAAATAAAATGAGACAAAAGGAAAACAAACAAGTACTTACATGTGCCTCGAAGTTTGGGCTAGTCAGGTTCAGCGACAGATTTTTCATCAGCAATAGTACCTGGAGTTTAACTCGTCAAATAAAACAATTTTCATTACAAGTGACATAACAGGGTTATGTAATGAACGCTAACAGTACATGTCAACAGAAGGAACTAATTCAGCTGCTCCAAATGCAGTGCACGAGAGAGAGAGAGAGAGAAATATTTGGGACAAGTCCATGCAAGCCAGAGAAGTTAATCATAATGGTAAGTCTATGAGCCGCAACAGCTAACTTTCCCACAGAGTAAGGGGCAGTGAGCCAATGAGCAAGACATAAAAGTTTGGGCCTCAGCACCTACATATAACTATAAGAGAGAGAGATGCAAGGCAAGTGTTACTAATGTCCAAAAGATCTGTCATACATCTTTTGTACAAACTAAATCTAAACACTAAATGAGGTAAACTCAGAAATAATAATTAAACTTCACCCCAGAAATGTTCACCAGCATAAAATTCTTCTTCCATTTTAATATTCACATTGGCTGAATGATGGCACTAGTAGCAGCTTGTAAGATTATTTCTACTAGAATCTGTAGTCAAATATCTTCACTAAACATACAAACAGCTCAACTTACACAAATAGCATTATTGTAACATGACCTTCATGCTTGCAGAAAAGAGTAGTTCTCTAGCAGGACAGGTGAATCGATTTGAAAGTGAAGCTTAGAGAAGGACGTACCGTTTCAAAATCAATAGGATCCATCTCTCTCAACCTCTGCAAATGCCCACTTGTCTCTGGATCAAATATGCTTCCCAGAAAGTTGTATACTCGAGCAAAGTCTGGCATGGCTGCAAGTTTCACCAGAATAGGCACAAAATGAAGTCAGAATATGACTAAAGAAAAAAGCATGGATAACAGTAATACAGCCATTAATATTAATGCCACCAAAGGGAGAACTGAAAACTAACAGCGCAGCATTCCATTTTGACTATTGTAATAAGGTCATAACAGCACTTATCAGCCAGACATCAAGAGCATTACAGTAGCTCGCAGAATTTGAAAGACATGACGAAGGTAGCCAATTGCAACAAGTATCAACAGAGTTAAAAGATCTTCAAACAGAGCGATTGACACCAATAAGGCAAGAACTCAAAAGGCTCACTTGAGAGTAATTGAAGTTCTCTAAGAAGACACAAAGGCTGGCCTTTTAGAAACCATGGACTTATAGGCAGGCCTATGCATCTCGTAAAGGCCACCTAAAAGCTGACCATTTGAAGAATCTATGCTTGTGACCTGTGAGGGCTTAAGCTTTAGGGGGCATTCGTATTGGCTTTTGCTAATGGCTTTTGGCTGAAAATAAATAGTAGTCGTTGAAAGAAATGGATTTTAGAAGGAACAGACAAATGGTGCAAAAATGAGAGAGATGCATGTGCGTGACGGAAGCGAGAGAAGTGGGGTGGGTGATGCACCCATGACCCTCCTTATCCTCAGAGCTGTTAGATATGTATTATATAGCTGTGTATTTACCTGTTATGTAAGGAGTTTTCTGCATATATGCCATATCTATACGTGTATATATTGGCCTATTGGCCTCATGATGAATACAAGCACTATTCATAACATGATATCAGAGCCATACCTAGGGTTTTCGTTGCTGCCGTTGTTTTTGGCTCGCTGGTTCACCCTCCAGCCGCCATCGCCGCTGGTTTTGCCCGCTGCCGCCGCCACTCCTCTGCTACTTCTCTTCTCCACCTTAGCCGTCGATGACTTTCTACCGATTTGCACCGTCGTTGTCGCTACCGAGAGCCCGCACCGACTGACCTCGCCGTCGGGAGTCCACAGCCGCCGGCTCTTCCACCAAGGACGTCGTCGATTCTTCCACCGGGAAGCCGGTCGCCTCTCCGGCCACCGCCGAGGCTCCTCGCGTCGACGCTCGATGCCCGAGGTCGCCGGAGTCAGCACTTGCCTGGAATCACCGTGAGGACTCGTCGCCTCTTTCCGTGCATCGGCCGGTCGTCGTCATCCACGCCGACGTCTTTGGTTGTGGCCGCCGCCGGTGTCTTCGCTTGTCCAGTCGCTCGGAGTTCGCCGCTCGCCGATCGGTGCTCGGTCGCTGCCTGTCTGGTGCCTGGTGACCCGACCGATCGGGTTTGATCTAAACGATCAGATCTGATCTGAGTTATACTAGTTAAAAAAAGAAAGAAAAAATGTCTTCTTTTACAGGCACCGTTTCTGTTTCTCATTGCCCAGTGATCTTCGATGGTATCAATTATCGGGACTGGTTTCAGCACATGCGCCTCCACATGCGTGTCCAGCGCCATTAGGAGTTTCTAACTTACAAGTTGCCTTGTCCGTCTCGCCCTACTCCACCTGCTGAGCTTGTACTCCCGAAGGATGCTTCCGAAGACACTCGTACAAAGGCATCTGAGGTTTTTGAGGATGCCATGGAGACCTTTCAGACTCAGTGTGCTGCTTATAAGATATGTATTGATGAGGATGCTCAGTCTTCCGGTGAGAGACCACCTTCTACTTCTCCTTCCTTAGGTATATCACCTTGGATTCTTGATTTTGGTGCTTCCTTTTATATGACATCTGATTCCACCAATCTCACTTCCATTAGTTCTTTAGTTGCTCCTATCACTGTCTCTGTAGCACGGACACGTGTCTAAACAGCCGTATCCGTGTCCGACATGGATACGACACGGACACGTCGCGGACACGTGTCGGCGACGTATCGATCAATTTTGGAATTAATTTTAATTGCTAAAATTCTCGACACGTGTCGGACACTGATAATTACATGAATCGGACACGGCCAGACACACGGTAGGCCAGAAAAAGCGGCCAGAGAGAGCCACCAATGGCCCATCCTGCCGGCGGCGGCGCCATCCTTACCCTAACCCTAACCCTACCCGATTCGGCATTCCCGATTCCCCAACGTATGTCTTCATTACTTCATCGTGGTCTTTTAAGATCCGTGTCTTAGTAATGCTTCTCTCAATTGTCGGGGTTGTATGCTTGGCAAACATCTTCAACTCCCTATCCTTCTAGTGAGTCGGTGTCGCATCCTTTTGATCTTGTTCATTCTCGATGTATGGGAACCGATCCTTTCATTTCGAAGGTCATCGATATTATATAATATTTATCGATGATTTTCTCAGATGCACATGAGACATACCCGCCATCTCGTGAGCGAGGTTCTATCCATTTACAAGACTTTTGCCACCATAGTCCGTACTCGCTTGACTCTTATTCGTGTTTTCATACCGATTCTACGGAGAGTACTTGCTCGAGTTTTTCGTGGTTTTCTTCGAGGTGGCACACTCTCAATTTTATTGTCCGGTACTCATACTCGTAATGGTGTGGTGAACGCAAGCATCGTCATCTTCTTGAGACAGCGCACTCTCATGCTTACACGCCGCTCCATCACACTTCCTCGATCGAGACTGCTTTATTACCCTTTTCGATCAACATTCAACCTCCTCTGCTTCTTCAGGTGGGATCCCGCTGAGCGCCTCGTGGCAAGACTCACGATTATTTGTCTTCGCCTCTTTGGGTGTGTGTGATATGTTCTTCTTGCACTCGTGAGCACACCAAGTCGCCTCGGTCATCTGAGTGCATTTTTCCCGGGCTATAGTCTTGAGCATAAGGATATTGTTAGCTAACGGATGCGAATTTCTCCTGATGTTATTTTTGATGAGTCTCGTCCTTTCTATCCTCGCCTTCTCCTTTCTTCACTTCAAGATCTCTTATCGAGCCACTTTCTTTCGAGCTTTTCCTTCCACCCCATAATCACCACTCCACCACGACCTTTGGCCTTGGTGCCTCCTCCGAGCTGCAACCTTCTTCACCACCAAAGATCCTCTCCCAGATTACTCGATCTTGTTCCTTCTTATCCTCTACTAAACTCGTTGAGTTGAGATTCTTCCGATGTGCCTCTCCTTCGATGGGTCATCCTCTGACCTCTCTTCCTCGCTATACTCTTCGATTGCTGGCCTATTCACCTCCTAAGTGTTTTGGTTTTTCGGCCCGCTTACCGAACCAACTTCACCGTGATGTCATGTTCATCGAGTGGCGTATGTGATGGCAGAGAGAGATTGTCGCTTTGAGCGCTTCCACACGGGATCTTATTCCTCGACGTTACTCAGACTCTAAGACAAGCACTCTAAGCTATTATAAGATCATCGCTCAAACAGCAGATGGTACCTATCTTTCTGTCGCAGGACGAGGCACTTTTCAAATTCATCCTTTTATGTTCCTGTTGTTTCTTATGTTCCAAAACTAACCATGCAGCTTATTTCTACCGGTCAGCTCACTGATCATGGTTATCGTGTTATTATCGATTCGGATTCTTGTTGTGCTCAAGATCGTCGTACGGGGACTCTGGTTGGTACTGGCCCTCGCCGTTGTGACACATGAAAGCTCTGGGAGCTTGACTGGCTTCATCTTCCCTCCGCTGCCCCTGTCAGTCTTGTCGCCTCCATCACCACCTTCGCATCTGCGGCAGCCTCCACCACATCTTTTGCTCAGTGGCATCATCGTTTAGGACATCTTTGTGGATCACGTATGTCTTCATTACTTCATCGTGGTCTTTTAAGATCTGTGTCTTAGTAATGCTTCTCTCAATTGTCAGGGTTGTATGCTTGGCAAACATCTTCAACTCCCTATCCTTCTAGTGAGTCAGTGTCTCAGCGTCCTTTTGATCTTGTTCATTCTGATGTATGGGAACCAGATCCTTTCATTTCGAAAGGTCATCGATATTATATAATATTTATTGATGATTTTCTCGGCATGCGTAGACATACCCGCCATCTCGTAGTGAGGTTCTATCCATTTACAAGACTTTTGCCACCATAGTCCGTACTCAGTTTGACTCTTATTCGTGTTTTTCGCACTGATTCTGCTGGAGAGTACTTGCCTGGAGTTTTTCGTGGTTTTCTTGCTGAGCAGGGCACACTCTCTCAATTTTATTGTCCCGGTACTCATACTCAGAATGGTGTGGCTGAACGCAAGCATCGTCATCTTCTTGAGACAGCTCGCACTCTCATGCTTACTTCTGCTGCTCCATCACACTTCCTGGACTGAGACTGTTTCTATTACCCTTTTCTGATCAACATTCAACCCTCCTCTGCTCTTCAGGGTGGGATCCCAGTTGAGCGTCTCTGTGGCAAGACTCCTGATTATTTGTCTTCGCCTCTTTGGGTGTGTGTGATATGTTCTTCTTGCACCTCGTGAGCACACCAAGCTGACTGCTCAGTCCGTTGAGTGCATTTTTCTGGGCTATAGTGCTGAGCATAAGGGATATCGTTGTTGGGATCTTGTTAGCTAACGGATGCGAATTTCTCCGGATGTTATTTTTGATGAGTCTCGTCCTTTCTATCCTCGCCCTTCTCCTTTCTTCACTTCAGCATCTCTTATCGAGCCACTTTCTTTCCCGACTTTTCCTTCCACCCCCATAATCACCACTCCACCACAGCCTTTGGCCTTCTGGTGCCTCCTTCCGAGTCGGCACCTTCTTCACCACCAGCATCCTCTCCCGAGATTACTCCTGATCTTGTTCCTTCTTATCCTCTACTAAACTCGTCCGCGAGTTGAGATTCTTCTGATGTGCCCTCTCCTTCTGATGGGTCATCCTCTTCGGCCTCTCTTCCTCGCTATACTCTTCGCGATTGCCGGTCTATTCAGCCTCCTAAGTGTTTTGGTTTTTCTGCCGCTGCTCTTACCGAACCAACTTCTTACCGTGATGCTGTTGTTCATCAGGAGTGGCAGTATGTGATGGCAGAGGAGATTGCTGCCTTTGAGCGTACTAGCACGTGGGATCTTATTCCTCTTCCTGTGCATTACTCCTATCACGTGCAAGTGGGTCTATAAGGTTAAGACCTCCGGATGGTTCTCTTGAGGGCTACAAGGCTCGTCTTGTAGCGTGTGGTTTTCAGCAGGAGCATGGTCGTAACTACAATGAGACCTTTGCTCTTGTTGCTCACATGACCACCGTTCACTCTTTTTGTTGTGGCCTCTGTTCAACAGTGGTCTACCTCTCAGTTGGATGTCAAGAATGTCTTTCTCAATGGTGAGTTGTATGAGGTCTACATGCAGCCACCCCTGGGTATTCTGTTCCTAGGGTATGGTTTGTCGCCTTCGCTGATCTCTCTATAACCTCAAGCAAGGTTCTCGTGTCTGGTTTGATCGTTTATCTTATGTTGTCACTGCAGCTGGTTTCTCTGCCAGTGCTCATGATCATACTCTTTTTATTCACACTTCACCTCATGGTCGGAAGCTTCTTTTGTATGTCGATGATATGATCACTACTGGAGATGATTCTCAGTATATCACTTTTGTCAAGGAGTGTCTTCATGAGCAACTTCTCATGTCTGATCTGGGTCCTATTCACTACTTTCTTAGGATTGAGGTTATTTCTACTCCTGAGGGTTTCTGTCCCAAGAAGTATATCTAGGATCTTCTTGATCGTGCCTCTTACTGATCAGCGCACAGCTGAGACTCGTGGAGCTTAATGTTCACCTTCGTCCCACTAATGGTGAGCCTCTTACTGTTCCTACTCACTATCATCATGAGCCTTGTTTATCTTGGTATCACCCGTCCTGACATTTCGTACCTTGTGCATATTTTCAGTTAGTTTGTTTCTGCTCCCACTCAACTCCACTATAGTCATCTTCTTCGAGTTTTGCGATACCTTCGTGGAACTATCTCTCGTCATCTCTTTTTCCCTCGCTCAAGCTCTTTACAGCTCCAGGCATATTCTGATACCACATAGGCTAGTGATCCCTTTGATCGCCAGTCTCTCTCTGCTTATTGTGTTTTCTTGGTGGTTCTCTCATTGCTTGGAAGACTAAGAAGCAGACAGCAGTTTCTCGTTCGAGTGCTGAGGCTCAGTTGCGAACCATGGCTTTGTTGACTGCGGAGATTACTTGGCTACGTTAGTTACTTGAGGATTTTGGTGTTTATGTTTCTGCACCAACTCCTCTTTTGTCTGACAGTACAGGTGCTATTAGCATTGTTAAAGATCCGCTAAAGCATGAGCTTAAAAAGCATATTGGTGTTGATGTTTCCTACATGCGGACACAGATATAGGACCAGGTTGTTGCTTTTCAGTATGTGTCTTTAGAATTTCAGTTGGGAGACTTCTTCACAGAGGCATAGACCAAAGCTCAGCACAACTTCTACCCTCCAAACTTCATGTTGTTGATCCATCATAAGTTTGAGGAGGGTGTTACATATGTATTATATAGTTGTGTATTTACCCTGTTGTGTGAGGGTTTTTATATATATATATATATATATATATATATATATATATATATATGGCCCATTGGCCTCATGGTGAATATAAGCCCTATTCATAACAAGTGAGCGATGGACAGTAGCGAGAGGAGTGGAGAAAATTTTAATCAGGAGTCTGGGCACCATGGTGCCCTATTATTTATACTATATATATATATATATATTGGCCCATTGGCCTCAAGCTCATGGTGAATATAAGCCCTATTCATAACAGGAGCGAGACGGTAGCGTGAGGAGTGGAGAAGCCGCTTTGAGAAGTCGGATATTCGTATTATCTTTTAGTTTTTCTAAGCAGAAGCTAGAAATAGAAGCCAATACGAATGGGGCTTAAGCTCAAACATCAGGCCATCGGTTTTTCCCAAAAAATAGTTCCTTTTTTAAGATACTCAGAATGCATCCTCGAGGGTATTTTCCCCCAAATGATATCAATCCCTCATCTTGGACTTCTTAAAATTTTATATGAGAAACTTCAAAGAGAATGCTTCTCTTTTCTTTCCAAGGAGACAAGGATAGTATACCCTTCAAGTCTGAATGTAACATGGTACAACCCTATCAAAGACTCAAAGTATCAAGTGTTAAGCATGTTTAAGTATCCTGATGCTGTGCGCATACCAACACATGTCGCCGCATCTACAGTTGTCATGAAGCAGTAGTGCAAAAATGAAGCGGTGTTGAAGTATAAGTGAATTGTCCACCTTTCCTCATCAGCTTAAGCTTTTGGGTGAATTGGTTGGTGCATGCAACTCAATATGGGGTGAATTGGTTGGTGCATACAACTCAATATGGTATCAGAGCCAAGAGGTCTCGAGTTCAAGACCCGGCTGACGCAATTAAAAAATAATAATTGCAGTCCACTTCTATTCCACGTATTAGGCCTAAGGGAGCCTACACGTGAGGGGGAGTGTTGAAGTATAAGTGAATTGTCCACCTTTCCTCATCAGCTTAAGCTTTTGGGTGAATTGGTTGGTGCATGCAACTCAATAAGCGGATACATCTATGAGGTTACTAAAACAGCAATAAAAATATAAAGTTGAATTCTTTCAACTTTTACGGTTAATGGAGAATAAGGATAGTCGCAATCGCAAAGAATGCTAAGAGCAAGACCACTAAGTCAGCAAGTCATGAAGAGCCCAGAGCAATAAGGCCTTGAATTAGATCCATCCCTTTTTTTGTGAGTGACTTCCAATGTTAGCCAGTACAATGTTTGGATAAGAGAACATGAAAGGTACTGAATCAGACAACACTTTAATTGGTGGAATAGAATTGCATTAATCATGTGTTCACATTGCACAATGCATCCAAGCTAACCAGACTAATCTTAGGATGATACGATCATCGCAACAGTTACCAACATAGGGTTAGTATATGGCACTATGGCTGTACGCTGTGGAAAGAAGCTCACCATGCAGTGCTGGAAGCATGATTTCCTGCTCAATTGCCTCAGAAGTTGGCCAAGTTCCAGATTGGCTCTCTATGCTACTAGAGCAATTATTTGTCGCACCTGAACATGTTACATCTGCGATAAGTTAGTATTTCCAATAAAAATATTAATCAGAAATGGAGTTTACAATAATGGCACAATTATAAACCTTGTGTATGTCTTGGACTGAAATGTTGAGCAAGACCACTATCCCAGGGAGGAAATGCATCATTTGCACTTGAGTTCGTAGCAACAGTAGATGTATCCATTGGTATAACACAGCCTTGCTCCATTACATGTGAAGCTTGTTGTGGTAAGACAACCTCAGGGGCTGCAGGAGCTCCAAGGTTTCTAAATAGATCTATTTGCTAAACTCAAAACTGTCCATGCTAATCAGATGCAGGATGAAAAATACATACCCTTTTTTGAGGCTTTATGTGGATATGGATGTGCTGCCTTCCGCTTTGGCCGAGGTGGGGGCAAATGTTCACCTGTTCCATTCTTTTGAACCTTTAAAAAGTACTTCTGTGCATGGCTCCTGATCTGTTAACAGAACTGTATTTTTAGATCATGCACAGTTCGTCAGTAGAATTAAACAAAAAGGAACAAGTCCATTTAATTACCGGGGCAACGAGTTGAGAATAGGCGAGTTATAATGATCTTGTTAAAAGAACAAACAGATGAAGATTATAGACCAAACAAAATTGCTAAAGAAACTTCTTGGTGCAAAAGAAGAGGTGATGGAATGGTTGATTTTATTATTCTTTCCCAATGACAATGAATTTTAGTACGACCAATAATTCTACCATGAAAACATTTCCCATGGCTAGGCTACAGCAAACAAAATGATGACACTATATTCATATTTGATCAACTATCAGAGGCGGGCAACAACACGTCACCAGCATCAGCATGTAACTGACTAAAAGCAGAAAAACACAGTATTTTGCTTCTCAGACATTAAAAAGCTTTCAAATAATGGAAAATTCATATTTGCAGCAGCGCAGAAGAAGCATGGTGGGATGATACTGAAAAAGAGCTATCTGGTGAATAGAACATTTCAAGTTGCCCACAAGATCCCTAAGAATCTGTTAGCCTAAGTTGGTACAAAGCAGACTTGAAAAATGTAAAACACCTGAAATATTGCGTGACAAAGGCAACCAGCTAAACAGAAAAACAGAAACAAAAGTCGCATGCAGCCATAAAACTAAACCTGTATTACTGTCTTTGAGCCAACAAACGCTTCAATCCTTTTCCAATCGCGATCAAACCTGTTACAGACAAAACAAACAAAGAATAACGAATGTATGAGACCATATAGAGTTCACCCCATGGTGAATAATGAGTATTTGACTTTGTCATGCAAATGTTGTCAAAGTTTGAGTTTGATTTTAAGAGTTTGCAATGTTCAGAGTTGCTGTCAGGTTTCAGGCGGTCTGACCGGACCTAGGACGACAGTCAGACCGGCCTTGACCTATTCATCAGCTCTTGTGCCCGATGGTTCGCAATCTGACTGCCATGGGGCAAGCAGTCAAACCGGTGATGGGCGGTCCGATTGCCATAGGGCAAGCGATCAAACCGGTGATGGGCAATCTGATCGGCTGTGGCACGGCGATCAGACCGACTGCTCGAGGTACCCCAAACATGTCTTGGATGTCCAGAGAGTTTCTGGAGAGGCTAGACATACCTATAGTACACAAGACATGTGTAAGATGTTGATGGGAGTGGATTTTGAGTGGGTTGAGTGTGTGCACAGCATGGGTGTCGTTTGTTGTGTTGTGTTGTGTTGCATGATGCATTGCTTTGACTAAAGTAAGTTAAGTGTATGGAACTTGTACTCCAGAAGGTTGCTTGATCTTTGAATATGCTAGTGGCTTGGAGAATGAATGGCAAAGGACCGGGACTAGGCAAGAGAACTGAGGCCCATGCGATCAGATAAGTCTGGATGAGGCTATGTGGCTCAAGCGGGAAGAACAAAGAAGACAAGGATCATGAAGAGACGAGTTAGTACATATGGTGCGCCGAGTGACGAGGCCGATACATGTAGAGACTGTTCGGGGGTGTCTGAATATATGACGATATGATGGCTAGTCATTGGACACTACTAGCTACGTGTCAAAGCATGCGTAAATGGTTTGATGTGAAGGTAAGTGTTCTTGGATCATCAATTGTGTCAATTGATGATTTTGTGTTGTGCGTGGTACTACGTGACAGTTTGCTTGTTGTTGTTAGTTGTAGGACTCCAGATCTAGGTCATAATGAGGCGGATGGGACCGAGACTAAACTAGGAGAGTTTAGATCCAAAGCGGTCAAGGGATCGGGACTAAGCTAGGAGAGTTGACGTCCAGAACGATCATGGTGCCGCAAGAAGATGACTGAGCCTAGCGGAGTGGTTACAAGCTAGGAAGACAAGGAACCGGAGCGGGAGCTACCGATGGTGGACATAACAGGCAACAATAAGGTGGATCGGGACTAAGCACTGGGAGGAGCTAAGGTCCAGAACAGTTAGGAAAGCCGGATGCCATCATGGTGTATAGAGAGGCATGTGGCGCGCCAATTGACTTGGACTCGTTTGCAAGCAAAGACGGTTCGGTAGGATCTGGACGCGTCAGAGGCTTGGCGGCAAATTCTTGGGGCCACATGGAGTTGAAGATGATGCACGGGGTTTCTTTAAGGCGAACAAAGCACGAAGCTTCTTGGAGGGATGGTAAAGGGGCATTTTGGCAAATTGCCTAAAATAGGAAAGGTGGCGGTATGCGAAACCACGGCGGTGGCCTAAGTGGATTAGGTCAAGGAGCCTTCACAAAGGGCATGGAATGGTGAATTCGGGCTATTGGAGCCAAGTGCAAGTCACGCTTTGAGAAGCGTGCATGTGTGAGTGTAAAATCCGGTATGATGTTGGGTTAACGGGTTAGCCTAAGTAAGTTGGTATCCACTAGTGTGTGTTGGTTAGGGTTTGCTAGGGAGATGGATCTCCCCTATTTAAGCCAAGGAGTGGAGAGAGTTAGGGTTAGCTCTCGAGAAAACTTTAGAGTTAGGGCTCTTGGAGAGAATCTTTGAGAGATAAGTTGTGGCTCTTTGTCTTGAGTTTTTTGTCATCTGTATGCTTTGTAAGTGGCTAGGATGTAAACATTCATCTCCAAATATCAATAGATATCAAAAATTTGTCCAAGCCTTTCTCCTCGTTACAAGTGTTGAAATCTTGATTTGGCTTGGTTTTGTGTGTTTCTTTCTCCCATCTTGATCTTGTTGTGATCCATGATGAGTAAAGGTAGAAGATAAGTCTAGTTGATCAATCTTCACCCATCTAGATCACTCATATAGCAAGACTCAGAGATCAAACCCGATTTTGCCTTCTCTTGGCTCAAATTTAGGTTTTCGTGGTCAAGATAGTTTTATCCCGGATCCATACCTAGATTAGCTTGCTATGACATGTAGGAGTAGATCTGGATCATCCTCTTGATTAGAAACTCTTCGAGCAAGAACTAATTTGGATTTTAGGGTTTTGGGTGTTCTTGTGATCTAGATTTGATTTTCTTCAAATTAGTGAACCTAAGCCCAAGAACCTTGTAATTCTTGATTGGTTTAGGTTCCTAATGCATTGAACAAGTCTCACACAAAATTTCGGGATGTTTGGATGAGATTTGAGCAATTTCTTGATATTTGGGTTTTGACCCAAGAGGTATTTTAGTCTGATAACCCTACTGAAATAACAGACCTTTTAATCTGTTATTGAATGCCCATCTAGCCTGAGCCGATTCCTCCTTAGAAGAGGGAAAGTTCGTTGACCGCTAATGCCGCATCCACAGGAGGGTGGAAGTAGGTTCCATCATTTCTTGTTTTTTCATAAAAAAGAATCTGAAGTGGATCAACGTCTTTTTTTCTTATTGAGGAGATCGGACTTCATCTTGTGAGGTTTAGCAAGTCAAGATTAAGGGGGAGATTGATAGTTTTAATCTTAACTTAGTTTTGCATGAGTCAGGTAATTAGTGCATCCAAATCGTGATCCTAAAAGTGGATGCAGGCAGGTCTTACATGCATTTGTGCGTTTTGGTCGGAGCCATGCGGCCGATTAGTTTCATGAGTGGGTTGCATCTTGAGTCAATTAGTGCTAGTTAAGGTTGTCGGTTATGATCCAGGAGTGTTATAGGACTATGTGCTATTTATACCCCTTATGTATTTAGCTTAAAGAGCGAGCACACAAAAGAAACCCAAAGAGGACCACTTTGTTTCTTATTCCCTGCACGCTCTTTAAGCTAAATACATGAGGGGTATAAATAGCACATAGTCCTATAACACTCGGATCATAACCCACAACCTTAACTAGCACTAATTGACTCAAAGATGCAACCCATTATGTAAACTAACCTACTGCATGGCTCCACCAAAACGCACAAATGCATGTAAAGACCGCCTGCATCCACTTTTAGGATCACGACTTGATGCACTAATTACCGACTCATGCAAAACTAAGTTAAGATTAAAACTATCAATCTCCCCCTTAATCTTGACTTGCTAAACCTCACAAGATGAAGTCCGATCTCCTGACGCATCTCTAAGGAGTTTTGCCTTCTTCTTGTTGACCATGCCGCCAGTGACACAACTTGCTGGCGTCTCTCACTTCTTCACCGTCGGTGACACACCTTACCGACGACTTTGACTTCTACCTCAGCTCCGATTGCGCAACAAGAAGGATCAGACCGGCGTTAGACCAGCAGTCCGGTCTTAAGCCGAAGGTCCGATCGGTCAGTGAAGTTTTGGCTCCCTAGTTGTTTCTTCTGATCCCTTGGCTTGTTGGCTTCTATTTTGTCCCTATTTCTATTGTGCATCTAATCTCATTAGTTTCTCGTAGCTAATTGAGTGAAGATGCCAAAGTTGAAAAGAGGCAAAGATAATTCACCCACCCTCTTATCTCCGCCATCAGTCCTACAGAATGAGAATAAAGCCATTCCAGATGTCACATGGGCTGCTCTAGGAGTATCCTTAAGGCACTAAAGAATCCATTACAATCAATAAATGATGTTAAGATGCAAGATGAGAATTCAAAGCTCCTGTATCAGCTATATAATGGGATGAGGAGCTACTACTCCCAAGAAAAGATACTCAACTCTAAGCAAAACCTTCAACCAGGAGCACAAAGTAGGGTAACCCACTTGGGAACTGAGATAAGAATTTGACCAGCTGTCTACAAAGCCCCCACAACAGTTGGTCCAAATTTACCAGTTAGTCTGGTGAGAATGGACGCGCATCAACGCTACCGCAGGATCCTATCGTTAGTAAACTCGCTGATCTAGTCTAGCACAAGGCGAATTAGATCCCCCAAAACTCGATCCCAAAAGAGCAGACAAGATAAGGTAGTAGAGAGATGACAACCCCTCTTCCACTTTGATAATAGAAGACCAGACAAGACAGGCTAGTGGTAGAAGTTGGGGGGATTAAGATGGCTCACAGCTGCAGCGCCTCGAGGAACTTGTCGTGCTCGGGGTCGGTCCAGCTCTCGCGCGACTTGGTGATGGTGTAGGGCTTCCTGACCCTCCTGGCCCCCTCGTCGTCCGCCTCCCCCTCCCCCGGCGGCTCACAGCTTGCCATCGGCGCAGCAGCCTCCTGCATCTGCATCCGGTGGTCCTTCCCTGGATCCCCGCCGCCAACCGAGGGATCAAGTGGGTGGGGCGTCGTGCTCATGGACAATATGAGCTCCTCCTTCCTACGATCTCCTCCACTGCTCTCGCGAGTCTCTCTCGGTGTCGGGAGCTGTGAAACGCGAATGGAGTAGTAGTGGCGGTGAGGTGAGGTGGTGGCGTACAAGGAAGAAGAACGAGGTTGTCACTCCTCTTCTCCTGTCCACGAGTTTCCCGTGACGCTGACGGCCGGGGGCCACCACCTCTTTCCTCTAAATTGTTCACGTCTTGGCCCTGGAATTTTTAAAAAATTGTCTGAAGACATCCGTTTTTGTGATTCTAACACCGTCCACAGGCTCAGCAGGTGCTGGGCCCCTAGGCCATTCACCCCATTTAGTCCTTTTTAAATGCTCCTATTTGTGCTATGCATAACAAACATCTGTTTTGTTTGAAAAATTTTAGGGAAATACATGGTGATGTAGGATGGGCGGATGAACCAGCACTACCACTCTTATTTTTAAGTAGTATAAATATATTATTGCAAAAAATTATAGTAATGGATCGTGTCTAACCTGACATAATAATTCGCAATGAAGGTGTGAATTAGACAGTACGTAAGGTTTAGTTAAGTGCGTATATTTATCTCATAATGCAAATGGCAACATACATAAATTATCAATCCCAACTACATTGTAAGACACTTGTGAGTCTAGCCTAACATAAATGATATTGATCGAAACTGTTGTAATTAGGCTCAGGGGAATGGCCCTAGGACAAAAATATGAAAACGTAGAGCACCCACAGAGCATGGCGGTCATCCAAGCAGCGTGGACGTTGCTGGGTATCGCGATAGTAGCAGGCACAATTACAGTTCAGTAGGCACAGTAGCAATACGGGTGGTAATCACTGCCGAGGTGGACCACCTCCTCATTTGTTCCTCTCCCTGATCCTCTGCCTACAAAGCTCATCATTATTGCTCCTCTCATCTAGAGCTCCTGCAACTCTTGCAGAGATTGGAGAATGTGGATATGAACTTGAGTATGTATTGGATACGACCTACTCAATGAACTTACAATCTGTGGTCTACAAGGAAGACGAGGTGGCTATAAGTGATATTGGACTTCCCTAAAATACTAGTCCAATGAGTAAGTACTTTCTCACACTTATAAGTTGTGTTTTTTTCTTTCCACAATCGATGTGGAATTATTCACAACATTCTCTCCCTCACACATTGGCGGTGCATTTCTGCAACCATAAAGTCCAAGGAGATATTAGGCGCTTGTTCTCTAATACCAATTTATTAAATTTGACCCTAACTATATGTCTAGGTCCAACCAGGTTTACTCCCTAGGGCTCAGGCCCAAACGGCTAAACACAACTAAACCCACGGGTTACCGCATGCAAGTTTTAAAGCAATAGCCTTATAAGTGGTATTAGGTCTTCTCCTCCCCGAAAACTAGTCCAATAGGTAAGATTTCTTTGATTTCTTTCACACTTATAAGTTGTGCTTTTTTTCTTTTCACAACCGATGTGGGACTATTCCTAATATGCCTTATACGGCTTATCCCGTATGATACCCCTTCTATAGAACATGAACAAATATTCCATATCCGACATCACATACCTAACACCAATGCGGATGGAATCCACTTATTTTAGACTATAATAAATATAATAAAAATATAATACAAAATAATTATGCACATGTATATAGCTCAGCTACCAATTATGCCTACGGCCATGTGCTTATAATGCAGATACACATATATGAATGTATATAGTGCACAATTGTACAATCTTAAAATCATTTTCTACATTATTTACAATGGCACAAGAGCAATACATAATTTGTGAAGGTAGTGAGATAATAAACTAACAGTGAGTATTTCTTTAGTTATTTACAAAGAATCACCATTACCACCACGATACTACCAAATCGCCATCATGCTGATAAAACGCTAATGACATATTAAGTGCATTGCTCGTAGGCGAATGAAACATACCTCTTCTTGAAGGTCTTCACCGGATTTACACTAATTTCAACTGCAAAATCTCCTAAATCGTAGCAAAACCACCTTTAAAAAAATAATTTAAATTCTCTTCTCTTCTACTCTGTTTTCTTCTTCTCCCTCAGCAGAAAAGAAACTCAACTACACGGCTTCAGATGAGAGGGCAGAGATGGATGCAAGCCATTTTATGTGCATAGAGAGATATTGGCGACCGACAGAGCCATGCGGGTGCACACGAGCGCGGAGGTAACGCCAAGCCTTGCCAAGGCTACGGAAATCACTGTCGAACGCGTCACATTGGGTCGCGTCGCATCCACCGAGGAGTGACAGCTTGGAAGGAGTTGGCGAGCTAGGGGAGCTCGGTAGGCTAGTGGGCCCTGCCGGCCACTGTGCCTTGTCCTCGCCTGTCACGCTTGGTTCGCTTGCCGCTGTCTCACCGTTCTATCGAGCTCTAGTGACATGGCAGGAAACACATGTCACCTGTTACATCTGCTGAGTTCGAGAATGAGGTTTGAATTTTAAAAAAATTACGCTGAAATGCCAAACATGGAAGCAGTTCATTTCCTCTCTTCTCTGGCCGGAATTTTAAAAAAATTACGCTGAAATGCCAAACATGGAAGCAGTTCATTTCCTCTCTTCTCTGGCCCGTGTGCCACCCTACGTGGTTCATCTCGTCAGCTAGTGAATGGGCCGGGCCAGGTAGTAGTACAGGTCGTGTTAGCTTCTTCTTCGCACCCTTCCTCCCCTCCCCTCTCCGATTCCCAGACTTGGAGCATGCGCCCTAACAGACCACACCACGCCATATCCCGACTCCTCCAAATCCAATCCACCACTCGCCGCCTCCGATTCAGGTCACCACCACCCGCCAATCCTCCACCAACCTAGGGTTTCTCCTTGGGGGTCTGGTCAGATTCGCCCCGTTTCGTTAGGTGCTTCCTGCTCTTTCTTTTCTGTGATTTCCCCCCCACCCCCTTTCGTGCTCTCATGCGCTGTTTCGGAATTTTCTGGCAGGAGATGTGCACGAGCCCCGCGATTCGGGGATTGTAGGTACCATTGATCTGACATTGGAGCTGATTCTAGTCCGTAAGATGACCTAGATTTCACCTAGGATGGCCTAGTTCCTCGCGATTTGAGCGCTGTAGCTGTCTGATTTAGCTTAGAGCTGTCCGCTGTTGGTGCGTGCGGGGAGGGAGGGATGAGCTCCGAGCCCCCAGAACCAAAGTGAGTATGCCTTGCCTTGCCTTGTGTCTGCTACTACCAGGATCTTGTGAATCGCCATCTACTCATGTCTGTGTGTTTGTCTATAGCAGGAGGAAGATGAGGATAGTGTACTCGAGGGAGTTTTTGCTCTCGGTTGGTGACACGGAGCGTTGCAAGAAGCTGCCCCCGGGTTTTGATGCGTCGCTCCTGAGGTCTTTTTGCCGTGTTGTCTATCAGTTGGGCTTCAATTTTTCCTTTTTCTTTTGTCCATAGGCTTCATGTGCTGATTGTTATCTCTGTTCGTGGAGCAGTGAGCTGCAGGAGGTGTCTGCAGCTGTGCTTGAGAGGAGCAAGGGCCACTACAGTACACCCCTAGGAAGGTCAGACGGGTCGGGGGGCTATTCTTATCCTTCTCGTGGTGGGAGCTCAGGAGGGAGGTGGGAGACTCGCTCGTCTGGATCAAGTGATCGGGATGGGGATTTACCTGACCGTGAGTCTTTAACGCAAGGTAGGCATTTTTTTCTTTTTCGTCAGTGTTTTATGTGAATCCCTACTTTACTTTTAAAGTTGGTAGCGTGTGAAAGATCAGTGAATAATTGTTCCAGCATACCCTTTTTGGTATGACCACTTTGTGCTTGTGAAATGGTATTTCCTTGTCTTGCGGACTTGACATTCAAAAGCTTACTAGTTTCTACTCATATATGTGTGCATTTATTTAACCAATAATAGTAAACAGAGGAAGGCCAATTAATTACATGATCATATTGTTTATTAGTTAGGCGTAGTTTACTTCCTTGTGTATCCTAATTTATGGGCGTATTAGGCATGTTGACCGCGCTACTTTCTGTTTCCGCGGGGCTAATAAATTTCTCCGGCAGATAGGCGTAATGGAAACCAGTACAGACGCAGTTGGCAGAATATGGAGCATGATGGCCTGCTTGGAAGCGGTGGTTTCCCTAGACCGCCAGGATATACCGGGAATTTGGCATTAAAGGATCGTGGCAATGCGTATCAGCCAAACAGGACATCTGAACGCTACCAACCACCGCGTCCTTACAAGGTTTGAGCGGGCATGCATGTTTCTTTCCTTCCTTTCTTTCTCTTATAGATCGACAACCTTTGGAATGTTAGTTAGTGAATACACTACACGCTAATGACAGGCTGCGCCTTTTTCACAGAAAGATGTTGACTCAATAAACGATGAGACATTTGGGTCTTCTGAATGGTCAAATGAGGATAGAGCAGCAGAAGAAAGGAAACGAAGGGGTCAGTGTCTCTTACTGAAACATTATAACATCCATTTTTTCGCTGCAGACAATTACAATGTCTCACATTGCCCTTCTGTGCAGCATCATTTGAACTGATGAGGAAAGAGCAACATAAAGCCCTGCAAGAGAAGAAGAATTGTCCTGATATTGAGAAAGAAAATCCCGGTGATGGTATCATTTCACTGTTACAGACTTCTACTGAAAAGACAAGTGCCACAACTAAAAGTGATAAGCCAGATGGATCTGCAGTGCCTTCAGTTTATCAAGAATATACCACTAAAACATCTTCAGTTCTACCAGCTCCCACGGCTAGGCCACTCGTGCCGCCTGGTTTTTCAAGTGCATTTGTGGAGAAAAAGCTTCAGCAACAGCCGCCGAACATCTCACTTGAACCAAAGGTGCATGTCTTCATGTTGTTTCTGTAATCAGTAGTTAAGAGTGCCAGCAATTACATGTAATTAGCTTTTTATTGCCAATTTCATACTATGTAGAAAAGTATGGGATGAATTACTGCAGAAAATTTTGACTCGTCTAATCAATTCATCTGTTTTTATTTATCTTATCTTGACATGGGTGACTTAACATACAACCAAATTTAAAATCTGACGCTAGATGAGCAACATATTTTCTTTTTCAATAGGATACTCATGTACTGATGAGATATTGTTCTGATTTTTGCCATTACTAGATTGATGTGTCTGTCAGTATAAAAGGAATAATACTCTGGGGATACTAGTAATCACATCCTAAGAGAACAAGGGATAACAAATCTACTATCCGCCAATGTCATACTGTTCCTGAATTGTGTTTGTACTTTGTAGGCTCACAATGCTACTAGTGAGGATAGCATGCCGGCTATTGCACGATTTGGTGGACGAGTAGAGGGAAACCAGTCAGCAACAGAGATCACTGCAAGCAAAAACAAAGAGAAGGGCATTTCTGATAACACTGATAGTGTGGGTCAAAAGCACACGCTTCCATCTGGAGGCGTTACCTCTTCAACTGAATTTGCTTCTAGCATTCTGAAAGGAAGTGAAGATTGGGAAGCTGATGCGATGGATAAGTATTCCATTGGAAAAGAAGGCAAATCAAGCAATACTGATTCAGTTAGGAAGGACAATTCAATCTCAATATTGGAACAGTTCTTTGGCAATGCATTGTCGAAAAGCGGCAGCAATTTACCAACATATGCTGAGGTATGGCAACAAATCCTTGTTTGGTCGTGCTCGCTCTTAGTTTCCTATCTATGCAGATGCCTTGTGTGGATCTTTGTGGTTTCTGTATATATGAGTGTTAAATATTTACATATTATTAAATTAATCAACAAACATGTTTGTGTGCTGACCTGTGACATGACCGAACCTAATCTTGCAAATGGAATGATGTTGAGTAAACTTGCACTTCTGCAATTTTGTATTATTTTGATTACACAACTCATGTTTTCATAAATGCAGATAGGTCTCGCACAAATATGAATTTCTTTTCACTGTGTCTATTCATTGATTTTTATTTCTAAGAAGGGGTGGCTGTTGAGAGTTTTAGTTATGTAAATCATCTATGTGTATTCTTGCACATTGATATCAGATGGTGATAGCTGTAAACTTGCTAGATCTCTGACTTGTTCTGTTGTTCAGATGGCATCATGCCCACATCTTAACCTGTTAAGCTTAAAAATAGTATTTGGCGGGTTACAAAGCAGAAGTGACAAATTGTTTCTGGTCCTTGCCATGTTGCAGCAAGGTGCTCCGGAAGGAAGAAAGCTCCAACTTTGTTGGGCATTGAAATATCTATTACTTGGTCATGTGTTTATTCTGTCTTTTCTGCCTTTTGCAGAGTGAACAGATGAAAACAGGTGACAATATGATGGTTTCGTCTGTACCAGAATCATCCAAATTTGCTCACTGGTTTTTTGATGAAGGTAATCCTGTTTCATATATTATGCCATATGCTATGTGTCAGTTCTGTGCATTAGTTGGTGTAGTATCGCTTCTTTTATTCTTTATATCAAACGTTTGGTTCAGCAAGTGGTATCAGTATCCTGGTAAATCATCATGCCACAAAACCTTCCCAACAGAAGTAACATTTGTGGGCATGTCCCTCTTTGCTGTATGCATGTTAGGTGAAAACATCATTCTTTTGATGATGTGTTCTTTTGATGACTTTGAACTTGTATTTTCCTGTAGACTTCAAACCTGCAGAAGACTTGTCGTCAAAGGGCCTGCTCTCCATGATTGTCAAAAATGAAAATCCAGGTCCAGAAAATATAGCTCCTGGTGCTCCTTTATCTGATGGTGCTATTCAGAATTTATCACCAAGATCACCTAATGATAAATTTGATGCTGCATCATCACCTAACGATAAATTTGATGCTGCATCAAAGCTCCTCTCATTTGTATCTCCTGCACCTGCTGGTGGAACCCTGGAACAGTACAAGCATGCTGATAGTCCACAGCCAGCTCCAGTTATGATGACATGTGAGGATCTTGAGCAGACGATGCTGGCGCAGGTTGCTGGCAATAGCAGCTCCAATCAGAGGAATGCTGTTCAGGGTCATCAGGCTGTTTTAGATGAGCCAACCGCTACGCAGAAAGTAGCTGTGGACAATCATGCATCACGGCATCTTCTTTCATTATTACAAAAGGGAACAGATAATAAGGGATCATCTTCTATGGGTTTCCACATCGGATCAGCTGATGAACTACAGAGTTCTGATGTAAATGTTATGGCCAATGGTGGAATGTCTGGAACTGCTCCGACTAATAAAGCTGAAGCCGTTCCTACTTCAGGGAACAGCCTGACATTGGAAGCATTATTTGGGTCTGCTTTTATGAATGAGCTCCATTCCAAGGATGCACCGGTTTCTATTCGAGGATCTGCTGCTGGTGGCCCTAACTATGAGTTTGCAGAGACAGGCAAAACTTTATTGCCATCTAGTCAAGAAGGATATTACCCTGGTGAACAGGCCTTACCCTTCAACAACATTAAAGATGGAGCTGCCCCTAAAGAACCAGGAAATGGAATGGAGTACAGGAGTTCAGCATTCCCTGGTCCTGGTCCAAGTCAGGGTAGTGCTAGCTTTGACAAGAAAGGCTTGGAAATTCATCTGCCTGAAGAAGATAATTTGTTTACAATGAACGACTCTTTGGATGCTCGAAAGCCTGATATTTTGCCATCAGTGAAATCCAGTAGGATTGAGGGGTTATTGCCGGAAAAGGCAATTGATGATCTCAATTATAGGCTTCAAAGTCTTGTGCCTGGTGATGCAGAACACGTTCAAGTGCTTGGTCCTGATGTGCTGGGGTCTCATTCTCGCGAACAGCGTTACCAAGTTGAGTCACAGAATCTTTATCATCTTCTACAGGGTAGGCCTTCTGCACTGGCTCCTCGTCCTATGATGGATCACATTGGTAATAGGAATCAGCAAGCCCCATTTGACATGCCACAGGCAATACACCATGATCCGCACCGTTCTTTCCCAACTAATATGAATCCTATGCAACACGCTCTTCATGCTCCAGGGATCATCCCTCATTTGGACCCAGCCGCCCATCATCTTATGCTACAGCACATCTCCATGCCTGGAAGTTTTCCACCAGAAGGCTTGCCAAGAGGTGTTCCACCATCGCAGCCTGTGCATCACATGCCTGGTTATAGACCTGAGATGAGCAATGTACATAATTTCCATATGCACCCTCACCAGCCCAGCTATGGTGAATTTGGATTGATGATGCCAGGTGAGAGCCTCTACAAGCTAATTTTGTATGTTGTGTTTACTTGCAGAGTTAACCTGTCATTGTTTGCATAGTTTAGATGGCACAAAGGCTGGCCTGCTGTAAGTGATAAGAATTTTGAGCAAAAATATTTACTTCCCCGAATCTGATATCCCGTCACATGATAGTATGACACGGAATTCACTAGTTTACATTAGGCACAAAGTTTCTCTTATCTGAAATTGGATGACATAGAATCTGGTTTATGGGAGCGCAATACTATTCTGCTTCTTTTGGAGGTTATGATTTTCATTTGGACTTGTATTGCTGTTTTAATGTGAGGAGCAGTTTATTGTCTTCTTCCATTATTCTTGAAATCAAAGGTAGAGATGTTTAATGTCTCCTTGTTTCTCCCTGTTGTTTTGTTTGCTATTTTCAATTGGGTTTCTCATTCTTCAACTTCAAATTACTTTAGGAAAAGGTTCCTTAATTTGTGCATTTTCCAGCTTAGATGTATCACGCATGTGTTAGCAAAATAGGTCAATTATATCCTGAATTTGTTTGTGTTCCCAACTTCGAGCACGTGTCGATTTCCCACTGTTTTTTTCCTCATGTTGTTTAGGTCCATCAGGTCCAGAAGTGAGGGGCAATCCCCCAGAGGTCTTTGAAAGGTTGATGCAGATGGAGCTTACTGCCAGATCCAAGCAGATACACCCAGCAATGGCCGACCCTGTACCTGGTGGTATGTATGGGGCCGGGCTTGACATGAACTTGAGATACAGATGATGGACGTGTGATTACTTGTGCACTCAGAAGGATCACGTAGCATGGTTTGTTGTATGTGTCAATACTCTACCCAAACCGCTATGTACAGTGTCCATGAACTTGGGTTAGCGTTTGCCATCAGTGGGGTTATTCGGTTGCTACAAGATAGCTTGTTGGGGAGTTTCCCTGGTAAGTTGTGTAGCGTGTATGCAGTAGTACTCCTGAAAGAGTGAATGCCGAATGGGTTGATGATCTGGAGTAGTCTATTGAGAAAAGGGGGAGGTAAAATATATTGGGTGCTGTGATGCTGTCATGGTATCAGCTACCCTCTGTACTGTGTGTCTGTGTCTATCCGACTATTCATTTTCAGTTTTGTATAAATACTATTCTGCAAAAAAAAAGTTCCAGATTAACACATTTGGGTTTGGCCCCCTGCCTCAGTTTCTGAAGATGAACTTGCTGACGTTTTAGCTGGTGGGATAAAATGCTTGTGTTGAGCATTGACATCAGGTTTTTATTTACCTTGGTATTCAGTATCATGAAATGAGATATCTTGAACAGACAAATATCTTCATTTTTAACTGAATAGTTTGGGTATCTGAAAAATTAGGCAGAAGATTTTGTTCCTTTTTCCCTTTGAAATCTACATTATTTTAGTCAGTGTTAACAACGCACAGTGGTTTTCGGCTCAATGAGAGATGAAAAGAAGCACAGTATTGGTAGCTCCCTGGCGCAATTTCTGGGACCAAACGTAACAACGCTAGTGGCACTGGACTGTACTGAAGTAGTAGCAGCCATCGTCGCGGCCACCTGCTGAGACCTCCCTAAACCCTACCCCTAGCTCCAATGGCGTTCGCGCCGCGCCTCCTCCCCCCGAAACCCCCCGCCCGCTGCTCCACGCCGGCCTCCGCGCGCCACGGCGGCCGCACCGCGCCGGAGCTTTCGGGCCCCACCCCGCGGGTGGTGGTGGTCACCTCGGGCAAGGGCGGCGTCGGGAAGACCACCACCACGGCCAACCTTGCCGCCTCCCTGGCGCGGCTCTCCCTACCGGCGGTGGCGGTGGACGCCGACGCGGGGCTGCGGAACCTGGACTTGCTGCTTGGGCTCGAGAACCGCGTCCACCTCACCGCCGCCGACGTGCTCTCTGGGGACTGCCGCCTCGACCAGGCCCTCGTCCGCCACCGCGCGCTCCAGGACCTGCAGCTGCTCTGCCTTTCCAAGCCCCGTTCCAAGCTGCCGCTGGCATTCGGGTCCAAGACCCTCACCTGGGTCGCCGAGGCGCTCCGCCGCGCCGCCAACCCACCTGCATTCATCCTCATCGACTGCCCTGCAGGTCAGGCGTTTCCGCATTTTGCATAAACTTGCATTGCGCCCATCTAATCCAAAGTGTAATTGGCTCATCTCTGTTAATAGCGGTTTTAGCAAATATTTAGATATAATTCCAGCGACAATAAACATATTTAAAGCATATTTCTAGCAGTAATTAAAAGACAAAATTGATATATAAGCATGCAATCTCTCCATGTCAATTAACCAGGATAATGTGCTCGACAATTGGGACTTGGAAGTTGGAAACATACAAAATAAGCATAATGCTCAGATTTGAATGTTTATTTATTTGCCCTGGGATGTCAACTTGCACAATATGAATCTTGGCCCTCACGACACTTGTGTCCAAATTTTCTTATTCACAAATTGAATATGACAACCAATAGAGGTAAATTAGGCCTTGAGCTAAAACTGAAACTTTGCTTATATTCAATACATGCAAGTCAGAAATTCAATGTCTACTGATAACAGGCAATTGAAACAATTGACAAGAGCATATTACAGTGACCAAAATCTATACAGTGCACTGAAAAGTAGATGAATGAATCATAGTGAATCCCATGTAGCAATATAAAGTAATCGAATGAAACACTGTGATATCACAGAGGACAGCTACTAATTACCAAATAAATCACGTGTACAGATCAATTATGAATTGCATGACTCAATACTAAACATCAAATAATCTTTTAGCTCAAGACCAGATTATCTCAATTGTCGTATTCAATCTCAATTTGACATCAATACATCATCGAGCATTAATCTGAGCCCACAACAAAACTAAACCAAGTCTCTCAGTACTAGTCAGAATAATAAGATCAACTAGCACAACACACTTGGTGAAGTAATACACAAAACCAGTGATACGCACAATGCGGATGGCACTCAAAGCCACCGAGAAGTAAATCAGGCAAGACATGCCGAAAGGCGTTGACCCAGAAAACAAAGCGCCCCGCTGTGCGGCGAAGAACGGACAAGGATGTCGGAGATACAATGCCAATTTGCAATCTGGGACACACCAAATTGCAAAGTCGAGGAACAGGGAATGCCGCGCAAGAACTAACCGACGTGCACTAGCCAAGAGCACCGGTGAACACCAAGCACCAAAGCCAATTTCTTTTCTCCCAAATTGATCCAGAGCTAGTCGGATCCAATCCTCTAAGGAACAACCCCCAAATTTCCTCCGCTACCTCAACAGAGAGATGGCGCAAGGAACCAAACAGGGAGTGTTCAATGAGGAAGGAACTAGACCTCACTGTTGCCAGCACCGAGACGAGCACGACGGCGTAGCAGCCCAAAAGCTCAAAATTGAAGTCAAGCCAGAGAAGAGCCACGCTTAAGGGAACTTACAGATGATTTTTTTGGTGTAAATAAGAGATGGAGGCCAACTTAAAATGGAGGGGAGGTAAGGCAACTGACGCGGTTCACCAACGGCCGATCTCAAGCGCATGATGTTGGTTGGCGCCCCTGCATTGTCGTCACCAGGAGAACCCCACGCAACAAGAGCTAGCCCCGAAAGCCGCCCGGCCACACGCGCAAAGAAAATAGGGCTGGAGACTAAGTCTCCAGCCTTATCTCTTTCTCTTCCCCCACCGACTGGTGGGACTCACCTTCCTCTTTTTCTTCCTTTTTCTATTTCTTCTTTTCTCAAAATGAGGAAGTACAAAATAGTCCTCAAAATATCCAATAGTCCCCACCAATTTATCAATTTGATATACGATGTTCAGAGTCTTATTTAATATACAGCTATTCAAGGATAGGTACCTTACAGATGAACACAAAGCCTAGCAACAAGGACTACGACTCTGCATAGACAAAGGAGGACTTCGCTTTGATCCAATGCCTTGGTGTGGAAATTTTTGCCCAAATTACATTCTGTACTGGGCGGCTTGCGCTTTTTCCTTCTCGGGTTGGGATGTTACGAACATGTCCCCATATGTAGCTCATAAATATTTAAGAAAATATACCCTTATCTTCCTTTGATCGCGACTTCATGATCATATTTAAGAAAGTATACACTTATCTTCCTTTGATTGCGACCTCACGATCATACTTAAGTAGGTGAATTCTTTAGGAAATCTTGTAGGGCGATTCCCGATGCCATATAAGTATCGAATTCATTAAGAGCTATTGCTTAACCTCCCATACAAACAAGAGTATTGCTTAACCTCCCACGCGGTTTGTTGTCTTAGAGCCACTAACGTGGACCTTTATGTTACAAGAGTACTCCTTACTCTCATGGAGAGGAAGACACTTGGAGATGGGGCAATTTTTTCTATTTCTCACAATGCCTTAATGGGACCACTTAGATGTGTCCTAGATGCTCTCTAACCCCATCTTGTCCGCTAGATGCTAGTTTGTTGTCTTAGAGCCTAGTTCACTAAAGGATCTCCGATCTACTAGGATAGGTTATCACTAACGTGGACGACCTCGGATGAAGTGGTTATGTGCTTGTCCGTTCGTGGAAAACGGGTTCTTCGCCAGAGCCGAGCGGACTTCTTCGGTGCCACCGCCTCGGTGTCCCGGGGAGATCACCGCGGTCGAGCGAGCAGGCGCTCGAGTCGAGCGGTGGAAGCCGCTATGTACTCGCCTTGACCGCCGCTTGATTGTTGCCGCCTAACGAGGCACTTGCCGAGGAAGAAGAGAATCCCGCTTGTGCTCTTCTTTGGTGTCGAAGGAATGACACCTCGGGTAGTGCAAGCCGTAGTCTGAGGTGCCCGCAGCGTAGCGGAGGATCCTCTTCACGGCTGCCGATGCTTGCGTCGGTCGTTGCATGAGCCGTCGGCGTAGCCAACGGCGAAAGGACGCTGCGTGGACGGTGGCGAAGGCTACCCACGAGTTCAGCGTCGCGTCCACCTCCTCCGCGGTGCTCTCACGACTCGACCCGACCTCTCCTCCATGGGTGTGGGGCTGGGTTGCGTCGGTGAGCCCGCCGGCTTCGGCGGTGCGCTTGGCGTGGCGGTCGGCGAGGGAGAACGGGCGTCACGGTGGACCTCGATCCCTTTGTCGCTCATCCGAAGGCGGTCTTCATCTTTGAACGCCTCGACCTCGGCCTCGACGGTGATTATCAGTCGTCGGCGTGAGCGCCCGCGCCGGCGTTGCCCTTTGCCCCGCCGGCAGACCGCGGCCTCGTGTGCGCGCTGCTGGAACCCCATTTGCTTGAGGTGGAGTCGTTCGGGCTCGTGGTGCTGCCATGGCCGTGAGGGCCTTGCGGTGAGAACCTGCCTCCTTGCGGGGATGGCGAATTATGACGGACGTAGGCCTCCTGTGCAAGTCGCGGGTTGGAAGGCGGACTTGGCGTCCATGTGATGGACGCCAATCCTCTGGGGCGCAAGTGCGAGGAGGCGAGCGGACTCCATGCGCGCGACGGGTGCGGCGTCATCAAGTCGATCCTCCTGCCGCATGAAACCTTGTGCCACTGGCGAGCCTTGTGCAGCGATGGCGTCCTGAACACCCACTTAAGGGTGATCGCGGTGCTACTTGTTTCGCCGCGTCCATCTTGCATCGCGGCACACCATCGCGTCTCTCCGCCTCGGCGAAGGAACGAGGCTCGCCGTCGTCTGTCGAGGTGCGGCTCGCCTCAGTCGCGTTGCGCGGTCCGGGGGCCAAAATATCGATCACGGTCCTCGTCGTGAGCAATGATGGTTCGTCATGGACCAAGAAGCTGTTGGGCGATCCGGTGGTGTGGTCCCCGCCGGTGCGGGAGAGTGGTGGCGGTGCGGGAGGCGTGGAGTGGCGGTGCGAAGTGGTGGAGCACTGGGGGCTGGTGGCGAGCAAGGTGTCGAGTGGGCGAGCTCGGTGAAGGCAGTGCTAGCTCCCGGCTCTCTCGGTGGGCGTGTGGACAACAAAGTCCCGAGTCGAGTCGAGCCCAGTCGTCCCTTGTCCCGTCCAGCCTCGAGCCGTCGAACTGGCGTCCGCGAGATGCGGACGCCATTGTGTGGTCGAGGATGCGGTGAGCCTTGAGCCCTCCGCGTAGATGAACACTCCCGGTGCTCTGTCGCGTCGGACAGCAGTGGGGACCGGCCGGCTGCGCCCGTGCCAAGCCTCGTGCGTGGCGTGGTCGGCGCCTTGGTAAGCGGCGGTTGAGGATGTGAGCGGTAGTCTGCCGCCTCTCCCGAGCCGGCATCCCCTGCGCGAGGAGGCCGAGCCATCCCCGGCAATGCAGTTGCGCCGCTCGGCACACCAGTAGTGGCGAGCAAGGTGTCGATGCCCTCGTCGAGTGAAGTCGCGCCCACCGCTTGTCCACGCCCAACCTAGCCGTCGAACACAACGCCACGCGAGACGCGGACGCCGTGGTGTCGAGGATGCGGTGGCCTCGAGGCGGCGCACTCCCGAGTGCTCACGCCGCGAGCTTCCGATGTGGCCAAGTGGCGAAGGCGAGGAGCCGAAGACTCGCAGCTCCGCCATGCTAAGCCTGCGTGCGCTGATGGCGCGGTTGAGGATGTAGACCGCACCGCCTCTCTCCCCTCCGCTGAGGACCATCACCCACATGTTGCGCTCGGCGAGAGGTCGGCCGGCGACGGCGAATGCCCTCATCAGAAGTAGCGTCGCCGCCGTTGTGTGGCCGGTGCAGCGGTTCCACACCGTCCCTGCGTGCGCGAGCTCGAGCCTCTCCTTGGTTGAGGACCGCCCGCAGGTGAGAAGGCGGGTAGTCGTTCTCCCCTCGCCAACAGATCCCGCACGAGCTCGAGCCTCCTTGGTTGAGCCGCCACATGGTCAAGGCACCGCAGTAAGCGCTCCACATGGTCGCACCAGCCTCGCACCATTTCGCCAGACCGAGCCGCCTGTGGCCTCAGTGAAGGTGCCCAGCGCTCGTGCCATCGCCACGCCTCGTCGTCCCGACGAGCGGCGAGACAGAGGGGTTGTGCCACCGCACGTGAAGAATGTAGAGTCGATTTTCGCCTCGGTTACCTTGGCAAGAAGCGCGGCGAAGATCCCAAATCATGACACCGTGCTCGATCTCGACCATGAGCCGTTCTCATCCACCGTCCCAAGGCGATGATGGAGTTCGCAGATCGGGGATGTAGTAGACACGGTGGCGCCCGTGCTCACCGACACTGAGGTGAGGATGACGAGCCGACGCCCTTGATTTCCAGCCGGAGGCGTCCCAAACACGGAGCCTCGGACGCTAGAGTCAAACTCGGCGAAGAACTCCGTCGGCCGGTCATGTGATGGGTGGCGGCGGTGTCGAGGCACCACCCGTCGATCTTGTTGTTGCCGGGCCGAGCCGAGAGGAGGGCGTGTGCTTTTGGCTCGTCAAGGTGGAGGAGAGCCACTGCGGCGGTGTGCTGAGGTAGTTCGTTGCTCGCACGAGCAATGAGCGAGCCACCTCCTCCTCCGCTTCTGTGACGTGGGCTGGCCGCCGTGGTGTCGACACTCCTTGGCCCAATGACCAAGCTTGCGCAGATTGTGGCAAGAGTCGCCTCGTCTTGGCTTTGCTTGCCGGTGGCCACTGGCGCCTCACGGTCATCACCTCGGCACGTCCTCGCGCCCGCACAGGCGTCTTTGCACGGCTTGTGCGCGTATGCCACGCTTGCGGCTACCGTCGTGGAAGAAGGCCCCTTCTTCCCGTCACCTGGCCGGCAGCCCCACCGCTCCCGAGTGAGGAGGAGCTTCGCCAATGGTGGCGGGTCCCGGCGGCTGGCTCCTCGTTGTCAACGACCTTGAGGCGACCCATCGCCTCCTCGATCGTCATCGTGAGAGGTCAGCAGAGACTCGATCGAGCGAGCCATCCGCTTGTACTTCTCTGGGACGCGGCGGAAGAGCTTTCCACCTCTCCTCGCCGTAGGTGTCGTCGCCGAACCGCACTACCGCAGCAGTGTTGAGGCGGGCAAAGTCATCCACGTCCTCGCCGGCTTGAAGGCCGTGCTCCCCTCCGTCGCGAGTGCTGCGGTGTAGACTTGCGGCGATCGGCTGCCGATCGTCTTTGCGGCGATGGCGTCCCAAGCCTCTTTGGCGATCGCTTGTTGGTAGCGAAGCGCATCTCGGGCGGGCTGCGGCGATGAGAGCATCGGCGCCGTCGATCTGAGTCGTGGTCGGCGTCGCCGTCCGCACGGATCCGCATCCCACATATGCCGCGCTGAGCTTTACCTCATCACCATGACCCACTCGACATAGTTGGTCTTGGTGAGGTAGGCCACCGCCGCCGGGCGGCGTCCTGACGACGACACGGTACTCGTGGTGACCGATGCCGTGCGGGGTAGAGCCGCGTCGCACGTGAAGGCGGCGCTTCGTCGACCCGTCACGCCGCCGCCGCCTCCGGGCGCCACCAGAGCGCGCACCGCCCGCTGTCTGAAACCGCCGCCGCCGTGGGCGTCTTTGGCCGCTTGGGCTGCCGCCAGAACCTTGACCTCCGCTGCTGCTTACACGCCGCATCTGCCGCCGCCGCTTCACTCACTCGCCTGCCGCTCGCCTGCCCGCCGGCGCTTGACGCTTTTCCGCCGCCGCTCTGCCGCCGCTTCCTTCATGCTTGCTGCTGAAGCGAGACTCGGCCGTCACGACGCAGATGCTCGAGGCGACCGAAGGCCGAGACCGCCTCTGCGGACATGGCGCGCTGCGGGGTCTGCGTGAGAGGGGCGCCGACGAGCCGCCTGCCTCTCGGAGAGGTGGCGGGGCCGGCTGCCGCTTCTCTGCATACAGATGGGCCGCCATGAGGTGAAGAAGGAGATGAGCAAGAGATGCTCGAGCTACGAGGATAGTATGGCTCGATACCACTTGTTACTCATTGGACTCTTGTTGGTGATAGCAAGATCCTTACTCTCATGGAGAGGAAGACACTTGGTGATGGGGCAATTTTTCTATTTCTCACAATAATGCCTTACCAACTTTGAGGGGTTGGGGATACATATTATAGGTCGCCAACCGCCCAAGCATATGCTAAGATCTTTGTCCTAGATCTTTGTCCTAGATGCTAGTCAAGGATGCTAAAGCGATCTTGTCCTTGATCTTTGTCCTAGATGCTAGTCAAGGATGCTAAAGCGGATCTTGTCTAAAGCGATCTCGTCCTAGATGCTAAAGCAAAAGGCATCCTAGATGCTAAAGCGGATCTTTGTACAAAACGCAATACAAAGACTTATTCATCACTTTACAAGGGTATGGGCCCCCTTCCCTTTGACGCTACAAGGATGACCTTTTGCGCTATTGCTTTGGTGAAAGGATTTGCCAAGTTCTTTTCAGACTAGATGTATTCCACAGAAATAACACCCGTCTCTTTGGCATGCTTTATCGACTTAAGTTGCATCTTTATATGTTTTGAGGATTTCATATTGTCCTTTCTACTCTTAGCCTTAACCAAAATATTTGGTTATCGCAGTAGGTCAATATAGCTGGAATTGGCTTTCCAGCACAGGTAGGTCAGAAAGGAGTTCTCTGATCCATTACGCCTCTACAGCTGCTAAGTCAAGTGCTACCAACTCAGCCTCCATGGTGCATCGTGTAAGCATAGTCTGTTTAGAAGACTTCCACGACATAGTCCCACCCGCTAGAGTGAAAACATAGCCACTCGTAGCCTTTATGTCATCTGATTCAGTTAGAATTATTGAATCCTTCTAAGACTGCCGGATGGCCAGAATAATGTATTTTAAAATTTGGGGTCCCCTTTAGGTATCTAACTACCCTCTTTAGTGCTATACAATGATTATCTCATGTATTGGCCGTATAACGACTCAATCTGCTTACAACATATGAGATATCCGGTCTTGTTGCACTAGTTAGATACATTAAGGATCCAATTATTTAAGAATATGTAAACTGGTCTTTTCCATGTTCAGTGTTTTTTATGTAGCTTAACATTTGGATCATAGTGCGGCCACTGACTTACAGTCTATGTATCTAAATCTGGTTAGGACTCTATCCACTAATGGGATTGTGAAAAGATAACCCCATTCTCACCCTTTATCAGTTTGATGTTTAAGATAACATCAGATTCACCTAGATATTTCATATCAAAATTCTGGGAGAGGAAAGACTTTGTTTTATTGATTGCATCTATATTGGTCCCAAAAAACAATATGTCATCCACGTAAAGACATAGAATGACACTTTGGCCCCCACTAAACCGATAGTAGACACATTTACCGGTTTCATTCACACAGAAGCCATCCGAGGTCATAGTACTATTAAATTTTTCATACCATTGCTTGGGAGTTTGCTTGAGACCATACAAGGATTTAATCAATCAACATATTTTCTTTTCTTACCCTTCAACCACAAAACCATTGGGCCGCTGCATATAAATCTCCTCATCCAACTCTCCATTTAGGAAAGCGGTCTTTACATCCATTTCGTGTACTTCGAGCTTGTATGCGGCAACTAGTGCTAAAAGCACCCGAATCGTGGGTAAACGAGCCACATGAGAGTATGTGTCACAATAGTCTTCATCTTCCTTTTGTGTGAAACCCTTAGCCACTAGATGAGCCTTGTACTTTTCTATAATATCATCAAATCTGTGCCTTCTTTTAAAAATCCATTTGCAACCCATTGGCTTGTATCCAGACAGAAGGTTCGTAACCTCCCACGTTCCATTCGCTATGATGGAATCCATCTTGTTATAGACTGCCTCTTTCCAGTAATCCACATCCAGGGATGCGTATGCATCTGAAATGGCTCGTGGTTCATCATTCACAATATAAGTGGCATAGTCATCACCCAGAGAATTTCAGTCCTCTGACTCTTACTCCTCAACTCCAATTCTAGAACGGTGTTATCCACACTAGAAGGAATAGAGTGTTCATCTGAACTATTAGGGTCAATGACTTCATTTGGTTTCATAAGGAACACATGTTCAAAGAACGTTGCATCACAAGATTCTATCATTACATTTGCAGCAATGTCACTCACCTCGGATTTGACCATTAGAAATTTATAAGCCATGCTATTTTTAACATACCCTAGAAAGACTCAAATCAACATCCTTAGGACCAAGCTTTCTTTTTTTCGGTAACGGCACATGCACTTTTGCAAGGCATCACATTTGAAGAAATGATAAGTTAGGTTTTCTCTCCTTCCATCCTTCATAAGGTGTTTCCTCTCGATTACGAGGGAACCCTATTGAGGACATAATTGGATGTGAGAAATGCTTCACCCCACCAATTGTTCGATATGCCAGAACTTTATAGTATGGCGTTAATCAAGCCACAAAGAGTTTGGTTCTTCCTTTTGGCTATTCTATTCGATTGAGGTGAGTATGGTGGAGTAATTTTATGAATTATTTCACTTTCTTCACAGAATAGAGAATTCGTTTGAGACGTATTTGTTATGAATATTATGTGTATATTGAAGAAGCCCAATGGGCAATATATATAGAGAGTACAAAGGGATATTACAGGGGAATATGCCATATGAGATAAGGAAAGAGAGGCATATATGGAAAAGAATAAAACAATTCCTATTCTATCTTTAATACCCTTAACACCCCCCTCAAATGCAAGGCGTATGCAATAGCATTGCATTTGAAAAAGGGTTAACACTAAAGCAAGATAAATCCGAAGTAGAGTCTTGATGATGTCGTCGTTGTGTGCAGTTTTTTGAATAAACTGTCAAATCAAGCCGAAGAGGAATAGATAGATGCATGCCGGCTCAGATCGAAGCCCAAGAGACGGTGGCGCAGTGCACAGAGGACGCGCGGTGGCCTTTGAAGCTCGGGGCGGCGGCTAGAGAAGCGGCGGCATCATAACAATTTCTACGATCTGCATGCGCCTCAGAGAGTAGAGCGGCGGCTGCTGCCATGCAAAATAAAATTCCTACATTTCTATGACTGACAATAAATTTGTGGACTCGCACGGCTTGAACGAACTAAAAATTTGAGACTACGGATTTGGATGGACGCAACGAAAGACTCACGAGGAAAATAACTCGAAGACTGACTCAAAAGAACAGCAGAAAAATTTGAGACTACCGTCACCTCTGCGCTCCTACTATAACCTCAATCCCCTCACGTCCCATCGCCCCGATCTTTTCTCCCTAGCGCCTCCCCTCTTCACACCCCCGCCCGCGCGGGATGCCGCCTCCTCGTGCCTCACTCTCGCCACCCGCTTCTCTCCCTCGTACTCCCTCCCATCTCGCGACGGAAGAAGGCGGCAGACGGGCGGCGAGGCGTGGTCACAGCGGACGGAGGCTGGTGGGCTTGGCGATGCGGCACCGGTGCAGCGCGGAAGGAGCCGGCGGCGGAAGGAGGCGGCCGCGAGCGGAGACGGGCACGACGCACGGGAGGCGGCGTGAGAGCGGCGGCACGGCGCGCGGAGGCAAGACAAGGATCCGAGAGGCGGCAACCACGGGAGACGGTGGGAGCAAGGTTATTAAGCGGTAAGAGGCGGTAAGGCGACCCACCCCCTCACACCTTTTAAGCAATAAGGCGAGGTGAGGCGACGCCTTAATACGCATCATAAGGCGAAGAAAACGGAGTTCTAGAGGACTAAATCGAAAAATTATTAGAGGCGAAGGACTTAGAAGGACATAATTGTAATTTCGTAAACCTCGGGGACTAAAGTGTAAAATACCAAACATACCTCCATTTAACCTAACCCTAGCCGCCCCTCGGCCTCCGCCTCCTCACTGCCTCCCCTCGGCGCCTCTCGGCTCCGCCTCGCCTCCCCTCCGGCCTCCTCCCCCCTCCCTCCTCCTTCCCTCCTTCTCTGGCCTCGCCTCTGCCTCCTCTCCTCGCCCTCCTCTCATCCCTCTCCGGCCTCGTGAGGCGGAGGTGGGAGAAGGGAGGACCGAGGAGGCCATGAGCGAGCTGAGGCGGGCGGGAGCCGTGAGGAGGTGAGGAGGAGGCCGGGAGGGGGAGCCGGTAGGAGGAGGTCGCATACCGAGATGGAGGCCACCGCTGCCGCTTCTAGGATGGTGGCGCTGACGGGATGGGCCGATGAGGCGGCGCCGCTAGGTTCGACTTGGCGCCTCCGCTTATGCGACAGTTCCCACGCCTCATCCCGTGTTGTTTGTTTATCCTTGCCTTTTCGGGTCTTGGGCGTCCGCCGCCATCGCTCGCATTTCTTCGCCACCGACGGCAAGTGAAGCCTTGGGCTTGAGGCGGACGCCATCTCAAGATACTGAGCAGGCGAGGCCGACGCCTTGCCGTTCTTCGCCGCCTACCGCTAAGCGTCCTTAGGCGACGCCTTAATAACATGCCGGGAGGCCGGATCCGCGGAGAGGCCTGATCCGGCTTGCTGCCGCGGCAAGGCGTAGTCGGATGTGGCGCGGTCGCCGGATCCGGCGGTGGAGAGGCCGAGGCGGCGAGATCCAACGGCGGCCACGGAGACAGCAGGGAGGCCGGATCCGGCGGAGAGGCTTGATCCGGGGCCGGCGGCAAGGCGAATCGAATGTGGTGCAGGTCGCTGGATCCGTGGCAGAGAGGCCGAGGAGGCCGGATCCGTCGCGGTGCCAGTGGCGGTCGAATCCGAGGCGGCGGCGACCGGATCTAAGCGGGCAAGGCGAGGAGGCGATATCCGGCGGCCCGACGGCTGCCACGGAGAGGCTGCGGCGGCGAACGGATTCAGACGGGGCAAGGAGGTGGCGGTCTCGGGAGGAGACGGAGGCCGATTGGGGACGGCGACCACGACGACCGCGACGACCAGAGGACGGTTGCGGTCCGGCGGTACCAGCCGGCGGACGTCAACAGGTGGCCGCCCGGAGAGAGATCGATCCTCCGGGCAAAGAACAACAACTAAGTAGATGAGGTTGGGTTTCAACCTAAGCTGTGATATCATGTTATGAATATTATGTGTATATTGAAGAGGCCCAATGGGCAATATATATAGGGAGCACAAAGAGGTATTACAGGGGAATATGCCATATAAGATAAGGAAAGAGAGGCATATATGGAAAGGAATAAAACGATTCCTATTCTATCTCTAATACCCTTAATAGTATTCACCGCCTCGGTCTGACCTTAACCACTTGATTTTCTTTTCTAGTTGATTTTCCACTTCGGCTTTAAAGATTTTAAAGTGTTCTAGTGCTTCATCTTTACACTTAAGTAAATAAATGTAGCAATACTTAGTCGTATCATATATGAGAGTTAAAAAATAACGTTTGCCACCTTTAGTTAATATTCCATTCATCTCACAAAGATCATAATGGATTAGTTCAAGTGGAGAGGTGATTCGCCCTTCAACGCTATGAAAAGGTTTCCGGGGTTGCTTTGCTTGCACACACATTTCACATTTTGAACCATTCTCATATTTATAGCTTGGATTAAACTCATTTTGCTTAACGGCACAATGGCTTCAATGTTAACATGACAAACAGGAATGCCAAATATTATGAATTTTATTGCAATGAGAAACATTACAAATATTTACATTATTGAAATTAAGAATGGATAAGCGGAACATGCCTTCACTATCATTGCCTTTGCCCACAAAATTATCAAATTTGGTCAACATGGTCTTATTGGACCCAAACACAAGTTTATTCCTTGCCTACATAGTAAAGACCCACTCATCTGATTGTAAGTCATGGCAGGCATGTACAACACATCTTTGAGGATGAGTGTTTCGCTTAAAGTAAGCTTCAAGCAAACCTGTCAAACCCCACATATTGTAGCAGTGGCTCCGCTCCCCATCAAGATGGATCCATCATCTTCACCCTAAAATGAAGAGAAACAAGATTGATTAGCACATATATGCCTAGTAGCACTTGTATCAATACATCAACCCATCAATTAATAGATGGACTTGCCATAAAGGCCTGAGGTATACACCCGTCTGAGCTGGAACTAGCCAGTGCAATATTCACATCAGCCTTACGGTCTTTATGCTGACTAGGAGAAGGACCCTTGCCTTTACGATTGCGGCAATGGTTGGCTTTATGACCAGCCGCTCCACAAACAAAGTAGATAATCTTCTTCTTCATTTTCTTTCCTTGGGGGTTGTTCAGGGGCTGATTCTTGATCTTCTGTTTCCCAAAGCCTCTAGCATTCTGGGCCTCAACCGGATGTGCCTGAACTTGAGTCTTTCTTGTACCGTCACAGGCTCTTGCACATTCTTCAACATTAATAGCTGCTGACAACTCATTGAGGGTCAAGTGCTCCTTTATATGTTGGCGAGCTGTCACAAAGTCACATCACGAGGGTGGTAACTTAGCCAGGATGACATTCACTTGAAACCTCTCTGGTAGGATACAGTCGTGCTGACTTAACTCACATGCATTGAGTTGTAGCTCATGGAGCTACTCCATCACCGACCGCCCCTCAACCATCTTAAAGTTCAAGTAGGTAGCAGTTATGAATGACTCATTCCTGTTATCGCCTTCAGAATATTTCTCATTAAGTTCGTCCCAGAGTTGCTTAGCATTTTTGAAGTTAATATGCACGTCGAACACCTGTTGGATAAGATGGCTAACAAACGAGCTAAGATTGAATTGTTCACGTCCTCCCACCGTCATTTCAGCGGTTTCCAATGGGAAGATTGGAGGATTTGAAATGACGCAAAAAAGTTTGAGGTCAGTCAGTCATAGTTTTGTTTTAGCCAGCCAACGTTTGAAGTTGGCACTGTCAAATACTTCCGACTTAACGACATCAAATGAGGAAGCCATTTCTTCAAAAATTGGTTTTCTAGATTGTTGTATTAATAGTGGTTTTAGCAAATATTCAGATATAATTCCAGCAACAATAAACATATTTAAAGCATATTTCCAGCAGTAATTAAAAGACAAAATTGACATATCAGCATGCAATCTCTCCCTGTCAATTAACCAGGATAATGTACTCAACAGTTGGGACTTGGAAACATACAAAATCAGCATAATGCTCAGATTTGAATGTTTATTTATTTGCCCTGGGATGTCAAGTTGCACAATATGAATCTTGGCCCTCACGACACTTGTGTCAAAACTTTCTTATTCACAAATTGAATATGACAACCACTAGAGGTAAATTAGGCCTTGAGCTAAAACTGAAGCTTTGCTTATATTCAATTCATGCAAATCAAAAATTCAATGTCTACTGATAACAGGCAATTGAAACAATTGACAAGAGCATATTACATTGACCACAATCTATACAGTGCACTGAAAAGTAGCTGAATGAGCATCGCGCTTATGGCTTTTGGCTGAAATTTTGAATTTTGCTGTTTACAGATTACGGAAAACAGATACTCGCTTGCAATTTTGACAGTACAGATGTTGGGCTTTAACGTGTAGATCGTTTAAAGACCCCATCTTGAAAAAATACTCCGCTCGTAGAAAAGCCAAAAGCCGGCCGGAGGAAAAGAACAGGCCCTGAATCATAGTGAATCCCAGGGAGCAATATAAAGTGACCGAATGAAACACAGTGATATCACACAGGACAGCTACTAATTACCAGATAAATCATGTGTACAGATCAATCATGAATTGCATGATTCAATACCAAACAGCAAATAATCTTTTAGCTCAAGACCATATTATCTCAATTGTCGTATTCAATCTCAATTTGACACCAATACATCATCGAGCATTAATCCGAGCCCACAACAGAACTAAACCAAGTCTCCCAATACCGGTCAGAATAATAAGATCAACTAGCACATCACACTTTGTGAAGTAATACACAAAACCAGTGATACAATGTGGATGTCACTGAAAGTCACCGAGAAGTAAATCAGGCAAGGCACACCGAAAGGCGTTGACCCAAAAAACCAAACGTCCCGCTGTGCCGCCAAGAACAGACGAGGTTGTTGGAGATACAATGTCAATTTGCAATCTGGGACACACCAAATTGCAAAGTCGAGGTACACGGGATGCCGCACAAGAACCAACCGACGTGCACTGGCCAAGAGCACCGGTGAACACCAAGCACCAAAGCCAATTTCTTTTCTCCCAAGTCCCAAATCGATCCAGAGCCAGCTGGATCCAATCCTCTAAGGAACAACCCCCAAATTTCCTCTCCGCTACCTCAACAAAGAGATGACACAAGGAACCGAACAAGGAGTGTTCAATGAGGAAGGAACCAGACCTCACTGCTATTAGCGCCAAGACGAGCACGGCGGTGCAGCAGCCCCAAAAGCTCAAAACCGAAGTCAAGCCGGGGAAGAAGAACCACACTCAAGGGAACATACAAATGATTTTTTTCAGTGTAAATCAAAAGAGGAGATGGAGGCCGACTTAAAATGGAGGGGAGACGAGGCAATTGACTTGGCTGCAGCCAACGGCCGGCACCGAAGCGCACGGTCCGTTTGCACCTCCTGCGTCGCCGCCGTCACCCAGTGAACCCCACACCGCAAGAGCCAGCCCCGGAAGCCGCCTGGCCACACGCACAAAGAGTAGGGCTGGAGACGTCTCCAGCCTTATCTCTTCCTCTTCTCCCACGGACTGGTGGGACCCACCTTTCTCTTTTTGCCTTTTTCTACTTCTTTTCTCAAAATTAGAAATTACTAAATAGCTCTCAAAATATCCAACAGTCTCAACCTAATTTTAGATGCTTCTATCTAGAATACCTATGCTCTGGTCACGTCGATTACTTGGATAAAATGGACGCATGGCGTTTGAATTTATTTTCTATAGCATAAGAGCTGATAAAAGAGCCCTGGATGGTGGGAACAGCTTGTTATGTTGTTTGTGAGTGCTATCCGCTGCTTAATTTGCTTGAGGAATGCAAGCGGTTGTTGCGAAGCTGATGCTGTTCTTGCTCGTTTATCCCCATTGATTGCCCCAGATTATAAAGATTTCAGAGCCAGGATGTATTCCTGATTGTTTTTGTGATGCTAGTGCACACTTATGATAAGATATTCAGATTTGTCAAATTCAACCCATTTATGCGTAGTATTTTTCCTTTGATATTGTTTAATGCCATTTATCGAGTTATTCTTAGACCAGCGTATCCTAGTTGCATTTATGACCTATTGTTTGCAAGCATTCTTAAGGTCAAAGATCAGGGTATCTAATTTGTTTGTGACTTCCAACTTCACTGATTGGCCCTTTAATTGTCAAATACAGATGACTAACTAACTGCATAATGCTATCATGTAGTTATAATGCAACCTTCACCTTTTGCGTGATTCTGTATTATTTCCATCATCAGTTTTTCTCATGGTCTCGGTTAGATAAGAAGTTAGCTTTGCATTTATTATCTACAGATCAATTTTCTGTCCTGTTTCATGCAGTTTCCTGCCATATTCATCTACTTCTGTTATGTAAGGTTGCTTAACAAAGGTTTGCCTTGTAGGTGTTGATGCTGGGTTTGTCACTGCCATTGCCCCCGCGGAAGAGGCAGTGCTTGTTACTACCCCTGACATTACGGCTCTCCGTGATGCTGACCGTGTTGCGGGGCTGTTGGAGTGTGATGGCATCAAAGACATCAAGATTATTGTGAACCGAGTGCGGCCAGACCTGGTCAAGGGGGAGGACATGATGTCAGCACTCGACGTGCAAGAAATGCTTGGCTTGCCTTTGCTAGGTGTTGTGCCAGAGGATGCAGAGGTGATCCGGAGTACAAATAGAGGTGTGCCATTGGTGCTGAACGACCCACCCACACCGGCTGGTCTTGCCCTGGAGCAGGCAACTTGGCGGTTGGTGGAAAGAGATGCCATGACAGCAGTCATGGTTGAGGAGCAGGAGAGGCCCAAGAAGAAAGGCGGCTTCTTTTCATTCTTTGGTAGATGAGCTGTGAGCATAACGAGTTCAGCGTAGGCGGTGTGTACAGATTTGCAATTTGGAATTACGAATTGTTTTTCAGTTTGTTTTACTTTGTTCTAGGGTAGAACGATTCATTCGTTGTGCTTGAATCCATGAACGGATGGCTTCTTTTCTTGTTTGCTCTGAAACATTAGTAAATTACAGACGCATGTAGTTTTGTCTTGGTGCTTCTATTGTTGGAGGATTTGGTTGTACGTGAGAAGACAATATCATCATGAACTGTCTTGTTCACACGGCATCGTGCAACCATGTCCCCTTGGTGTTGTATGCAGTATCAGTATGCTTATATCATGAACGTCTGGGTTCGTGACGGCAATGAACCCCATACAAAGATAGCATTATCTGATGCAGAAGGACGTCCGTGGCCGGTCTACTTAAAATCGTGTTCCCAAGAAAAGGAGAACCGGCAGATCGCTGTTTTACTTTTACGCACCCATATTTCTGCAGGATAACAGCAAAAATTTGCTCGAAAATGTGGCTTCATCCATAAATTTTGTTTTTTTAGCAAGTATGACCGGAGATATTTGGGATAAAGCATTCAAAGTTTTAAACAATTGATGCTGAAATATATTCTGCAGCTTTGCCACGCATCAACCACTTCAGTTTAAGCACAGCGATTCTTTTGGGGGGAGCGGATAAAAATATAATCAAGATAAAGCAGATGTTACAGTTATACAGATTGATCTTCCATTCAAATACAGAAACATCACAAACTCACAGCCTGGGAGGCCATGACATGCACGGCCAGGCCAGATAAAGCGTACAGCTGCATCACTTCATGTACCTCTACAGAAACTTGCGGTGGAAATCACTTCTGATGGTATCGTTGAAGAACCGTTTTGTTGTCTTGGTCTCTCCACGCGCCTGGTTCTTGAATACAACGTCATCATCCCTATCATCCCAGCTGTGACATACATACATACATATTAGAACAGGATTAGACTCTTCTGCTTGTTGGCGCTCCTGCAGTGAACAAGCATGTACAATTTCCATTATCTATCTAAAGCCTAAAGAAATGGGTCACCTTCAAATGATAATAGAGAGAGAAGAAAACAACAAACCTTGCTAAGCTTCTCTTCAACTCTTTCTTTCTTGATCCTTTCAAGCTCTGCCATTAGAGCCTCAGTGTCATCGTTGTCATCGTCGTCATCTTCATCACTGAATAGAGATTGCAATTCGATGCGTAAGAGCAAGAATACATTGAGAGAGTCAACTGCACTACAAGAACATGAGCCCAAATAAACAACTAAATGTCCTACAAAGTGCCCAGACTCAAGACGGTTGTTGTGTTATTCTTATCCCCACATGCTAGGCAATGTCGGAACGAGTATCAGCCACTAGCCTTGTGGCTAATGCCAAAGTTTATGGTAGATAACACAGAAAAAACAGTTTCATCCCCATCCTACAAAATTAATACAGTTACAGGATGTTAATCACTTAATCTCATTCATGCAACAACGAGATGAATCTAAGCATGGTTTATAAACTATTGAGCAAGAACTAAACAGACCTTTCATCATCACCTCTGGGCAGTGGCGGACCCAGAAACAAAATGTAGGTAGGGCGAAATCTAGTGACGGACCAAAAAAACTAAGTATGTTGAAATCGGAAGCATGAAATAAAGAGTAATACCCAAAAGCAAAATAATCCATGATCAAACTATGTTGCAATCACACTAATAAAAGTATGTGATACGAAATAGAAACAACAACTATAATTCGCATGTTAACATATGTAGATAACTGAAGGACAATGAAAAATACCTCACTAATGAAGCTTAATCTACAATTGTGGATGAGCTGTAAAAACAAACAACCTGTCAATTGTGAAAGATAAATAAATCAGTAGTATCACAATTCGATAATAAAATATAAAAGATACAATATAAAAGAAGACAAAAAATATACCAGTAAATACCTAAGTACGTCTAGGAGAACGAGGCATTTTCATTCTTCGAGTTTTCATGTCTTGAAATCGTTTCTTGATTTTTTCACGATCAAGTCCTTTGAATATCTCTTGCTCGATATAGCACACCATCAAATCATTAAGCCAATCATCGGACATCTTATTACGCAAATCGGTCTTGATAATATTCATAGCCGAGAAGGCTCTTTCAACCGATGCTGTCGCCACCGGTAGTAGTAATGCTAACTCGATGAGGCGGTAGACCAATGGAAATGCAATATGCCTTTCAGTTTCAACCAACTTCACAGCCAGACTTCCAAGATCATGACAAGTAACAAAATCATCAATTCTTCGCACATGAAGAATGAAGGTTTCAAGTTGATCCTTGATAGCCGCACGATCAGAAATGACATACTCAAAGAAATCATTAATAGATGAACAACAACTTGTGACAGCAACCACTACCAACTGTAACTGATGAGCAAAGCAATGAACATAAAAGGCATATGGGTTCTCATCACGAATCAATTTTGAAGGCCGTTGAATTCACCCTCATATTTGAAGCTCCGCTGCACTCGCCCCTCGAGTCTAGCAATAGGTAATCCATGTGCACCAAGTATCCCAATCAAAGCTCTCTTCAATGCATCTGATGTTACCTCTGTGACATGTTGGAGACCCAAAAATCTTTCTATGACCTTGCCTTTGTTGTTCACAAACCTGAACGACAAATGATACAATTAGTTGAGTATAACAATACAAATATTAAAAAACAATCATAGAATACAATGGTAATATTCACTAACCTCACAATTACAGCCATTTGTTCTTTGATTGATATATCACGAGATTCATCAATAAGAACTGAGAAAAGACCATTCCCAATCTCTTCCTTTATCACTTTGGTGACCTCCTGCGCACAACATTTTGCAAGTTGCTTTTGAATCTTTGGACAAGTCATTGGGCATTCGCAGGACATAGCTCATCAAATGCAAGCTTGACTTCCTCCTTCCTTTCTTTGTACCAATCAATCATCTCTAGAAAATTACCCTTGTTTAAGGAAGAAGAAGATTCATCGTGTCCACGAAATGACTGACCTTGCCTTAGAAGAAAGCTTGCACAATCTAAAGATGCAACACACAATTTCATATTTTATTTCGCTTCCTTGCTATAAGACATAATCTTATGGCACACTCGACCTTTGATTCTTAAATTGCCGCATGCTTTCCTTGCATTATTGTGAATACTACTAACCCCACCAACATGATCAGCATATGATTTATATTGATTCTTCCAATTGTTATACCCTATTTTGGTGAAGACATCATGACCAAATTGTTCATGCAAAGGTTCGTGCTTGAAAAGAAAGCAATAAAAGCAATAGGTCGCATCTTCGCTACACTATATTCCAACCAATCGTGCTTTTTAAACCATGATTCACGAAAGGCTCTAAGATCCTTTCCATATGTTTTACGAGGGTAATTATGGCCAATTGGTTGAGTAGGACCCTTCAACAAATAAGCTCTCCTCACTTGATCTCTAATGTCGGGGTGAAAATCATCAAGCGGTATACGAAGTCCCGGATCAACAATGATGTAATCCGGGTTGAATTCCTTAATACCTTCATCCATTTGTTGCAGTTGTTCAGCTGCAGTCTCTTGTTCTTGTGGTCGTTGTTGTGCTTGGACTTGGTTTAATTGGACTTCAACTTGAGATTGTGTATGTGCGGTCACTGTTTCGCTTTCCTTGGTACTTCTGCTTGAAATTTTGCTAAAATAGCTTTTCAAATCTTTTTTATTCATTTTGAATTTGCACAAGGCTCAGATCACTGTTTCTGCAGAAATAAAAATATAAATACCTGTACTTTAGCAAGTTAGTTTACATATAAAAGTACATATATAAAATTGTTAAAAGAATCACCTGTCGGGCGTCGGTCCTCAGTGGCTCAGTCCCCACTCAAATCGCTCCTCAGTGGCTCAGTCCCCACTCAAATCGCCTCTCGGCCTCTCTCAAACCGGTCGCAGAGTTCTCGGGCTCCGTCTCCACTCCTCCCAACTCCCGAGTCCTCACTCCCGCCTCGACGGCCTCCTCAATCGCATGGCGCCGCACTCGGCGGCTCGGCCCCCGTCCCCGGCCACCGCGTCGCAGCCGCCGCTCGGTCGCCCCCAGCCCCAGCCCCGTCGGCCGCCGCGCTCCCGGCTCCCGGCCGTCGGCCGCGGCGGCCCCGGCTCCCGGCCCCGCCACCCGCCTCCGGGCCCCCACTGGCGCCGCCGCGCCCTCCTCCGATTCCTCCGCCTGGCGCCGCCGGCGCCGCGTCCTCCGACTCGCTTTGGCGCCGCCGCTCCTCCGCCTCGCCCTCTGCGCCCTAGGTTAGCTCTTCGTGGACCTGTTTGTCGGTTGATCCGTGCATCCTTCGCAGCTCGACAATGTTACTTCACTTGTTGGTCTTTGTTAATTGTTGGGCTGTTGTGTTGACGACTTGGGCCGTACACCCGGCGGGGTGGTTTGTGGTTTTGTGCTTCCACGGGGCGGGCGGCGACGCCTGGTTCAGTTGGGGTGGTTTGTGCCCGGGGCCGGGGACGGGCCGACGGGGTGGTTTGTGCCCGGCGGGGGTCCGGCCGAGGGAGCTCGGGCGGCCCGGCCTCGCCGAGAAGGGCAGGTCCGCCCCTGCCTCTGGGCTCCACATCAGGTCATCTGTATCAATCTCTCGTGGAACTATCTTATCCTCAGCATCTCGCTTTGAACCTATGATTTTCAAGAACAGTGTGAGTAATCACTATGCCTGAACGTACATAAACAATTCTTCGTAATCATACAGCATTAGTGCCACCAACCTTCTAGGAGTAGGCTTGAACTTTTTCGCCGGTCCCTCTTCTGCAAGCAAGAACAGGTTGAACATATCAAATACAATTCACAGGTAGGTAATCATACAACTGAAGAAAAGACAAACATCATGGAAGCAAGAAGTTGGCAAGCACTCTCTCTACAAAAGAGGGAAAAATACAGATAGAGCAAGTGGTAATACCAGCATAGGATTTATCCTTCGACGAGTAGTGCTTGTGTTTGTTACAGGCTTTACGACTGCTCCTAGGACTTTACGACCACCTTGTAGCCGTTACGACCACCTCCTGCAGCCGTACGACCACATTCAAGAGGCCACGACCACCTCTTGTGTCGTTACGACCGCTCTACTGGTTCACCGACCACGCTGACAGTCGTTTCGACCATGTTGTAACCTCTTCTATCACGTCCCGCTGCTCTCTGACCACTCTGTCGGATCTTCGACCACGTTCACCACCTCTACGCTGCGCTTCGACCACTATCGATCACCGTAGTCGTAGCACCCTACGACCACGCAGTGATTCTGTCAACCACGTCAAAGGCTTTGTCGCTGGTGTAGTCGTAATGCTTTACGACCACGTCTCCCGCTACAATATGTGGAAATCTCTTCCAAAAATACGCTACAATGTTTATTACAGTACTCACGTGCTACATGTCATCACCTCATTGGCTCATGACACAAATCAATCCTACAACTGTTACACAATAAAGTTTCTCCGTGGTAGGGCTCCATTGCGCTGGTGGTTGGTCGACACAATTTGCAATGAGGCCCCTCGCGAAGCATGTATCCCTCCTTTCCTGGTTTGCGTCGTGGGGTGCGGTGATGGACGCATGCTTGCTCAGAGGTGTCCAATGGTCGTGCCTAGCAGGCCAGGCCATAGCCTGGTAATATAGGCACGACCCACGGTACAGCACGACACGACACGAGATGTGTCGAGCTGAGCTAGGCCGGCATGACACAAGGGGTAGGTTGTGCCTGGGCCGTCGCCTCAGCCAGTGTGCCGACATGGCACGGTATGGCCCATGTGGCACGACAGCCTAGTAGGCACGTTTGGCCCGTAGGCACATTTAGACCAAGCACAACACGATGGGCACGACCCATTTGGCCCGTTTATCACGAGTAACAGTCACATTTTGAAATTTATAGCCGTTTTGTGGCCATTTGTGAGTTTAAAATATGAAAAAATAAAAACCTCATTTTTTCTATAAAGAGACAGCATACCCCCTCATTCAGCCACACTCAAACCAACACTCTCTTCTCGGAATTCTCTTGTGAAAATTTCTATATACTTTGTGATAATTTGGCAAAAATCAAAATAATTTTGCCGAAAAATAAAAAATTCAAATCCGGTCTACAGTCAAGAAAAGAGGTAACAATACTAATTTTCATATACTTATATTATTCTTATTTTTTAATTGTGATATAAAACATGTAATAGTATAATTTTCTATTTGCATTTTTGCAGTTTTCCACATTTCTCCATGAATTTTTTTTACAATTTTCCTGTGAGTGAATACGAAATTGATCAGGAAGATCTTTCATCCTTTGGGAATAAAATGTCTCTGTCTCCACCTCAAATGGCAGAAGAGACCTTGGTTGTACTATTATCAAGCTCTACCAATGCCTCTGCGTCAGCAAGCACCAGAGCAATGTGGTCCAGACCCAGCACGACGGAGGTGTGGATAGATTTCGACAAGGTAGTGAAGCGAGATGTACCGCAACTCAGGTAAGAGTTGTATTTACAAAATATGTCGTCATGAATTGTTTGCAAAGTCTTCAAGTGGAATCGGACACTTGCATAGACAAGGCCTAACATGTAAAGAAAAACAAGACATAGTAATGCGGCAGATACAGTTGTAGTACAACCCTGCCGGTACGTTATGTAATTGGGATTATAATCCCGAGGTAGCTCAATAAATTTTAGCCCGTTTAATTGCCTCACAAGATCTTCCTTAAAACTTTGGTGCATCAGATGCATTTGAAAAGTATATTAGAACTACTCATAATACTAGATTTACTCATTTTTCTAGACAGACAACAACTTGAGATTTAGTTAAATGCTACAATAATGGTCGTGATAAAATTAGAGAACTTTTTGGAACCTGTACATTTTCAGTGGCCTTGACCTCATACATATGGAGTGGTCGGTCTAATACATATGGAGTGGTCGGTCTAGGGAGAATTATCACAGCCATACTAGCAGCACACTACTGATTAAGCAGCACTGGTATATTGCTGAGAAGTTACTAGCATTTTTGGAGGTCTTTTACAAATCCATTGTTGATTTATCCAGAGTATACTATCCAACATCTACTATAATTATGCATTATATTCTTGCGATTGTCGTTCACTTGAAAGCTAATAAAAATGATGTAGTGTTACAAGAGGCTGTGTACACTATGACAACTAAATATTTAAAATATTGGAATGACATTCCATACTTATACGTCTTTGCATTTATTCTAAATCCAAAGTTAAAATTGCAGGATTCACTAATGTTTTTCAATTACAGGAGAGTTTACATAGATAGATTATTTCTAGCTATTTTATAACTGTTCGTTCATAATTGTTTGAAGTTTATCAGAAGTATGAGCATAAGTTTTTAGGGAGTTCGTTTGCAACAATCTCTGCCAGCACCCACCATAGCTAAGAAGACAAATATGTAGGGCAAAATCTTTGGTGCACCAGGATTCTTCGGAAGATCAAGCTCTACATCGTAAGTGCTAGAGATAGTGGTGAAAGTGGATATGAATTATCCGTATTATCCGGTTACCGTATTTGATAGGATGCAAATATGGTATAGATTTTCTTGTCCGATTAACAATTTCTATCCTATTCGTATTCGAATTCAAATTCGAATTCGCATAAAAAAATATGGATGCGAATATGGTATGGATTTTTACCATTCGAAATGTTATTTTATCCGGACTATCTGTATCTGTATTCGACGAAGCAATATACATATTTTATTACAATACAACTAATTAGTTGGACAAGTTTTTTAATTGAACGTGAATTCATGTTTCTCTAGGTGAAGTAAATGAATTAGAATGATTAAGCGTGATTATATGAGGATAAAATATCATTAATGTCTTCATACTACATAAGTTATGAAGATATCTTAATTCGACTGAATTGAGTAGATATTCTATTCGAATTCGTGTCCAGCATTTGTCTGGTCCATATTCGTATATGATGTTTGTTCGATTTGAATTCGAATTCGAGAAAAAAATATGGATGCGAATATGATTTAAGCACTATCTGATCCTTATTTGATCCGTTTTCACTCCTAGCCGGAGCAATCCATATCAGGGCCCATAGGGAACTATTAGTCTTTCTTGACAGCAATCTTGTGCTTTACCATACCGAGAACTTCAACATTTTGGACTGGTCCTATCTATATTAGTATGGAATGTGTTAATCATTTCTATCGCGATGATTTCTTCTAAGTTTGCTTTTAGTCTTTCTGGAAGAATATTGCAGAGAGAAGAACAAATCTCACAAGTGAGATAGTGGAAGTACATCTCACAGTAATAGACTAGGAACAAGCTGATGCGCGAGCTCAATACTGTGTGGTGGATATCGAATTGGAACACACGTTCAACAATCTTTATCTAGACGGCGACGAAGGTAGTCAAGACACTGACGACGCGACGCTTCTTAGAGCATCCATGTATACATTGTAATTTTTTGTTTTTTATTTGTAATACTGAGCTACAGGTTGTAGTCTTTTTTTTCTTTGCTAAGGTTTTCTCAAGTTGAGTTTTACTTTGCAAAATTTTTAATGTGACGGCCATTTAAACATTAATAAAGCTCATTATTACATTTCTATAATTTATTATGTATTTTTCTATAATTTCTACAATTTATCGTGTCCTTTTCAATTCTACACATTATTTTTGAACTATTACTTTTTTTCAATTTTTTCGGGCCGAAACAGGCTAGCCGTGACTAGCGGCCCATCGGGCTAAATGGGCGCGTGCTGGTCTGGCACAACACGAACTCCCTCTGGGCCATGCCTAGGCTTATGTCTCGGCCTACGGGCTAACACGACATGACCCGTTTAGGCTAGCGGGCTAAACGGGTTGTGCCTAATGGGCCCATGCCGAATTGGGCCCATATCGAGCCGTGCTATGCCACCTATTTGGATAGGGCTATCCTGGGTAAGTGCTAGCATTACACTTAGCCAAATGGGAGGCTCAGTAGGCCTGACTAAGTACAACATGTCTAGCCCAGCTAACTAAATAAGCCGTATTGTGCTTGTTCATAAGCTCAATCTTGGACCCGAGCCGTCCATGAGCTCAGCCTCAGACCCAGGCACGTTCCGAGGAGATCACAGGATGTGCCATGCCAGCCCAAATACGTTAAGCCCGATGGGACACGATTGCCCCATTTATCCTTCATGGACCTCGGCTGTCAGCAGTGACGGTGCAGATGAGCACTACTACAAAAAGCCTAATACTAGACACCACATCACAGACGATTCCCCAAAATTGTCAGTATTAAATGCAATCACAAACGATTTTAGTTTAGAGACCGTCTGTGTTGATGCCAGCACTAAAAACCGTCTATGAAGAGGTATATCACAGACGGTTCATGGTGAAAACTATTTGTGAAGTATCACAGATGGTTATTCACAAGAACCGTCTGTGATAAAATCAAATATCACAGACAGTTTTTTCTTTGAACCGTCTGTGATATTTCACAAACGGTTTGTATTAAAAACAGTCTGTGATAATTCCACTATATTAATTGCGTGTAGACCCGTCGACCCATTGTCTTAAATTCCAGATCTACACTGCTGCTTTGAGCTGGAGGCGGAGCTTTGAGGCCATTTGGTGAAAGGAACTATTTGGCAAGAGAAATTATAGATCCCCTAAGTTCTTGACTACCTACGTTTAGTAATTTATTTCTAATTGCATTATAATTTAGATCTAGCTTTTGGTGAAAGAAGAATTGAAGATGGTTTAGATCTAGCTAGCTTGATGTAGGGAAAATATTATTTGACATCTAGCATGGTTTAAGCTTTAGGGTTTAGTCAATTCATAGTCTATTTCTACTTAATTCAATTTAATTAATTATTATTGCTATATATAACTACTTTAGATCGTATATATCTAGTATAGTAATTAATTAATTTAATATTTAATACTAAATTGTTATATGCGTAATGTAGGACCGAAGCTGGATGTACGTTGGGAACCGGTGAGTGAAAAGTATATTAATGGCATGTCTGCTTTTACAAGAGCTACCGAGAAAGATATGTTGAATAAGGGGTGGAATGTATGTATTGTCCATGCATTGACTACGAGAATCTAAAGATGTTTAAGAATCGAGCACACATTGAAGCATACTTGATTTGAAGAGATTTCAAAAAGGGGTGTGAACATTGGACCAGTCATGGTGAAGAGCATATTAGACATGAATATAGTAATAATGGTATCACCAACGAGGTCAATGATATGTCGTCGGATGATGTCGATTGTGGTTGTGATTCGGATAGGTTGCATGATGACAATCTGGATCAGATGTTTCGCGATGTAGAAGAGAACTGTGATAAGAGAGAGTATGTTAAATTCTGAGGCTTGATGGAGGACTTGGAGAAACTTTTGTTCACATATTGCAAGTCAAAATACACAAGATTGTCAGCCGTGCTTGAAATACTGAAATTGAAGGCAAGCAACGATTGATCCGATATGAGTTTCATGATATTATTAGGTCTTTTAGCGGGACATGCTTGCAGAAGGACATGAGTTGCCCAAAACCACCTACAAATCTAAGAAGGTTCTTCTTTGTCCATTGGAAATAGAAGTAGAAAGAATATATGCATGTCCGAACGACTTTATCCTCTACCGTAAAGAGTATGCAAACATGCATGTATGTCTGGTGTGCAACACATCCCGATACAAGCGTAAGAATCAATAAGATGACGACGAGATAATAGATGTAGGATCGAAAATGACAACAGAGGGGGGTGAATGGTGCCTTCAAAATCGCCCCAAGTATCCACACAAATTTCTTCTCCGATAGCTATAGCAGCTATGAAGATAGAAAGGATTCGCTCACTGGAAGCCGAAAGCAATTTTGTAGAGAGACAAAATATACTCACGAAAGCGCCAGGAAGACTAAGAAAAATACAAACTACAGAGAGAGACTTTCATTGAAGAACTAACACCTCTGAAATTTGAACCGAAAACTAAGAGGCATACTCTCGGCTGAGAACAGAAAACTAAAGAAGAGACCAAAAGCAAGAACTTGAGATTCTTGAGTTCTTTGATCATGTGACTTATGATTTCATCAAGGAAATGACCTCAGGACTAGATTACACAAATCTTCAACAATCATTTCACTGAGAATACCTAGGAACCGAGTATCCCCTGCCTCCAAACCCTAGAAGTGGGTAAATAGAGGAAGTTATGGCGCATGCCTGACAAAAGTTAAAATCATTTGATTTTGCCTTTTGCTCTCGGGAATGGATTAGCCAAATAGCCTTGGGGTATTTCCCAGTTCAGAGCAAATAAATCTTACATCTTCTGAACCAAGAACTCATCACAGACCAAAAACAACAAGAAAGTCAAAGAATAGAGCAAACAAAGGAAGCAAAGCACAGAGAGACAATTACTCAAAACATTTTCATCACTAGACTTCTCAAATGGATACAAAGAGATGAATGATTACAAGGGTTTTCTACAAACATCTCCTACATGCTTGTCTCCTCTGGGAAGAACACACAAACACACACTGCCAACACAGCCCTAAGCAAACATACGCAGGAGGAAGACCACAACTCTACGAACCCATTTCAACTGCTCTCTGCTACCCTCACCTACTCCTCAACAGAAAGAAGAAAGTCACAAAGCAAAAGCCCTTTTGAAACCCTAGAAATCCATACCAACTCTAGGAGACACCCCTCCTATTTATAGTCTTCCATATCGGGTTTACAATTTGCTTTGCCCGCTAATTCTCAGCGCTTTACCCATTAACTCGAACTGAATCCGCTTTCGCTTTGCAGCCTTGCGCATTTACCAAAATGCCCCTGCTGCACCTTCTGGGAAGCTTTCTCGTTTCTTGCCGTCCAAGTCTTGCAACCACTTCGAGTCTCGCCGTCTTCGGCACATCCCGACCGCTCAGACCTCAGCACCGCCTGTGCCTAGTCCGGTCATCTTGTGCCTCGCCATAACTCCGCCTCAAAGTCCTGCAGCCATCATAGACAAGAAAACACATCACATAGCACCGCTCGAGATAATGTAATCAACGTTTGCATTAGTCGATAACGCACGCACGAACCACTCAAATCAAACTCAAACTTTCAGAACACGAGTCAATTACTCATCACAAACATGGGACCACCTCTCACATGGTCTCTCAATAGAGGTGAGGAAAGGACCTCCGGTTGGTTTCCTCGACCCATGCTTGGTCTCCATAGATATTATCAAGGAGGATGCATCCTTCGTCGGATGTTATATGATGATGGCATTGGTGCTCATCACAACAAGGAATTCATACTTATGTCCTACAACCATGGGTAAGTGCTATACTAGTGGCTATACTTGTTAATTTGTACTTTATAAGCAACACAAACTTATGTTTAATGACCATGACGATATACCTGTGTAGGTTCTACTGGATTTTAATTGTAATTATACCAAAATGAAACAAGGTAATATACCTTGATTCCCTAAAGAGGAACAAAACCATCTATACAGTTGTCCAACAATTAATCAACATATAAGCACATTTCCTCTATAGATAACTCTATTATAGTCTTTCCTTCCTTCCCAATGACTAAGGCTCTTTTTGGAATCACGTAGGTCGTTCACTACGTACTAAGGATCAATGCCCTACGACATGATCTAGATTTTTTAGTATTTGCTAGTACACATTAATCCTATATAACACTTCGCAGTAATGCCTCTCGAACAAACAAATTCTATTTTTGCAGTGCCACCAGTAGCCGCCGAGCAACACATGTAGATTCTATGTTTGTCACAACATGCAACTACTCCTCGATTCTACGAAGAACAATGATCTTCAGGTTTGTCAATCTTACAATAATTATTTCATACTTATCAATTTATATATGTATGCACAATATTCCTACCGATAGGTTGCGTCCATCACTACAACTCCGTTGGAACAGGCCGACCTTGCGTACTTCTTGATGTCTAAAATCATAGAAGAAGATAGGGAGTTCCACAATGTGGAATGAATTTGATTGAGATAAGATTGAGCTAATTAATTATAAATATGTGTATTTATTCATGGATGGATAATTTATTTTGTTTCAGTTAATTGATTTGTGAAATGGATGTTCTTGTTTCTGAAACGAATGAATATGAATTGGATGTATACTGTGTTGATCTGCTTGTTTCAGAGGGTATGGCTAGTATTTCCTGAGGCTAGCCAACAAATAGAAATAGATTTAGGAATAGAAAAAATATCACAGACGATTTTTAACTCGTAACCATCTGTGATAGTGGACTATCATAGATGATTTTTAGTAGAAACATGTGATAGTTTAATATTGTAGATGGTTTGTAGTTGAAACCGTTTGTAATACATCAGATATCACAGACGGTTTCTACTAAAAACCGTCAGTGATAGTCAACTATCACAGACGCTGTTTTGTTGAAATCGTCTATGATATTTTGCATCACAGACGGTTCGAAAGCTGTCTGTAATAACCTCATGTCATTACTGATCCATAAATTCAGATGGCTCACGAAACCGTCTGTGATGAAGTTTTTTAACCGTCTGTGATGACTTTTTCTGCAGTAGTGGAGGATGGCCAGCGGTGTGGACAAGAACTAGATCTGGTCGACGGGGAAGACGAGGACCAGATCCCGCTGGCGCCGGGGAGGTTCAGACTTGCCGGTGATACAGACGGCGACTTCATCCCACTCGTGTGGACAACACCTGATGTGGCTGAGGACTAGATTTGGCGGGCGACGACTAGGAGTCTAGGATCGGATCCCGATGACACTGAAGAGGGTGAGCCCCGGATCCGGCCGGCGGTGAGGACATCGAGAGAGGAGGTGCTAGGAGGGAGAGGAGGCGACGGCCGACGGGGGCGATCGAGCATAGGGGAGAGGGGATGAGCTCATAGGGGAGCAGGAGCGACGACCGAGAGAGGGAGGGGAGCGGCCGGCTTGGTCATGTCGTGCCCTAGGCTGTTCCCAGCTGGGCACGATATTATTTGTGCCATGCTGGGCAAGTCCATTGTGACGAGGTGCCGGTCTAAGTATGACACGGCTAGTCCGGCTATTGTGCCGGACCAACACGGGCTATTTAGCCGTGGGCTATGACGTATCTAGGCTAGGTCAACAGTCAGTATTGTGCTTCGGACCGACATGATTGGTTCGGCCAATTTGGATAGCTCTAGCTGGAAAGCATGCAGTTCGGGCTTACACGCGGTTGTACATAAGAAAACTGAACAAGGTTAACTTTGTATCACCAAACAGCAGGTTACATGACAACCGAGCTACTGAACAACTTGTAAACAGGCAGGACCATGCTCTTTAGGAAGATCGATGGACCTGTTACGATTTCAGACCTTCTTCAAGTCACCGGGTAGGATTGCAGGAGCTGGCGAGGCGACTACTACTCGTTATTGTTTCAGACTTTCACAAGTGTAACCACTACTAGTTTGTCGTTATCAGCAAGCTGAAGCTACTTAATTGCTTCCAGCAGCCGCAGGGATGGAGTAGGAGCACTGCTGCACGGTGACCTCGTCGATGGGCAGCGTGTCCGTTGGGAACGGGCACGCGCCATCGTGTGCGCCCTGCAGCTGCTCGCACGGCGAGGGGCTGACGTTGGCCGACACGCCCTCCACGTCGGTGCACGTCCACGGGTACTTCCTCGACTTGGCCAGCTCCGCCGTCACGTTGGCGATGCAGATGCCCTTGAACGGCGCGCCCTGGATGCCCTCCAGCCGCGCCGCCGTGTTTACGCCGGTCGCCACCACGTCCTGGTAGCTGATGTTGTCCACAACCGGCACGGCGTTGGGGTCGTACTTGTCGTCCGGGTGCGACTTGTAGTTGCCCGTCATCCAGAACACCCACTTCATCGTGTTGAGGCTCATCCCGCGCACGAACACGTCCTTCACGTACGCGCCGCGCCCTACCGCCGTCTTGATGCGCACGCCCGACTCCGAGTTGATCGCCGTGATGTCCTCCGCACGCACGTCCTGGATGCCGCCCGACATCTCGCTCCCCAGCGCGATCACCGCGCTCGTCGGGGAGACGCACGTCAGCCTCCGTATCACGATGTGCTGGCTCGGCATGCCGTACGCAATGCCGTACTCGTCCCAACCGCTCTTGATCGCCACGCAGTCGTCGCCGGACACGATGTAGCAGTCCTCGATCCGGACGTGCGAGCACGAGTCTGCAAGCAATGACAGCAAATCCAACACCCAATCAGTGTTCAGTAGCTAGCGTTCTTCCTTCCAAAAACATATATTATATATTTTGGAAGAAAGCTAATTTCTTCATACATACCGGGGTTGATGCCGTCGGTGTTGGGAGAATGCGTCGGAGCGAGGATGGTGATGCCCTGCACAACGATGTTGCTGCTGTAGACTGGATGGATGTTCCATGCGGGAGAGTTGAGCAGCGTGAGGTTGGAGATGAAGATTGTGTCGGAGTGCATCAGCTCGATGAGGTACCCGCGCGTGTACTTGAGCTGGTTCTTGTGGAACTTTGACCACCACATTGCTCCCTGCCCATCGATTGTTCCGTTGTTGCCTGAAATGGTTGGTTGGTCATCATACGCAAAATCAGATAGATATCCCATCTTGTCTTGAAATAACTCATTTGCAGGATCAGAAAAAACATTTTCGTATACTGGTAAAGATTTCACAGTATTTTACCTACATCTATAGACTAATGTCACTAGATAGATTATGCTATGCTCTGGTGTGGTGCAGACTATGCAGTTACATGTGAAATTTCTTGATCTTGGAAGGTTCAGACTTGTAATGGAAAGTTCAGGCTACAGAAGTTCAGACTTTTCGTTCAAAAAAAGAACTTCTTGATAGTGGAAATTTCTGGCTTTTCAGTCAAAAAAAGAAATCAGAATTCGGTATGCATTTCTTCAGAACAATTGAAATTACAAACTTTGGTTACGCTACAGAAGACTACTCACCAGTAATGACTACATCGGTGAGGTTTGATCCACCGATAAGGCTAGTGTATCGTCCTCCAATTTTATCTCTTCCTCTTCCATAAGAAGGCAAAGGATCCACAATTGGCCATTCGCTTATATTCTGCATCACCAAATCAGCTTCTTGTTAACATCCGACACTGAAGAAGCTTGGCAACATTTCTCAATATCCATGTTTATAAACGAGCTCTAACCAAGATCATGTTAAAAATTGTATCAGTAATAATCATCCATGCATGTCACAAGTTCTCCGGTTCATACGTCTGTCTGAACAACATAGTATTTTCAGCATTGCCTTTTTTTTAAACATAGTTTTCAGCATTGCTCAACTGCATAGTTTGCTCAGTTCAATTTCCGTAAATTTTTTTGCCTTTTTTCAGTTCAAGCAGCAATTAACATATGAAGCAACAAGATGTATAGGCAATCGTATTGTGCGTTCGGGTGTCAAATCTAATTATCATACTAGTAGTACCAATATTATTGTCCTTCAAAACGAAAACAAAAAAAAAAAAGAAAATTTGGAGAGATACAGCAGACCTGGGAGCCGAGGATGATGGCGTCCTTGTGGAGGAAGAGGGTGAAGTGGCTGGTGAGGTTGAAGGGCCCCGTCAGCCACTTCCCCACCGGCACGTACAGCATGCCGCCGCCGGCGCCGTTGCCGGAGTACTGCGACAGGTGATCCACCGCCGACCGGAACGCTGCCGTGTTCGAGGTCGTGCCGTCGCCCACGCCGCCGAAGTCGGCCAGCGACGCCGTGTGCTTTCGGCAGCTCGGCGCCAGGTATATGCTCTGTCCTGCGCTGCTCGCTGGTGGGGCGTGGCGGCGCGCGGCGACAGTCGCCGACGCGGCGAGGAGGAGGAGGCATAGGGAGTGGAGAAGCTGTGCCAACAAACGGGAGATGGTCAGTGCGTTGTACTTCAAAAAATCTTCTTTTGGAATTTTTTTGCAGGAGATGATTTGGTGAGTGGTGTTCAATTTCGGAAATTCTGGTTAAAATTTTGGCCTTTACATAGCGAAAGATGAGGAATTGCAGACATTGACAGAGAGAAATTTGACACTGCTGTATGGGGCACTTGAACAAAAACAAGAATAAGTGGCAAAATTTTGGTTGTCCATGCGAGGAATAGCAACACCTTGTTCCTAATCCGAGAGAGAACAAAACCAAATGGGAATGAAGGCATTGCAAAAATGTGACCTTCTTTTTTGTGGTGGATCATTCCACTGCATTGTTCAACAAAAATTCTGAAAACACCAAACCGATATTTCTGTACTATTTTCAGCAAAAAGATGGCATTTTTCAGTGCGCCATTTCATTCAGAAGATGTACATATGCAATCTATGTGAATATACTGAGAAACAGAAACAAGTAATGACCAAGAAAACGTAAAAGGGTGATGAGAGACAGATAGGAAACGAGATGAGGTGTTCTCGCACTGCTATTCAAGAGATTTGCAGGACATCCATAAATAATACTAGAACTGAGAAGAACAAACACGCAATCGTTGAGATTTGCAAGAGACAGTAATGGAGAGCACAGGCAGTTAGTTACATGGAGAGGTGACGCATTGGGCGTTTGCAACGCCATTGCTGGTCTCTGTTGGCAACCGCAGTAGTGGTCAGTGGATTGGGTTGTGGTGGCGAAGAGGAGCGGCTTCATTTTATAGGCCTTTCTGCACTGTCGAGCACTAGCTTCGCTCATTAATTAATGATATTTATGCACAACTAACTTTTCCTGCATTCTCTTTTCTGTCCCTGAAAATTAATAACCTACTAAGTTTGCTTCCAGGAAATTCAGAATCTTTTCAATTGCCTGCCCGGCAAAGCTAATAGGTAGCTTTTTACCAGCCTCATCTATCCATGCCTGTCAGTTACTTGCGTTCTTCCTTGAGCCTAGGTTACCTGGCTGTAGCGGTTCACGTGCGATAGATGGATGATGCAATGACTTTTTTATACTCTTGTTTTATTCTTAGAAGATTAGCTCTGATGGGTGCGTTGTGCTGTAGTAATTAGGCACAACATGCTGGATGAGTCAGTGGTGTGAACTCTGAACTACGCGGTAGCAGACTATCAGTACATAGAACTGAGAAGCGTGTAACTGTTAAGACTTTTTTCTACTTTTTCTTAGCTTGTTATCTCTGTTCTCAAATCTCAATTAAGGGACTTGATTTACAGATTAAGTGTTGTAAAACAAGGGCATTCTCGTAATTTCCCAATTGAGGGGAAATGTTCGGTGGGGCCACCTGTCGGTGGCAATATGAGGAGATAAGGGGGAGACGTTTCGTCTCCTCCCGTCATGCTTGATTTGCGAGCGATGCGGCCGATTGGATCTGACGATGGCGCAGGCCGGGTCTGGGGCGATGGCGACGAGCGGGTCGTAAGGCGATGGCGACGGAGGCGGGGTCGACGCGGGCGTTTCGGCGCCAGCCACACCGCAGCCCGCCGTCCCTCTCCTCTCTTGGCTCCGCCATAAAAGCCCGGGCCTCTCCTCTTCTCCGATTCTACCAAAATCGAGTGAGCTTCCTTCCCCTTCTTACTTCTATCTCCGTCGGTGATTCTCGGTCTTTGGGCTGTTGGCCGGTGCTCCATGCTTTGCAGGTAGCCGAGAGACTTGACCCCGTTTAGGGTTCTTGATTTGAGCTTGGACCGAGACATTCACTAAGGGATTTGAAGTGTTGATTTGCGCTTGTGTGTGGTTCTTGGCCGGAATCACCTTGTGGTCTTGTGCGGCATCCCTGTACCTCGACTTCCTTCTTGGCTTCGGCTGAGAGAGGAAGAGCGGCATTGTATCTCCGTGAACCATCTCCCTGCTTGTCACAGTGGGTTGATAGGTAATTTGGGACAGCGATTTCATCGTGCCTTGCTATCTTCGGTTTCTTCGAGTGATTTCGAATATCATTGCATAGTGAGTTCTCATCTCGGTTCTTGCAGAATATTGCTGTAGAAAGAGATGCTTGTGGGCTTATGATTTGCTCTGTGAGGATGAATGTGGTCTAATACTGAAATTGAATGATCAAACTATTGAGCTCTAGATTTTTGCCTTTGCTGTCATCTGTTCTACTTGCCATTCGGTTAGATATTTTCGGAAGTCTACTTATACCGAATTTACTTGTTCTGTGTTGTTTACATCTTGCTTAATCTATTCAGCTTGCTGTATACTTTGATAAAATTGAGATTCCATTCTCTGAAAGTATATTCAGATCTTTAGTTAAATTGTTGACTGTTAGTGTAACCTCTAATCTGTCTTTGCTGCTGGCCGAAAATATTAGTTGATGATATCTCAAAGTTGAGATTGGCAAATTAATATTTAGAGCTCAATAATTTGAATATCAATTGACATATTCAATTTGTGAAAAGTATAGAGCAAAGTGGTGGGACGGCACAAGAATAAAGTCTTGTGCAACCCTATATCTGAGAGCAACTATTATTAATCAACATGCTGATTTTAGTCATTTACATTTGGCTATGTTTGAAGGCAGCATGTTCTTTCTTTAAACCTGGATATATGCTTAAGTTGGTCATATATGTTAAGTCCTCAATGAGATTTGCATGGATACACATTAATACTCTTAATGCTATGCTGATTTTGAATAAATATATGAAATTCCTGTTGAGTATATATTCCATTTGCAATGACTTAATTGATTCCTATGTTAATATGTTGTTTAAGTCATTCATATGCCAGATTTGGGTGATTATTATTATCATAATTATTATTGTAATTAATATAGAAAATATGCTTATACCGCAAATATTCCAAGCTATAATTATGAGAAAGGTTCAAGATGTGAAGTGTGCGTGCAAGCTAAGCAGCCCCGAAAACCTTTTCATAGCGTCGAAGGGCGAAGCACTTCTCCACTTGAACTAATACATTCTGATCTTTGTGAGATGAATGGACTCTTAACTAAAGGTGGCAAACGATACTTCTTGACTCTTATAGATGATGCGACTAAGTATTGTTATGTTTATCTACTTAAGTCGAAACATGAAGCACTTGAACACTTTAAAATCTATAAAGCTGAAGTTGAAAATGAACTAGAAAAGAAAATCAAACGGTTAAGATCGGACCGAGGCGGTGAAAATGTCTCACATGAGTTCTCCCAATTTTGTGAAGAAAGTGGAATAATTCATGAAGTTACTCCACCTTACTCACCCCAATCGAATGGAATAGACGAAAGAAAGAACCGAACTCTTTGTGACTTGGTTAACGCCATACTTCAGAGTTCAGGTATGCCGGACTATTGGTGGGGTGAGGCAGTTCTCACAGCTAATTATATCATGAACATGGTTCCACCTCGCAATCAGGAGGAAACGCCCTATGAAGGATGGATGGGGAGAAAACCCAACTTATCATTCCTTCGGACTTGGGGATGCCTTGCAAAAGTGCATGTACCATTACCGAAGAAAGGAAGCTTGGTCCTAAGACCGTTGATTGTGTCTTTCTAGGATATGCTATTCACAGCACAGCTTATAGATTCTTGGTGGTCAAATCCAAGGTGAGTGACATCACTACCAATATAGTGATGGAATCTCGTGATGCGACATTCTTTGAGCAAGTGTTTCCTATGAGACCAAATGAAGTCAGTGACCATTCTGGTTTAGATGATCTCACTATTCTCCCTAATGTGGACAACACTGCTCCAGATTTGGAGTTGAGGAGGAGTAAGAGACAGAGAACCGAAAAGTCACTTGGTGATGACTTTGTCACCTATGTCGTGGATGATGAACCTGGATATATGCTTAAGTTGGTCATTTACATTTGGCTATGTTTGAAGGCAGCATGTTCTTTCTTTAAACCTGGATATATGCTTAAGTTGGTCATATATGTTAAGTCCTCAATGAGATTTGCATGGATACACATTAATACTCTTAATGCTATACTGATTTTGAATAAATATATGACATTTCTGTTGAGTATATATTCCTTTTGCAATGACTTAATTGATTCCTATGTCAATATGTTGTTTAAGTCATTCATATGCCAGATTTGGGTGATTATTATTATCATAATTATTATTGAAATTAATATAGAAAATATGCTTATACCGCAAATATTTCAACATTAAGTTCTTCAGTTACCAAATTAATTAAGATTTTCCAGCTTTGTAGTACTGAGAAGAATGGAGTATATGCATTGTAATGATGTATCCATCTAAAGCGCTGCGATTGTGGGACGGTGGTAACATGGGTGTAAATGAAGCGGATATTTCTCGACCGTTCGTTTTAATTTGAATACAATTTGAAGTAAATTTTGGATATCCAAAGGTTTTGTCGGATACGAAAACGGAGTCGGATATTTTTTTGTCGGATATATATATACATATATACACACACATACATACATACATACATATATTACACACACATAGACACGGCTGCATTATTATGCGCCTCGCCAAAAAGTTACTATCGGTACATAGCTGGGTAATAACTCTACATGTATTTGATAGTAACTTACCCACAAATGATAGTAACTTTTCGGCGCAGCGGATTGCGCATGCAGATTAGTATGACCATGTGTGTATACACACACACTTGCATTCTGATATAAAAACTTGTTTATTATTTTTATACTCATTGTTGCTCAATTATATGAATTCAGTGCTTAAGGAATGTTCTGCCTATGAACATTTGTCACCATCCATCAAAGATTGAAGACGACGCCAAATACTAGGTCGCGTACCTCAGTCGATTGTCTGTGGGCATATCCTGAGTGACTCCACTACCATGTATCTTTTCCGCTGCAAGACTTCATATGTATTTGGCCTGGTGCTTATGATGTAAGACCTTAGCTATCTGCCTATTTACGCTTATTTACTATTATATATTTTTATTTATACGAATATATAGATGGGATATCCGTCATTATCATATAAGTTACTGATCCAATGGCTAGCCCATAATATATAAGCAGATCCGGATTGCTACACTAGGCTCATGCAGTCTCAGTGGGTCGGCAGTGGCAGCCGCAGCTCACCGCCATCAAAACACATACACCGAGAGAGATGGATGCAGGCATAGGCTGCATCTGGGAATTGATAGTCGCATCATTTCATCCACTGATCTGATCCACGTACCGCTCGTCCAAACAAAAAGAAAGACGATGTCGAAAAGGGGCCAAAATCTATATGCACGAATGCATGCCTGATGCCTGCCTGCTCTTTTGGTCCGGTCGGGCGGCCGGAATAAACGTAGTGAGTAATGCGTAGTGCTAGCCTCGTGTTGTGCCCTTTTCATTTCTGGGAGGCCACCGCCCCACCGCTTGGTCGCACGCCCCACTTGTCCACTCCTCCGCTCGTTCCATTGGCCCCTATCGTCCGTCCATTCATGCATGCCTTCCTCGCCCTTGATCCACTCCCAAGCCATGCCATCCTCCAAGAAATTGCAGGTCATTGAGTTTAAGATCCCATTTAGAATAAAAGGTACTACCGCACGGTATACCGTTATGAGACATCTCAACGGTATACCTCCCCTTGCCGTCGCTCCCCTCCCCTCCACCTGCCTCCTACGCCGGCGCCAGCTATCGCCCTCCTCTCCCTCTCTTTTCTCCACATCCGCCGCCCTCACCACCTTCTTCTCCAGTGCTAGCCGCAGCTTCGCGCTCCCCTTCCGCCTCTCTTGCCCCCTCCTTCACCACCGATGGCAGGCGGCGACCCCGAATCCTTGCCACACCGCCCTCTCCTCCCCCCTCCCCGCTGTCCCCACCTAGCCCAACCTAAAATTTACCGCACCGTCGTCTCGCTGTGCCGTCCTCCAGCACCACCCACCACCCTCCACCACTGCTCAATGCTCTCCACCACCGCCCACCGCCGGGCCACCACCTCTCAGGCCTCCCTCTACAACCAAGGGCGTATGGTGAACCCGTCGTCATCCTCGTGGTGCAGACCTCCACTGTCGACGTCGAGTGAAAGAGAAGGAGAGAGAGGATGAATCTAACGCAGAGGGAGGGGGCGGAGGATGAATCCCGTCGGTTTGGATTTGCACGGTATGACGTGTTGTAGTTTTTCTCATTTGGAATATGTGAATTTTGTAAGGATCAATCTAATTATTTTTGGTAAGTAAACAAATTCCTGCGTTCCAAACTAGACCTAATTGGTAGTCCAAACGGGCTTAGAATTGTGCAACATTTAAATTTAGAACTCTCTTGGGGTGCAATGATGGGCATATAGGTCTTGTTCCAAACAGCTTTCCGTTTTTGACTTTTAGAAGGCGGAAGTTGAACAGAGTGACTTTGTAAGATGGTTTCTATAAGCTGTTTGTAAGTCATTGAAGGAACCGCTTTGAAAAGAGTCGCTACTCAACGCGAGTGTCCCTTACCCCTCGATCTTTCTCTAATCAGTTAAAAGCCACTTTACTTTTAAATAGGACCATAGTTGCAAACCCACCAACCAAATTTAGGTCTCACTTCTACTTTAAATTTAAAGTGGGGAGAAAACAAGTCTTATTCTGTCCCATCTCAAAAATTGAGGCATCCCATACTTAAACAGGCAGGCACGTCTGTATTCAGGTTTGCCGCACGAAGATGCAGTACATAGCATGCAAGTCCAGCTCGATCAGCACAGCACAACACACTTTTTACGATTTGCTCATCTAGCAGTAGCAAGTTTGGGGAGAGCCCATATTGAACACAACACACAGTCTTCAACACACACACACACCACAAAAGTGACAGGCAGGCCAAAAAATAAAGAAAAAGAAGTGGTACCATTACCCACCACTCAATCTGGCACTGTAAAGATCGAACAAAATACTATACTTCAACAATGGAAGGTGGCGATAAGCCAAACCAACCTTTCTATCCACTCCCTAGTCCTTCATCAGTAACTGTGACCTGCACTAGAACCTCCGTCACAAACTTTAAACTTGCCATAACAAGAGTAGACAACACAGCAGAGATTTACATGCATTTTTCAGACAGAAGGCCGGGCAATGCTCATGCATTTTCAATCTCCAGTGACAATTCAGCCGCATCATTGCAGTGAGAGAACCAACATGCTTCATCATTTCTGGTAACAATGCAAACAAAAACGAAGCAATCAGAGAAGCATCAACACCATGGAGGATGTTGTGGCAAGAGTACACTTTCTAATCGAAGGCACACAACACTTTCCAATGGAAGGCACAAGAGTACCGAGGCTACACATTCATTACAATACCAATATAACTGATACAAATGTCTTTTGACTCGCAACAATAGTATATTTGCTTTTCTACTTGCATTTTCCACTTTTTGAAGGCAGCTAAATTATCAGGATGAGAGACCATGTGGAGGTCATCCCGTTGTATATGATGAGTAATTGACATCGGTTTACGAAAAGTCGAGTTTGAGTCGGTTGGTTCGGACCTAGACGTTGCGTGGCGTAACGGGCTCGGTCGGACTTGATCGAACCTACTCGTTTGGGTTTAGGTTGCATGTTCTGATGACTCGACAGGTTTGATATCTATTTACGCTTTCATGTATCGAGCGGTGCTATTTGACGTGTTTCTTGTCTGTGTGACTGCAGGACGTCGAGGCGGAGTCGTGGCGAGACACGGTGGACCGGACTAGGCGCAGGTGGCGCTGAGGTCAGAACGGTCGGGATGTGTCGAAGACGACGTGGACTCGAGGTATTTGCAGGCGAGAAGCGCGGAAGCTTCCGGAAGGTGTGGGGCTAAACGGAATTTCGCAAAACCGCAAAAGCGGGAGCGCGCCGTTGGACTTAGCGGGCGAAGCAGGGAGACCCGTTACCAAGGCTATAAATAGAGGAGGAGCTGCATCTCCACTAAGCCTTCTAGAGAGGATTAGGGTTTCAATAGTCAAAAGAGTCTTTTGCAAGTGGTTATGCTTTAGACTTTAGTTGGTATGAGTTGGTAGTGGAGCAGGAGGGTTGTTTTGTGCCCCAGCCTTGTCTCCTGCGTGAGCAACGTTTTGAGTTGGTGTGTGTGCTCTGTTCTTGGCCTTCTCCCTCTCCCTGAAATGTGTTCTTGAGTTTGGGAGAAGTGGGAGAAGATGAGTTGAGCCACTATGTGATCATTCCTCTTGTTCTAAATCGCGTATGGGGACTCCATGTGATCCTTGATTGAATGGAAATGAAGTTCTGAAATTTATCTTCTGTGTCCTGTTCTTCGTTCTTCCTGTCTGGTTGATTTTTGACTTTGTGTTTTGTGATTTGGTTCTTGCTAGTAAGGTGTAAAATGGATAGCTCTGTGTTGGGATAACACCTCAAGATCTTTTGATCAATTAAAATCCCAAGAATCCATGTTTAATTTCAGTCTTAGGATTTTGAGGTTTCTCTGTTCATCATTTTTCTGCTCTAGGGTTTGAGTTTGCTTCTGATTTCCTTTTATGAAGTGGGATGAAACTTGATATCTAGAATCCTGTGACTAATGCTAACATATCCTCAAAGTTTCATGTCCAAAAGATCAAAGGTTGAAAAGAAATTTGATTTTTAGTCTCTCTGTTCATCTTTTCTGAGAATCTAGGTTTTAGGTTATCTTTTGATTTCCTTTTGTGAGATGGGATGAAATTTGAGATGTTGAATGCTAAGGCTATTGCTAACATATCCTCAAAATTCCATAGCCAAAGGATCAAAGAATGAGAAGAAATTTGGATTTTGGTGTTTCTCTGTTGAAGTCACAACTTTTGTCAAAATCCTGATTTTCTTGATCCTCTTGAGTGTTTCTTTGTTCCCTGAGGTCCATCTCCTAATTAATTTGAAGGTTCATTCTATCTGTCCGAAAAGAGCAGCAATTACTCTTCAATTTCTCAGTTTTTATTTTGCTAGAATACTTACTGTTTTCGGCAGCAAAAATACCCTGCTCATTTCAGCCGACTGTATTGTTTTCAGCACTCAGTTTTCAGACCAATTGATGCTCTGCCGAACTGCTCTGAATTTCTGTCTTCAGCCCACTTCTTGCTACTGTTTTCAGCACCCTTCTTCCTGCTGTTTTCAGCATTTCTGCACTGCAGTTTTCAGCACTTCTTGACTGCTGTTTTCAGCAGTTCTTCACTGCTGTTTTCAGCATTTCTGCACTGCAGTTTTCAGCACTTCTTGACTGCTGTTTTCAGCATTTCTGCACTGCAGTTTTCAGCAATTCTTCACTGCTGTTTTCAGCATTTCTGCATTGCAGTTTTCTGCTGTTTTTGATTTGCTGTTCTGAATTTGCAGATTGCTGTTTTCTGCAGATTGCTATTTCAGATTCCAGTTTTCTGCAGAATTTGTTTTCAGTGTTCAGTTTTCAATTTACTGCAGAATCTGTTTTCAGTGTTCAGTTTACTGTTTTCTGCAGCAATTCTGTTTACAGGTTTTCTAGTACTCAGTTTTCAAGTTGTGGTTCTGCTGGCTAGTTACACGAAAATTCAGATTTAGGTTTTATATTGTAGTTTTCTCTCTCAAGTCAGGAGTTCTGTGATCTGTATTTTCAGCAGTTACAACCTTGTGTTCTTTCTCATGCCATGCAGTTTTGGTATGAAGCTTGTTGTCCTTCCTTCTCTGATCTATTTCTTTGCCGAATAGCTATTTTAGACCTGTGCATTTACTTTCCAAGATTAGTCAAATATTTTGTTTGAGATATTGTTTTCATTAGCCTTTGTAGAATAGCAAGGCGATTGTCGATCTGTTTTTCAATGAGTGAACCTTCTTCCTAGCTTCTATAGCTAGTGGAGAAGAAGGAAAATTGTGAATACTTTGGGGCGATATTTTATTAGACGACATTCACCCCTCCGCCGCCAAATTCGATCCTACAATTGGTATCGAGCGGTTAGCTCTTTTCTATAGATCTTAACGGTCTGCGAGCCATGGCGACAGACAAGTATTCCACCAAGCCGCCCATCTTCGATGGCTGGATTACCCTTCCGGAAAAGCCGAATGGAAACTTACATCCGTGCTCGGGGTATGCCATCCGCGGAAGGTGAAGATTCAGTTTGTTGTTCCTGCCGATGAGAACATCAATGCCGGGAATATGGCTGATGTTGAGGCAAATGCTAAGGCAATGAACATCATCATTCAGGGGTTGAGTAGAAGCGAGTTCGATCGCATCTCTCACCTGTCGTCCGCCTACGACATCTGGGTGACCCTCGATGCATACCATGAGGGCACCACCCGGATCAAGACGGTTCGACAAGACCGGTTCAGCGAGAATACAAGAATTCGAGATGCTTGCCGGTGAGTCCTTGACGAGTGCTTTTCTCGCTTTCACAAGATTTTGAGCAACCTCCGAGCCGTCGGTCTCACATACTCCGACTCGGATAACGCCGTCAAATTCTTCTCGCACTCGATCTTAGGGTTTGGGCGATGAAGGTGACTACCATCAAGGACACCACGGACCTCTCGACCTTGACTCTTGATGCGCTTTACCCGCGCCTCAAGACTCACGAGATTGACATAGTCTCTCGTCGGTCGAAGTCTTAGTCGATGGCACTAGTCACCGACCTCGCTTCTGGATCCACTTCTTCTGAGCCATCTTGCGGATTCTCCCTCGCTGCTCTCGTGACATAACCGATGATCGATAGAGCGACTTATGGATGAGCAGACTAGCCCTCCTCGCACGGAGATTCTCTCATGCTTACAAAGGGAGGAGGGACGGAAGGAAAAGAGGACTCGTGATTTGTTTCGAGTGTGGTGGCCCCAACCACATCCGAGCAAACCGTCCCAAGCTTGGGAAGGGTAAAGGTGACTTTGGTTCGGGCAAGAACGACTACATCGACAAGAACCGCAACTCGAAGCCCTCAAGACCGGCCCGGAAAGAAGAAGTTCGCGACCTTGGGAAGGTCAAGCTCTTCCACCGCTCGCGCCGCTGACGACCTCGACCTCACCGAGGTGGAGGGATGGAGCGACGACGACGGACCGGTGACCAAGACCCCAAGGGCGGCAGCGACTTCTCCAGATGTGCTTCATGGCCCTTGAGGCGAACCGAGCGACGGCGATCTCTATTCGATTCGATGAGGTATGTCCTCTTATGACCAACTTAATGAAGCCTTTCTTAAGTTAGGAGGTTTTCATGCTAGAGCTAAGACTAGATGTAGCGAGTTGGAGAAGGAAGTAGAGATTGTCACGGAGCTTACTTCACTTATATCCGCCTCCCTCCGTGACGATCGTGATACATGCCGTGCTTTGATCGGTGATATGGAGAAGCTAAGGACCTCACATGATAGTCTGTCCTCTGAGCTTGATGCAATTAAGGTGGAGAATGTTAGTCTGCTTGCTGATTTAGAATTGAGTAGGATGGCTGTTACCCTACTTACTACTGATGAGACTATTGCTCCCACCTCATGTGAGGATAAGGACACTGCTGCTAGAGGACCTTATGCCATGCTACTTGATCTGCCCGAATCTTGTGGAACTTGCAATAATCTGAAGATGAACCTAAAACGGGCAGATCATAAAATTGCTGAGTTACAAGCTTTTCTACTTGAGCCTATTGCTTCATGTGTAAATTGTCCTGTTATCTCTCGAACTTGAATCTGTCTCAAACAGTTTCAAGAAATGATTGACTATAATAAGAAAATGACTCAGTATGCTTCTAAGGACCCTGTTAGCTCACCATGCAAAAATTGTGATAAACTAAAATCTAACTTGATTGCTTTGGATGAAAAATGTGTGAAGCTAACTAAGGACCTTCTAGAAAAATCACATCCTTCTTGTGCTTTCTGTGCTGAAGTGTTGGAAAAGGATAAGGACATGGTAGGGACGTTTAGGAAGAGTTACGAGAACCAAATGGCTAGGATTAGGGCTGCCCCTGTGTCTGCGAAGCCCTCAAGGTTGAGGTGGCCGTGCATAAGGAGAAATATGCACGTGCTATTCGCTTCTTCGCTATTGGTTCTTCTCCTTCTTCTCCTCCTGCTGTCTCTCCGTCTTCTCCTTGCTCCTCTTGCACCTCTCTCTTTCGGGAGTGTCAGTACCTTATGAACACTCTCGAGACATTTGTAGGAGGCGAGAAGAATCTCAATCTTATCCTAGACCAATCAAAGATTTGCAAGTTCAAACAGGGTCTAGGATATGATCTCCGTGAGGATGTGAGGAAACATCCACCTGTCGTGCTCAGACCCGTAGCCGCAGGTGTGATTGAGGTCAAGCCCAAGAACAAGAAAGTTCAATTTAAATCGCGGGCTTTGTCCAAGGGATTTACGACAAGAAGGTGATTTCACTGCAGCTTGACCCCTCGTATATGGTATCATTGCACCTTCCGCCGAAGGATGGACATTTATTTGACCATTGCTTCAAGCGCTAAGATCGCGCGTAGAGACCGTGTTGCGCTCTTAGGCGTATTGTGGTCGACCCGGACCTTGAGTGCACCTAAGACCAACAGAGGTCTAGGCTTGCTCTTGTTGGTAGCTTTGGGCAAGATCGAGGACTTGGTTCTTCCGAAGTTTTTCGGTTTTCGTCCTCATCTTTCCTCGGTCGTGACTTCCGCCTTCCCGAGGGTAGATCTCGTTTTCCCATCGAGATGCCTACCCGCTGGCGTGATCGACTGTTGCGGTGCACCGACTCGCTCGTCCGTAGCGATCGGACCCAAAGAATGACTTTAGGTCTCGCTCACGGATCTTACGCTTCTTTGAGCGACGGAGAGCGAGGGTAGATAGAGGTCATCGTGCTTGACTACTTCATCTCGCCGACGTGTGACTCAAGATTGGGTGCCAAAATCTATGTTGATTTATCCCAAGATCGAGACTTTGCTCTCTTGTTGACTCAGTTCACAGGCGTGGAAGGAAAGGTTTGGCTTGTAGACTCCGGGTGTTCACGACACATGACCGGAGATTCCCGTTGGTTTTCTTCCCTTGCCCGTGCTCCAGGTGATGAGACTATCACCTTTGGAGACTCTTCGTCTGGACGCATCATCGCCAAAGGTACTGTGCGCGTTAATGACTCATTTGTTTTAAAAGATGTTGCCTTAGTGAGTAAACGCATTACAATTTGCTTTGGTTTCTCACCACCGATGACGGTTTCGAGGTAAGTTTTAAGAAAACGCCTGCAAAATTGTTGATTCTTCGTGTAGTCTGGTTTGCGGGATTTCTCGTTATGGGAGGATCTTTCGTGCTGATTTTATTGAGTCTTCTGGTGATCCTCTCCGGTGTTTGGTTGCTTCTGAGTCCCGCGACCTTTCCTTCTGGCATAGGAGACTTGGTCATATTGGATTTGACCATTTGACTCGAGTTAGCGGCCACGATCTCATTCGTGGTCTGCCGAAACTCAAGATGGTCAAAGATCTTGTTTGCGCTCCATGCCTTGCACGCGGCAAGATAGTTGCCGCTTCTCATCCTCCGATCACAGTTACTATGACCGATGCACGGACATTGCTCCATATGGATACAGCTTGGACCACTCGAGTCTTGATCGGCAGGAGGAAGTGGTATGTTCTTGTCGTAGTCGATGACTCTCGAGGTATTCTTGGGTGTTTTCTTAGCCTCGAAGGATGAGACGTTACACATTTCCGAGGTCTTTTCAGTAGGCTTTCTGTTGAGCTTCCAGGTGCCTTACGAGCGATCCGCAGTGACAATGACACTGAGTTCAAGAATTCCTACTTTGAGAGTTTCTGTGGTGAGACAGGTGTAGAGCACCAGTTCTCTTCTCCATACGTCCCTCAGCAGAATGGCGTCGTGGAGAGGAAGAACCGCACCTTGGTCGAGATGGCTAGGACGATGCTCGATGAATACTCTACACCGCGAATCTTTGGGCCGAGGCTATAGCTACGCGTGCCATGTCTCAAATCGAGTTTTCTCGGGGCACACTTGCACCGCACTTATGAGTCGAGATATGGGCGAAAGCCCAGTCTCTCATTTTCGTGTGTTTGGTTGCAAGTGCTTTATCTTGAAGTCTGGGAACCTAGATAAGTTCGAGTCACGTTCTTGTGATGGGATCTTTCTAGGCTACTCGACTTCTTGGCGGGCTTATAGGGTCCAGAACCTGAGTCTAGTAAAATGGTAGAAACTCGTGAGGTGACCTTCGACGAGGCCGGTCAGGGACTAGGCCCGATATCTCGTGTTCTTTAGAGCGATCCGAGACCATCTTCGTGGATGATGAGGAGGATGGAGACGAGGTTGTCTACCCGATCCGGTCCCTCATCCACCCCTTGAGGTGCCATCTTCCACCGCACCTCCAGCGATCACCCATGCCTTCGCCTCTTCCGGAGCTAGTGGCTCTGCTCCTACCTCGTCACCACGAGGTAGAGGCCACTCTTCATCTCATCTGGACCTCCTAGACATATCCAAAAATCTCATCCTTCTAAGCAGATGATTGGAGATCTCTTTGAACGAGTCACACGCTCCAAGTCTGGCGTGTCGCTTTTCATCTCCACTCGCCTTGTAGCTTCTTTTGAGCCCAAAGACATTTGTCATGCTCTCTCGATGAGTCTTGGGTCAATGCCATGCATGAGGAGCTAGAGAGTTTCGAGAGAAACAAGGTCGGACGCTTGTTGAGCCCCTCGAGATCACAATATCATTGGAACCAAATGGGTGTTCAAGAACAAGCAAAGTGAGGATGGGGTAGTCATTGAAACAAGGCTAGGCTGGTTGCAGGGGTACTCCCGGGTTGAGGGTGCGGATTTCGAGGAGACCTTTGCCCTGTAGCTAGACTTGAGGCCATTAGAATTCTGTTGCCTTTGCAGCTTCTAAGGGTTTCAAGCTCTACCAGATGGATGTCAAGAGCGCCTTTCTCAATGGCTTCATTGAGGAAGAAGTCTATGTCGATAGCCTCGTGTTTCGAAAACCCCAAATACCCAAACCATGTCTGAGCTTTCCAAAGCTTTGTATGGACTTAGCAGCCCCTGTGGCCCGGTATGAGAGGCTTAAGTCCTATCTGTTGAGTCATGGTTTGAAATGGGTAAAGTCGACAAGACCTTGTTCATCCGTCGGCTAGGCACTGACTTTCTGGTCGTCCAAATCTATCTGGATGATATCAACTTTGGTGGCTCCTCGCATGCTCTCGTTTCCCAGTTTTCAGATGTCATGAGCTCGGAATTTGAAATGAGCATGATGGGCGAGTTAAGTTTCTTCCTTGGCTTCCAAATTAAGCGAGACTCGGGAGGTACCTTCTTGCATCGAGGCAAGTACACTCAAGACCTCCAAGCGCTTGATATGAGTGATGGGAAGCGGTGTCCACTCCTATGGCTACATCAATTCCACTTGACCCGGATGAAGACGGCGAGCGACCGATCGAAGGAGTATCAAGTATGATCGGCTCCCTCTTGTACCTCACGCCTCGAGACCGGACATACACTTCTGTGTGTCTTTGTGCTCGGTTTCGAGCTTCACCACGCGTATCTCACCGCCAGCGGTGAAGCGCATCCTTCGGTACCTTCGAGCTACCATTGACTATGGTATCGGTACTCTTCCTCATCCTGCCTTTCCCGAGAGCCTACTCGGATGCGACTTTCTTGGTCAGAGGATGAGCAGGAAGAGCACTCGCACCGCCAATTCATTGGCACTTCTCTCGTTTCCCGGTCCTCGAGGAAGCAGTCCGGTGTTGCACAGTCCACCGCAGAGGCCGAGTACGTTGCTGCAGCCAGTTGCTGTAGCCAAGTGCTTTGGATGGTCTCGACCCTGCGGGACTTTGGGTTAGTTATCGACAGTGTTCCACTCCTTTGTGATAACACTACGCAATTAACATTGCTAAGAACCCAGCAAGCATTCTCGGACCAAGCATATCGACATTCGCTTTCACTTCCTTAGAGACCATGTGGAGAAGGGTGACATCGTGCTCCGGTTTGTGGAGGGTGACCACCGGTTGGTGACATCTTCACCAAGCCTTTGGATGGCTCGAGGTTTTCACTCTGCGGAGAGCTCGGGGTGGTTTGTCCTTATGGACTGTTGTGAGGGGGAGCTTTGGGCTTTACTGCTTTATTATATTATTTATGCTTCAGATCCTCACTGCATTGCATCCGAGGGTGCATTGGGTTTAGTCCTCCTAGCATAGGTTAGAGTGTGTCTCTTCTTTGAGTTGCTTAGACTTCTTGCTCTTATCTTGTGCTTTCGGGATAGTGTTTCTTATCTCACTAGGTTGAGCTCACTCACTTCTTTTAGGTTCTAGCGAGGTTGGGCCACCCTCGGGCAGATGTGGTATGTGTTTGCTCTCTAGTGTGTGTTTTCTCGACAGCTGGTTGTCCTGGAGTCATATGGGGTAGATGAGAGTCGATCGAGCCATAGTATCATCTATATCTTATCTATGCTTTAAGGATCGCCTGTTTTTTTTGACTTCTCGCTTTTATTGCTTTGGTTCAAGGGAGTTCATTTGGGAGCTTCGAATGTAATATTGACTTAACTCAACTTGAACTAAAAGTTGCATCACATGTTGAGGGGAGTGGATTTTCCGCATGTTATTCTACATTGTAATATAAATACATTGAGCCTTGATTATTATCCGGTTATGACATGCTTACGATGCTTTACATCTTGCCATGATTTATGCTCATTTGCTAGATTCATCATGACTTCATATATGTAGACTAGCTTTTGCCATGATGAGTTAATTAAATTTGCTCAAATTGAACTAAAAACTTGTCATGTTAGCATTTGAGATTAGTCTTTCTTGAGCTATCCTTTTATGATTCACGCCATGTCAAATAGGCTGAGTTGAGCGTTGAATCTCTTTTGAGCTCGAGATTGAGTGTCTTAAACTCTTGATGTAACATGAGTTAGTACAACTTGTCAAAAGCAAAAGATCTCTTTTGTGCGAAAACCGATCTCACCAATTCTTTCTCATGAGACAGCTTGCCATTGCACTAGGCATGAACTCATGGGGAGTTTTGGATGACCTAGACTATCTTTTTAAGCTTCTTGCTTGGAGTAGTCGCAGAATGGCTTGAGATCTAGCACATGATAAAAATATTGGTTGAAAACAACCATAAGTTCCAAAAGAAAAATATCATTTGTGCTCAATTTACTTAAGTTATTAAAAGAATCAAGTACTTGAACCAATGTTTCACTCTTGAGCATATAGCACTCTATTTTAGACTCAATATTAGACTCTTGGCTCCGCTTAGCTTGATTGACATGGCTTGCATCATCCTTGGATGTCTCTAGCTAGACTTTGCTCATTGATGACTTGACATGCTCATAAATGCACTAAAATTCAGATTGTCATCTAATTGCTTCTAGCTAGCTTATACATATCCTGTCATGATCTAGATAGCAGTTCATTGAGTTATGGCTTGGTGTAATACATTATGGTCATTATGGATAATTCTCATGGCTCTAAATGCTTAGAATAAACAAACTTCAGCCATTTCATCCATCATCATGACTTATTCTCTCTTTTGCATTCTTGATGCGTTTATTGCCAAAAGGGGGAGAATAGTGGTAGAAAAAGCCACTTTGGGAGCTTTGAGGAAAACTTGTTCTTTCTTTTGCTCATACATCGACATGGTCATTAGCTTCATTCGCTCTTATGGACCATGTTAGACTCTTCAAACTCTACTTCATGCTTTTTCTGGGTTTGTCAATATACTCATCAAGGGGGAGATTGAGAGACCATGTGGAGGTCATCCCGTTGTATATGATGAGTAATTGACATCGGTTTACGAAAAGTCGAGTTTGAGTCGGTTGGTTCGGACCTAGACGTTGCGTGGCGTAACGGGCTCGGTCGGACTTGGTCGAACCTAGTCGTTTGGGTTTAGGTTGCATGTTCTGATGACTCGACATGTTTGATATCTATTTACGCTTTCATGTATCGAGCGGTGCTATTTGACGTGTTTCTTGTCTGTGTGACTGCAGGACGTCGAGGCGGAGTCGTGGCGAGACACGGTGGACCGGACTAGGCGCAGGTGGCGCCGAGGTCGAGCAGTCGGGATGTGTCAAGACGACGTGGACTCGAGGTATTTGCGAGGCGAGAAGCGGAAGCTTCCGGAAGGTGCGGGAGGGCGAAACGGAATTTCGCAAAACCGCAAAGCGGGAGCGGGCGTTGGACTTAGCGGGCGAACGGGACGGAGACCCGTTAGCCAAGGCTATAAATAGAGGAGAGGGGCTGCATCTCCACTAAGCCTTCTAGAGAGAGGATTAGGGTTTCAATAGTCAAAGAGTCTTTGCAAGTGGTTATGCTTTAGACTTTAGTTGGTATGAGTTGGTAGTGGAGCAGAGGGTTGTTTTGTGCCCGACCTTGTCTCCTGCGTGAGCAACGCTTTGAGTTGGTGTGTGTGCTCGTTCTTGGCCTTCTCCTCTCCACGAAATGTGTTCTTGAGTTTGGGAGAAGTGGGAGAAGATGAGTTGAGCCACTATGTGATCATTCCTCTTGTTCTAAATCGCGTATGGGGACTCCATGTGATCCTTGATTGAATGGAAATGAAGTTCAAATTTATCTTTCGTGTCCTGTTCTTCGTTCTTCCCGTCGGTTGATTTTTGACTTTGTGTTTTGTGATTTGGTTCTTGCTAGTAAGGTGTAAAATGGATAGCTCGTGTTGGGATAACACCTCAAGATCTTTTGATCAATTAAAATCCCAAGAATCCATGTTTAATTTCAGTCTTAGGATTTTGAGGTTTCTCTGTTCATCATTTTTCTGCTCTAGGGTTTGAGTTTGCTTCGATTTCCTTTTATGAAGTGGGATGAAACTTGATATCTAGAATCCTGTGACTAATGCTAACATATCCTCAAAGTTTCATGTCCAAAAGATCAAAGGTTGAAAAGAAATTTGATTTTTAGTCTCTCTGTTCATCTTTTCTGAGAATCTAGGTTTTAGGTTATCTTTTGATTTCCTTTTGTGAGATGGGATGAAATTTGAGATGTTGAATGCTAAGGCTATTGCTAACATATCCTCAAAATTCCATAGCCAAAGGATCAAAGAATGAGAAGAAATTTGGATTTTGGTGTTTCTCTGTTGAAGTCACAACTTTGTCAAAATCCTGATTTTCTTGATCCTCTTGAGTGTTTCTTTGTTCCTGAGGTCCATCTCTAATTAATTTGAAGGTTCATTCTATCTGTCCGAAAAGAGCAGCAATTACTCTTCAATTTCTCAGTTTTATTTTGCTAGAATACTTACTGTTTTCGCAGCAAAATACCCTGCTCATTTCAGCCGACTGTATTGTTTTCAGCACTCAGTTTTCAGACCAATTGATGCTCTGCCGAACTGCTCTGAATTTCTGTCTTCAGCCCACTTCTTGCTACTGTTTTCAGCACCCTTCTTCCTGCTGTTTTCAGCATTTCTGCACTGCAGTTTTCAGCACTTCTTGACTGCTGTTTTCAGCAGTTCTTCACTGCTGTTTTCAGCATTTCTGCACTGCAGTTTTCAGCACTTCTTGACTGCTGTTTTCAGCATTTCTGCACTGCAGTTTTCAGCAATTCTTCACTGCTGTTTTCAGCATTTCTGCATTGCAGTTTTCTGCTGTTTTTGATTTGCTGTTCTGAATTTGCAGATTGCTGTTTTCTGCAGATTGCTATTTCAGATTCCAGTTTTCTGCAGAATTTGTTTTCAGTGTTCAGTTTTCAATTTACTGCAGAATCTGTTTTCAGTGTTCAGTTTACTGTTTTCTGCAGCAATTCTGTTTTCAGGTTTTCTCTAGTACTCAGTTTTCAAGTTGTGGTTCTGCTGACTAGTTACACCGAAAATTCAGATTTAGGTTTTATATTGTAGTTTTCTCTCTCAAGTCAGGAGTTCTGTGATCTGTATTTTCAGCAGTTACAACCTTGTGTTCTTTCTCATGCCATGCAGTTTTGGTATGAAGCTTGTTGTCCTTCCTTCTCTCATCTATTTCTTTGCCGAATAGCTATTTTAGACCTGTGCATTTACTTTCCAAGATTAGTCAAATATTTTGTTTGAGATATTGTTTTCATTAGCCTAAGTAGAATAGCAAGGCGATTGTCGATCTGTTTTTCAATGAGTGAACCTTCTTCCTAGCTTCTATAGCTAGTGGAGAAGAAGGAAAATTTGTGAATACTTTGGGGGCGATATTTTTATTAGACGACATTCACCCCCCTCTGTCGCCAAATTCGATCCTACACAGGAAGAAAACAAGATGTACCTGAGGTGGCTATATACAGATTTCTGTAGGTATATTTATAACTCTTTGTAAAGGTTTATAACTCTTTGTAAAGGCTCAGCCTATTGTTGGTGCCTCTGACAATCCTGGTAAGAGCAGCTGCTGCTGCCGCTTCTTCGATAGGAAATGTATCCTCCGATGAATGATCTCCAATTTGCAATGATGATACCACCTTGGCTGCCATAAAACCAGGGCAGCCAGCTGAATGAAGAAATGTTTCTTGATGGTATGGTGCTTGATAATCCATCACTTGTCCCTGAGAAGAAAATGGCCCAGAAATGCCCCGATCAGTCCATCTCCATTGGGGAGTATCAGCATGAGAAGCACATGCCAGCCCGCCAGAAGAATAAGTATCTACTCCTTGTGAACCTGGAGTTAGTTCAAGGCCCACAAAATCATACCCATGGTTGCATCTTCTATGCTTGTTCAACATCAAATGGCAGGGTTCATCGAAGTTTTCGCTGTCAAAACATGAAGAGCAGCTGCTTCAGCTATTGCAGCACCTTCTTCATACTGCATTTCTTGTTCTTTTTTCTCCTGCCTCTTCTTTTCCAGAGCCGAAATAATGACGGCAGAGTTTGCAACTGCTTTCTCTAGCCGGCGTCTTTTCTTCTCAGCCTGCTTCTGGCGATCCAACTCATCTTTTGCATGTTTCTTCTTTCCCTTCTTCAACACTTTGCCCGCCTCATTGCCTCCGGGTTTATCCATGACAGCTGTACCACCTTTTCACTATACCCGAAATTCCTGTACTAATCAAAATTAAGCAAAATCACAATCTAAACTCTAAAGAGTACATGCCTTGGACTCCCTGCCAAGAGCATATCCTAAGGCAATGGCAGTTTATTTTTAATGAAGAAACATTTTAGCAATCACAATGGAATACCTAAACCCACTCAGGCCTGAAAGAGTATCTTATTTTGCAAATGACGCAATCCCAGGAGACAGCGCGAAGAGAAAAGCAACAAGAACTTGTTATTTTATCTATTGTTAATTTCTCCCCAAACTTCTTTCTGCCCAGCCTTTGGCCCCTTTTCATAGTACGAGAATTGATATAAAGCCACAGGGAACTAACTCTAAGGATCTTCTCCTGCATCAAGGAAATAAAAAACTTCAGGTGAGAAACTATGATATAAAAATATACAACACAAGTGCTGGAGGAAAGGAGGACAACATCGGAGAAGCCTATTAGTAATCCAAGGAATATATAGTGCCATCAAGTAAATTGTATGGTCTGTTTGCTAACAATCAAAGATGAATGATGATGCATTACTGAAAAAAATCTCAGCCAAAAAAAAAAAAAACACTCATGTAGTTCAATAGTAGACAGAACAGAATTATCCAGAGTATTCTGCAGTTCGATTTCATTCATTCAAAATCTGTCACACAATTCAAAATATGATCTGTGCACACTAAACAGCTAAACCAACTCAGTGAAAGCAAAGTGCATGCCACTGAAAAAAATGAACCATATCCTATTACCACCAGGCAAGAAGTGAAACATGCTTAACGGGTAAAAGAGTGAACTTGATCTTCCAATCCCCAGGGGAACCACCAACCTATTGCAATCTGTAGAAAAACTACAGGCCTACAGCGCCATCAATTACAACACAATTTCAGCAGTACACATAGTACATGATGTCCTCGAGAACCCAAGACTAGCTAATCAGTAAAAGACGTTCAGCTGCAACCACCATTATACTGCATTCAGATCATCCACCACTGAAACTCAACAACATGGATGTGCATGTCATCGAATGACAAAATGAAAGCTCGAGAATTTAGCATATCGATTTCTCGTCCTAGTGTGATTACGAATTTCCAACATTGATCACATATCATGCACTAACACACATCATTCCTTAACAGCAGCAGATGAATTCAACTTGTTGAGTTTGATGGCTAGAAATTGTAGTTGATTTGACATTGGTGGAGTTTAATCCTTGTTATTTCGTTGTAGTGGTAACATATCTACTTTTAACAAGATGGCACATCCAAGTTCATCAAATCGGGCAGACAGATAAGTAAATCAGCGACCAAAACGCGCAAAGGCCGCACCTTTCTACCTTTCTGCACTGAACCAACCAAAGCAATAAATTCCCCAAAACGAATCCGGCGAACTGATCGAAGACCCTAAACTCCACGCGAAGGCGGAAAAGCAACCGCTGTCCACAACGATACACCGCACTGACTGATCGAATTCAAGCCCTAAATTAAGGCTCAGGGAACGCGAGGCGGCTAAAAAAAAAATCAATTATACCTTGGTAGAGTCGGTGACGGATAGGGGGTTTGCCGAATCACTGCCTCGCAAGCGACCGCCAGTGGGGATTGGAGACGCAGATACGAGCAATTTCGGCGAGAATTCGAGGCGGATTTGGGGGTGTGGAGTGCAAGTACAGAACGGAAAGAAATAAAAAAAATCATTGTAAAATATAAAAAGCTCACCACACTGCACATGGGGCCCGGACAGTCAGTCACCAACAGGCGGTGTTCTGGCACCCGCAAGACGCACTCCTAACCGTTGCAGCTACGGTTGGTAACGAAGTGGATAATTTCGACCCAAGATTTATGAAGTGAATATAGAAAAGATAAATAGATATTCGGTATTATTTATGTTCGATTTTGACTCCGAGGAAAAAATATAGAATTAGATATGGGATGAATGATATTCGTTCGTATATATCCGTATGTTAAGTGATATGAGAAAGTCTATTGTGACTTTATTTAGAAATAAGATAACAAATATGCGGATTGCCAGATCTAAATAAGTGGGGAATATTGAGTGCTCTTTCTTCGATATCTCGACGATTTGTCTTCTCGTGTTCGCTATGATTACACCCTACTGCCCAATGTTCTATATATGAGTGCAAAAAAGTAGATAATTTTTATCCCACCGACCATCCGAAAGCTTATGAAACGAATACGGAATGAAGAAATGTATATCTGCCATTATCTGTGTCTGACTGTCTCTGAGAAAAGAATGCAGAATATGATATAGGATGAGCGATATTTCATTTGTATCTGCTCCGATTGCACTCGTAGTTCCAACATCTTTGGTCGTCTCCAACAAGGCACCAGGGATGGGCCAGGAGGTGGTGGCACACATGTACATCATCGCCGTCAGCGGCTCCGAGGGCGCCAACACCACCATCCTCCACATCAACCGCTTCTTGTAGGACCAAAAGGCACGACGAGAGGGGTGAATAGGAGCTCACTCTTTTTTTTATATCAAATCGAACCCTTGGGTTATCTACGGTTTCGAAACACACAGTGAAAAGATCAAGTACACAAAGCCTACAAGCCAACTCTACAAAAACTAGCTCCCGCATGGTCACTTGGAGCATCTCATGCACTCTACTTCCTTACCCCGCACTCCTTTTTAGCTCTTCCTCACCTTGGTTAGTTGTCACCGTAGACCGCACCTCCGCTGTCGCAATTCACCACTATCGTGCCCTTCCAAAGCTCCTCCCCGATGTTAACCCCTCGATGAGATCCTCACACCTCACGTAAGCTAATTCCACGCCTTACTTTTGAAGCTCTTCACTGTTTGCTTAGAACTCGCTATAGACACCCATGGCACTGCCACAAAAGCTTAACCGCCAGCTCATCTCGATGACCTTTGGTTCCCGCGCCTGTTCCTGTAGCCTCTCTAAGACTCCATCTAACTTGCTCTATGCCCTAGTCTTGTTCTATTTCACTCTTACGTCAACGCCGTTTCATGGCAGAGCATCTCCGTAGCTCAACACTACCGTGCCACCGCATCTGTCCACCATTTCAGCTACGGTCACCACCAACGGAACCATCGTGAGCCCCTCGTCCCATTTCCAAGCATGATGACGCCTCTCCTCTGCTCACGTCACCGCTGATGAGCTCGATCATGTCTACCTCTACTTCATCAATTCGCTGACATACAGGTCCCACGTGATTACGGTTTTGGTTAGTGCTAATGACATCATTAGCAATTAGTTTAATATGGTTAATCTTGATTAAAGTTAATCTGTCACTAACAAGTGGGTCCTAACACTTAAATTAATTAGACTTCTATTTAAATCAAAAAATTTAAAATACGAGTCAATGACATACGGGGAAATCCAAAACCCTAGGTGAACAGAGTTCTCTTTTCTTTTTCTAGGATTTTCCTCCACGGCAAAACTTCCGATGATGGTCCTAGACACTAGCCATGTGGGACACTCCATCCAGGTAGTCCAACACATTCACAATCTGCAATCTAGTTACTGCATGTCTTCGTCTTTTGGAATCTTGAGAGATCAGTTACTGCATGATAATAGCCACATTACATGATATCAGCTTATTTCGAGACTAACAGAAACATTTACCTTTGCTTCCAGTAACCACCATTAAAACCAACTCGTTTAGCTGAGCTGAATAGCTGATGCAGTATAAGCAGGCCTTTCGCGGCTTACCTATGCAGTACATCCACAGCGGGAAATTGGAACTCTAGGCAGGTAATTTAGATCAAATGAACTGGTAATAAAACACTTGGAACATCCATGCTAGTTTTAACCACGAATGCAGTCAACTATCATTAGGGAAAGATAAACAGAGCTCAAACCATCAAACAATAACAATATGTAGGATAAGATAGCATACTCCATTACACATCATAATTAACACCAGGACAAAATTCAGTCTCAGAAAATTGCAACCAAAAGGATGATGAAATATGATGAACAGAAACAGCACTTCTGGACCCTCCCAAGAGGGTTTTCACTACTGGCTATGCGGGGAATGGAGCTCACTGGTCCTCAGTGATGGTGCCCTTGTCACTCACGTAGATACCATCCAAGAACTTCCTGATATCCTTGTTCTTCACATGGCATTTCTGTGCAACAGCAGAGGCAACTTGCTTCAGTAATATGAATCAGAGAACGCAAGAATCAACACCACCAGCAAACACATGATGCATGCCTCAGTTATTCAACGCATGTGAACTTAATGGCATGGAACACAAAGCACAATAAGAACTAAAATGGAAGACAAATTCATCTTCAAGATGGCAAAATTATCACTGAGGTTGTTGCACCATCATGAAACAAGCAACCAAATTCATATCCTACACAGCAACAATAGGCCATCATGTAATGGTTAAATACATCACACATGTTACATCTAGCAAGTCCATTTCTACCCAAGTTTATACTAAAACTATACACAAGCACTTGTGACTGCAGATTTTGATGCGCTATTAAAAAAGTTGATCATACATTGAGATGCTACACTTATATCAGAGAATGGATTTTTACAGAGGGAACACTTGTTTGACATGTATCTGCACATCTGCACATCGCACATATCTTAGTTTCTACTTCTCGTCACTAAGGTCACATGCACTTCAACAAATAATGTGATTTGACTACTTGATCACACTAGAACATTCTCAAATTGACTACTATAAATCAATACATTGGCACTACCGTTGTGATAACTCAGAGAACACAACCATTTGGTCACCTAAGCACCAACATACAATATTCAGCAAACAGCGGTAAGTAGGCATGTATGAATCATTATGAACATAGTGTGTGATCTCACTAACAAAGAATACTCAGTACACTACATCCACATCCGAATATTGAAATCAACAACATTGGTTCCAACAACTGTGGCCACTGAAGCACATCTAGTTTCGGCAAAGAGCATAAGCAGGCATGAACGCAACAACATGATCTATCGCATCACATCAATCTAATTAATCAGATAGTAACCTATACACAAGTAACAGGATCCCATCAATCACCTGGTTGATGAGGGCGGCCGAGCGAGAGACGAGCTCGATGTCGTTGCCGTCGAGGATGAGCTCATCCTTCACCTTCTCGGACCGCAAGATGGTCACTCCCTCGAGCATGTCCACTTTCCTCACCTGGAACATAGATCACACAAAGAAAACGTCACAATCCATCCCGTCGCACCAAGATCTGCCCAAATCTACCATGATCCGCGCATTCAAACCGTAAAAAGAATAGGTCAAGGGCTAGGTTACCTTCTTCTCGCCCAAGAAGTTCCTGATCTCGATGGCGGTGCTGGCGTTGGTGATGGAGGCGTTGATGGGAAAGTGGGCGTATACGAAGCGCATCTTGTAGCGGTACCCCTTGGTGACCCCAGTGATGAGGTTCTGCACGTGGGAGATGGCGGTGCGGATGGCGGCCATGGTTCGGCGGGTGCCGAACCAGGCGTCCACCTTGAGCTTCCGGCCGCCCTCCTGCAGCTGGAAGTCGAGGTTGAGGTGCTTGAAGTTGCGGGTCAGCTTCCCGCGGGGGCCCTCCACCGTCACCACCTTCGCGGCGACCTTCACCGTCACCTCCTCCGGTATGTCCATTGTCTCGGACGCGAGGATGGTCTTCATCTTCGCCGGCTTCCTCCTTCTCCTTCCTCGGCGGCGGCGGTGGGGAGGGTTTGGGTGTGCGAAGGGTGGCGGCGCGGAGAGGGGTAGCGTTTTATACAGGAGGCGGTGTCGAGGGGGTGAAGCGGTAGGGTTTTGTGCGTTTGATCGGGCTCGCTCCGCCGTTGGATCGACAGGTTAGGGTTTGCTTCGGAAGAGGTGGTGTGGTTGGTGGGCTGATCTGGGCTTTTTCTGGGCCGATGAGTGGAGGCCTTAGGAGTATACGAGGGCCTTTTTTAAAAAAGAAAATTGTCTTGCTTTTCTTTTTTTCGAGGATTTTGTTTTTTGTTTTGCTTTTGAAAGGAACACGCACAATAGAGCAATTTAAATATGTGAAAAATCCTGATGTAATTCTACTAGTAGATTAGTAAAGACTATATATAGTGTTTATTTATTCTTTTATTTTTTAAGTCATAGATACATAGTGTGTGTGACTTTATAGCGTCTACATTGGAAAGCTTAGAGTTCCCATTGTCTAGCTGAAAAATGAGGAGACAAGCAAAGGTGGCTCAAAGAGTAGTGGTATTGTTACTTAGATCCCTGCCTATTCTATTCCTCAGGATCTACACCGCTATACGTTCATTGGATATGGAATTATGGAGTAGCCAACCAAGGCTACAACACTGCCATGTCTAATCAGGTGGCGGAGAAGAGAAGAGCAACGGAATGCTTGCCTTTTAGAGATGGAAAAGATAGCCTAATTGGAGCATTAATGCTGCCTAGTCGATGGAGATTAGTAGTGCTAGTTGCTATTGATCATGCATGGATCATCACGTAGTTATGATCACTTACCTGCCAGGGGAGAGGAGAGGATCTCTTGATCCTCCTCTGGTCGCTCTCATGGATCTGATGTGATATAATGCACCGTTTAACCCTTGGAGCATGAAAGAATTCGTTCATGTCCTTGGATTGGAGAGAACTGCTAGCTTTGATTTGGAGAAGTAAGCACCTCTCAGTAGTATCAAGTTTTCAGTGTGGGTGGTGAAGGGCAAGTTTCAGATCCTCAAAGTCTGAAATTAATCATCAGATTGTTTCTTGGTTCAGGCTTTCAGTCTGGTATGACACAAATACATTTCAGTTGTTTCACCTTCAGAATTCAGAAGAACACAAACGGAGTGAAAGGCTGTGAAGGGGAAGAAATTGTTGAACTAGGATCATGAATCATAAAATAAATCGAAGTCACTTAGCTTGAATCAAATGCTACTGCAAAGATATCAATATTAAACATAAAAGCCCTATCCTTGAGTAAGTAGTATGATCATAGATGCACTGCTATAGACCAAAGACGTTGTCACGGTGAAACTTCGGTGCTAATTCATTTTCTTTTCTTGCAATTGCACCTAATGAGTAGCATCAAATCCATGCCGTCTCAGAACAATGAGTAGCATCATGTCAACTGATGAGAGCTAGCATAGCAATGCAGAACAGCGAGACAGTGCATTACATGTATGCATCTAGCTGTCACTGGGAGAAAGAAAAGAAACGGTTCGAGTGACTGATTCTTTCATGCACTAGGGAAAGTGCAATGCCCAATGCCCTCAGGAAGATTTTCATGTCATGTCATCACAGACGCAATGTGGTCAATTGGCCGATTGTAAGACCATGTGGTGGCCGTCCTATGAGAGTGATGGCTATTTGATATTGTTTATGTCTTGCTTTTATTGTTTGAGTTTGATTTTAAGAAATTGCAGTTTGACCTATTGCTTTCCGAAGCTAGCAGTTAGATTGGTCCTAGCATGGCGGACTGATTGGCTAGCGGTAGCACTAGCATTTGAGATGCTCTATGACCGGTATGTGGTTGTATCGGCCCTTTGTTAGCGGTATCTATTTTCCATAGAAGACCTTTTGGAGGTTTTGGTCTGAGACCTGGTACGGTAGTGCTAGCATTATAAGTGCGGTATGACCAGAGTGAAGTAGTCTGACCGGTTATTGCATGGCAGTTTGAGTTGTGTTGGTAGTCAGACCGGCCTCTGTGGTAGTGTGTTAAGTTGAGTTTGTTTTGGGATGTGAGTCATGGTGGCGTCCATACAGTTGTTAGTCATAGGGTTTTCATGTAAGTGTGAGTCATGAGTATGTTCATGCATGTGGTTTGCTAATTGAGAGTCAAGTGCATGCCATTTATTCTCGTATCGTTTTTTTTTGCTCTTTGGTGTGCAGGTGCATTGATGATTGTTGCGGCCAGCGGCAAGACCGAGGCTTGGTGGCCATGGCATGTCGCATAAGTCTGGGTAGAGCATCATCTCAAGCCGAGAAACACGGAAGAAACACAAGGGTCGTGAAGAGGCAATGCATGCATGTGATGTGCCAATTAGTCTTGTATGTTTCAAGTGGTGACATTCTTCAGAGCAGGTGTACGTTCTTGGCAGCAAGTAATTAGACATCACGGACTATGGTGTGATGTGGTGTACTATAGGACTTGGGTGTTTAAGTGGTGATGACCACGGCGTAGGCATATGATCTTGGCAATGAGGCGTTAAGCATCGCTTCTTTGTGAAGACCGGTGGGTGACAATTGAGAAAATTGTTTAGGTTATGTCTTGTGGTGGAAGTTCTTGAGTTTAACCAGTTTTCCTCAAAGAGAGGTGATTTTGCTCTTATGAGCATTTTTGATTGAATGCATGTTATGATCTAGCTTGCTATGATATATGAGAACCCATCCTCGATCATCTAAATCATCTAAGACTCACGAGCAAGAGCAGATCAATGTTTTCCTCTTTTGTTTGGTTTTAGTGCAACTATGTTTGTTTTGAATAAAGGTCAGAACTTTGACATTGATCTTCACGATCCATAATTGGAATAGGTTTCTAACATCCTAGAGAGGGTGTGTGTCAAGTTTCATTCCTTTTGGATCAGTGGTTTGTGAGTTGGATCTTTTCTTGGATCATGTGTAGTGTTGTTTGCACTGTTCTCTCGGTGAGTAGTCTGACCAAAGTACGGTCATACCGGTGAGGTCAGACCAGTGTGGTCATTCCGACTAGTGATTAGATCGCTTGTAAGCCAGCGGTCAAACCAGTTGAGAAAGAGATCTATGGATTTCTTTATGAATTGGCATTTGGCATGGCTAAGCTTGTGAGTTTCTGTTTTCGCTTTTGTAGAGTTGATACGAGGGGGGAAGATTTTAAAAGAGTCATTCACCCTCTTTTTACTCGCCGTACCTGATCCTACAATTGGTATCATAGCCTGGTTAGCTCTTCTTCATAGATCTTAGCGGGTCTTTTCAGCAATAGCGTTGGAGAGGTATCACAACAAACCTCCTATCTTTGATGGGATCTACTATCTTTATTGGAAGATAAGGATGGGGATGTATATCCAACCTCAAGGGCTAGCCATTTGAAACAAAGTGAGAAGTCCCCTTGTTGTGCCTATTGATGATGTGATCCTCGATGCTATTCAATCAGCTAAGATTGAGGCAAATGCTAAGGCATACGACTTCTTGATCAAGACCAAGAGGGAAATGATTTCAATCGAGTGGCTTATCTTGCATCTGCATATAAGATATGGACGACCCTCTCTAATTACCATGAGGGAATGTCGGAAATCAAGAAAGTGCGTGAACCAGAAGCTGGAGATGGAGCCTAGAGAGTCCATCAATTGCTTCTTTGGTAGGTTCCAAAGGATCCTGAGTGATTTGAGGTCTGTGCGGTCAGTTACTGTAACATCCCAAATATGCCAGTTAGTGTATTTGAGAGGAATTTAAAATATTTTGTCGATTTCCAGTATTGTTTAAAATTTTTGTCGTTAATTGTTAAGTAATTTAAATAATGAAAGCAAAATCTTGGAGCAAAAGCCAGGCATTCGAAATCTAATTGAACAAATTATGAATCTAAAAATTCAAATCGAGAAAAAACAAAATTTTAAAATTTCGCATTCGAATGAAGCTAAGTCGATAATGCAAAGTTCAATTTGTTTGCAAGTGCAAATTCAAAATTCTGAATTCAAGCACCAAATTCAAAACCCAAAAAATATTATCAATGGAAAGCTAAATCTCCAGACTTGCTAAATCATTTTCTCTCTCTCTCTCTTCCAACCGGACCCCACCTTCCCTCCCCTCTCTCTTTCTTCTCTTCCCCCTGTTTACTCGTTCGACGGTCCGAAGCCACCGCCCCCACGTCGCGCCACACCTCGCCACGCCCGGCCTCGTTGCATTCCCACCGTGAATCCCGCCGGCCATGTCATCTCGCGCGCTTGCTCTGCGCCCGGCGTCAACGCCACGCACTTTGACCACACCGCACTGGACAACAGCCTATGCGCCTATCCTCTACTCGTCGAGTCACCTCGCCATCTCGTCACACAACCCTATGCCCCTCTTGCATGCTCGTGAATCCTGCCACGCCTCTGCCACCATGCCCATGACACCCTGCACCCGCACGACCATGTTGTCTCCGCGCGCTGCTCGTCTGTCAATGGCAATAGCGGCAGCTAGCCCTCCACGCGTTCCTCTCAACATCGAGCTCTCGCGAGAAATCGTGTGTGTCTCCACCTACTTAAGCCACAGCCAAGCTCAATGCCGCCCTGGACACCCCATTCCCCCCTTCTTCCTCCGCAAACCAGCCAGGCTCCACGACCACATCAGTGCGCCGGCCACCACGATCCCTTGGTGTTCTTGCCCTCTCGACGACGCTATTTCCCTTGTGAGTGCGTCATGCCATGTACCTTGGCCTCACCTCTCTCCCCTACCAGTTAATTGGAGTCTCAACCACCAGAGATCGTCGGAGTCGCCATTCCTCCAATATTGGCCACCACCGCCTTCCTCGCCGCCATCTCCAACTCGACGTAGGGCTCCTTGATTTCTCGGGAGTGGAGCATCACCACGTGGCCCTGAAGCTTCCCCAAGCACTACTCCAGTCTTCCCCTCACCTCAGCTCGTCAAGATCGTGCCTCGCTGCCGCCACCGGCCACCGATGCGGCGCTCGTCGCCTCCCTGCCTCCATGGGCGGCATGGTAAGGTTCCCCACGACTCACTCTTGCTCATGCTCCTCTCCAATTTCTCCTTCTCCCACCACAGCGGCATCGCCTCATTCCACCCCTGCTTTGGCCATCGTGCACCGATGCTGGCCACCCACGGCGCCTTCCCGGCTGGAGGCACGACCTCCACCAGCTTCCTCACCCCATGAGCTCTCCATTTTCCTGCTCGCCGCCTCCCACCAACCGTCCTCTCACCGGTGGTGAACCTGCCACCATGCGCCCCCTGGATCCTCTGTTTCGGCCCCCTTTCTTTTATCTCCTGTGAAGAGCCTCCCTCTCTCTGTGTATTGTCTAATGACAAGTGGGCACCTCATCTAGCAAATGAACTAAGTAGGTAGTGGAGTTTTGATCTTAGTTAAGCTATTGCAGCATGTAAAAATTAAGGTGCTATCAAAATATGAGTTTGCATAAATAAAAATGAGAGTAGAATTTAATTATGATCAAAGTTCATGCCAATTAAAAATGCTTGAGAATTTAATCTTTCATATTGCCTCAAGATTGAGATTTAAAACTTTTCAAATATAATTTCTAATGCTCTCAAGATTACGATAGAAACTCGAATACTGATCGCAAATCTTCTCAAAACACAAGTGGTCCAAACAATAATATCATATCGATATTTCCTGATCAGAATTATCAAATGCAAGTTAAAGATAATTGGCGTAACAAGACATTGCCGCATAAAATGATAGATGTTATTTGCTCATCCCCAAAAATATCATGAAGCCCCTCTTTTAAATAATGCTTAAAATAATTTTTGGTAAATAATTTAAATTTAAGTCTCAAAAAAATTTATCTATAAAATGCCGAGATTTAAATCAAGAGTCACCTTATATTTGTTTAAAGCATTCTCAAAATAATCAAGCATCAGTAATCTTTTTCTTAGATCCCATCGCCAATAAAATGGCTCTCAAAAATACTCATAATCCACCAATGTTTATCTTAAACCCAAATCTTGCAAAAGGGTGCGTAAGATAGCATTTCATGTGCAAATAACATCCTTAATTGGGGAGTCTTGCTAAAATAGGTCTTGCCTAATTATTAATCATCCAACCATTATCTCAGGATTTAAATTTGTCTATAATGATTGAGAATAATTAATAATGCAAGAAGCAGCTTTATTAAGAAGATCCCTGTTAATTCATAAGTACCATCTATGTTTGACGATCTTGGATGAAATAGGTGTGAGAATCAAAACCAATCCTACAGCCATGATCAGTTAGCTGACCCATCGAGAGAAGCTGCATTGTATGTTGGGAAACATGGGAAAAACTAAAACAGAAAAAGTCAACAAACAAAAAAGTGCCTTGATAGCTGACGGATAGAGGAGTATTGTCAGCTGTCTAAACAGAGATAGAAAAATAGGAGATTCTATTGAAGTGAGAGATATGGAGTCTGGTGTCATATGGAAGAGGCACTAGAATCCAGAACACAAAAGGTACGTGGAAGAGACGTATGAGCTAGACTAGTAGATCCTCTAGCTGCTCTAACTGATCATCAGTTACTTCACAGAGAGCAGCTAGGGAGAACCAACAAAGTGAATCGGCAGAAAAACCAGAAGCTGAACTGGGATCGGTGACTAGAGGCATCGACTGTGACTTCGACTTACGAGAGACAATGTCGATCTCGTGCGTCTTGAGGCGCGAGTACAGCGTGTCAAGCGTCAAAGTCGAGAGGTCGGTGGTATCCTTGATGGTAGTCACCTTCATCTCCCAGACACGAAGGTCGAGTGCAGCAAGTATTTGACGAGCGTTGTTCGAGTCGGAGTATGTGAGACCGATGGCTCGGAGATTGCTCAAGATCTTGTGGAAACGCAAAGCACTCATCAAGGGACTCGCCAGCGAGCATTTCAAACTTGTTGTAATCTCGCTTGAACTGGTCCTGTCTCATTGTCTTAATCTGGGTGGTGCCCTCATGGTATGCATCGAGGGTCTCCTAGATATCGAAAGCGGACGAAAGATGAGAGATGCGGTCAAACTCACTACGACTCAGGCCCTGAATAATGATGTTCCTTGCCTTAGCATTCGCCTCAACATCAGCCATGTTCCCGGCATTGATGTTCTCATCGGCAGGAACAACAAACCGGACCTTGACCTTGCACCAGATGGCATACCCCTGGGCCTGGATGTATGTCTCCATTCGGCTCTTCCAGAAGGGGTAATCGATGCCATCAAAAACGGGCGGCTTGGTCGAGTACTTGTCTGTCGCCATGGCTCTTGAGACCGGTTAAGATCTATGGATTAGAGCTAACCGGCTCTGATACCAATTGTAGGATCAAAATGGCAACAAGGGGGGTGAATGGTGCCCTTTAAAAATTGCCCCCAAAGTATCCACGCAAATTTTCTTCTCCGATAGCTATCGAAACTATGAAGAAGGCAAGAATACTTGAAGTACTGCAGTCCAGGGAAAAATACTTTGAAAGGTCAGCTGAGGAGAGACAAGTCCAACTGGGAGCAAGAAATGAAAACGGCAAACACAAAGTAAAAACAGAGAACTGACCAACCAAAAGCACACATAACAAACCAAAGCACAAGAGCTGTCGGCAAGGGTACTGAAAGTAGATAAGAAAATTATTTGCTAATTTTGCTTCGCAAGTTATAAGTGAGGACCCTTCCTTTGTACTGGCCGAAAGAGATATCAACCCAAAGCATCTAGCATGCAGCCGAACAAGAGAAAAGCAAAAGACTGGGACTGCAGTCCAACAAATGCTCACAACATATGGTGCTGCCGCCGAACACACAAGAGATGAAAAATGCTACTTCATTCGGCTGAACAAAGGACTGCACTCGGCAAAAACAGTAAAAGAAAACAGCTGGAGAGAAAGCAAACTGGGATCAGAAAAGACCCTGCCGATCAAAAAGGAAAAGCTGTAGCAGACTTAAATGCAGAAAATGCAAAGAATGCACAAATTGAAAATCTGGAGTGCAGACTGCAGTGCTTCGGCTGAACAGCAAAGGAACAGAAAATTGAGGGTTGACAGAGAATGAAAATACCAAAAACTGCAGCCTGAAAACAATCAGCCGAATGTAGCATTTGGTTGGATAACTAATCAGCAAACCAAGGAAATTATTTCAGACCAAGTTGCTGCAGGATGCGGCCGAACAGCCAAAGATCTCAGACTGCAAAGCTGCTGAAAATGGACAGAAACAGTGTATACTTTGCTGCAGAAAATTGAACTGAAATTAGTCAAAATAAGAGCAGCAAACTGAAAACTGCATGCTGCACACAAACTGAAATTCAGAGCAGCCAACAAGGGAACTGTAGCTCAGTTCAATTTTCCTTTCTGCAGATCAACAATCAGATGAGACAAGATGTTCTTATGGCAAAGACAAAGCTGAAAACCAAAACCGTAGGCACAAAAGAAAACTGAAACTCCATAGAGTTCTTCTCACGCCACAAAATTTTGAACATTAATCCAAATACTAGAGGAAACTAATAGTGCTGCCCAAAATAAAAGAGTACAGCTGACAAACAGAAAAGGAGACCAAACTGAAGAGAGCCAACCAAAAGAAAAAGAAGTTTCCTACTGCCTGCCGACAGAGAAGAAAAAAAGGAGCCGCTGGACCACTGAAAAGATAAACCAGTGTACATGCATCAGGACCTTAGCAGCCGAAGGAAATGCATAGCAATTTTTCTTGCAATGGTGAAGCTGTTGATCGATGCGTAATCGAATCGATTCTTGATGCACAGTATGAACTAAAAATTCAGCAGATGAACAGAAGTTACTAACTGAAATGAGCAAGGGAAAAATTACTGCCGAGAAAATCACTTGATAGAGGAAAACAAAACAGAGAACTAAAGAAAAGAGACCAAAAGCAAGAACTTGAGTTTCTTGAGCATGTCTCTCAGTTAGCATGAGCATGTCTCCCAGATTCCCAACAGAGGATTCAAGTCACAATAAAAAGGAGAAGACTGAGAACAAAAACATCAGATTTCATTCCAACAAAAAATACAAAAGAGTCCCGATACGCATGAACATTAGAACAAAAAAGATTACAAGACTCTCAATCCATCATCTCCCTCTTAATCCTCAAGAACACCAAGAGCCTCACATGCTTCTTGGGAGGAACACACACACCAAGTGATGAATGAACCCTAAAACCCTTTGTGATCCTCAAAGGGGTATGCAGCCCCCAACACCTATTTATAGTCCTTGGCTAACGGGTCTCCAACCCGTTACACGGCTAAACCCTAACGGAGCCGTCTCCGCTTGTGTGCCTTGCGATTACCGATTCACCCTCCCGCACCTTCCGGAAGCTTCGTGCAACTTGCCGTCCACGACTCGCAACCACATCGAATCTCCGCCGTCTTGACACATCCGACCGTTCGACCTCGACACCGCCTCGTGTCTAGTCCGGTCACCTCGTGTCTCGCCACGACTCGCCTCGATGTGCCTGCGGTCATAATCTCAAAAGCACCGCCGATACATGAAATCAACATAATAAGCCCGAATCCGAATAATCCTAATCGATATGAAAGACAATGTTGCAATGTATTACATCATATGGTTGCCGTTATATTAATTTGTTTGTGTGGAACAACGAGAATGACACATTGATTCATACATATACCATGCATATGTATTGTTCTTTTATCTACTACGCCTTGGATGTTCTTGATATGCTAAGCAAAGGAAGTGTTGATGACAAATATATATACCATGCATATATGTTGTATTCTTTGTTTCGTACAATTTTAGGCTACCAAAATCCGAGGACGACTTTTCTTGAAGAAGGGGAGGATGATGCGGATACGCACATGCTTAGCACTTTTCAGGCGAATACATTATTTAATTGGAAAGAAGTATTGAGCCGCATTAAATATTGTCAGGTGAATTTATTTCTTAAGAAGTTTCTTTTAATTGATGATGAACTTGGAATACTACATCATGCTATTATTTTATGTATTCTTAGGTATGATTCATGCGAAGACTTGAGAGAGTAAAAGGGAGGAGCATAAGGACTAAAACTACAAGTTTTGGATAAGATTTTCAAGCCAATTTCGGATCTCCCACGTGCTCAATCCAATTCAAACTCGGATTCAACTCAGAATTCAATTCGATTCGGTTCGGGACAGCCTGACAGGCAGTTACTAAAAAGGCCATAACTTTCACAAACGGAGTCCGATTCAGGTGTTCTTGTACTCGTTCGAAAGATAATTTCAAGGGCTACGTAATGGATCTGGCCCCACCCTCAAATTCATCACAGATTAAAAGTTATGACTGAAATATTGTGACGGCTTAATTTTAGGTTTTTCCTTTTGTGTGAGTTTGTTTCCAAATACATGTAGGGATGAGTTGGAGTTGGTTTTGGACCTCTTGGCTAGCCATGAGGTGGAGAGGGAACTATATATTGAGGGTTAGACCCTCATTGTAAGGAGTCCACGTTTGAGAATAATGAATCTACTAAAGTTTGTTCGAGTTAGCATTGCTACCAAGTTCCATAGGGAATTAGGGTGATTTTCTTCAATCAAGATCGTTCACCTTTCCGTTGAGAATTGGGTGCACGATAGATCTTCGGTTGGTGGTCGTGAAATCAACACGAGTGTGTTTTGACGGATTAAAGAGTGTTCGTCCCTTGCATTGGCATTGGAGGATCATTACGATTCATCAAGACTCCCGTGAGTATCCATCCTACGTCAAGAAGATCGGGCGACCCCATATCAAATCCATTTGACTAGGTTTGACCAGGTCCGACCGAGCCCGTTACACCACGTAACGTCAAGGTCCGAACCAACCAACTCAAACTCGACTTCCCTAAGCCGATGTCAATTACTCATCATACACACGGGATGATCACCACATGGTCTCTCAATCCCCCCCTTGATGAGTATATTGACAAACTCAGAAAAAACATGAAGTAGAGTTTGAAGAGTCCAACATGGTCCATAGAAGAAAAATGAAGCTAATGACTATGTCAACCGAAGGAGCAAAATAAAGAACAAGTTTTCCTCAAAGCTCCCAAAACTATTCTCCCCCTTTTGGTAATAAACACATCAAGAATGCAAGTAGGAGAACAAGTCATGAAAATGGATGAAATGGCTGAAGTTTGATTATTCTAAGCATTTAGAGTCATGAGAATTATCCATAATGACCATAACGAATTACATCAAGCCATAACTCAATAGGGTGCTATCTAGATCATGACAGAATATGTATAAGCTAGCTAGCACAAAGAGATGACGATCTGAAGTGTAGTCCATCTTGTTATCATGTCAAGTCATCAATAAACAAAGTCTTAGCTAGAGACATCCAAGGATAATGCAGACCATGTCAATAAGCTAAGCGGAACCAAGAATCTAAAATTGAGTCCAAATAGAGTGTTATGCGCTCAAGAATGAAACATTGGTTCAAGTACTTGGTTCTTTTTGTAACTTAAGCAAATTGAGCACAAATGACATATTTTTCTTTTGAAACTTATGGTCGTGTCCAACCAGATTTTTGTTAAGTCTTGTGCAAGATCTCAAGCCTTATGCGATCATTCCAAGCGAAAAGCTTAAGGAAATGATCTTGGTCATCCAAAACTCCCCCTGAGTTCATGTCTAGTGCAATGGCAAGCCGTCTCATGAGAAAGAATTGGTAAGATCAGTTTTTTCGCACAAAAGAGATCTTTTTGCTTTTGAAATGATTGTACTAACCTATGCATCATCAAGAGACTAAAATAGCTCAGTCCAAGGCTCAATAGAGATTCAACGCTCAACTCAGCCTATTTGACATGGCATGGATCATAAAAGGATAGCTCAAGAAAGACTAATCTCGAGTGCTAACATGGCAAGTTTTAGTTTAAATTGAGCAAGTTTAATTAACTTATCATGGCAAAAGCTAGTTTACACATATGAAGTCATGATAAATGTAGCAAGTAAGCACAAGTCATGGCAAGGTGTAAAGCAGTTTAAACATGTCATCAATGGATAATAATCAAGACTCCATGTAGTTATATTACAATGCAGAATGACATGCAAGTAAATCCAGCTTCCCTTCAACATGTGATGCAACTTTTAGTTCAAGTTGAGTTATGTCAATATTAAGATCTAGAAGTTCCCAAATGAACTCCCCCTGAACCAAAGCAATAAAAACGAGAAGCTGGCAAAGAAATCAAGAAAGACAGTCCTTAAAGCATAGATAAGATATAGAGGATACTATGGCTCAGACTGACTCTCATCTACCCCATATGACTCCAGGACTATCAGCTGACGGGAAAACACACACTAGAGAGCAAACGCGTACCCTCTCTACCCCGAGGGTGGCCCAACCCTCGCTAGAGCCTACAAGAAGTGAGTGAGCTCAACCTAGTGAGATAAGAAACAACTAATATACAGCATCCTGAAAGCACAAGATAAGAGTAAGAAGTCTAAGCATCTCGGCAAGAAAACCACTCTAACCTATGCTGGAAAGACTAAACCCCAATGCACCATATGCAATGCAGACAGAAAGGAGTAAGAGCATAATCAATACAGTAAAGTAGTAAAGCACAAGCTCCCCCTCACAACAGTCCATAAGGACAAACCACCCCAAGCTCTCCCGTAGAGTCGAAACCGAGAGCTATCCAAAGGCTTGGTGAAAATGTCACCAACCGGTGGTCACTCTCACAAACCGAGCACGATGTCACCCTTCTCCACATGGTCTCGAAGGAAGTGATATCTAATATCAATATGCTTAGTCCGAGAATCTTGACCGGGTTCTTAGCAATGTTAATCGCAGAAATGTTATCACAAAAGAGTGGAACACTATCGATAGCTAACCCAAAGTCCCGCAGGGTCGAGACCATCCAAAGTACAGCTACGAAAGAATCGGCTGCAGCAACGTACTCGGCCTCTGTGGTAGATTGTGCAACACCGGACTGCTTCCTCGAGGACCAGGAAACGAGAGAAGTGCCAATAAATTGGCAAGTGCCCGAAGTGCTCTTCCTATCTATCCTACAGCCAGCAAAGTCTGCATCCGAATAGGCTCTCAAGGAAAGACAAGAAGAGGAAGAGTACCATATACCATAGTCAATGGTAGCTCGAAGGTACCGAAAGATGCGTTTCACCGCCTGGCGGTGAGATACGCGAGGAGAAGCTCGAATCGAGCACACGGACACACGGAGAAGTGTATGTCCGGTCTCGAGGCAGTGAGATACAAGAGGGAGCCAATCATGCTTCTGTACTCCTTTTGATCAACTGGCTCACCATCCTTATTTGGATCTAATGAAGCTGAGGTAGGCATCGGAGTTGACACTGGCTTACCATCACTCATGTCAAAGCGTCTCAAGAGGTCACGAGTGTACTTGCCTTGATGCAAGATGGTACCCTCCCGAGTCTGCTTGATTTGGAAGCCAAGGAAGAAAGTCAACTCACCCATCATGCTTATCTCAAACTCGATGCTCATGACATCCGAGAACTGTGAAACTAGAGCATGAGAAGAGCCGCCAAAGATGATGTCATCGACATAAATCTGGACGAGCAGAAAATCAGGGCCATGCCTACGAATGAACAAGGTCTTATCCACCTTACCCATCTCAAAGCCATGACTCAACAGATAGGACTTAAGCCTCTCATACCAAGCTCTAGGGGCTTGCTTAAGTCCATACAATGCTTTGAAAAGCTTGTAGACATGGTTTGGGTATTTGGGGTTCTCGAAACCTGGAGGCTGTCTCACATAAACTTCTTCCTCAATGAACCCATTGAGAAAGGCACTTTTGACATCCATCTGGTAAAGCTTGAAACCCTTAGAAGCTGCAAAAGCAAGTAGGATTCTAATGGCCTCAAGTCTAGCTACAGGGGCAAAGGTCTCCTCAAAGTCGAGACCCTCAACCTGAGAGAAGCCTTGAGCAAATAGTCTACCTTGTTTCGAATGACTAACCCCTCCTCATTCTGCTTGTTCTTGAACACCCACTTGGTCCCAATGACATTGTGACCTCGAGGGGCTCAACAAGCGACTGACCTTGTTTCTCTCGAAATTTTCTAACTCCTCATGCATGGCATTTACCCAAGACTCGTCAGATAGAGCATGACAAACGTCCTTGGGCTCAAATGAGGCAACAAAAGCAGAGTGGAGACGGAAGAGTGACATGCGGACTTTGAGCGTGTGACTCGCTCAAAGAGGACTCCAATCATCGCTCGAAGGATGAGCTTTCTGGATATGTCTAGGAGGTCCAGGATGAGATGAAGAAGTGGCCTCTACCTCGTGAGCTGACGAGGTAGGAACAGAGCCACTAGCTCCAGAGGAGGTAGAAGGCATGGGCTGATCGCCTTGAGGTGCGGTGGAAGATGGCACCTCAAGGGGTGGATGAGGGACTGGATCGGGTAGACAACCCTCGTCTCCATCATCTTCATCATCCACAAAGATGGTCTCGGACTGCTCTAAATGAGATATCGGGCCTAGTCCCCGGACTGGCCTCGTCGAAGGTCACCTCACATGTCTCTACCATTTTACTAGACTCGCAGTTCCAGACCCTATAGGCCCACGAAGAAGTCGAGTAGCCTAGAAAGATCCCATCACAAGAGCGTGATTCGAAGTTATCTAGGTTCCCGGACTTCAAAATAAAGCACTTGCAACCAAACAAACGAAAATGAGACACGCTGGGCTTTCGCCCATATCGCAGCTCATAAGAAGTGCGGTGCAAGTGTGCCCTTAGAAAAACTCGATTTGAGACAGGCACGCGGTAGCTATAGCTTCAGCCCAAAACTTCCGCGGTGTAGAGTACTCATCAAGCATTGTCTTGGCCATCTCGATCAAGGTACGGTTCTTCCTCTCCACAACGCCATTCTGCCGAGGGACGTATGGAGAAGAGAACTGGTGCTCTACACCTGTCTCATCGCAGAAACTCTCAAAGTAGGAATTCTTGAACTTCGTGCTATTGTCACTGCGGATCGCTCGTAAGGCACCCGGAAGCTCAACAGAAAGCCTACTAAAAAGACATCGGAAATGTGTAAACGTCTCATCCTTCGAGGCTAAGAAAAACACCCAAGAGTACCTCGAGTAGTCATCGACCACGACAAGGACATACCACTTCCCTCCTGCAGACTGCACTCGAGCTGGTCCAACTGTGTCCATATGGAGCAGCTGTCCTGGTGCATCGGTCATGGTAACTATGACGGGAGGATGGGAAGCGACAACCATCTTGCCGTGCCGGCAAGAAGCACAAACTAGATCTTTGACCATCTTGAGTTTCGGCAGATCACGAATGAGATCGTGACCGATAACTCGGGTCAAATGATCAATGCCAATATGACCAAGTCTCCTATGCCAGAAAGAAAGATCACGGGACTCAGAAGCAACCAAACATCGGAGAGGATCACCAGAAGACTCAACAAAATCAGCACGAAAGATCCTCCCATATCGAGAAATCCCGCAAACTAGACTACCCGAAGAATCAAGAATTTTGCAAGCGTTTTTCTTAAAGCATACCTCAAAACCGTCATCGGTAAGCTGGGAAACCGAAAGCAAATTGTAATGCAGCTTACTCACCAAAGCAACATCTTTTAAAATAAATAAATCATTAATGCGTACAGTACCTTTGGCGATGACACACCCAGACGAAGCATCTCCGAAGGTGATCGTCTCATCACCTGGAGCACGGGCAAGGAAGAAAACCAACGGAATCTCGGTCATGTGTCATGGACACCGAGTCACGAGCCAAACCTTTCCCTTCCTTGCCCGGCGAACCTCGTCCGAGTCGAGTGACTCGCTATCGCTCGGTTCGCCTCGAGGCCATGAAGCACATGTCAAGAAGTCCTCGCCATCCTTGGGATCTTGCTCGTCCTTCCATCATCGTGCTCCACCCTCCACCGCTGAGATCGAGGTCATCAAAGGCGGTGAGGCCGATTCTCTTGGCCTTCCCAAAGTTGGGAACTTCTTCTTCCCTTGTGCACGGATGGAGGCTTCTTGAATGTTCTTGGTTGTAGTCGTTCTTGCTCGAACCAAGTCGCTTTGCCCTTCTCCGGTTGGGGCAATTTGCCGAATGTGGTTGGGGCACCACACTCGAACCTTTGGTCCGCCTCTCTCCTCCTCCTCTTGTAAGCATGGGAGAACTTCCAAGCTAGGAGGGTCATTGTTCATCCTCTAGCTGCTCTAACTGATCATCAGTTACTTCACAGAGAGCAACTTGGGGAACCCACAAAGTGAATCGGCAGAAAAACTAGAAGCCGAACTGGTATCGGTGACTAGAGGCATCGACTGTGACTTCGACTTACGAGAGACAATGTCGATCTCGTGCATCTTGAGGCGCGAGTACAGGCGTCAGCGTCAAAGTCGAGAGGTCGATGGTGTCCTTGATGGTAGTCACCTTCATCTCCCGCACACGAAGGTCGAAAAGCAAGTATTTGACGGCGTTGTCCGAGTCGGAGTATGTGAGACCGACGGCTCGAGATTGCTCAAGATCTTGTGGAAACGCAAAGCACTCATCAAGGACTCGCCGGTGAGAATTTCAAACTTGTTGTAATCTCGCTTGAATCGTCTGTCTCTTTGTCTTAATCTGGTGGTGCCTCATGGCATGCATCGAGGGTCTCCCGGATATCGAAGCAGACGAAAGATGAGAGATGCGGTCAAACTCACTACGACTTAGGCCCCGAATAATGATGTTCCTTGCCTTAGCATTCGCCTCAACATCGCCATGTTCCGGCATTGATGTTCTCATCGGCAGAACAACAAACCGGACCTTGACCTTGCGCGGATGGCATACCCACAGGCTCGGATGTATGTCTCCATTCGGCTCTTCGGAAGGGTAATCGATGCCATCGAAAATGGGCGGCTTGGTCGAGTACTTGTCCGTCGCCATGGCTCTTGAGACCGGTTAAGATCTATGGATTAGAGCTAACCGGCTCTGATACCAATTGTAGGATCGAAATGGCAACAGAGGGGGGGTGAATGGTGACCTTTAAAATTTGCCCCCAAAGTATCCACGCAAATTTTCTTCTCCGATAGCTATCGAAACTATGAAGAAGGCAAGAATACTTGAAGTATCTGCGATCCAGGAAAAATACTTTGAAAGGTCGGTGAGAGAGACAAGTCCAACGGGAGCAAGAAATGAACTGAAATTAGTCAAAAACGACAAACACAAAGTCAATTTTCCTTCTGCAGATCAACAATCGATGAGAGATGTTCTTATGGCAAAGGCAAAGCGAAAACCAAAACCATAGAGTTCTTCTCACGCCACAAAATTTTGAACATTAATCCAAATACTAGAGGAAACTAATAGTGCTGCCCAAAATAAAAGAGTACAATGACAATGTAAAAGGAGACCAAAGCAAGAGAGCCAATCAAAAGAAAAGAAGTTTCCCTCGCTGCCGACAGAGAAGAAAAAAAGGAGACATTGGACCATGAAAAGATAAACCAAAGGTGCAGCATCGGGACCTTAGTAGAAGGAAATGCATAGCAATTTTTTCTTCTGCCGAACTGCTGATCGATGCGAATCGAGGCGATTCTTGATGCACAGTATGAACTAAAAATTCAGCAGATGAACAGAAGTTACTAACTGAAATGAGCAAGGGAAAAATTACTGCCGAGAAAATCACTTGATAGAGGAAAACAAAACAGAGAACTAAACAAAAGAGACCAAAAGCAAGAACTTGAGTTTCTTGAGCATGTCTCTCAGTTAGCATGAGCATGTCTCCCAGATTCCCAACAGAGGATTCAAGTCACAATAAAAGGAGAAGGCGAGAACAAAACATCGATTTCATTCCAACAAAAATACAAAAGAGTCCCGATACGCATGAACATTAGAACAAAAAAGATTACAAGACTCTCAATCCATCCTCTCCCTCTTAATCCTCAAGAACACCAAGAGCCTCACATGCTTCTTGGGAGGAACACACACCAAGTGATAAATGAACCCTAAAACCCTTTGTGATCCTCAAAGGGGTATGCAGCCCCCAACACCTATTTATAGCCCTTGGCTAACGGTTCTCCAACCCGTTACACGGCTAAACCCTAACGGAGCCTCTCCGCTTGTGCACCTTGCGAATTACCGATTCACCCCTTCGCACCTTCCGGAAGCTTTCGTGCAACTTGCCGTCCACGACTCGCAACCACATCGAATCTCCGCCGTCTTCGACACATCCGACCGTTCTGACCTCGACACCGCCTGTGTCTAGTCCGGTCACCTCGTGTCTCGCCATGACTCCGCCTCGATGTCCTGTAGTCAGCACAGACAAGAAACACATCAAATAGCACCGCTCGATACATGAAAGCACAAATAACATTAATTAAGCCCAAACCTGTTGAATCAACAGAATAAGCGTCCTAATCCATTTGACCAGGTTTGACCAGGTCCGACCGAGCCCGTTACACCACGTAACGTCAAGGTCCGAACCAACCAACTCAAACTCGACTTCCCTAAGCCGATGTCAATTACTCATCATACACACGGGATGACCACCACATGGTCTCTCATAACCTTCAGTGAAGCTCTTCAACATGTAGCGTTGAAAGAGCCTCGATGATGATCGATCGTGGTGAGCGACTACGAGAGACCATGTGGAGGTCATCCGTGTGTATGATGAGTAATTGACATCGATTCTGAAAGTCGAGTTTGAGTTGGTTGGTTCGACCATGTCGCTGCGGTGCAAACGGCTTCGGTCGGACTTGGTCAATCGCGATCGGGAGTGCTAGGACGTTTGTTTTCTTTCTCGATCGGTTGATTTAGGTATTTCATGTGAGCACCTTTCATTGTGGTTAATGATGATTATCTTTGTTTAGATGCGGTGCTATGTGATGGTTTGCTTGTCTGTGTGGATGCAGGACTTCGGAGCTAGGTCATGGTGAGCCGTGGGAGGACCGGGACTAGACACAGGAGGTGTTGAGGTCCAGACGGTCGGAGACGCCAAAGATGATCAAGACTACTGAGGTGGTTGCGAGCCGGGAGACGAAGAACCGGAGCTGGAGCTACCGGAGGTGTTCACGACGGGCAGCGGCAAATGGATCGGGACTAGACTCAGGGAGGAGTCGAGGTTCAGGCAGTCGGATACCGATTGCGGTCGTGTGCGGCGCAAGCAGGCCGGGACTAGATTCGGGAGGAGTCGGAGGTCCGATCGGTCGAGTCAGTGCGGTCATGCGTGAGCGACAAGGGCGCGAAGCTTCCGGAAGGTGCGGGAGGGCGAATCGGTAAGTCGCAAGGCTGCACAAGCGGAGGCGGCTCCGTTAGGGTTTAGCCGCGAACGGGTTGGAGACCCGTTAGCCAAGGGCTATAAATAGGTGTTGGGGCTGCATACCCCTTGAGGGTTTTTATGCATTTGCTCTCCATTTTGTGTGTGTTCCTCCCAAGAAGCATGTGAGGCTCTTAGTGTTCTTGAGGATTGAGAGGGAGAGGATGGATTGAGAGTCTTGTAATCTTTCTTGTTCTAATGTTCATGCGTATCGGGACTCCTTTGTATCCTGTGCAATCTTTGTTTAAAATGAAGCTCTTATGTTTTTCTTGTTCTTTCTTTGGATCTGTCAGTTCTTGATCTTCTCCTCCCTATGATTGGAAATCCTTGTACTGATTATTCTGAGAATATCAAGTTGTCCTTTCCTAGTCTTTGTGATCATGCGAATCTCCTTTGCAACCTTCGGTGTTTATTTGGTTCATGGGTTCTTGTTTGTGATACTCCTGTGTTCTTTGGTTATGCGTGCGAGGCGCCCGCCCGGTACACTACTCAAGAGTAGCTCACACCATTGAGAATGACGAGGATTCACTTCTTTGATTTTTGATAGCTTTTGTCTCCTACAGTTGTCGGCCAAACAAAAGTCTGTACTGAGTTAATGACTGCATTAAGTCATTTCGGCATCAAATGTTTTGGCGGCAGCATTAGCACTTCTTACTGCTCTTTCTCTTCAGATTGCATTCGGTTCTAATTTCTGTTGTTGCTACAAGTCTGGCCGCAAGACTTCAAATGGAGTTCTTCTTCATCAGAGAGACTAGATGATCTTTTCACTTCCTTTAATTCTTTTGACCGACAACATCCATCTCACGCTTCTACTTTCTTTCCTTCTTTGCTTTCACTTTCTGTTGAGTTCACAGTCTTGTCTTGGCAGATTTTCGGTGAGTTGTTTTCTCGGTTGCATTCTCTTTTTCTTGGTTTCCACTGCAGCCTAAAGACAGTTTCAATTGCTTTGCTTTTGGGACTACAGTGTTCATTTTCAGTGCAGATTACTGTCTTGATTTTGATGGTTGTCGGACAGTCGAAAGTGAAATCAGAATTTCAGCCGAGAGCCTTTTTGTTTGATAGCCGATACTGAAGTTAATTCTTCAGTCAAGACACTGTACCATCTTCTGGTGGCTGTTCGGTTTGCAAAACAAAGTGAACATCTGAGGTGAATACTTTGGGGCGGATTTGAAGGCAACATTCACCCCCCCTCTGTTGCCATTTTGGTCCTACAAGCTCAGCAGTTGAGTCTCGATAGGCTCAAACATTAGGTGAAGACAACAGACAAAATCAAAGGTGAAGGTGGTTATGATCCGCCTTCTGCACCTTATGACACTCTTTGCGGAGCGGAGAAGCCAGCTGGTCCAGCGGGCGCTAGAGACTGGCCAGGGCTCAGAAGAAGTCATCGATGAAAGAGTCCTCCTAGTGAAGCATCTTCAGCTCGCGCTGAAGCTGGATAACTCGAACATGGACCTCATCAGCACACTAACGCTCAAAAGCGTCAATGGCATACTGAGAAGCCACATTTGCAGCATCAGCAGTAGCCTCTACCTCCTTCTTGGCAGTCTTATCTTCTACAACATGTGTGGAAGTATGCTGCTTTAGAGGAGGCTGAACCGATGGTGGTGGAGAAGGTCATGCACCAGTGATATGTTCCCAAAGATGGAGACTATCGAGAGCAATCTCTATTAGTAAAGACCACAATCTATAGTTTGTCCCATGAAACTTTTTTCTTGAGAATGGGATTGCAGCTGATAGAACGGAAGCCATCAGTAGGTGACACTAGATGGCACGGTGACTAAGACAACAAAATTTAATAAGCGACATTGGACGGCGTGACGGTTAGATCGATATTTTTTTATTTTTTTGGAAACAATATCTAATAAAAGGAAACTAGAACCGAGTGTTAGTTTCTTAGTGAAGACCTCTTTCTATACCAGCAGAGACATAGAGAGAGGTGCTAGCATCTCTGGTGGATGGGCGATGACGCGTGTGTCGGGGAGACGGCTACGTCGAGAAGTGGACGGGTTGGACGGTGGGGACTTTGGCTATGATGTACCCAATCTACGATGGCCTCAGGAGGCGATGCTCAAAGAGGTGGCCAGCATCAGGCAGACATGCAGAGAGTCGGTCGGCCTCAGGTAGCGGCGTTTGGGCCTCGGTAGTGTAAGACAGCTGTGGTGTCTTGGGCGACGGCGGCCTCAGGTGGCAGTGGTAGACCCAATCCATATAGTAGTGGCCCGATCTAAACGGCGGTGGTGGCAGCCTTCAATGACAGCGGCAGCGGTGGTGGATGGTAGTGGAAATAGCTAGATTAGTGCCCTAGCTTTGATAGTATGTTATGAATATTTTGTGTATATTCATCAGGCCTAATGGGTAGTATATATAGAAAGTACAAGGACATATTACAAGAGAATATGTCATAAACATATAAGAAAAATATATAGGCATATAAGGAAATACAAATGAATTTCTATTCTAACACAATGCAAAAGCAGTGATGGTCATATCTCCAGTATTTATACGCAAGGGAAATGGCAACTGTCAACTTGACATTTTCTATGAAGATAATGATTTGACAGTGAGAGAGTTAGGATCTGTAAGCACATTAGGTGGACTGAATGAGAAACTCTGTTAAACAAAATTACGGAAGAATGGATGCTCCATTAAAGGGACTATAAAATGAAGAGGAAAGAAATAAGGGCATCTAGTTTCTTTGCGGTGACTACTAACCTTCTGTTAACAGATACAGGCTGGAAACCACAACATTTTCTAAATCCTACATCCTCAGTGCTAAACAAATCTTTACTATTATAAAAGAAGGAGTTGGTGGTTGGTCCGGCCTCTCCCACCCTTCTCATAAAAGGCAACGCTGACATGTGACCCCAAAAGACCTGCGTCGAATCTTCCCACCTTCCCATCAAAAAATCTTTCTTTCCATGATTTAGTGGTCAAGGTGGATTTTATCTAGATTGCATTGTAGAGTACATACTGTATTTTTCATCCAGTGCTTAATCTTGTACTAGCTGAATGCTCATTGCTACGGATTTTAAAATTTATCATACTATATGTTCTGAAACTAACGGGTGATAAAATTTTTTATAACATGCATACAAATATGTTCTAAAATTTTTTAAAATCCGTAGCAACGCACAGGCATTCAGCTAGTCATGCATAAAATAGAGAGTACCATGGGCATGTTTGGCAACGGCTGTGACTTATGGCTTTTGGCTGAAATTTTTGAATTTTGGTACATTTACTGTCTGATTACGGAGAGATACTCACTTGCGATTTTGGATGGTACATATGTTGGGCTTTTAACGTGTATATCGTTTAACTTGTAGACCCCGTCTTGAGAAAATACTCCGTTTAAAAGTTAGGTACTTTAGCAAAAGCTAAAAACCACCAGCTTCGGAGGAAAAGAACAGGCCCCATGAATGTTTCCTCACTTTCCATGATATTTTCGAATGGAGTCAAGAACTACCAACTTAGAAGTCATAACTGTTTGCATGATGAACAACCTTTGTTATCATTTTGTTCTTCAAGATCATACTTGTCACGACATCCCGGCAGAGTTGGGTGGATGTCATGGCCACTCGCCATGCTTTGGGGGGAGGCGGTTGGGAGGGAGGAGGCTACGGGGAGGAGGCGGCGGGAGGGAGGAGGCAGGCAGGAGGAGGGACTGGGAGGGAGGAGGCCGGGAGGGAGGTGGTGGTGGGAGGATGCAAGGAGGGAAGAGGTGGTGAGGAGGATGCACCGCATTTTGACCTTCCGGAAGAGGTGGGGAGGAGTGTAGGTCTCCATCCGGCTCTTTCAGAAGGGATAGTCAATCCCATCAAAGATTGGGGGCTTGGTGGAATACTTGTCCGTTGCTATGGCTCTAGAAACCGGTTAAGATCTATGAGGAAGAGCTAACCAGCTCTGATACCAAATTGTAGGACCGAAATGGCAACAGATGGGGGTGAATGGTGCCTTCAAAAATAAAATCCTCCCCTCAAATATCCACACAGCAAGCAGAAGAGAACTCACTGGAAATCATAGATAAGCGAATGAAACAAATCCAGAGAGAAAAACCGATTCTGGGCTATTCTGCCAGCAAGCGGTAGTACCGCTGTGAGAAGCGGTAGTACCGGCAAGCTGCACGGTAGTACCGTTGATGAACTCAATGGCTGAGTCAGCGCTGGTCTGACCGCAAGCGGTAGTACCGATGGAGTAGCGGTAGTACCGGAGCGTGGTAGTACCGACGTGTAAACGGCGGTAGTACCGCACGCTACAAACTGAAGAACAGCAGACGCAGAATCTGGTCAAAATCCAAAATACTCAAGATTTGCTGCTCTTCTCGGATCAATTTTAACAGGACATCATCCTAAACATCATATTGACCTCAGTGAGAAGAAATTGCAGACAAAGATCAAGCAATCAAGGAAAATCGGTTTTCTTGGGAAAACTCAGCAGAAGAGAAACCAAAATCCGAAATTTGCAAGATTCTTAGATTCTTGGCTTAGGAAACTTTGAGGATAGCAAAGAAACAACCTCAGAAGAATAAGCCAAGAACTAATTTCAAGATTCCACTAGAAAATCAAGAGGACACTTGAGCTCTGCCTCTTAACCCTAGAAAACCGAAGTACAGTGTGCCCGATTTGGGAAAAAGAAGAATTGATGATTCTTCCTTCTGATTTCGAAAATAGGATGCTCAGGTGATCTTGATAATCTCTCTAGTTCATAGTATCAACAAACAACAACTAGAAATCAAGAAATCACCAAAAGATGCAAGAAATGAGAAGGGCCAAGAAGAATAGGGAACGAACTGAGCAACTCAAAATCATCTCAAATCAAGATTTTTCACATAGACAAACAGAGATGAATGATCACAAGAGTTGCTACAAGCAATTCATTCCAAGATACGTCCCCATACGCATGTACATTCGGAAGAGAAAGAAGAAATCAAGAACACAACACCATAGGGACAAGGGAGAAACAACCTCTGCCCTTTCTCACCCACTCCTCAACAGAAAAGTAAAAGGAAAAAAGGAAAAGACACAACACATGAAGAGAAAGAAACCCTAAACTGTCACTTTCTCCACATGTCTCTCCTCTCCTTTTATAGTGTCCACTAATGGGTTCACAAACACACTTTACCCATTAGTGCCAACAACCATATTGCTTTATCCACTAACTCAAACCGAATCCGCTTCCGCTTTTGCAGTCTTGCGCTTTTCCCAAAACGCCCCTACTGCACCTTCCGGGAAGCTACCTCGTTCCTTGTTGTGCACACCTCGCAACCACTTCGAGTCTGCGCCGTCTTTAGCACATCCCGACCGTTCTGACCTCAGCACCGCCTGTGCCTAGTCCGGTCATCCCGTGCCTCGCCACGACTCTGCCTCGATGTCCTGTAGTCAACACAAACAAAAACACATCACATAGCACCGCTTGAAATAATGGAATTACCATATGCAATAGTCTCAAAACCAACCAAATTAAACTCAAGTTTTATGCGCTCATTGCTCTGACTGCGCGCTCGCGGTAGTACCGCTCCCCAGCGCGGTAGTATCGCCGAGCGGTAGTATCGCCGTGTAAACGGCGGTAGTTCCGCTCAGTGAAATCTGGAGACAGCAGCAGCACAACAGCAGCGATCTATTTCACAAACTTTTCAGTATACGTGTCAATTACTCATCACAAGCATGGGAGCACCTCTCACATGGTCTCTCATACTGCTTGGTCAATTTCACACATCAAATATTGGAGAGCAAGCGACAGAGAGAAGGGTGGCCAGAATGCACGAGGAGATATGGAAAGTGGAGGGGTGGGTGTTGTATCCTGAGAGAGAGAGAGGAGGAAAGAGACGAATGGTCCAGATCAAATCGGATGGCTGAGAAGAGAGGAGAGAGAATGGACCAACCACCAACTCACAGTTTTATAATAGTACTAGTTGAATGCCCGTGCGTTGCTACGGATTTTTAAAATTTATCATACTATATGTTTAAAACTCACGGGTGCATACAAATATGATCTAAAATTTTTTAAATCCGTCAAGTAAGTCAGAAACCGTCGATCACACCTCGTGGACATAAGTCGGAAGACATCGACCACACCTCGTGGTCGTAGGTCGGGAGCCCTCGAGCACACCTCGTCGTCGTAAGTCGGAAACCGTCAGGGGCGGACCCAGGGCCCGGCGACCCTGGACCCCTGCCCGGGCTCATGCTCTTTGTGTACATGACGATCAGAGAGCTCGCCACATGGGCGTTGAGCTCCAGTCCGAACTTAACAATGTGGAAGCCGTCGACCATCGCACGTTCAACCGCGTTCAACCAGAGGAGAGAGCAGATCAAGTTAGCGGTTGGCCGGTCGAGTGCAATCGCTCCTCTGTCAGAGAGACCGAGATTGCTCCTTGATCTCCAGGAACAAAGAGGAGAAAGAAACTGAGATAGCTCCAAGACTGCCAGTTTCCCGAGTCACAGGCTAGGTATGAATCCCAATAGTGAGGCACCCGTGTTCTTGGTCACCTCTAGCTAGGACACGATAACCCTGCATTTTAACGAGTTTCGGCGGCAGTCCATCTCAACAATGACATGCCTATATGAACTTATCTGTCATAATCTGGGTTCAAAAAATCAGCCGACGAAAACCGGTTCTACCGGACCCTCTCGGTTAAATTTTAAATTGGCAAAAAATCAGATTTGCTTTTTTTTCCAAATATAAAGGAAATTCATAACAACGTTAAAGCATTAGTGTGTATGCGACCTAGTGGTAACCCCCCTTGTCTTGGAAAGAGCAGGTCATGGGTTTGAACATCTAGAACTGCACCTTTTTGGTCTTTTTTGTTTTAACTCCAAAAAATTCAAATTTTGGTTTGAAGATTTCGGCCGAAATTTCCAATAATCGGTAAAATTGGTTCTATCAGTGACCTCCGGTAAAAAAATAAAACCCGATTTTCAAAACCTTGTTATAATCGACATGCCTAGGCTTAATTTTCGTCCTACGTACGTCCATTACTAATTAACTTATAAATAGGTTCCCTGATTAAGCAGGATGGTCATTTAAACGCCAGCTTGATCGGAGACTCGGAGTATCCAATTAGGTAGGTGGGGCCCGGTCCAAATCGACGCGACGCATGCATGCACGCGAGGAGAGAGCTAGCCATTCGATCGAGACTCCCGAAATAACCACCGAGGCAGGCAACCGCTGCCTCCGGGCAACCGCGCAACCGCGCGAAACCGCCGGCGCCGCGACGCATCAACTTAACTCTACTTGTACACCACCACCCCAAGCCCGTGGCCGGGGCCCCACTCGCAGTCTCCCTCTATCTATCTCCCCCACACCAACGCACGCTACGTGCCACCATGCAGGCGGTGAGACCGTCGGCGAGGGAGGGGGCGGAGGAGGAGCCGCAGGCGCAGGAGGTGGAGGAGGAGGTGGTGAAGGCCAAGGCGGCGGAGGAAAGGAAGGTGGCGGTGGTGGGGGAGGAGAAGACAGCGGAGGCGGAGGCCGACGAGGAGGCTGAGGCGGGGGCGTCGGCGAAGAAGAATCGGATCCAGGTGTCCACCAACAAGAAGCCGCTCTACTTCTACGTCAACCTCTCCAAGGTACGTACTACGCACGTACTGGTCTCATCCAGATTAATTAATTTATAACGAAATTAATATTTTGCGAGGGTATGTAGGATTTTTTTTTTGCGAGGGCATGTAATTTTTGTTTCATAGGGATATGAATGAATAAATCGTTTGTAATGACTGATTTTTCACGGATTCTTGCATTTGGTCGAGCAAAAATGGTTGATGCACTTAATTACTTAGAAATGAACTAAAAACGAACTATAAAAGAATCAAACTTATGAATTGGTTTGGTTTTCGGTTGATGAACTCAGTTACAAATTTTCCATTTTTTCTATATATTCGCATTTACTCTGCATGAGCAATCGACCAATGATATGTTTTGTTCATTTCTTGAAGTTGACATCGTGGTTTTGTAATTTCATGAATCCTTTGTTTAAAAAGGATTGAATTACTGGGGTGTCTAAATCCATGCATATCACTATTGGCTGCAGAGGTACATGCAGACCTACGAAGAGATTGAACTCTCTGCTCTGGGGATGGGTAATGCTTACTTCTCACCTCACATTAATTTTACTAGCTCCTTCTTTCCTTCTGATGCATGGATTCTGACATTCTGTTTTGATGTGGTATGCATTCTTTTCACTGCCTCTTATGTTATTATTAAATTATAGAACCTATATATGCTGCCCACATGTTATCAGTTTTCTCTCAGAAAAAAGTTATGATTCTATCAATATTTAGTTCATAGTTAGCTGCATCTTTGTGAGACCTTTTTGGTTTCAGCCATCGGAACTGTTGTGACTGTCGCTGAGATCCTCAAGAACAATGGCCTGGCCACTGAAAAGAGTAAGCATCATAACTAACTATTATATAACGTCTGAATAATTAATCAAACCTTTTCTCACCTCACACTACTAAATCACTCTTAATTTTCTTTCTTCTTCTGTCCAGAGATCCTGACATCAACCATTGGCACCAGAGATGAGTCGAAGGGGCGACTCGTCCGTAAAGCCAAGGCAAGATAGATCTTTCTTGCCTTCCATATCTCCTTACAGGACTCATGGCAACCCATTTTCTATATGAATCCATAACGCCTTCCTTCTCTGTTAATGTTATTGGTTTCAGATTGAGATCCTGCTGTGTAAATCAGAGAACTTCGACAGCATCATGTCCAGCAAGAAATCAGACCGCCCGAAATCCGCCGACAAAGAGATCAAGATCTGATCAACCCCTGTTTGCCTCCCTCCCTGTCCAGAGGTTGACACCATGCTTGAGACAGTGAGAGGCAGAATGCACCGATCTGATTTAGTAGTAATTAGGGTACCTTAATTAGTCCTTGTTAAGGAGGGATGGAACATATCTCGTGAGGCATGCTGCAAGCAAAGATATGTCTGTGCGATGTTCCAACTGAAACCTGCAAGAATGCAACACTTTGTTACAGCATCCATATGAGATCGTGATGACGAAATGGTTGTAGAATTTATCTTCAGTCTCTTAAGGCTGGGAGTAGCATGCCTAAAATCACCTTACCTTACCTTTTCAGTCTGTTGTACTTTTTGCTTATGTAATGAAGTATTTGGACAGACAGATCACTACTATAATGGAAGGCTAAGGTTTCTGTAATCGTTCTGCTTTTGCTAGTGAATTAATTTGTGCAAATTTGTTTGATTTTTCAGTAAATAAAGTATTTTCTTGTGATACAAACTAGCAAACATTATTACAATATACTAAGTACTAGTAATAAAAGAAGGACTCCCACCCTTTCTCACAAAAGATAGTGTTGACATGTGGCCTCAAAAGACTTGCGCCGAATCTTCCCACCTTCCTATCAAAATATCTTTTTTCCATGATTTAGTGATCAAGATGGATTTCATCTAGACTGCATTGTAGAGTACATGCTACTAAGAACACAAGTTAATCTTTTCTGTGAATTGGCAAGGAGCAACCTACTCAATGGGAAAATGCAGCATATTAAATTGCACTGGAACTGAAGTGAAACGCATTGTAAAGGCCAGTTTGGAAAGCAGGAAATTGAAAACACAAAAGTAAGTAAAAACAAAAGGAATTGAACGTCATGACTAGTGAAATCCTACAAGAATAAAAAGCGCAGGAATTAGTTATTAGAGATGTTTCGATACTCTACAAGAAATATGCAGGAAATTTGAATGGAAATGCCTCTTCGTAAAGTAAAGAAAAGAGGAGAGAAAAGGAGATGCAGCCTTCGCCTTCTGAAAGGAAATGAAAACACAAGCTATGGAATAATGTTTGGAATCCAGAAAAAGTATAGAAAAGGAGAATTCCTATAGGAATTTCCAAAGCCAATCATATAATGCAAAGAGATTCATAGCAAAAGTTCTGTTGCAAATAATGTGTAGAGAAAATAGAGATGAGAGACATAAATTTCTACGTGGAAAATCCTTATGGGAAAAATCACGAACGCTCAAGGCAAATTATAATGAGGAGAGATTATAATAGAACCCTTCCATTCCTATGGGCTACTGGGGTACTATGGGGAACCCCGGGTGAAGGTCGTCGCATGTGTATTCTGTAATCCTATGATCAATAGCTAGTACACACATTCACAACATTCAAAATCATGTCCATACATATCGAATATATTTAATTTATGATAAAGAGGTGAATACAATAAAGTTTTATAGCACGTGGCCGACTAGCTAAGAGAATACTAGAGTCAAGAGAAATTACAGCCAAAGACAAATAACTAAGCAGAAGCATCAATCTAGTGATATGCCATAATATCCACAGGCAACCGACTGGGGAATTAGGCCCTAGAGAAAACTCGTAGTCGAACTCCCCACTACCAAGGGCAAGGTATGTGTCATTCGTATCTTTCTTCATTATCTGATCAACAATAATTTACGTAACGTTGAGTACATTGCATACTCAACAAGACTTATAATATATCACAAAATTATACATATTTGCAAGGTTATCAAAGGGACGAGGCTCTATACTAAATTATTTTAACAGGAAGCAAATTTTATTTACAATATCAATAAGTAGAAATTTGCAACGGAATTGTAAAGAGCATTTGACATGTAATGAAATAACGTTTATATAACTTCCATAACAGTAGATCAAATCCATTCACAGTCTTCCTCCGCTATGAACATCGCATAATTCCCACCCATGGGTATGGCACACGGTTGAGTGCATGTCATCCCATATGTTCAGTGAAACCGTTTTAAAAAGCAAAACTACACCTATTATGATTGCATCCAAGCTTGCTCATGACTGCGAACACAGCTATTTAAATAGTTTTTAATATTATGCAGAGGTTATACAACTTTACCCACACAAGATAAACAATTATACTGTCTGCAACTTTACGCTTCCTTTTGCGTGTGATGAAAGTTGATTATCATATAGTCTTTATATCATCTAGTCCTAAGCTTACACCAGCTCGATAAATGGACAAGCCCTCACTTGGGGCGTACCAAGTGAGCTGCATGACAGACCCTCACTTAAGGAGTCTGTCCCTAAGTGAGCATTCACCGTTGTATTAGTATGCTTCGTGGTGTGGGAGCCCCTACGAGACAGACCTTCACTCAGAATGCCCTTACTACTTCTGCACCTACCACGATACAAGGATAGTCCTAGACAACTTTAATCAGCTAAATGCCAGAGCCCATATAGCACATGTGGTCGTACGGTGTGACTTAGATGTGAGACAATAGCATTTGGTCCTTAATTGACCCGGACGAGGATCTCCCCCTATCTGCATGCGAGGTTCCTCCTCACATTTGACAGATTTTCATATAACTCGCTCGCATGCGAGGTTATCCTTGATCCTACACTTAGGTGCACGTGTCGTCGCCCTGTTGTCGTGCACTAGGCTACCGGAGGTCCGCATGCCCGCGCCCGATGCACACACGGTGCGTCCATCGGGGCTGCCCCATCCGACATGGCACCATGCGGAGGGTTCTACATGGCCACGTCCTACATCACCTCAGCCTGATGAGGTCGGGGGGTCAGCCTAGGCACGGCCCCCTACACCGCCAGCGCAGCAGTTTCGGCGTCCTCCATACTTCTCTGACTTCCCCACGCAGGGGGCGTACGACATGCCATATATCCCTGAAGACAGCTTTGACCACACCATGGTGCTAGCCAAGGGTACACAGGCACCGATGGCCACACAGGTGGCACTACAGTCCACTCCTCTAACTTTGGGACGTGTGCGATAGTCTCCTGATCGTCTTACCTTGTTGAGGCGTCGACACCGAGCGCTGAGGAAGATGGCCAAGTGGGGCCGTACAGGAGGACGCAGACGCGGAGACGGAGGGGACCAGGGTGGCGACAAAGGGGGAGCTGGGGATGCTTTGGAGGGGAGTAGTGCTGATTGTACATTTGTTGTTCATGTACTACTTACATTTCTTATTTACTAAGTGATGTTTGTAATACTGTTCGTGCAGCAGCATGTTGGATCGTACGAACTTCCTATGTTGATGACCTCCCGTTGCCCCTCTTGCACTGCATCTGCTGACGGAGGTCATCGTTGTCCTCTTCGAGACTTTCAATCCGTGCCTCTATTCAAGGATTCACTCCCACAACGTATCCACGTACCTTGCAACGTACCGTTCATGGGGAGGATCAATCCATTGTACTAAGTCACATTGGCTATCTGCTGGAAAGGAAGGTTAATATTGGAACTCTATTAGTAGTACTATAAAATAGATGATTGCCTAATTGTATCCCGGAGTGTTAGCATCAGAAGAAACGTCGCCCACCATCCAAATGGCCTTCTGCCACCTGCACGACCGCGTCCTCCATGTGTCTGCATTTCGGCAACACTAGCTGAGCATGCCTATCTGGCAACAAGCGATAGTTAACTCCGAAGTCCTCTCTCCTTTTGAGCGGAAGGTGCCCCCTTGGTGACCCATGTTCGACTGGCCCCTCGGAGTCTGTCATGGTATCTTACTCTAGGATGGAGAAGATAGTTGTTTCTACTATCAATGGCTGGGGCATGCATTCTATAGCCTGTGAGGTGTCGCGGCGTGCTTTATGATAAACCGCGTCGTGTGCAACCTTTGTGTAGTGACTACACCGGACAGGGTTGCTTTGTGAAGCGACAAGACCACTCGAGGCAACTTTGCGCAATGACATGACCACACAAGCCAGCTTTGCGCAGCGACAGGACCATACGAGCCAGCTTTGCGTAGTGAGAAGATCAGACGGTCTAGCTTTGCACAGCGACTACACCAGACAAGACAGCTTTGCATAGCGACATGACCACACGGGACAACTTTGCATAGCGACATGACCACACGGGGCAGCTTTGCACCGTGACAAGACCACACGGGCCAGCTTTGCGTAGTGAAAAGATCAGACGGTCTAGCTTTGCATAGCGACTACACCAAACGAGATAGCTTTGCATAGCGACATGACCACACGGGCCAGCTTTACGCAGCGACATGACCACACAGGGCAGCTTTGCACCGCGACAAGACCACATGAGCCAACTTTGCGTAGTGAGAAGACCAGACGGTCTAGATTTGCACAACGACTACACCAGATATGACAGCTTTGCATAGTGATAAGACCACATGGGCCAGCTTTGCATACCGACAAGACCACACTGGTAGCTTTGCGCAGCGATAAGACCACACGGGCCAGCTTTGCACAGTGACTACACCAGACGGGGCAGCTTTATGCAGTGAGAAGACCACATGGGACAGCTTTATGTAGCGAAAAGACCACACGGGGCCCTATAAAAGAAAGTGGAAGGGATTTGGGAGAGAACACTACACAAACAAACCTAACACTACATCGGAGCTTGCTTCAGCACACTGGGATAGACAAGAGGCAGAAGAAGCAATATGACAAGATGATGAAGTAATGGGAGGAGACCCACGAACTAGAAAGGTCTGCTACCGCCCGCCATTACTGGGGTTGCGCAAACTACTCTAGTGACTATCCCGACTGTCGTCGGGACACCACTAGCTATCAGCAGCCGGTAAGGACCAGTTACACTGTGTTCCCCTTTCTTTTTCTCCTTTAAAGTAGATACTAACAACCTCTTTCGTCTACCCACAGTCCCTAGAGCCCCTATGTGGCTACCATAAATGGATCGATTTTGAGATCCACCCACATGACCAGTGGGCTCTCGACTTCGAGGAGTGGAATGTCAAAAGGTCCTGCGAGATCCGGGAGGAGGAGCGCCGCAACGATGAGCAAACCGAGCGTATACATTGGGAGACGAAAACTCATCTCGAGGCGTGCACGCGCAGTGAGTGCGAGGCTCGCGAGAGGGAGCGTAAGAAAAAGAGGAAAATGACGGCCAAGGCAAAAGATGCCGTCTAAGAGTTCAACGTTTCGCTCGTAAGGAAGCAAAAATGGCCCTAGCCCACGTAGTAGGTCAAGCTATCCTACACTAACTACTTCCCCGAATGTCGAATTTAGTTCCATTCCAAAAAGGTGCATATATATTGTAGGAGCAGTTCGGTTTGTTGCATCGTATATGATGCTCTTTCTTATGCATATAATCAAACCCTACGCACCGTGTTACTCCCAACTGCACTATGAAATCTATTTTAATTCAAACAAGCATATCTTCCGTCTTTTCGCATTTAATTATTCGCGTAACAAGTCATCCAACAACATTAACAAACAAGTTCTGTGTGTACGAATTCCTGGTTACATCACAATATCATTTACCTTCATACTTACCGATTGTTGTTATTTCAATCATTCTTAAAAAAATTCACGAAATTTCTTATACTACAACATACAACGATTGCAATATTACGAATCCAACATATTATCTACCACTCATAATCTACAAAAATCACAAATGGATTAACCACACTGCCTCTAGGAATGGCTTATTTATAGTCGCTGCATAGCCGAGCGACTGCATTTGTAGTTGCCTAGTGTTGGCATGACAGTTACGTCATTGAACCGTTGGGCGACTAGAACCTATCGCCCAACGGCCAGCGGATTGCTTGCGTGTCACGTGGCCATTGAGTGATAGGTTCTAGTCGTCCAACAGTTTAGCAACTGAAACTTATTTATATAAAAAAAGTGTATGTGCGGATACATCTCTGTTATTTCGAATAAAATATAGAATATTTATAAAAAAAATTCTTATGTAGAGCAGCCAAACAAATGCATGAGGAATGGAAGCAATCTCCCAGGTGGATGGCGAGAAACTACGATAATGATGTCTCAACTTAAGTGATCCTCCAAGATTCGAATTATCGGCACAATGGATAAACTATCCCGATCAGCATCAACCTGCTGGACTGATTATTTGAACAAATGCGAAGTCCCTCAATTGTGCTACAAAAAAATGCTCTTTTTTTCCTCTCTTAGATTCACTTTGCACATTGGGAAAGCAAAACTATTGGATCAAATAAATTACACGATTTTTTTTTACAAACACGAAGGGAAGACTATATGTAAAAGGTGTTAAGGATAGAATATAAAATAAATAGCAGTCCTATTCTATTTCCTATTCTATCCTTAACACAGCTCACTCAAAGGCATAAAAGATGTGAAACCCCAGTCACTCTCGCGTGCATTAAATTGATGTTGAGTATCTGCCAAGCAGGGGACCAACATACAGCCTCAAACCAGAAAATTTTGCAAAAAATATTGGAAAATTCAAATGTGACACAATCATTGCTACTACAAAGCTTCATTAATTACTCAGAGAGAAAAATAAGACCCAAATGAGTCTTTGAAAGAATGAGGCCCGCAACCAAATTCATGTTAGGGAATGAAGCTAAGTTTCATTATACCATTACTTAATTCGTGATTAAATACTAAACTGAGGGTTAAGGCTTCAAGATGTCACTATTACCCACAAGATATGATTAACTCATGATGTCACTATTACACGCTCGTAGGCATGTGATAGAGAAATCATAACAAGACATTTATAATGTAAAGCCGTCAATCTGGCCACGCCTCCGCTAAGGTTTCACCCTAATAAAAAATTCAGTAGATTGGAGCCCCATCTTGCGTCGTGTGAGACTTCTCGTGGCCTACGCTACTCTCAAATTCAACCTATCACTACCACACATAGGTGAAAGATCGAGCTCCATTTAAGTTGGTTTTGGTGTTAATGACAAATATCATTATGAGGTTTTACAAATACTATTATAATATTTTGGTGTTAATGATAAATACTTTTATAATGTGCTGGTGATAATGGCAAATATATATATGAGACTCATATGTTTGTTTAAGTTTATCTATGCTTAGTCTCATTTAAATAAAAAGATGAAATCATTGAGAAATGTATTAGTATATCTTTCTTTTAATCTTGCTGTATTTCTCACATCCAAATATATGATTAAATGACAAATCTTTCATGGGACTAATATATTTGTGCAAGTATATTATAGCTTAGTCTTATTTGGATGGAAAGGTGAATTCAAAGAGGTATGCATTTGAAATCACATATTCTCATATACTAATACATTTCTTAGATCTAAAATATAGATTGAACTCCTCAATTAGTTCAAAATGAATATGTGCATATGTCTCCATTATATACACTTGTATGCACACATTTAGGGGGCTCTCTCTATGTTTTGGAGTTTCATGAGTATTGATCCATGCTTCTTTTAATATGCATATTTAGAATCTTTATGTTGAAACACATCCGTTGAGTATATATATAGCTTGTGTAGTTTATATATACTCATGTGCAATCGGGTTGTCATCTAACTCCTCTATTATGTGTTAATGGTTGGACGATTAATGACAACCGGACATGTAAGCTTTGTTTAAAGCTTATCTTAGAGTATACAATTGTTGTGTATAAGTTATATACTCGCAAATCAATTTCTATCTCATTATTTATTGAGATTGTCATGGATTATCAAAAAGAGAAGATTGTTGAATCTAGTCCCTCCATTATATGTTAATAGTGAAGTTTGATAATTGATGACAATTATTTTGTGGACTAACATTTTCCATGAGTTGGATGAATAGGTTAGGTTCCACAAATGAGAATGAATTGTGATGACTTGTATTGGAGATAATCAAGTCAAGATGTAAGAAGAAGATGGTTTTATATGTTGAAGGCTATCAAGACGAAGATGCATCATGAGTTGATGTATGTCCAAGAGGAGATGATTTTGTGTTGATTATCAAGTCAAGTAAAGACCATCATGTGTTGATGAAGTTGATGAAAGAAGATGCATCATGAGTTGATGCATATCAAGACGATGACTCAAGGCAAATGTATGACTAGCTAGGGCTAAGGATGTGTTCCTAGTCTTTTATCAGTCTTGGTGTTTGGTTGGAAGACCGGATTGCTAGTATAGGTTGCTGTACTATTAAGAGGGGCCATATTTAGCAGGTTGAATCTCATCATGTATTGATAGCTCAACCTCACCTCGTATAGCTCATCTTGGCATGAGGCTTGCATTTGCGAATGTGTTTTACAAATGTTTGAAGCTCATGTGTTAAATCCTTGCAACATGGTACTATGCATTGCAAATGTGTTTTGCAAGTTCTTGAAGTCCATGTTTTAATTCTTTGTGATATGAGGCTTATATTTGCAAATGTGTTTTGCAATTGGTTAAAGCTCATATATAGTCCTAGTGGCATATGACTTAGGTAGGTGTAACTTAATGCACAAAACAGAAGAAATTCTCTGTTCTGGCAGACTGGACAACAAGATTAAAACCCTAATTACTCCATAAAATAGAGGATTTGGGATGAGAAAAAATTACCTAGATGATCCCTTGGGATCACCCCTCTTCTTTCCTCCTCTTCTTCTCCTCCTTCCTTCTTCTTCCTTCTCTTCCTTCCTTCTCTTCCCTTTCTTTTCTCCTTGGCTCCAATGGCGTGAGAGTTTTGGGAGAGGGAGGCACTAATCTGGAGGGTGGTGGCCAAAGGGTGGGGTGGCGGTGTGGGGTGGAAAGAGGGAGGGGCTAGGTCAAAAGAGGAGGGGAGGGAGGGTGTGGCGCCTTGGGCCTTCGACCCAAGGCAGTCGGCCCACTCTCTAGGCGGGCCACTCAGAGGTTTTAATTTAATTTTTAATTTATTTTATTTATTTTATATTGTTCTATAATTTTTATTTTTTTCTTCCCGCGATTTACCGAAAAACCAGTGATCCCGCGATTATTTTAAAACTTACGCCGTAACGACGATCAAGATATTACAAGATGACGGGCGGCCATGGCAAAGGTGCAGGTGGGTCGCGAGAGGAAGACCATAGAAGCTTAGCAACAATCACGGTACCGAAGGCAAAGCCGCAGGAGAAGAAGCTAAAAAAACAAAACCAATCTAATGATGGGAGGAAAGAAAAAGAAACCGGTCTATTTGATTGGAGAGGAGAAAGGCTATTTACCATGTTCAGCCCCTAGATGTCTCTGCTTGGGGCAGCGTGCAACGGAGTTTGCTGGTGACTAGAAACAGACTTAAATACGAACTCACTCTTATTCTATGTAGGAGATTGAATAGCCAAAATAATTCATGAATATATTACTTGAACCTCGATGTCATATATATAGAATATATGGTTGCTTTGAGATCAAATCAATCTGCTAAAGATATGGAAGTCTATAGATATAGAAAGAACCATATCAGATACAAATTATCCTAATTAATTATATTCTATCTCTTATTATCTTACCATACGTATACTCCACTTCTGTTCTTACCTCATCTTCTTCCATTCTCGATCTTGTGGGTTGCTAGTTTCTACTACCTGTAGTGTGACGAAGAGTAGTAGTGAATACTCAAAAATAGAAATGACCGGGAGAAGTGCATTGCGGACTTTGCGCTTGTTGTAATGCATTGGAAGGTTGGTAGGAGCATTTCATCAATTTCTTGAGATACTTTTCATTATTGTCATTGAGAGGACCTTGACATTTATGCCCAAATATGGTCATACTTCATCCCATCTGAGAAGACTACGTGTGGACAAATGTTAAGTACTTGTTGCATCCTCCACACAATATAACAATTACAAACATCAATTGAGGAAAATCCTCTTTAATCCCACCAATTGATGGTGCCAATATGTTGGTTGGTGTGTGTACAATTCAATAAGGAGTTCGTAAGAAATTTTATTTCAGTTACAATTCCTCTGTTCCATTCAAAACCATGCATTTCCCTTGTTGGAATTCTACCTGTACTTGTTTGAAAATTCATGCCTGATAGAGCATTCCAAAATAGGAGGGAATTGGGAATAGGTATAATTAAAAAATAGTTAAAGGTGAGAGTGAAGGAGATTATTTTAACTTATTGAAAATGTAAATGACAACGCCTGAAACAAAACCTGTTTTGTGAAGCTTCAAACATCAAAGGCAAAACTGAAGGACCCAATACAGCAACCCTTGAAGTTCTCCTAAAAATTAGCCAAAATTGTCTACATGACACTGCACTAAGTTGGCATTTGCTAAAACACTATATAGTTATCTCACTGCTGTATCACACTATAAATTTGTGTTCATTTGCTAGTAGACATCAGGAAAATTTTTATTGGCCGAAACCGGTTTTATCGGTTTTACCGATGACCCCAGTAAAATTTCAAATTGGCTCCAAAAAAATTTGTTTTAAATGAATTTTATCAAATTGTGAAGAAATTTTGCCGAATTTGTTTCAAAATTTTTGGACGATATTTGCAACCGATTTCGGCCAAAAATCGGCCAATAATTTTAAAATTCAAATTTTGATTTGAAAATTTTGGCAGAAATCCTCTGAAAGTTTTCAATTTTTGGTCTACCGGCCTCTACCGGTTAAAATTTACAACCGGTTTTTTAAACCCTGGTAGACACCGCCGTGCGTGTCTACTAGTAAATGAACATGAGTGTCCACCAACAAATGAGAATAATTTTTTTGACAGTGTGTTGTTTAGGTATCGAAAAGTGTCTGCTGGCAAATGAACACTATTTTGCAGTGTGTTTGGGCAATGACACGATTTCGTGGTGTGTTTGGGCAAAATGCCAGCCAAGTGTAGTGTCATACTGTCATGTAGCAAATTTTCCCAAAAAATTGTAGTTGCGAGGCTGACAGGTTTTCTCTAGCTTGTACATTACTTGATAATTCTTTCTTGTGCATATTTAACTCATATACTTCAACTCTGGCTATATTTTTCAACACTGCCTGCATCTTTCTGTGGTGCCTCAAGACGAAAAAGGAAGTTGTTAGCATGGCAAAAGTGCATGCAGAACACAAGTTCTGTTTTAGATGGTTGACCTGTGGAACACTGATGTTGCTACATGACTGAATGTTTTAAACAAACATGAATTAACCGGAACATAAGCTTCAAATCTGCAGTTAACAAAGCTCCTATGGATTAATCAGAACACATGTTTCCTTTACAATTACAACACGTATGCACAACACCATTTCACATAGTAAGAGGGGTATACAAATATACAACACAACACTACTACATTGTCAGCTATGCGCCTTCAAGGCATCCCTAAAACCGACACTAGGTTGTACTGACTACTGAGGGCCTTTCTTCCCAAATCCTGTAGTCGTTTTCTGCATCATCGCGACAAACTCGTTGTAATCTATGCGCCCATCCTGCAGAAGGTAAAAAAAAAGGAGCAAAAGTGCTCTCAAAGTTAGCCTGGTGAATGATCTTTCAGTGGTTATGGATATCATGCTTAATGTAGGACTGGTCATTTGATGATCTTACATTGTCCTGATCTACTTCGCCTATCATGTCTTCAAGTCGAACGTCCTCGATGCCAAACTCGTCGCAGGCCTGCTGGAGCTCATCAGATGTGATGTATCCACTGCCATCTTTGTCGAAGTATTGGAAGGCAGCAAACAGATGGTCTTCCCTTTCAACTTTGTTGAGGTGTAGAGTGGCAGCGATGAATTCTCCATAATCTATGGTGCCACTGTTGTCAATATCAGCCTGTAGCATGAACACGATAAACGTTTCATTACACATTTAGAAAGAGTATTTCTGAAAAAAGTATGTCAACAGTTTAATCGAATCTGTACCATTATTGCAAACACATATCAGGGAGGTAAGCACAAAAAGCAGGAAAATCATCAATAAGTCCTACTATGTAGATGCAACGATTTATATATCATTATTTTCTCTGAACTGAATTTGCTTTATCATTACATGATGCAACGTCTAATGTTTGGTTGAATCCTCCGCTCATCATTCGGCAAGAAATGATTCAATCCTATGCACTTCATTCTACATAACTATCTAAATAAATTTGAGTCATAAACGATATGAAGTTTTTGTCATCCTTTACTTGTATGCAATTCCAATTTGATGGCTAAAAGGGTAACTCCATTTTTAGTCATTCTGAAACTTAAATTAAGCTATTACATGTCACTACATATATTAATTTGTTTAGTTGATTAATTTTGATATTTATTGAAGGAGAAGTCTGTGAAAAGGCCATTGGAACCTTCATCCTTATGTGATCAAGCATTGGCTGCAGTAAGTGTTGCAGGTAGAAGCAAAGGTCACAGGAAGAAAAAGAGCGAACCCAAATGCATATTTGTATGCTATATATGTGACGAGAAATGTCACATGATAAAAGATTATCCGAGATTAAAGCAAATGAATAGTGCATACTCAGTGGCGATAGCAAAGAATGATTCAGACATATTAGTTATCAATCAATCAGGTATTTCTTATGTGTGGATATTAGATTCAGATTGTTGTTTACATATATGTTCAGAGAGAGATATTTGACGAAGGATCTCTACGCTGGGCACATGGAATTGTTCACTTAGCGGATTGCAAGGAGTATGCAATTACTAAGGTGGAACAGTTACATTGGTGATATATGATGGAGCACATCGCATATTGACAGGTGTTCGGTATGTTCCTGACTTAAAGAAGAATCTAGAATCTGTGAGATCGCTTGAATTCGAAGGTTGTGAGATATCACTTAGCGATGGAGTCATACGAGTTACTTGTAAAGGGTAAGTAATTATGAAAAGTATTTAGAGCAATCGAGGATACCGATTAAAGGATAATCTTAAAAGTAAAGCAACCAGGGGAGGTTTGATAAAAGTCCTAGCGAGGAGAAGAAAACCGTGTCATCAACGGTAGGTACTCAGCTCTCATCTGCGTTATGTACATAACTGCAAAGACGGTTACAAAATCTAGTAAACGCGAAGGCGAAGATGCAAGCTATTGGAAGAAGAAAGATGTGGTGGGACCAAACACACGGCACCGGAACGCAGGTGAAGCTCGGAGGTGATACAAATCTATAACATAGAAGGATGTGGGAACAGAAGGTGTGGTTAACCAAACTATATAATGAATGAGCTCTCAAGTGGATGGTCCTGGCAGGCTAGCCCGAACACTAACACACATATTGTGGTGATGTGCATGAGCCTCGTGGTGGGGGCACTTCTAAAGGTATGAGAAAAAATAAAAAAGAATAAAAAGGTTGAGCTGATTTGGACCGAGTTTTTGGAGGAGCATAGTAACTTCAACGGATAAAAGTCAAGGTGAAAATTGTTGAGTTAGGGTAACTCATATCTATTTTTAGGATTTAAAAATATGTGCTATAAAGAGTCTTAGATGAATCTTACTAAGATTATAACTTCTACTTCTATTTAGATTAGGATTCCTACTCTAAATTAGAGAAGTGTTAGGAGAGACTATATAAACCGTGGAGGTGACTGTGAAAAAGCCACAAGAAGAAGCAACCAAGCAATAAAGCAATCAAGTCTACTCATCCAAAGCAGAGGGAGTATGAGAGGATTAGATGTTAAGATATTCTTTAGCATTAAATTCTTGTATAGGACAATGATCTGAGGGTTTTAAAAGATTCAAGAGAGTTGCGAGTGAGCGACAATCTTTTGTACTCTTTTAAGATTATGATTAAGGAATTTACAGTCAGCTTCACCAGATCTTTTCTCTCTCATCGTGGTTGCTTCAACGTCGTTATTTTGGTTCTCTCTATGAGATTCATCTTCTTCGTTCTTGATATCGTGTTTGCTAGTATTATATCTTATAAACTCTGATCCGATTTGACCTACTACGCATAAGAAAGGGTATCACTAAGATGAAATTAAAGTGGCAATACAAAGTGACTCTGTTTCCATGTATAACCAGTAGGACTGCATATGAAGTTTTTGTTTGGGTGCCATATACCAATCAAATTTAATGGCAAAATGTGGGAGGGGAAGAAAGAAACTTACAGCCTGCATGAGTTGATATATCTCTGACTCCTTCATGTTGGCGCCCACCCTCTCCAGCCCAGCCTTGAGCTCCTCGAAATTGATCTGCCCGCTGTTGTCGGTGTCCATCATCTTGAACATCTCCTTCAGCCCGGCGATCTCCTCCTCCGACAAGTTCTCCGCGATCACCTGCGCAATCACACAAGATCACACCTCAAACTTCAGTTTCACTTCGGTAAGGTCACTGAAACCGGTGCTCACTCTTAAGGCCATCTTCTTCAGCTTGTTCATCGCCGAGAACTGCTTCAGCCGCGAGAGTACGGCCGAGTCCAGCGGCTTGTCGGGTGCCGAGCCGCTCATCTGCAGCCACGGGTGGCCTGCAAGCAAGAAGTTTCACACAAGAAAAGGCTTAACCACCAACCCATGACCATGATGCCATGGCACATTGACAAGCATCACCAATGCGATGCAGCGAAGAAGAAGCAGCAGCAGCAAGCTCACAGAGGACTTGGTGCGCGGTAAGCCGCTTCTTGGGGTCCCTGACGAGCACCTTCCTGAGCAGGTCCTTGGCGGCCTCCGATACGCTCGGCCATGGGTCCGACTCGAAGTCCAGCGAGCTGTGCAGCACCTGCTCGAATATACCCTGCTCCGTCTCTGCAATCCATGGCAACATTGAGCACAGCGCGACGACGATGGCAAATTGGCAATCGGACATGTGATGCGAGCATGTGACCGGTACGTACCTGCCCAGAACGGAGGAACGCCGGAGAGCAGTATGTAGATGATGACGCCGGCGCTCCATACGTCGGCTTCCTGGCAGTAGTTCTTTTTCAGCACCTCCGGCGCCACGTAGTACGGGCTCCCCACGACGTCGGTGAACACCTCGCCTGCAAGAAACGATATCTCCACTTGATCAGATCATGTACACGATTGCAAGAACATGGTGCAGTTCTTGATGATGATGGTGATGTGAGCAGTTGAATTGATTGATTTACCTGGGCGGAAGAACATGGAGAGGCCGAAGTCGATGGTCTTGAGCGCGGCGTCCTCGTCGTTGCAGACGAAGAGGAAGTTCTCGGGCTTGAGGTCGCGGTGCATGACGCCGAGGGAGTGGCAGGACTCGACCACGGCGACGATGACGCGGGCGAGCTCGGCGGCCTGCCGCTCGGTGTAGTGCCCCCTGCTCACGATCCGGTCGAACAGCTCCCCGCCGGCGCAGAGCTCCATCACCACGTGCACCGCCACGGCATCCTCGTAGGCGCCCCGGATGGAGATGATGTTGGGGTGGCCGGCGAGGTGGTGCATGATCTGGATCTCGCGCTGCACGTCCTCGACGTCCTCGTCGGTGATGAGCTTCCGCTTGGCGATGCTCTTGCACGCGTACTCCCGCCCCGTCGCCTTGTCCACGCACAGGTACGTCGTGCCGAACTGCCCCTGCCCCAGCTTCCGCCCGAGGCTGTACTTGTCCTTCAAATTCTCGGTCTTGCGCCGGAGCACCGACTCCACCTGCAGCCCAGCGCTGGAGACGCGCTTGATGTGCGCCGGCTTCTTGGGCCGCGACTGCTGCCTCGGCTGCGTCTGCGGCTGCGACGGCGGGGGCTGCTGCTGCGGCGGCGGTGGGTTGCTGGGTTCTTTGTGCGCCGGTGAAGGCTGCGGTTGAGGAGGCTGTCTCGCCGGCTCGGAGATGACGATGGGGGCCGGAGGCGCGGTCTGCGTGGGGGCCGGCGGCTTCGCCTGGTGGGCAGGAGGAGTGGAGGCGGTGGGCTGGACGAGGGGGACGGAGCGGGATGTGGTGGTGGGCTCGGAGGGGTTGGTCGCGGCGGCGGGGCGGGATCGCCAGATGGAGCCGGAGATGGTGCTGAAGAAGCCGTTCTTGGAGAAGCTGCGGCGCGGGCCGACGCAGACATTGCCCATCGGGCGGGCTGCGGCGGCGGCTGCAACAACGAGATCAAAGCCTCGTGTTCACAGCGTTCGTCCTCCTCTGCTGATTCTGCAGCAGCAGTGGCATGGCACTGCGGCGGCGGAACGGGGCGCGTTCCGCTGGGGAGCGATCGGCGATGGAGGTAGAGAGGTAGTGGGGATTGGTGGTCTCGGTTTTGCGGAGGAGACGATCGGGGAAGAAAAGAGGAGCTAAAAATGGGAAATGGAAAGGAGAAAGAAGCAGAAGAAACAGAGAGGCAGCGAGGTCTCTCTAATTTTGGAAGGAGACGGGAGGGCTAACACGCGCTGGAAATCGGTTGGCACGTGGAACAGGTGCGGTCGCGTGTTTGTCATGTTGTTCTAATTCTCACAGACTCGTTGTTCTCGGGTTTAGGCTGGCCTTTAGTATAGAAGAAGCCACTACGCTACGCTGTACCGTCGAGACGACAACAAACGTGTAGATTGCAGCCATTGGATCCAAACATATCGCACAACGCATGTAGTCCCCCTACTTCCTCCTCAAACTCGTTGTGTCAAGCTGTCAACAAACTGCTTCCTACTCAAACTCGTCGTTTCATCACCGTCTTCCTCTAAACCTCGCCACCGGCATCTTCCTTGGACGATCCCGTGTGCTTGTCATCATCACCGACCTCTTCTGCACATGCAGGAGCGCGTGAAACCTCCTTCATCAACACCCTTCCAGGCACGCACCTACGTTTCTCACTATCCTCATCAACACCCTTCCACGCACGCACCTACGTTTCTCACTATCCTCATTGTGCGTCAATCGGAACATCCCCAAGTGATTTGGGCCCATTTTGGAGGTCGCGGATGGCCGTCGTGCCTTCTCTCTCTAGCACCCAGCCCAAACCTGAGCCGCCATAGACATCGCCCTGTAGCTATGCTTGGCTGAGGTAGACGGTGACCGTATCACTGACCAGTGGGCCCCATATGGTAGGTTAATTAGTTTAAACGGTAATTAGTTAATGGTTAACTAAGTAGTAAGTGTCAGTATGATATGTGTGCCTAAGTTGGTTAGAAAATTAAATTAAACCTAGGTTTAATTTCTATGCCGCCGACATTTGGGCCACACGCTTTTAAACAACCGCGTAGACCTAGTATATGAACCCTAGCCACTAACACATGGGTCCCATGGACCACTACGTGGACCTGCTCCATATGAACCGTGAACCCACTTATCATTCTTTGTCGCTTTCCCTTAAAGAAAATAAATAGAAAAGAAATTAAAACCCAGTTGGACTCTCACCTGCCAGCCGCCGAGTTATTTTCCTTAAGAAAACTAATTGAAAAGGAAAAGGAAATCTTGGCCGACCCCACTTGTCAGGATTTTTTTTATTTTCTAGAATTTCCTCTGTGGTCAAACATTGAAAAACTCGTTCTCTCTCGTTTTAAATCCAAATGACTTGGTTTTTGTTTTTAAATTCAAAATCTTTCAAACAACACCAAAATAATAATTTTGGAGTTCATTTAAATTTTATTTGAATTCATATTGAATATAGGCAATTGTGAGTTTATAGAATTTGACGCTTCGGGCACCCCGTCACTGATGAACAAGATCCTACGCTATCCAACGTTGACCAAGATAAGTCCTTATGATTGACTATGTTGAAATTAGTTTTCAAATGCAATTACTTTGTTTTCAAATTACAAATTGCACGCTTATTATAATTATTGTTATTGTTATTATTCAATTAAAGGTTATGTTAAAAATTGATGCTTAGTTATGCCATGTCGTTGAAGTGTATTATCCTCTTCCTTTATTGTTGATATTATCTTTACCATGTCACCCTAGGATACTTATTATAATAATATTCCACCTTGGTTAAACTTTAATAAATAAAGGTTGTGCTTAGAAATGCATTAGTGGTAAATTAGAATGCAATGCAAATATTGCCAACAGACACTTGAGACATTGTGCAACAATGAAAATGGTAACGTGGGTTACCACTGGAAACAGGAACATGTTTTATAAATTGGTGGAGACTCAGGCGAGTGGTTGGGATGAGACTACTACCGTACTACACGAGATCTAGATTTGTTGGTTGCCTCACGTGAGTTGATTAAGAACCGAATCTTGTGCCGCTCTTTTCTACATCCAAATCATGCAACTATAAGTCAAGTATGGGATTTACATGGTGTAACAACCCAATTTTGGCTTCACATTAAATCATGCATAATTTTCATGAATTTTAAAATTTTTGGGTGCAATTTTAAAACTTTCCTAAAGATTTGATGGGGTTTAGGATTTTTGAAATAATTTCCTTGGCACAACATTGTGATTTCAAAATTTCTAAAAGTCAATTGGATGCTAAAGAATTTTCCTAAAATTTTTGTGCACAAATTCCTCTTGGAATTTAAATTACAAATTCAAACTCAATTCAAAAACTAGAATTAAAGTTTTAATCTTAAACTCTTCCCTCCTTGCCCTCGGGCTGATACACTTCAACCAGCCCAGCCCATTTCTTTTCCCTTTCTCTCCCATCGCGGCCTAGGCCGAGCCAGCCTACTTCCACTTCCCTTCTCCATTTCTCTCTCGTGCGGCCCATGCTAGCCTCATCGTGGCCTAGCGCGTGCCAATGCCCCATCATATCCTGCCTCCCTCTCTCTTGCTTCTCTAACGACCGGACCCTATGGCCCCACCTGCCAGTGCGAGAGCTCTGTTCTTCTTCTCCCATGTCTCCTCTCTCTCGCCCGAGCTTGCACTTTGTCATTCTCTCTCCATGCCACCAAGCCAAGCTTGCAAAGGAAGCATTGAAATACCTACAACCACCACCCTCAAGGCTTGCGCTCCAGCGAGATCGTCCCATGCTAGTGCTAGAGCCCATTACACGCCACGCTGCTCGGGTGCCCATGCCATGCCTAGCGCCCTCTCCTTGTTTCCCCTCCTTCCCTCTGTTTAAGCTACGCCCAACCATGTCGCCGAGTGTGCCTACTCTCCCTCTCCATTTCTCCTAAGTTTCCCTCTTTTGCCTTCGGTTGAAGCAAATCAAGCCATCGACTCCAACCCCGGCCACTGGCTTCCACCGATGATTTTCGTCCCTCCGGTGAGCTTCCATTGTAGCCAACATGCCCGTCAAGGTCGCCTCAACCTACTTTTCGTTTTGCTCACCCCATCTTAGCTTATTCCCTCACAGTAAGTCTAGAACAACGTCTCCACCGCCGTCTGCAAAGCTCAGCCCGATCTCGCCATCCTCGTGCACTGTCAGCTCCACCTCCAAGGCAACAAACTTATAAGTGCTCACATCACATGTTGTTTTAGGAGAGGAAAGACTATTAGGATGGCCAATTTGAACCATAGCACATGGTAGCTTTGCATTGCCGTGGTGCCTTCATTCCCAACTTCAGCCACCATGGGTGGCATCACTCATAGTGCCTCGTGTCGAGTAAGTGGCACCAGTAGAATCCCCCTTGGGTCTAGATGCTTATGTGCGCCCTATGTATCGAGTTGAGCCACCAGCTAGCTGTCGTCGCCATAGGCCAAATTGCTACTACTGTTGTGCATAGTCGCACCGCTGCTATAGCCCATCTCCAGCTACATGATCATCACCCCTAGCATTACCTTGAAGCATAGGCCATGAATTCGGCATCAATCTGAGGATTTAGGTGTGAACTTTGAGCCTCGCTGTCACCATAACCCCACCATCACCGAAACCTCACCGCCGGCCAACCACGATGACCTTAGGTCATTGGGCCACCTCCGTAGGGATACAGTTAACCCCCTTAGCCCAGCACACGAAGGAATCTCTCCCCACCTCACCTGTGTGCCAAGGTCATTCTTCGACTGCACCGCTTTGTTGCTCGTCACTAGCAAACCACCACTCTAGTTCACCTTGTCGACTAACATCATCACCCATAGCTAGCATTTGTACCCCGCAGCCCATTTTGCCCCTCAACAGAGCACCCCGATGCCCTCCTCAATCTGTGGTTTTTTGGCTTTTCTCATTTAGATACTGCCGTGATAGAATTGCACGAAGTTGATCCAGAGTAGGAACCGGTGTTCAATGAGCAAGGCAAGCACCCTTCTTTCACCATGTTGATCCCATATTTTAATGTTATATATATTGTTTGCTCAAATTATTATGCATGCTTACTTCGGTTAAATAAATATGTTGATGCTTAGTATTTAGTTATCGTCAATTATTGCATTAATCCTACCTTTAAAAGTTGATATCCCTATTGTTGCCACCTTAGTAATATTATCCATTGTGGTTAGAAATAGGGGTTGAATTTTAAGGTGGTATATATGTCTTATGGTTAGCCATGCTTAGGTCAATTTTGGTCACATGGTAAAATTGTTATAACTCAAATTTGAATTCTTTGGGAAATGTTTTAGCTTAGCTTGGGCAAAAGGGTTACTTCTACTCCCTTGGTTAAAAATATGAAAAAAGTGGTTTAGACCTAGGCGAGTACTTTGTTGAGACTAATGCAGTATGCACGAGAACTGAGTTTGTGGTTGTGTTGCTCGAGTAGCTAAGGACCAAACTTTAGTGCCGTTGATCTAAGAAGTTTTCATACTACTACAAATCTAGTGTGGGATGGACTTTACCAACTAATTTGTAATGTTTAAACTTTGGTTTCGACATCCAGTTGAATGTGGGTGTCGGCGAGATAATTTTTTCCCACATGACGCAAGAGGGGAGCTTCCGACTAGGTGGTTAGCTCTTCGACGGTGAAACCTTAGCGGACGTAATCGAGTTAGGACAGTGCATTGTATGACAAGTTATGGCATACTATAGTGGGCTCTCATGCTATTGTATGACAAGTCATGGTAAACTATAGTGAGCTAACTATATCTCGTAGGTAAAGTGTACAATATTCTGTGAAGTATGAAATCTATTCAAATAGTTATGTCCTTAGTCATTCACATCGCTTGGTAAAAACCACACTTGGTTAGATTTTCTAGTTTTAAAATAGTTTTGGGTAAGGTATAGATGGTGTAGTCCATGCTAATTTAAATTGTTTTGGCAAAAGGTTTATCAAATGGTTAATGTTGTGGCAGCGGTTAGCTACTTGAATAATTGTACTTATGCTATTTATTGTCACTTTTATATCCATGTCAATTGTTTTCGTAGACTACTCTTTATAAATTACTATGTCCATTACAAATAAAAACTCACTTTATGCAAACTAAACTAGTTAGGACAACCATGTCTTAGCTTGCATACACTATAAATATTGCTTTAAAATCTTGTGAAGTACAATTTTATATTCACAATTGCTTGTTGAACAAATATTAGAGCAAGATAACGCTCCCTCGGTTGGCTATTTTTATACCGTAGGATATGGTGATGGCGATGCCAAATACTAGGATGTTAACCCAATCGATTGCATGTGGATTATAGCATACCACGAGGGTCATTTTATCTTAGTTTATCGGTTAAGTGAACTATTTGACCGATCGGTCCATTCACGCAAAATCCTATGTATGATTGCATAATATTACATTCTACTGTTTTATTTACTCGTATATAGACATAATGTAACTATATATATCCTATTTCGTACTCATGTGAGTACATACTCCTACTTTTAATATACCACTTAAAAGAATATATTATACCTCTTTACCATTTTTGGTATACTTAAATACTAATTTTAAGATACTTTAGTGCGACTTGGTTGAAAAATTTTCATCGAAATCCTTTATTTTTGCTATATATTCTTTTCCATACATAAAATGAATATATATGCAAATTATGGCATAAAAAGTAGATTTTTATGAAATTTTTTGTAGAATTTACTTTGAAGTATATTATAATTGTTATTAGAGTATGCTCAAATAGATAAAGATATATAACAACATCATTAAATCAGTATATGAGAAATAAGAATATATACTCCTAGAAGTATAGAAGCATATATATATATAGTGTTAAAGATCTATTCACTACTAAAACTATTCTAAATCCATCCGATCAGCCCGTACGGCTCGGATCGATGTAGGTGAAATCCACCTATCTCAATTAATCAATCTTTCACGGAACCCCACGAAGATTATTTTTCAATAATGTGCCCTCGGCCATATCTCCATCCCCGATCCGCTCAGCTCTAGGGGTGCAAACGGGTCGGGTTAATCCCGATCGATCCGACAATCGAATCCGATTGGTACCGAATCCGGAAAAAATATGGGTTAGGATATGGTAACAAAGAATATCCGTTCGAATCCGATACGTCTTCAAGTTTGATTTCGTGTTAGTGCTACTATTTGACGTTGCATTTTCTTTTGCAATGGTAAAATAAAATCTTCCACATCGCCTATTAAGTAGTAACATCAAGCTCTTGACAAGACGTCCTCCTACTCCATTTGTTGTCTTGCATGCATTCCTTACAAATAAGTAGGGTGCAAACGGCTCGGTTAATCCCGACCGATCCGCATCGAATCCGATTGGTACCGAATCCGAGAAAAATATGGGTTAGGATATGGTAACAACAATATCCGTCCGAATCGATCCGCTTGCACCCCTACTCAGCTCCAATCTCCCTCTCTCGTCCCTCCTCCCCGGCGCCATCCTTCTCGCCCCCGAAACGCCTCCGCCCCGGTTTGGCTGATGGCGCCGCCTCCTTCCCCGGCCGTCGGCACCCCACCCCGCGTCGCGCCACCTTCTCGCCCGAACCACCTCCGCCTCGGACCCAGCTATGGTTTGGCCGACGGCGGCGCCTCCCTCCCCGGCCGCCTTAAAGAATCGGTTCTACTCTGCAACCCCAGGCATTATTTTTGCTCAAGTGGAAATTTGTGTACATAATTTAGTTTTTTGTATGGGATGACATGTCCTACTAGATTCTTTAAGGGAAATTAGCAAGTTATTAATGTATTTTGCCAAAAGTTTCTTACAGGGACTTTGATAGGATTTGTTCCTCCTGCTAAAATTTTTTCTAACCATCAACCCTTCTTCTGCAGTAAATTGGTGATTTCTGCTGTGCCATAATCATGAGTCTAGCTTGTCTAGTATGCCATGGCATGAGCAGCCCCTCGCACTCTTTTAGAAGCTATTCAGTCTCAAGCTCAGAGGAGGAAAACATGTGGAGATGTTGTTGCCTGCCTAACGCGGAAAGTAATGCCTGCTGGAACTGCTAACAGCGTGGGAATATCAAAGGTGACCCCTTTTCCTTTAATGGCTACTGGCCAAGGCACTGCGGGTGCTCCTCGTCTTCAACGGAGCCGTGCTGTTTCAAGGGACCTCATCAGAGACTGGAACTTCGATGAGATCATTGTTGGGACCTAGAGTAGGGCTAGCAGTTCTTTCCATGCTGGACATCAAACTATCAGCTGGCAGGAGAGACCCATCACTTGATGTACATTTTCTAGTATACACCTGGATATCTATGTACTATATCAGTACACATTCAATCGATGAGCAAATTATTAAGAGTACTGGTGCTTATAGGGACTGTCCGGTTTGTTATATAGCTGCCAACTTGTGTAGTTACGTCAGTTTTTCAGGGCTTTTTTTGCTGTTCCAGATAAGAATGATAAATTAAGGTCTTTCTGATGTAATGGTGTCAAGTGTCCATCCATGAGGGAGATGAGGAATGCAGGTGCCTGATTCTTTTTGGCTAGTTATATGAACTCTCTTTGTACATCTTGATATGGTTGCCTGTTGACCTGCTAAAATTCCTGGCTGAGAAACAATTGGTGTGCTGATGCGTTCCGGATGTTCTTTCCCATCAAAATGTCGCCAATCAGAACAGATTTCTGCAATGGAAATTTATTTGCACAGAAGAGAAAACTCACTATATGGGCACAACATGGCTTCCTTATTAAAAAAAAGTACATACATTTTCCATGTGCTTAGAGTTACATGTAATAAATCTGTAACACTGCAGATACAAAGTTACAAACAACAAGATCAAGTCTATCATAACAATGCCAACATTTTGTGGTTTAAATGGTACAAATTTGCAGTCGAAGGTGCCTTTAGTCACTCACTGCAATATAGTAATTTCATTTTTTTGCTAGTGGTTTTTTAATGTTAAAAAAATAGGATTAGCTTTGTGAGATCTGGCAACATCAATCCGCACTGTTGTCTGGTCAGATCAGCACAAAATATACACAATACAGGCAGGATCTCCACCTTGCGAGAGAGTTTTTTACTAACAGGACACCGCAAAGGATACCCCAACAATTTTTATTGAAACTGAGCTCTCTGGTCAGATCAGCACAAAACAGGCAGTTACAGCACAGTTCAAGATCCCTCACACATTGATATTCATACATAACAGCTAGCATTTGTAATGGATCATCATGCTCTCAACTTTCTCAACGGACATTCTCTTCCCAGCCTTCAGTCCCCACCTTTGTTTCCATCTCTTCTTTTCCTTCATTTCCAGCTTCGCAAGATGTCAGCTTCCCACTGATAGACAGTTCTCTCATTTGTACTCCAACCACCTTCCCACAATAATGATCCATCTCATGTGATAGTGTATCATGAAAGAGTGGACTCCATCCTCTCAACATTGCACCAATCTTTGCGCTGAAACACAATATCATTTCGACAATTCCATAAGCACCGAAGAGTTACAGCAGTAATTGTGTTTACAGCAACATTCTTTTTGTTACTAATCCAGAATTTGCATATGGATTCAAAGTTACAGCCAATGTTAACATGAAGCATCTCAGCAATTTCTTTCTAGACAACTTTAGCAATGACGCATTAAAGAAAGTGATTAATGGTCTCATTCTCACCACATAAAGCACATTCCAAAGGTTTAACAATATTTCTCCTAGCCAGGTTATCTTGTGTAAACAGGTTTAAAAACCAGATTGCAGGAATGTAAACAGGTTTAATCCCTCTGAAGTTGATAATACCAAACAGCGATTTAGAGCACAACAGCATATCATTTCAAGTAGCTTATCAGATCATCAAGGTTTTTAATCATTGCTCAATGCTTTCCTTCACCTGGCCTACACAGCTCCCACCCTCCATCTTCACCTGTGAAGCGTCGCTGGGATGGCGGGGGCACCGTCGCCTGGTTTAGCCCTAGGTCGCCTCGACCCAGCTCGGGGAAGGAGGGGCGACGCCGAGGGCCGGGGAGGCGGGGAGACCCTAGCTGGGTCCAGGGCGGAGGCGGTTCGGGGCGAGAAGATGGCGCGGCGTCGGGGCGAGAAGATGGCGCGGCGTCGGGGGCTAAGGGGGGCGCCGGCGGCCAGGGAGGGAGGCGGCGCCATCGGCCAAACCCTAGCTGGGTCCGAGGCGGAGGCAGTTCGAGGGCGAGAAGGTGGCACGCCGCCAGGGGAGGCCAGGGAGGGCGGCGCGGTGCCGAGGGAGCCGGGAAGGACGGCGTCGGGGACGAAAGAGGTGAGAGGGAGATTGGAGCGGAACGGATTGGGGATGGAGATATGGCTGAGGGCATATTATTGAAAAATAACCTATGCGGGGTTTTGTGAAAGATTGGTTAAATGAGGCAGGAGGATTTCACGCTCCTCGATTCGAGTCGTATGGTCTGATCGGATGGCTCTGGAGAAGTTTTAGTATTTTAGTATGAAATAGGTCTTTAACAATAGATATGCTCATATATATATATATATATATATATATATATATATATATATATATGGGAACATATCTAGTGCTAAAGTTTATTTAGTGTTAACATGTGAACTCCATTTTAGACCATCGGATGTACCTCAACGGCCGGATCTTTGAAGGGAAGCACACCAATCCACTTATATTTTTGCAAAACAAACCCTCGGTTCGCTCTCTTTTTCCACTCATTTGGCGTAATGGAAAAAGAGAGCGAACCTAAGAGGGTTTGTTTTGCAAAATGTATAAGTGGATTGGTGCTTCCACCTTCAAAGATCCAGCCGCTTGAGGTACATCCGATGGTCTACAAACGGAGTTCACATGTTAGCACCCAAATGAGCTTTAGCATCGGATATGTTCCTATATATATATATATATATATATCTTTAGCCATACTACTCAAGAGATTCTCATATCCAAATTAAGCTTTAAAACTAAGCAAACACTGTCTTGTTTAGGATCCGATATCCAAGAAATATTTTGGAACAAATACCAAGAGAGACAAATGAGAGTATTCTCAGACCTTCAAGAATACTTCATTGACCTATACGAGGGGAAAGAAATTAATCCGAGCATTCGGATTAATACTCATACATTTCCACTCCTCCGTTTTGATGACCAAATAATTTTCCACTCCTACCACAAATATATAATTTTGAGAGCAGAAATAGATCTCAAATTCTTCCAGAGCCTACAAACACGAAACTACAAAAATGTTTCTCTTCAAAGCATTTCGGACCAAGGCTTAGTCTCTGTCATCTATGGCACACTAAATCAGATTCTTCAATCTGACCTTGGAACTGCAGTTAAAGAAGCATGCAAAAAACTGGTGTCCTTCAGAGGAAGATACAAACTTGTCTTCTATTCTACTCCCCCAAGATTTACAACACCAGTAAGGCCGACAATGCATGATATTTATATTTTCAAAGGACATTTCAACTTCTTTGATAGAAGGAGGACTGGTGTTCTGACAGAAGAACAAAGAGAACTCTTCTCTCAGAATATGAATCATGATAAGTGGCGATGGTTCAAAGAAGCCATGGAAATTGAAGAAAGTATTCATCTTGACACCACGTACCAGATGATCTTTCAGAATCAAATAATAAATATATGGTGTGGTGGAAATAATGGTTTCTTACACAAAGGAGTTGGACGCCTCATAAAACCAGATTATGGAGAAGACACTTTAATCAGAAAAGAATATCGCCAATTGCTAGATTGGTATGAGTTACTCCAACCAGATGAAGACACAACTTTTGCACCAATGATAGGAGATGACGACAGCGAATGACATTGCTGGTTCGCTAAAAAGTCTCCCCGACAACAAGAATAATTGTCAAGGTGCTATCTACTATTTCAAATGAAATCTGAACTATTGCAGATGGAATAACGTCTGGTCAAAAGTGTCATGATGGCGAATATTCTTCACAAAGGTCTAAAGCTTCATCATAACTCCCTGAGGTGTAAAGCGTCATCATGAAGAATAATATCGGCGGTCAAAAGACGCCATCATGGGGAATCTCTACCCATGCTTATCCAAGGGGTGGCGACCCCTATATAAAGGGCATGAAGGCAAGCTTCAAAGGCATCGCTCCACACTCGCTCCAATTGCTCACACCTTGCTCTGAGCATAAGGAAAATACTTAGGAGTAGATCATTATGTTCTAAGGCATATCGCCTCTACCACCACTACTATCAAAGCCTCCACCTCCACTACCACTCCACTACTTAGTGTAAATAAGTAGTATGTATCCTAAATAAAGACTCAATCTTTGAGTCAGAGTGTGTAAGTTGGTAAAAGTTTGTAAAATATAAGTGTGGTTTGTATAACTAAAACTTGTATCTAGTTTTCAGGTACTACATGAAGGTTCCTCCTTCATTTATCAAGGTATATGAATGAACGCTGAACAACTTTCTTCTCGTAACTCACTTTACTTTAAGTTTGTTCATTCTATTTTAAGTCTTACTTATGTTCTTGTTTTTCCGTTCTTTATTTATCTTCTTTATATTCTCGTTGTTTACTTATGTTTTAAGCTATATATATATATATATATATATATATATATATATATATATATATATATATATATATATATATATATATAAGTTCTATATATTCTATACTTATGTTCTTTCTATTCATTCTTTAAGTTCTTTACTTAAGTTCTTTATGTTCTATGTTTATTTCATTTCATTTCAAGTTCTTGTTCTTACTTATTTAAATTTATGTTCTTTCTAATTTATGTTTTATCATTTGTGTTTTAAATTTATGTTCTATCATTCTGTATAATATATTTCAGTTCTTTGTGTATTGCATCTGCATATGTTCTTTTATCTTTGTGTGTTGCATATGTTTTAAATTCAGTTATCTACTATTTATGTTCATATATGTTCTTGTTTACTATTTGTTTAAATATTAATTCCTACCTGCATATCTCACTCTATTCCCCTCTCTATTCACTCTAAGCCATCCTCTACCTTCATCATAGCGACCAGATCCCTGAGTCGCTGCCTGGGTCACACGTTTGGTATCAGAGCCATCTGGAGCGCCGGCTCCCCAAGCCATCTCCTCCGAAGGGGGGAGAGGGTGATGAGTGGCAAGTAGTCGCGGAGATCCCGGTTGGTGTGGCGGTACGCTGAGTCGCGTAGGTCCCGAAGCCCTGAGCAGGTGAACGTGAAGTCACGTGGCCCGATAAGTCGTCAAGAGAGCGCAGTAAGCGGCAGAAATCGTTGTCTGCGTAAGCTTGTAAGGGGCATAGGTCGATTGTAATTAAGGGTTCTACCCGCCGTTGTCTAGAAACCGCTCATCCAAAAGGTTGATCTTTATTGTGGATTTTCCCTGCCGTTGACTAGAAGACTACCTATCCAATCTCCTTTATCTTCGTATAAGATGTCTTGGTTAGCCAGGTCTCTTGGTGTAACTGACCGATGGAAGCCTCTGGCAAGAATGATAGGTCTATCAAAACGATGTCGGTTAAGAATGCTTCGTCTGCTTGCTTTGAGGATATAGAGCAAAGTATTGCAAATTGGAAAGTACCTAAGGTAAATATTAGAGATAAATATCATAAAGGCACGTTTCTCTACGCTCGATTACTATATTAAAACTATAGAAAAACTCTTCCTCTTAGTTCTTTGCATGAAACTTTGCATCTTCTTTTCGAAAAGAAATCAATCTTATAAAAGCAAAACCTCAATATCATTATCTACATTTTGGTTTAGTCCAAGTGGCTATCAGGTCTTTAACTAGAAAATGTTTAAATATTTCTGTGTTGACTTGTCTAAGAGATTGCAGAAATAAAAGATTTAAGGATTCGTTGCTAGGAATGGTTGAAGCTAGTCTTAGTAATGGTCTGTGTTCTTGAACACTTTCCTGCACTTTTCTCGTATCTCCGCTGACTTAAATCTCCATAAGGTTCTGACCTTGAGCTTACAAACATCTGGCTTTGATCTTGAACCTCGAAGTGAAAATATTTCAGTAACATATAGAATTTATTACAAAGCCATGACCACGTTAGCTTCATGTGCAAAACAGAATACACCCAAAGGTCTAACCACACTTCTTCAAGCCAATCCTAGGAATCATATTATCACTCCCAAAACCTTGAAGTGGGATGAGATAACACTTCCTGAGAAGTGGACTCTCCTACATGCGGTTGAACCAAAAGCCACTCAACAAAATGAAGTAGAATCTCTAGCCGAAACACCAGATGGAGATGTTGAAATAACATTCTCCTCAAAAAGAATAGTTTTCCTTCAGTCACGACCCTCTGTTAGCCTAGACAATAGACCACAGTTAAAACCAAATAATATTATCTATGCAACATATGAGGATAAGGATAATCAGTATGAACCCTCAATCTCAGATTTTGAGATCAATGTTATAGAGGAAATAGAAGAAGATCATGAGTTTGAAATCGATAAGGATCTCCTTAAAAGAAATCTTGATCTTCCTAAAAATAAGGTTAAGTGTGAAAGATATTACAAAAATGTAGACAATCCTTATATTCAAAAAATAAGAGAAATTTGGTACAAAGAAATGAAAGAACAAAAAAAACATATTTACTTCTTTGATTGGTATGAAAATAGCCAGATCATACATCTGGAAGAATTCTTCAAGCCAAAGAGTAAATCCAAAACCAAAACCAAAACTAAGTCAAAATCGGATCTAGATGAGTTAAAGTCTGAATTAGACAAACTAAGATCTGAAATAAATATGTTAAAATCCGATCGAAGGTCTAAAAAGGATAATCTGAAATTCGATCAAAAGAATTTAAAGTCTGATGACTTAAGTGTTATCAAAAAAGTCTCAAAAGAATGGAAGACCTCTGGTGGAAAGATTGAAGAATCTGTCCATCCTCCCTTCGAATCTATCCAACTTCCAAATAATGTCCAAGGTGAAAGCTCCAAAGCATCTCCATTAAAAAATATTTCCAAAAGCAGTTATGGTGATCCTATAAAAGTAGAACACATAGGTCATCTAGTGGAGCAACAAAACTTTGCAAACATATCTTTACATTCTCTTGGACAACAAACGGATCACATCGAGAGTATTCTCCTCGAAGGCTCCAAGTCAGGCAAGACTGAGGTAAAAGTAAATTATCCCTTTAAATCTCAATTTGAATTATCTAGTACTGGTCATCATTCCTTTGTTTACCCCACAATTAATCAGTCCTAATATAAAACTTGGGAAACAAAAGGCAATAGGAGCATCCGTCTCTACATATTTGGTTGGTGAGTTAGCCAATAAGTTAAACAACTTAAAGGTAAACAAAAATATTAATCAAATTTCTGATGGAGAAAACAATGATATGATCAATAAGATCTTCAAACCTATTACTAATACTGCTAGGACAAGGAATTATTATCCTAGACCAACTTATGCTGATCTTCAATTGGAAGAAAGACCACAAATTAGTAATATGGCATATTTTAATGGCAAAGAGATTGTAGAATGGAATATAGATGGATATACAGAATATCAAATATTTACCCTTTGCCATCAAATGATTATGTATGCTAATGCTTGCATAGCTAGTGGTAATCCAGAAAGAGAAGCAGCCTCAATGATCGTTGTTGGATTCTCTGGTCAATTGAGAGGCTGGTGGGATCACTACATGGATAATGATCAGAAACAAGCAATTATTGATGCAGTGAAGATAGATGAAAATGGCAATCCCATAGTTCGGGTAGATGTGGATGGAAACCCTGTCGGTAACATCTCAGATGCCCTGACTACTTTAGTTTACAATATCGTCTATCATTTTTTGGAAATTATCAAGATATCTATGAGAAAATAGAGAACAATTGATAAACCTAAGATGCAAGACTATGTCGATTTTAGGTGGTATAAAGATACGTTCTTATCAAAATTATATACTTTACCTGATCCTAATCAAGAATTTTGGAAAGAAAAGTATATATCTGGACTACCACCTTTATTTGCAGAAAAGGTTAGAAGCTCTTTAAGAAATGAAGGAAAGGGTAGTATAAATTATCAATGTCTAGACATAGGCAAAATCACCCAAAAGATACAGATGGTTGGTGCTGAACTGTGTAATGACCTTAAAATTAAGAATCAACTTAAGAAACAAAAGGTCATTGGGAAAAAGGAATTGGGAGAATTTTGCTATCAATTTGGATTTGAAGGTCAACATGAAAGAAAAAATAGGACAAAGTATGTCAAAAGGTTTAGAAAAAATCATGTTGATAATAAGAAAGAAGCGCATTATATTAAGAGGAAGCGTCATCGAAAACCGTATGAGTATTAATCCGAATGCTCGGATTAATTTCTTTCCCCTCATATAGGTCAATGAAGTATTCTTGAAGGTCTGAGAATACTCTCATTTGTCTCTCTTGGTATTTTTTCCAAATTATTTCTTGGATATCGGATCCTAAACAAGACAGTGTTTGCTTAGTTTTAAAGCTTAATTTGGATATGAGAATCTCTTGAGTAGTATGGCTAAAGGATTCTTTTGAGGGTTCTTTGGGGTTACACACTCTCACTTTATTTTGTGGCTACAAGTTTCGCTTTTGTGGCTACATGCAATCTCATATTTTGTATCAATGCAATCAGAGTTTGCAGTGATTTTTATTTGTGGAAATGCTATAAGAAGTTCTCTAATATCTATGCAGGCTGGGGATGCAGTTATAGTGGATGCATATGTTTGTTTATGGCTAGAATCATTGCTTTGTGAGCTTGTATTCGAGCTCAATACTTTTGAAATATCTTGTGATCTAGTATCTAGATCTAATATCTTTGAGTACTCTGGAGATCTCTTACAGAGATCTGATATCTTTGAGTCACTTGACAGTGACTTATTTTTCAAGTTTGTTACTTTTGAATCATCTGGGGATATATTACCCAGATTCAATATTTTTGAAGCTTTTGATGATCTCTTATCGAGACTCAAATTTGAATTTTTTGTTGATCTGATATTCAGATCTGATCTCCTTGAATATTCTTGTGATCTGGTATCCAGATCCAATATATTTGAATGGCCTGAAGATCCTGTATCAGGACTTAATACTTTTGATAAGCTTCCTTCCTTTGTAGGAAAAATGTCTAGAAATTTTGATACAGAGGCCTCTTCTGAGGACATATAGTCTGATGATCCTGCCTTTGTATCTTTAGGCATCATATGATTGAAATAGTAGGCCAGCCCGCGTAGTGCATGAGCTTTGTCCTTACTATTCTTTGCTTGCCAGAGTAGATTGAGCAAGCCTTGTTGT